>CM051643.1:4033819-4633819 GCA_028020825.1 Podargus strigoides
AGGCACTTTTTCCACAAACTGAAGGATTTCACTGATTCTTCTAGTGGAATTGAGGGCATATCTGGCCCTTCTGCCCCAGTGGAGGGTACTTGCCTGCTGTCAGGCTGTGTTTAATGGAGTTTGGTAGGAGCTTCAGGCTGAAAACTGATGGGATTATGAATATCACAATAACATGAGATTAGAGTTAAATTACCTACTTTCAGGGGGCTGGCATTATGGGGAGTAACTGCTAGCAGAAACCTAAAACCCTTCTTACATTTCTCCAAGTGCATTTGTCAGAGTTGCTGCTGCCAAAGGCAAGTAACAAGACCCGTGTGCCAGGATAAGTCTGACACTCCTGGTGGCTTTGACTTCTGCATATGAGAGGGACACCCCAGGCAAAACCCTGCCAGACTGTCACCGTGGCTGACACAGGTGCACCTCCGCACATCCCATCAACCTCCTGAGACAATACAGTTAAAAACACATCAGCTGGCTGTGGTTAAATCTTGGGCTAACCACGCCTGGAGACTGTGTTCAGAGACATACTGCCTTCCTAAACCTGCTTAGTGCAGATAAGGCCACCAGAGAGGGAGGAGGAGGCTGGGTTCTCTGCAAGCGGGGCTTTGCACCAACCCAAACTCTTTAGTCATCTCCTGCAAGGTGGAGTGGGAAGGACCAGGCTGCGCTGGTCCTAGGTCGAGCTAGAAGAGTCCTGTCAATCTCTTCAGGGTGCAAATTCACTGCAGGGCAGTGGCCGAACTGTGGTCCCTGTCCCCATCAGATGGAGAGTCTGTGCAGTACTCCCTTTTCACACAGCACACACAGGCTCTCCGCTCCCCTACCTTTAAGACCATTAAAGGGCATGTGGCTTCTGGAGGGGCTGCGTCTTTGTGTACATCCTATGGAAAACAAGTAAACTCCAAGGGTGAAATCTCAGCCCTGAAGAGGAACAAGGGGGGTTTGTTGTGGCCTTCCAAGTGGTCAAGTTTTCAACTGGCATTTTTGTCGTCTGACCTGAGTCATAATCATGTTACAATTGCTAACGAATGACAGTTACAGAGCCCATAAATGTGAGAACACTCTCGGCGATTCCTTTAACCTCTAAGTGGATCCAGTCCTCAGGGATGGATGGAATTTCACTGAATTTTTCCATTTAATTTGTATAATGAAATCACTCTTTGGCCTCTGCTCTGTTCTTTTTGCCCTTTTTGGACTTAAGGTGGACCCATTTCATATCGATCTCAAGTGTGTGCACCAATGGCACAGTCATTGATAAGAGATAACTAGAATTTGATTTTTTATTATTTACTTTACAATAAAGTTGCTTTTTGGTATTCCTCAACTACGGCATATATTACTGTTTATAGCAATTTAGGAGTATTCAGCTTTATGCAATACAAAATCTCTCATTTTAGTTGCATATAATTGGGATGTTTGCGTTGCATTAGCTGCACATGAATGTGTCTGAAAATATTCAGAAAATTGCAAGTAAAACAGTCTAGAAAGACAAATAGTAGGAACCAGATTTCCACTCCTGTGTATCATAGGCCATCATATTTTCTTCAGAGACCTATATCAAGCCCAAGAACATCTGTTCCTTTTTTTTCTTCACATCACAGTTCTGAAGGACTGCAACACCAGGCTTGAGTTTGTTTGGTGGTAATTAGTGGTTCTGATATAAATCAGGATTGAACTACTGGGAGGTAAAGTGGGAGACACCCGCAGGGTGTTTAATACTACTGAAAGACTGACTCTCAACCATACAGACCAGTATGAGCATCACCGCTGATTTCAATGAAAACAAGCACAGGCCCGTGCCTGACTTGAAACATCCCTGTTAATTTAGCATTTCCATGAGCAGGGAAATCTCACATCACTTTTAAAAGGTTATCATATCCTTTCTTGACAGCTGGCCCATTGAGTTCAGTGGAAGCTGAATCCCATGGATTTCAGTGGGTGTGAGGTATTCAGTTCCATTTTCCTTTCATAAGCAACATTTGTCCTTTGTATAAATTTGCATGCATTAGACTATATTAAAATTTACTCAAGGAAATTAATACACATACTTATTAGACTGCACTTGGGAGATTCAATACATAGTGATGGTGAAATTTTGGTTTTGCTAATATCTAAGAATAGAGTTATATACATTTGGTGCTATTTAGAAATTGGAGAATATTGCATACAGAAGATGTTAAATTGATATGATAACTAAAAACATGGAGCTCCAGCTTTCATATTGATTCAAAAATACATGCTACAAGTTTTTCAATATCATAGTTTTTCATCTCTTAATAATAGATAGTTTTAATCTGAAACTGGACTTCCTGTACCTTGGCAAATTTGCATTCTGTCAGATAAGAATAATAGACCTTGATTCATCTTGCCGCTCGTTTGCAGTTCCCAAAGATAAACCATCTAAACCTTCTGTTAACAATGCAAATAGTTTCTTTTTCTTTGTCCTGTTTTTCCCTCATAAAGACATGTGGACATCCTTTTTTTTTTTCCACATTATTTATTCAAAAAAAGGAAAATAGTCATCCCATTGGTAAGTCTGCTGCATAAGCAGTGGGCTGAGATGATTTCTCACCAGCAAGTTAGTCCATGCCACGAGCGACCCGTGCAAAACACAGATGCTGTGAACGGAGGTCAGACATGAGTGGTTAAAGTCCTACTACAGCCCTCTGTGTCAGTCCAGGATTGGAAATGGAAATAGCTGCTCTTAATGAAGGATAAGAGGACAAGACTAAATAAAAAATATCTCTGTTTTGTTTGGAAATGTTTTCTGTCTCTCACTTTTGTTCCTTAATAGTTAGGCATGTTCTTAAACTTTAGCCTGTTATTTCGCTGAAATCTAATTATGTTCAACAGTAGGATTTAGCTGTGGTTTTCGGATGCACCTGGACGACATGGACACTGAAATACCCCTTTTAAAGTGTGTGGGGAGCCCCATTTGAAACCAGGGAAATTTCAGTGCTTGAACAAGAGCATTGCTGTGGAAACGTGGCTGAAGAATACAGTTGTACTATAGCCCATCTGCAGCTCTGGAGAAAATGCATCATGTAACATACCCTTCCTCTTCAATATCAAGTATTGTGGAAAGCATTTCCTCTAAGCACATGTGTTGCCACAGTGCTCAGGGATATGGTATAGCTGATAACTGTCAGTGTTAGGTTAATGGTTGGACTCAATGGTCTTAAAGGTCTTTTCCAGCCTAGGAAATTCTGTGATTCTGTAAGCACATTATTTCTGTATTTTAGACCAAGCACTTTACTAGATGTACTAGATGGGCCTTTTATTCAGGTTCAAAGTCTTACATATTCAAAGCCAGCTTCTTTTTCCTTTTTTTTTTTTTTTTAAGAAAAAAAGAAAGAGAAAGAAGGAAAAAAGAAGAAAAAAAAAGAATCAAAGTAGGAAAGAAACAAATAAACAAAGAAGGAAAGAGAAAGAGGGGAAGAGAGAATGAGAGAGAGAACGAGAAAGAAAAGAAAGAAAGAAAGAAAGAAAGAAAGAAAGAAAGAAAGAAAGAAAGAAAGAAAGAAAGAAAGAAAGAAAGAAAGAAAGAAAGAAAGAAAGAAAGAAAGAAAGAAAGAAAGAAAGAAAGAAAGAAAGGAAAAGAAAGAAAGGAAAAGAAAGAAAGAAAGAAAGGAAAAGAAAGAAAGAAAGAAAGAAAGAAAGAGGGAAGGAGGGAGGAAGGAAGAAAAGAAGAAAAGAAGAAAAGAAGAAAAGAAGAAAAGAAGAAAAGAAGAAAGGAACAAACGAAGAACATTTAGCATGTAACTCTTATTTCCGTTACCTTCATCCTTTAGCTCCTATAGCTAGAGATGGACATGCTTCCAAACTTCTAAAAAAAAAAAAATATTCCTTGTCCAGGAAATAAGTAAACAAGCTCCGGGCTCTTGCTCTGGAAACTCGCATCTTGTAATATCACAACAAATATGGCATTGCTGTGATGTTGCAAAC
This sequence comes from Podargus strigoides, assembly GCA_028020825.1. Lineage (NCBI taxonomy): Eukaryota > Metazoa > Chordata > Aves > Caprimulgiformes > Podargidae > Podargus > Podargus strigoides. Next base: position 4,037,765 of record CM051643.1, read on the forward strand.
ATGAATCAATCTGCAGCCAGACCCAGAAAGCCCTGACTTCTGTGCTCTGATTCATCTCTTGTTCTCATACTCAATAGCCACTTTATCACAGGCACCTTCATGTTTTAATGACAACCTAACCAAAGAACTGAAAAACCTGGCTAGAAAAAAGGTACTTGACAGCTTAAGGAAGGAGGGAGGAATTTATTGCCTTTTTGTTTGCCAGGAGTGTGGTTTTCTGTCGGTTCTACCTCTGAATTGCACGGCATTTCCCAAGCTTTTTAAGGCAGTTCTGCTGTCTGTTGATAGACATCACCAGTGATTAGCAAGGAAGGTCACAATCGTAATTATTGCTCTGCTGTTATAAATAAACATCAGCAGCAGACTCTACTATGGTGAATGTGGCTTTATTACCATGGCACCATTTTTCACACATTTTTAATGAGAGAGCATTTTGTCTTCACTCACCATTAAAACCATCTGGAAAGTACAGAGAAGTCTCTTGCCAACATGATTTTAGCTATTCATGCAAAGCACCAACATTTCAGACTTTTGTTCAGAAATCCAACATGTTTACCCTCTGTTGCTGCTGCCTGTTGCATGCCAACCATCATTGGTTAATCCCTGTCTCTTGCCAGACTGCAGCCATGTCACCAGCAAGCACCACATCAGACATGAGGAGCTCTAGGGTGATGCAGCACACAGAGAAAGAAGTAAAGTCAAATTTATTTCTTTATTTCAATTCTAGAGCACTTTCACTTCAGTTATATTGCACACGAATGAGTATAACTGGACTTTCCTCTCATTTAAAGCCATGTAAAGAGGAAACAAACTTTGAACACCGTGCAGAGGTTTAATCAAAATCAAACACTCAAGGGCAAACTGTTACATCTAGATCAGAGTCTCAGCTGGTGTAAATCCAGGTTGCTCTGTTGCCTGTGGCAGGGATGTGTCAGTTTTCCCTAGCCAAGGATCTAGTCCAAGAGCACATTTATAAGGGTGGTTTGATCTTCTGTGCATTTTAGATGTGTATAGAAAGGATGAAATGCTTTTCACAATAGGAAAAAAAAAAAAAAAAAAGATAAAAGTAAGAAATAATAATTGAGAGTGGAATAAAAGGAAGGAAGATCTTGCAGGTTTGTTAGGCAGTCCTCCAGCCTCTTTCTCCCTCTCTCCCTTCTGCAAAGAGAAGCAAATTAACTGTTTAACAAAGGGATCGTATTTCCGGATATGACAGGAGGAGACAGATTATGAGCAGATACAAATGAAAAGTCTTGTGCCAAAAAATTGAATGCTCTTAAGGAAGACTAAGTATCCTGGGCAGCTACTAGGATTGCTAGAGGAAATGAAGAAAGAAATTAGTGAAGCCTTTACAGATTTTTTCTAATTGCCCCTGTGACAGGTTAGGCTACAGAGCAAGGGAAAGTGAGCAACACAATGCGCAGACTTATTTCAACCATGTTTTTTATTATTAAGGGGTCATGAGATACAGCAGGTAGTTAGAATCCAGTTGGCTTGAAGTTATTTCCTGGGGAAACAGTTTTGTGGGATTTAATGAAGTCATGATATAATACTTTGAAAAGACTCATTTAACTGACGATAGCCAAAATGGATTAGGCTGAGGGCAGTCTTGCTTCACAGCTGTTTGAAAGTCCTGGAAGACATTGCTAAACCTGTCTGGGAAATGGTTTTCCCATCTTGCAAAAGTTTTTGAGATTTAAAAATATTTTTCTGCTCTGAATCAGCATGATAAACAAGACTTTGTAATATTTTGTTCTTATTAGGGATCCCCCCTAAAAAAAAAAAAGAGAGAGAAAAGAGAGAAAGAGGGAAAGAAAGGAGAAAGACTGACCCACTCATCTGTGTCAGAGTCAGTGTAAGTAAGGGGAACCCATTTCTTTGGCAGACTCAGGCAGTGTCTCACTGCCCAGCTGCCTACGGTGCAGGTGATGGTCTCTCCTTGCCCTCCAGCCTTTATCTGCTTTCCCAACACTTCCCAAGAAATTCCACCTCTGCTCTCCTTTGCCTCAAGTTTTGATTTTCTGTTCCAAATCAGTATTCTTTTAAGGAAAGTCATACAACAACAACAAAAAAATAATAAATCAGGGCTGAGTATAAGTATCTGCATTATAAATGAGAAGTGTACTGAGCAGTTAAACTCTCTTACAACAAATGAGTACTCTGAGGTTTGTTATACCAGCTAAGGAAAAAAACATCAAGTATGTCTTATTGACTGAAATATATTTCGAACAGAATACCCAAATACCTCCCAATTTGAGCAATTTAAAGTTAAATGACACTTCAGAAGCATTTTTTAATTTTAGTTAGGTGGGAAGATGGTCCTACAGTATAAGCAAGTGGAGCATTTCTGATGAAAATGTTCTGATTATAAGTACCCGGGAGCTCCAGTCCAAACTTTGCCATTAAATGTCTGTGTAGCTTTAAGACAGAGAGAAGGTAAAGAAATTGAGATGGATAATCTGTCTGCTAAACAGTGATGAAAGTTATAATGTCTGTCTCACAAATGAGTTGTAGAGACAGGTTAGTTAGCATTTATGAAGTATTTTGAAAAGGAAGCATAATATTCTATAATCCATATTCTGAGTCTTCAAAAAACGGAGGCCTTTCATGATACTTGTTACCTAGAAAGCGTACTACAGCTGCAATGTCCTGTAGTGCCACCGATCCAATTTTACGTCCGGTGTTAAGTCACTGATTTCAACACCATTATATCAGACATGAAGTTTGTTCCTTATGTCTTCAAGCACTTCATTTTACCCTCCCATGCTTTCTGATAAAATCATTAGGGTGAAGAGGATTAGGTGTGAAATAAAATAGGAAATTATAATGCGACATGCTGCAGTGATTCAATGTGACAGGCTGACTCTAAGCCAAACATTTCTAATGACTAAAGCACTTTATTAAGGTTGAATGACTTTTAAATAATATTTTAAGTCTGTACTTGTTATTAACAGGCAGTGACTGTAAAGATGAGATTAAATCTACTCTTGTAAGACTGTCTGTGACTCGAACAGCCGTATTCACTGACATATTACACATTTCTCTAGGCTTAAAAACTGCCTCATTCTCGATTTTTCCCGTTACTGTAACCTGACATGTGCCTGCTTCATGTTGCCAGAGTGGCAAAGAGCAGCCATAGAGACCTGCGAAAGAAATCTGAATTATCAGTCAGACTCTTGAAATGAATCTCAAAAGAGTAGCACAGAAATTCTTGGCTCCCACTGGCATCCAAGGACAACTGTGTTTGCTTGTCAGAGCAATCTTATTTGGGAAGACATTATGTTAATACAGAATGATAGACAACACTGCTATTTTTCAAATAAACTCGGACACACTGGTCCTGCTGAGGAAGTTCAGAGGAGCTGAGTTTTGGTTGTAGCTGGCTAGCATAAATCTAATAAAATCAGGGCATCTTTCGGATGAAGTGCAGCTGAAAAGGAAGACTGAAAGGAGAGGAAGCACTGGCCAAGGAACACACCTTGATCAACTAGAGGGTATGAATTTTAATACGAAATGACATCAAATTTAACAGACTCTTCTGATTCTGCCCTTTTTTTTTTTTTTTTTTTTCTGGTCTTACAGCTAGAGTTTCCCCTCCTAGATCCTCCAAGATTATTAGATTTGGAAAGAGGTAAGAATGGGATGCTGGACTATAATAGCAAATCCATAAGCAGTACATGTAATGGTCGTATTAACTATATTTCAGCATCCCAAAATTTGAAAGAAACCATATGCCTGAACCACTGTTATGTCAAAAAAAAGTCACTTCCTGGTAATATTTTTTCTGCCAGCTTTTAATATTTCCAGGGAAAGAACAATTTTAAATCAACACTCTACAAAAGAGTATTCAGTGAGTCAGTATTACTGAAAACACGTACAAGGCTATGGTTCATTGAACACACAGCTGCTAAAAAGGTGGGATTTGCCTTGTTTTTGCAGCATGTTTAAAGACATGCTAACAGTCATGTATATATATGTGATAAATAGGGGCTTTATTCAGAAAGGATATTTGTGGTTAGCCAAGAAGTTCTCAATTCAAAAGATGTGTGTGTAGAAAAGCCCTGACTTCAGTTCACATTTAATATTTCTTTCCTGTCATTTTTCCTAAACTTGATGGCAGCAGCAACCTTGCCTTTCGCACCCTGCAGAAGATTGTTGCCACCTTTGTGCCTGGCAGCCTCTGTGCAGAGAAGTGATGTGAGTTTGATTCCTGGCTCACATGAACACAACGAGGTGCTCCCTGGGCTGCCTGAGCACCACAAGACTGGCCACACCTAGCAATTATTTTAATCATGCCTTCATTTTACCTCCTGCATGTAGCATTCAGCCAAGTTGGAACAGCCCTGGTAATTACAGTAAAATTAGATGAGAAGCAGAGCTAAAGCATGTGACGTCTGGAGGCTACGAGAAGGGCTGAGACACCTCGTGGGGCTCTGCCATTTCCCTGTGGGATGAGGGCATCTCTCTGCCCCACACTTCTTCAATTTGTTCCACTCACCCAGATCATATGGAGGATACACGCTTGGACAAAGAAGGAGGTAACGATGTGTTTTTCCTGTGCAGAAAGGACATACTCCAAACAACATCCTGCATCCTCATCCACTGCACCGGCTGTGAACTCATTTTGTTTGTTGATAAGAGCACAAGTCAAAGAGATGAAGAGAGAGGAGGGGACAGGGGGATGTCTAATGAACACTAAAACCATACTTTATTTATGGTAATACCCCACAGGTCCCCTTTAGCATCCTGGAGACTTTAGAGGAATGTAGATTAAGCCCCAAAAGAGACACTTAAGTGCTTTCCTCCCCCTTGAGCATCAGGCGAGATTGAGAGAGGAAAAGAAAGGGAGAGTAGCAATAGCCTCAGAGGAGTGATGCATAAAGTGCTGGTTACCCTCATGCAGCTGTGAGGAACAGAGCAGAGAGAAGAAGTATCATCTGTGCCCTTGAAGAAGGGAGAAGTACCACTTTCCAGTACTTCTTTTCTTGAACAGCAGATGCAAGATAACCATTTCCTTGAACCAAATGTCTGTAATGTTAAGGCCCGGTCCTGTGAATGTTTATCCATGTATTTAAGCTGAATACCAAGGAGGAGACTTAAGTATCAAAAAACCACACTTTATAGGCAAAATGGGAGAAAAACTGGGACTTGGGACTGAAATGGAGATAATTGCTTTTAACTTCAATTATGATCAAGATAGCCACAAAAAAAAAAAAAAGAAGAAGTCATAACTGAAGGCAATAGAGCAATATAGCATATAGGGTATTCTCCCTCTCATCACTTCAAACTCTTGACAATATTTCACATTTTACAAAGAGAAGAGAGAAAAGCTAAACTTTTATACAGGCTAACATGAAGATTTTCAGCCTGCAGCATAAGTCATTAACCAACTTAACCTCCATGAGTGGAGCTTGCTTCTTTACCCACAAGTAATATATAAGCATTTATGCTATGCAGAGCATAGCACAGCCCACTCAAAACCATTCCCCAGATTTTAACATTATTTGGAAGTTATACTCATTTCATCCTTTTCTAAAGAATACTGAGAAATCTCAAATAGGACTTTCTTGTGTGGTTGCCATGAGCTAAAACTGGCATTCTCCCTAGTGTGCTACTTCTCCTTTGAATTCAAAACTTTACCAGTATGTGGGAACATGTGAATTTCTTCCATCAGAAGAAAAGGCATTTCTTCTGTGCAGTTCTGCTAAAGTGAAGAGAGCAGGCAAACTGTTTGCAGTGTCTGAACACCGAATGGTTCAGAAACCACTATACCCTTCCCTAAAGCACCATTCAAGACCTTTTCCCAGACAGGAGCTTGGGCCCCAAACCTCTCCTCACTTTCTCCCTCAGCAGCAGAACCAGTGTTTCTCTAGCTGCTCTGCTGTTTTCTGTTTGTTTCTGGGATGTTTACGAGTGGTGTTTCTCTTACTTGTATGGGTGAGATGAGGTATCCAGAAACCTCACCCTATACACCCGCACAGCAACTCCCCAGCCACGCCTGCCTCAAGCCACAGGTCTGCCGAGACCAGGATGAGAGGTTTTGCCCCTGTTAGGCTCTCTCTCAGGTGGCCATCAGTTCCCAGCACATAATGGAGGCATGCTACAGAGGCACAGTGCTGGGAGTGGTGCCAGCCCCATGCTGGGGGGAGCAGGTTGTGTGCGCCACGGGGGCTCGCAGCCCTTCACCCTCACCAGTCAGTCCAATCCCACTGTAAATGGGTGCATAGCTCTTTAATTGGCATCATTACCTCATGTAACGTTTTCTAATTATATTATTGATTTTTTTCCCTGTTCTTTTTAATGGATTCCCCTTCCAATTCACCCTGAGCAAAGACAATGGCAAGTAGTGTGGATGGGTCTCCAGGGACCCTCTTCCAACTACATGTATTGCACACAGCATTACAGGTGTTTATTCCACGTTGGCTTCTTAGTTAGCCAGAAGCAATATTGTTTGGGGGATGTCAGAGAGAACAAGAGAGATCGTGGTCCACTAACAGTCAGGCACATTAATTACTGCTCCATAATAACAGGCAGAATTATTACTGTACCCAGACTTCTTTTTTTTCTGCTTCACAACTCAGGGGAGCTGCCTGTAGAGCTAGGCAGGAAACAGACCTCATATCCTGCAAAAAATTTTGGTAATTTAAAAAATATTCTCATTACACATTGGAAAACACCCAAACACATTCAAATAAAAATCAGCATGAGCTCACACCCAGGGCAGAGTAGCAGATAAGTAGCAAAGGCACTGCAACCAGCATGTCTCTGTGGTGCAGCCAGGTAGATATTAGGGGGCTTTGCCCATCCTCTGAGCTGTCAGGACACAGTGCCATAACAACAAAAACCATGCTAGAGCCCCATGGTACATCTTAGCTAGCAACCCTTGCTGAGCATGGATTTGGGAAGGGGAGGAAGGAAGGAACATTGCTTCCTCAGCTGGGCAAACCAACTCAAATGACCAAGTCTCTGTGCTCTAGTTATGCAGCTCATGCTCACCCAACCTAACAGCAAACCTACTCTGCTGGACAGCCACTCCAAGCTGAAGACATGAGCCTCACTCTCCCCCATATCTGGCAGTGCTGTAAGCACAGAGCTACTGCCCTGTGGAAGCTCATACTGCAGGAGTTAAAGCTTGAACTTCACCTGCTGCCATTACAATGGCATGAATGGCATGAATCACATGAATCCGTAGCCTTCACGTTGACACCAGCAGGGCTGAAAAGAGGATTTGCAGCTGGCTTGAGGGAGTTGCAGAGGACTGCCTTTCTCATTTTTTGTACCCTATAGCCTTACATGTGGTTTTAAAGCTGAGGAAGTGCAGGCTGCTGCCTACAAGCCTGCTTCTTAACTAGCACAAACTGCAGCGGTGCTGTCAATGTTGGTGAGGCAGCAGGGTGTGACTCCATCCCCATGCACCTGCTGTCCTGTGCCATTGCTCTCCATGCACCTCCCACGCATTTAATAGGGAGGCAAGAGCGTGACTGCTCTGGCTGGAGAGCAGGCTGCCAGTGCTGTGATGCCTGCGCTGCCCAGATGGTACCATCTGTTGCATGCCATTATGGTCTTGGCCTCAGCCTTTTTTTCCTCAACAGACTTGATGGAGAAAGGACAATATATTCTATTCTTCCAATGATGGCATTGCTTTGCCCAGAGACTAATTAGCAGCATGGTTTTGTATAGCTACTGTTCCTCGATACCCTTCCCACGTGGATGTTCCAGTACAGGTGCTGGATTGGTTGTTATTTCATTGTTTAACATTTTGAACCACATGACTGAACATTTGTGCAAGTAATGCACAGCATTTTGAGAAAGGTAAACAAAACATTTCTCTTGCTGAGGAAGTTAACTTGAGATAAGCAGGACAGAAAGAGAAAATGCTAAAAAATACCATTTTCAGTTAAATGAAACAGAAAACCAAAAGGAGAGACTTTTAAAGCTCCATAATGCTTTTTCAGCATCCTTTCTCTGTCTTCAAACAGAGGACCAGAACAGATTATCAGGGAGCTGTGGCCATAGGTTTTCACAGTTGCCATTAAACATCACTCTTGTAATATGTCTCAGAAACACATCCTACAAACTACAGCCACCTGCAGACTCGCTGCCAGCCACTTCTGAGCTGAACAACCGGACTGTCGGTAGCTCTGCGGGTAGGAAGAGCTCTGCTGCACTCTGGAATGGGTCCTTTTCATTCACTTCCCTCCCCACAGCAGCAGGCAAAACATGGGCAGGCAGCTCGGCAGCCTGGGGAACTGCACCAAGCTGCCAGTATGTGTGCCAGCTGACCTCCCTTCTGATACTCCAAGAACATTTCTCTATAACACCCCTCAAAGGAAACATGATGAAGTGGGATGGATACCTTGGACCATACAACACCTCTGCCTTCGTTCAGCTATGGTAGTGCTTCACCCACAGATCCCTGTAACTGCAATGCTGCAGCAAGGGATAAATTACATAGCTGGTAATTTTTTTTCCTATTAATTCTTAAAAAATTCTGGTCATATAAATTTATAATATAGAAATAAGCTTATTTTTCTACACACAATGATAATGGAGAGTTTGCTGCACCAGTGTTTGAAATGCAAGTTCCTTGCTTGTGATTAAAGAGCAGTACATTCAGTGCACACTTTGATGACTGAACATCCATATTTTATGTCAAATAGGCAGGTTTGATGAAGTCAATTGATTTGAAGCATTGCATGAAGATTTAGGAGGTAATAAAGATTAAACAGTTTTGAATGTTTCATTGTTAATTTGTCCAGACAAATAATTCATATTTCATAGGAAATACAAATTTCATTGAAATTTCATAGGTGGTGCTAATTTGGATGTAATGTGATGTAATCTTCTCACATTCCCACAAATTCAATTTCTCCACAACAAGGTAATTTCCTTTCTACATGTGTGTATTGAGTCTGCTACATGTTCAAAGGGTCAAAGGCAGGTGCTGTGCCGCTCATGTGGAAACACCTTTGGCTAACCAGGGTTAGAAACAGCTTTTCTGACTGGGGTTAGAAAAACCACACTCCTTTGGAGCTGGGAATTGCTGCATCCACCTTCTAGGTCATTGAGTTTTATGACAGAAAAACAGTCCACTGAGAGCAAAAGTCCACTTGGCCTAGTACAAATGGTGGCACTATCCAGTAAGGGATACTTAGCTGAAAAAATAAAAGTAACAGAACAAGACTTAAGTCTCATCTATCATTCAGCTCGCAGGAGTAAGTAGCTTCAGGCCCCCTGAGCTGAAAGGTACACACATTTAGCAGTTATCAGCGGATATATTGCTTCCAGATCACAAACAACATGGAGGTGCAGCCAAGTGAAGGAAGTGGAATGTGACATATAAATAGAAAACATGATTATTGCATGCTCCATCATGAATAGAGATGGCTGAGATTTATCTGTTCTATCAGAACAAATATATTTGCCTAATCATCAATGCATTTATCTAACCCCATGGGATTAACAAAGAGATGCAAGGGGGTGGATTCCCAATCATGTCCTCTGCAACAGGGAAGCCAGTAAACAACAGCACAAGTGTCAGACCCTGAGATGGTGTGAATTATCACCCCTCTGCTCCAGGGTCAGCCAAAACCCTGCTGAGAGCTATGTATTGCCTGGGGGTGGCTATTTGACTGTAAGATCTAACCTGGGGGGCAGCTTTTTCTGGATCCAAAGGAATGCTCCTTGTTAGGTAGCTCTGCTTGTTAAGAAAACAATAGGAAATTACAGCATCTTCAACAGCAAAGAGCAATAGGTAGGTTTTTTCTGCTTTGCTGCAATGAAGTTAAGGCAACAGCAGTCATTCAGTAAGGACAGCATCAGTATAGTTGTCAGGTGTTTGTATAAACGAGTCTGAGTCCCTGGATGGTGTCAGATGGACTTTTCTAGAGTCAGATAGGGATGTCAGTGTTCAGGAATTAAAAAGTCAAATCACTCCAGTCTGGAAACTATCCTGCTAATTCCCTTCCTTCCAGTGCTTCGGTCACAGAAAAATTGCATCTGATGCCTGTGATAGTGTATTTTATCACTTTTGGGGATATGTGGCAAATGAGAGAGAATTTCTGGTCTTGCACAATGCCCACAGATAGGGGTGTTCTCAGGAGAGATGTTCGCCTGTGACTTCTGAGGACAGAGAATGGCACCCACAAACTTTTTATACAGAGCTTTTAAAGTGGCATTTACAAATGGTTGCAGAGAGAACTTGTCCTGTTTTTCTGCCCTCTATCTCAGCATATATAATGTTACTTTTCTTCTGGTAAAGACAAACAGAAAATGCTTTCAGCTTTGTTGGGAATACATAAACAAAGTTTGTGGCTTCTCCTTTATGAAGTAAATTTTATAACAACTTTAACTTCTCCAGGTTAACCCATGGGGATGGCTAATCCTCATTACAGAGCTCTTGATGAGTAATGAGCAAAATTCCACACTTTTAAATGGGTAAGGTGTCACAGACCTCTGCAAACTTGTGATTACACCAGCTCAAAACTAGAAATGACCCATCCTTATACCTAGTCAGAATCATATTAGCACCTCATGACTCATTCAGGACCTATGCCTCTGTCTGCAGCAAACACTGAGTGAGGAAAGGTCCCTGCCCTTAGGGATTTATGGCCAGACACACAAAGAGCACAGAAATGCCAACAGAGGATTAGAAGGAAGTTAACTGAGGGCATGTGATATTAAATAGTCTCTGTTGAACTCAGCTAGACTCCAAACCATCCTATGTTTTTTAAGATTATATCACTTTGTATCCTATATTGTATTTCACAACATGTGTCTGTGTGGGCTGGTTACCCGAAAGCCCTTTCAATAGCTCAGGCATTGCAAGTTGTAAATTATGCTTACACTTCCTTCCAGACATTTTTGCACCCTTAAATCACAGTTGTGGGTGCAGTTCCAGGATGGGTAGATGCCCCATCAGCCCCTTTCAGAGCTAGAGCCTGGCCAGCTCAGGGCACACACCAGCCTGAGGACGTGGCAGCACAGGCTTCCCAGTGGGCCAGCAGCTGCCTTATCCTCCCAGAGCTCCTAGCAGGCTCCACTTGATTAAACTTAACATATATATTCACAGCTACCTTGGCTGCAAACACTGATGGTGTAAGTATTTTCTCAGTTTCAGAAGCTTTTGAATCCCTGAGAAGCCAGTCCCACCCACCCACCTTAGTGTTCTGGCAAGACAATTTCTCTGAAGGTGTGGGGCGTAAGGCATTCCTGCAGTGCCCCATCAGCGGAACCCTTGCTCTACCATCCCAAAGAAAAACCCGAGGAAATAAGGGCTCTGTGAGGGCTTAATCAGGCTTGAGGTCAGGTCATTTTATTTTACCAAGTGTTAAAATTTCCCTTCATGTCAGGAGTCTAGTGCATGGTGGTCTGTCCGCCTAGACTGCTGCTGGCCCTTTGAGGTGCCCTGGAGCATTCAAGCCATCCCCACTGGTATGTTAGAAGTGAGCTAGAGAAGTCCTGAACTCCTTGGACCAGCAGTTTGGATCCAGGAAGATACCTTGGGGCACCTGAAACAGCACCAGACACCCATGTGTGGGCAGATATCCCTCCCTCACTGTCTCCAACCTTACAAGCCTGGCACCTATCTTACTGGGCAAAGACCTGCCCCCCAGACAGGAGCATATGTGTTTCCTGAGAACACGGGAATAATTCCTGCTCTTTCCAAATGGAATATTCATGGAAACTCTGAAAAAAAACAATTTTAGAAGAAGTCCTTTACAATTATCGTCTAGGTGTTTGACAAGTGCAACAAACAAGTAGAAAGTTATGTGCAACATCCAGCCAGATGTGCCTTACAACATGTGCATCACAGTGAGAAAGTGAAGCCCACCTTCGCCTTTGCGTAATCCAGTATAATGAAGAACCTCTGCTGTCGAGCTGTCCTTTCCACACCAGGAAATTCTGCCTTTTACATGCAACAAGAGCCCTCCTTGCACTCTTCAGTTAGGGAAGATTTAACAGCATTTTGTCATTCTTTACTTCAGCTGCATTTTCTTTTGTGTCTCATGTCCTGAGCCAGGACGGGGGCATTATGGTCATCAGGGGTGTTCTGGACTTTGTTACAAAGAAATTATGAATTTATGCTTTTATTTAGTCTCAACCAGTGGAAGATAAAAGCAACGCTGATGCATCAAGCAGCAATTTTGTCACAAGCTGCCAGAAAGACAGGATCTGGAAAGGTCTGTGTAATGTCCTGTTGAGTTTGTTAATCTACAAACTGTGTCACAGTTGGCAGTGTAAAATTTTGCTGGATTATTTTAAGAAGTAAACTGGCATCTTGACCAGCAATAGAGAAACTCATAATTTGGATGATAAGGCTATAGGCAAAAAACAAAGGTAAAGGGGAAAAAAAAAATTACTGTTTTATTTTCTGCTTTACAGCCCAGCCTTCAAGGGCTCCATAGTCCTGACATTTCAAGTTGCTTGATGAGAGGTGCTCTAGTGTCAACACCCATTGACAGGCATGTCCTTACAGCACATGCGAGTCAACCTAACTACTTTTTGACCATGCCATAAGATAAGAGCATAGAATGAAGCAGATGAGATACAGTTAGCTGGTGCTGGAAGTGCCCTGCAGTGCCTGCAGGCCACTGTACCCCACTTCCCAACCCCATGGGAGCCCCTGAACCACACAGTACAGGGCTCTCTGGCACAGAAAAGAAGCTAGTCAAGGAACTGGAGTGGGCTGAGCAGCCTTGGTTGGGCTGTTGGGCAGGTCCAGTGAGAGGAGGAGGGAAAGTCTGCATGCTCCCCATGGAAAGCGGCCAAGTTAAGATTCTAGGGGAAAAAAATAGAGGCATTGCCTGTATTTCTTATTTACTCTCAGTTCACTAAGGCCAGCCCTGGAAACCATCTGCAGGATAGATCGTGCTCCTTTGCAGGCTTTTTGGTGCAAATGGTGTTTCTTTAAATTGTTTTCACCACAGAAATCAAGCATCACTACTGATTTTACATAGACAAAATACAGGGCACAGAACTGAACTATTATTTTCTTTTTACAACCTTGGCAATACAGATGTAATTGATTAAATGCCTGAACTCCAAACCTACAGAGACTTAGCAGCATATTCCCTCCTGAGGATAATGAATTCACCCCAACTTTTAAGAAGCAAGTAAAACTTTCCTGATTTAAAAGGGAGCTGGGGAGGACCCTGGGCTTTGTCGACAACTGTCTGCCTCACGTCTTTCCTCTCCCCTTATCCCCCACTCACACAGGCATTCACAACATCACTCGTGTGGCTGCAAATTAGCTCAGGTCTTTGCTCATTGTCATGTCTGAAGTCCCCATTCATTCACTTTGCTCTTTTATGAAAAAATAATTGATATAGTCTTTGTGGAGGCAACATTTCCCTTCTCACTTTCCAAGGGTTTGCTGTCTGTATGTTTATTGTTTTCCTCAGTGGTCTGGGAGACCCTATACCCTGACCTAACTCTAACCCTTGTTTCCTGTATCAGATAAAATAGCGTTAAACGGCTAACAAAGAAACCTCCCCCCAAAAAACCCAACAATCCAACCAGCTGATATTTTTCACTTGAGTTAAGACAGTAGACAGCTTCTGTTGTAACTCTAAGACTCTGTAAATTGCCTTCACTCCATGACATCAGATCCTTGGTAGTTTTGAAGATAAATGTTATGTCACACATTATGTGCACAGTCATTTTTTTAAGAAAAAACAAAAAAAACAGGCTGTGTTTCTGAGCCACCTGAGCCGAGATAAACACAGAGGAGAGCAACTATTTTAAGGGGGTAGGACTAGACATCTCCTGTGCTGCAGCAAGTGCTGTGTGTGGGCAGGGGAGGGGTGGCCAGGTTCAGGGCACGGCCATGAGGTGCTGCAGGAGGGGATGCTGCCATAGGGTGCTGCAGGTGAGGCATCCAGGGGGTGCAGGTGCAGCCTCTGCCTGCCCCCAAGGCAGCCCCAGCAACTCCCCAGATGGAGGCCAGGGCAGCCCTGACACCCAGAGGATGGCAGCAGGGGCAAGGACTCACTCTGCAGCATGGGGAGAAGCAAAGGCACTGGGGTCTGGCACAGGCAAGGGGGGCTTCCCTGAGTGAGGGCTGATACCCATGTGGGGGGGGGCACAGGAGAAGCCAGCCTTGGCTGGCCCTCATATTTTATTAACATACTTGTAGCTTACAACATGGCCTGTTACAGTTTGCCTGATGCTTCCTGGTTTAAGATCCTATTTTCTGCTCCTTATCCCACTGTCAGCCACAGGTTCCCTCCAAATATTTACATACATATGCATATATAAATGCACAAACACACCCCCATTCAAGCCTTTCCAAAGAGGAAGCCAGAAAAATGTTTCCTGTTTCTCTGTAATAAATACATTTTTTTAAATGGTTACTTTCTGTTATTTTCCTGGAAAAGCTCCAATTATTTTAAGACAGCTACACCAAGACGATTCTGAGGAAAACAGAGTGAGAGTGACCACAATATTTGGACTTTAAGCCAAGCTTCCCCCAAGGGGAAGCATGAAAAACCCAAACTCCCATGTCAGCTAATTAGGCAGACAAACCTCAGGCATGAAAGCTGGAGGTGGAGTTCATCGCCAGTGTTTTGGTACAGGAGCCCATGTTTGGTATAATTGCTGTTAATATGAAGTTTCCTCCTCCTCTTCATTGCTTTTGGGTGCTAGTAGAGGTGCATGTCAGAGCTGATCCAGGTTGCAGGGGGCTGTTGCTAGTCCTCTTCCTTGATCAAAACCCACTTGGGCTGTGTTTCCTTAGGGGGAGAGCCAGGCAAGACACTTCTGTCAGCTGTAGTTATCACGTAAAGATACTCACCCCCAGGTATAAAATGCCAACTTGGAAGACCTGTGATTATTTTGAACTGGTGGTCATGCCTTCCTGTGCTTGGGAGTTTTAATTTGAGTAATTCAAGCACTATGTTTGGAGATTCAATTTTATTTTTAATCTATACACTTGTTTACTTTCTTGAAGATATGTAATTTTATTAGAAGTCATTAAAAAGTTGATGAAAAAGTGCTTTACTTTAAACTTTGTACTTCTTTTTGTCAAGTGAAAGCAATAATATAGCTTGAAATCTAAGTATTTAGAGTCTTAAATTTTTAATGTTATGACAGAGTTAATTATATACTTCATTATCACTGGAAAATTTATTGTTTTCTTTGCTTATGATTTGTGGCATATTCTGTTTGGACAGAAATTGGGATCCAAATAAACTGCATATGACAGCCTTGTATGTATTAGTTATTATTGGTTAAATGTGCTGGACATAAATTGTGAACTTGCCTTTGACATGGTTTAAATAGCAGCAGTCAGTGAACTGAACTAGTAATTTCTATTTTTTTAGGTCTAGCAGGTCTTGACCCATCATGCAGTTTTTCCTTGGAAGAGGAAAACGGAGCTTCTCCTTTTCCAGCTTTTCTAGGTGAGCAGGGTGAAATCTGGGCAGTTTCTCAAAGCAAAACTGCCTTCTGTCAGAAGCTTCAGCAAGTTCTGCCTCCACATGCTCCACTGATGGCTTTGCCTTCCTTGACACTTCAGAGCAAACACACATTGCTTTCTATTTGCAACTAGTTGCTGAAGTTTAGCAGCCAACTCACTGTGTTCAGTGAATAAATGTACAGCTGAACATATGTCATTTATTAAAATGTGTTCAAATATATTTGTATTCTATTTTGTATTTACTTAATTCTTCCTGCCTCGTTCTATCAAGATATATGACTCCAGCTTGACAGTGGCTACTTGAGTCCTTGTGAATTAGTTTGGCAATTTTAAAGTACCCTAATATTTGGTCTACATCCCAGTTCATCTGCTGTCCTACTTCCAAAGCTTATAAATAATCTTGGTGGGCTAAATCAAGAACAAATGTCTCTGTGTAAGATTAAAAATATCTATCTGCTGGTAAAAGAGGGGCTAGGTGTCAAAAAAGGCACTGCTTTACCTGCATGCCTGGCTTAGGTCCAACAAGACCATTCACATATTTTAGGAAAGAAATTCTTAGAGAAGACAACATGATAAAAGGTGTGTCAGACAATTTTACTTCTGAAGAGTTGCTCCAGAGACAATTGTGAATTTGACAGTTTCCAAGCATGCGTGAAGAAGCAGCAGCATGATGGATATGGGGGAGGAAAATCAAAGGCAAGATGGCAACAGTTAAATGTGTGGTTTGAGTGAGTTCAGTATTAATTTAGGAGATTGTGGTCATTTCAGACAGAGAGAGAGAAGGATGGGGAGTGCTGCAAAGATGATTCTTCTAAAAGCTAATTTCTATGTTAGTTAGCATTGTAGAATGGACTTGATTCACCCACGTCTTTCACATTTTGTAAGGAAAAGTGTATTTTCTGTTTTGAAATGGGTGCTGATTTCTTGAAGCAAGTCACAAATGTCAGTGGCAAAAGCATCTTCAGTTTCCAAAGAAAGATGTCTGAATTGATTACTTCATCTGTTTTTCTCCATCAGTGTATGGCCAAGTGTAAAAGTCAAGAGGTTCGTGGTCGAATCTAAAAGATACACTACAGCTCTCTTTGAGGGGCTCTTTCAGAGTGAATCTGCAGCAAGGTTGGGCATGTCTCCTCTCCATGAAACACAGGCTGAGAATAGCAAGTTAATTCTTCTCAGTAAGAGAGCAAGTTATAGAGAAACAAAAGAAAAACTGTCTAATTTTGAACTGTCATTGTAAATGTTTCTAATGAAAGACTCATCAGGCTATCAAATAAAACAGATATGCTTTCTGATTCAAATTTGGCTGCAAACTAGATGAGCATACAGCTATGTTGCTCTAATTATTTGAGAATGTGGCCTTTGGAAAAGGCATATTTTCTTCTAAAGGAAAGGCTTTTTAAAGTTTGGTATTCTGCAAAACAGCCTATATGGTAAGCGTACCCTGACATTCATATAAATCGTGTTGTTAAGTACACAAATAATCATGGCCAGTAGCCATCATGCTTTAACAGCTATAGTTCATGGAAGGAGCATTACCCAGAGCAGAAAGCCATTTAAAAGCTTCAGAGGTGCTTTTCCCTACATGCACACACACCATACTGCTGCTGGACAAATAGATAAATGTAACCCGTTGGACCTGCAAATCAATTTCTGTATTGTTAGAGACAAGTCAAAATGAGTCTTTTGCACTATTGACCCCAGACAGGCCGGGCATTGGTAAAGGCAGGTCAGCCTGCTGCTTCCTTTATGCTAGATGCTGATAACCCCTTTAAATTATCTCTGACTGAAACCTGGAGACTGTGGTAAGGAGGGAATAAGAAATGCAAGAGTTTCCCGTGCTCTCCTGATACGCCAGTCCTGATGAAAGCAAGTGGAGCTGAGTTCATGGCAGAGCCCGGCATGGCCATGGCTGTTGAGCTCTGACAGACAGGCTCTGGCAGGTTTTGCTGGGGCAGCTGGAGGGGGTTATTGCTCCCAGGTGTCCATGCCAGCCCCCACAAAGATCCCCACCCTGTCTTTGGGTAGATACAGCAGAGTGGGTGGCATGAGCTGATGAGTCAGCCCCTTTTGACTGTGAGGAAAGTGCAAAAAGTCTGGGGTTGTTTCAGCTAGAGAAGACTGGAGGGAGGGATTACTGCCATCTAGCATGAAAAGGGCTGCTGCAAAGAAGTAAAATCATTCTCTTCAGTCTTGGATAGCAGAAGTTGAAGCATGGTGGACAGCAATTGCAGAACAGGAGGGTCAAGTTCAGCATAGACAGGATTTCCCAAACACTAAGGGCAATGCAGCACTAAGAGGGCTTATCTGAGCAGGGTGGACCCATCATCTCTGGAGGATGTTAAGAACAGGCTGGAGAAGTGTCTGTCAAGAATAACACAGATGCTCCTAGACCCCTTCATCCCTATTTTTCTACCATTCTAGGCTTAAAGACTTTTTGAAAACTTCACTTTGGGGGCAAGCTTTATGGGTTACATCTCCACTAAGTACAGCAGGAATGCAATATCCAACGTGCACAGGGTGTATACTGCTATCGTAGGTCTGTACAGCAGTAGGTGTTCAGGTCCTTTTTTACTAGCCATCTCTCCACCACTGAAAACTACTCTCTACGAGGCTTTGAGGTGAAGGGACAAGCCTGTATGTAATTCTGAGAATGTCACTTCCAAAGGACGATGAGACATTCACAGCCAAATGAGAAAATCAGCAAAAAAAAGACGGCATCGTCCCACCCATAAGTTAAATAACACTTTTCTTCATTGCTACATTGTGGTTTATTCTCCTTCATCTTTATCTATCACTTCAGAATTTGCTTTCTCTTCACTGAATTTAGCACAAGAAATCCCAAGTGGCTAAAATCAGATTATTACCTTGACTAGCCTTCACGAGTCTAAAAACACCACAAAACTACTCTGGCTGTGCAGGCAGGAAGAAGCTTGTACAAATGGCTAATGTAGACCACGTCAAAGAGAGAAGAACGATTCAAAAATTCTAAAAAAACACCCCCAACAAACGAACCGCAGCATGTTGTTAATTGGCGCCATCCAAATGCCGATGTACATGTTGTCCTTGCGGTGGAGGGCAGGCAGTCGATGTAGTATGTTAAAAGACATCTGTGTCTTTCTTTGTAAATAAATTGTTTAGAGTTCTCAGGTTTCTAGCTAAATGGTTATGAAGTTTATCAGGGCTTGCAGATAGTGTTGGGTCAAAATAGGAACTTGCAATTATCACTCAATTACACTCCTTCAAAATCAGACAATGAGGCACCATTGGCACAGCCCCAGGAAAACATTCAGTAGAGAGATACTAATCAAGATGCTGTTCCTAACAGCGAACAAGAAATTCATTTTAATACGTTGTACACTGAGCAGTTTGATGTTGTCGGATCAATTTGCCCCTTTGATTTTGCAGAATCCCTGTGAATAAAGTGTAAGCTAAGGCTCTGATTCATTCCAACTATTCCATTATTTACTAGCGTGTCAGAAGATTTTGCAACTGATCTTTTATGGGGGACTTAAAGCATGTTCTGCAGACAAAGGAGGGAGGGAGGGCACTGAGCAAGCTACTGAAAGGTAGTAACTCAGCCCTCTGGTCATCCATGTCAGCTCCACAGAGCTTTGCCTCAGAGATTTTCCCAGTTCAGAAGATCATGGTTGTGAGTACACCTTGGCTGGACTTTTTCATGGAAAATGCAATCTGTTTTCTAAACAACAAGGACCTCTCCCACTAGCACTGCCTGGGGGTGATTTACATCGAGGAGTCTAAGGGAAGACAGCAATGAAAATAAAATGGGAGAAGTGACATGACTCACAAGACGAGATGAAAGTGTAGCTGTTCAAATCAGACAAATTCTTCTCTTTTTAGGAGGTCCAGAGGGGCTTACCTCAGACCAGGAGAGCACTTTGGCACGTGTAAGAATTTAAGTAAGTTGTCATTTAAAGTGTGATGATATCGACTATTGCATTAGCTTAAGGCTGTAATTACCAGGCAAACAGAAAGGTGTGACATTGGTCCCCTGGAAATATGTCATAGAGGTAAGATGAAATAAGCTTGCCATTTCCTCATAATCTTGCAAATGCAGAGAAGGGCGTCTTCCATGTGAAGATTATATTAGTGGAAACTATGAACCAGCAGTGGAAAACTGCTTTCTACAGAATCTGAATTTGCTCATCTAGAAACATGATATAATTTCTTGGAAGGACCCAAGACAGTCACAGAAACATGTCACACTTTAGTACTCAATACAATACCGATATTTAAATGTGCAATCAAAGAGGTTCTCAGACTTGGTGAGTTTATTTCTTTGTGTTTTGCCAGGCTTTAGAGATTTGGGGTGCTGACTGGAGCAAGAAAATATTTTAAAGTGTTATTACTCAAAAGGTAAAACACTTTGGTCAGAAAAAGTGCTTCCTAAATTCTTATCTGATGCATCTAAGCTTCTTGTTCTGTATGAAAATAGAGATTCCAGCCATGCCAAGAGAGAAATCTACTCAAAACAAGACATGTTTACCAAACTTTCCTACAATAGGCACTGCCATCACACTTTCCATGGACTCCAGCAGTAACACTGCTGTTTTGCTCACCCACACAGTTCTGTGAAGCGCATGGCCCTCTGAACTTGGAGAAGATTGTGCACCACAGCTGTCAGGAAGCAAGTTGCTGAACATTGGACATATAATTGGATGAATCAGGTAATGCTGTCACGGGATATAAGGGTCAGGGCTCCTTCTTGATATTTCAGGTGATGAGCTGGGTATTTAGAAAAAAAATCTTTCTCAGCTTTCCAAAAGCCTTTCACCATCCAGCTGGCCCTTCCACCTAGTCCCAGCCTCTGAAGATGAATGCAAATCACCCCATGGCAGTGCTGCAGTGTCTCGCTCTCAGATCAACAAGCATGCAACACCAAGAATGATTCTGCTACCGTTTGATTTGTAACAACAGGAGCAAAGCTGTGGCAGACAGCAAGGGAGTTTCCTCCCTCTCGCTGTCTCACAGAAGTCAGTTCCTCATGCCGCTGTTTCCTGAGAACCACGCACTGATGTCTGGGGCTATTTGCAGCTACTTCTGCCCAAAGGCACAGATGTATGTAATGCAAGATAAACAAATGGCATTAAACAAATACCATGCTCTCTGTTCACAATTTCTTTCCCAGCAGGAAGAAATCATCATCACTCTGCAGCTATCATCTCTCTGTGTGCCCCTCAGCAGTGACAGAGGAAGCGTGTGGTTTGCTTGCACCATGTTGTTGATTG
Organism: Podargus strigoides; assembly: GCA_028020825.1. Taxonomy (NCBI): domain Eukaryota; kingdom Metazoa; phylum Chordata; class Aves; order Caprimulgiformes; family Podargidae; genus Podargus; species Podargus strigoides. The sequence goes on from CM051643.1 coordinate 4,058,429, forward strand.
TTTGCCCCTCTGTTTCAATATGGCTGCCACCGGCTCCATAACATGGCTCAACTCTGGAGAAGAACCGAGGAAAAAAAAAAATATTCAGTATAGTCCAAGTTTCTCAGTTTCCATATCCTGGCTTGGCCTTTTGGTCAGTTTTAGAAAACTGAGGTGGGGAAGAAAGTATATTTTCCAGCAGACTAGTTCCTTCATTGCCAGCTGCATTGGCTTCCTTCGCTGACTTCTGTCTCTCCTTTCTTGTAAGTGAAAAAAAAACAAAAACCCCTGGCTCCCTGAAGGGAAATTTTAGCCTCAGTTCAACAGGTTTCTCTGCAGGCCAATTGCTCATATGCATTCCCAGTCTCACTTATTAACAGCTGGGAGAGAAAGAATGGAAGGAGCTGTGCACAAAGAGTGGGATGAGGAAAACAGGTGAACATGGGAGAGGGAACAGCTGGGCTCAGGAATGGGTCTGCACTCTGCAGAGGAGACCAGAAGAGTTAGGGTAAACTGTGTTCTGTTTTTTCTCTCTAGAGGCCAAGAAGAAAAGTGGTGTTGAAAGGATCTGAGTCAGCCAGAGCTCTGGGATGACTATCTTCTATAGAACTCCCCAAAGAAGGATGAAACTACAAAACTACTAAAAAGGGAGGTTATAAGCAAGGATACATAAATCTGTAAACAGATAAAACAAAGTGACCAAGGAGGAAATTGAAAGTGTTTATACCCATCTCTCCACGTGCCCACTGCGTCTTTGCATGTGGGTTTTTCTTTTGAGAGTCCTGCCATCAACTTGATGACTTTCTGAACTTGCAGCAACCATTGTACAGCCATTTCTGGCCTCTAGGAAATCTTTCAGTCCTTTTTGAGATCTCACTAGGTGTTTGCTCCTTGCTTCTCTCAACAACCAGTCAGTCTCTTTTACTTTGACCAATCGGCTCGCAGCACTTTCCAGTGACTATTTCTCTTACCTGCCACCCCTTGTCTTGGGGAACCCTATGTCCCACTCTTTCCACCTGAAATGAGGAAAGGAAAAGGAAAGACCAGAGAAAAGAGAAAGAGGGGGAAAACATCACCACAGAAGAAAAAAACAGATACCTGAGTCAAGCTTGAGCTACACATACGGTTGCAGGACAAGTGGAGGAAGTCAGACTTGGTATGACTTCACAGCTTGATTTGTTGCTCCACAGTCAGTACAGTGTTAACCATTTTCCTTCACACATCTCCTGTGGTTATCAGTCAGCCCCCCTAGAAAGATGACATTTGGGTAAGAGGAGGAATGAAAACAAAAGAGAAAAGCTGTGTCAGAAGATGACATTTTTCATTACCTGTTGTTTCTAGAGCCCAAACAGCACTCCTTTGCATTAAATGTAACTCAGAAAGCTGTTTCTACCTGTTTTTCAACAAATAACTGCATTGAATTTATTTTAGAAGTCAGCTGCCCTCCTGGAAAATGTCTGTGTTTGTCAGGAAACCAGTCTCCCAAAAAGTGTAAGTCAAAAACTTACCCTTTGTTTGCTGAAAGCCAAAAAGGCTTATGTTATGTGAGAAATTTCCACAGGAAAAGAAAAAAAAGTCTTGTCTTCAGATGGACACAAATTTATAGTCAGATGAATCATAAATGTCACGCTCTGAAGGAACTCTGCCCAGAGAGTTCCTTTTCCTGCTAATGTCGTGCTTCTGACTTTGTGGTTCACTGCTTGCATATGTCCCTGACTGACATCCCCCTAGAAAGTTCAGCGAAATTTCAGAGAAATTTCCCCCCACCCTGTGCATGTCATTTGTGTTTTATTGCACTTCCAGCTGGGGTTTTCACCTTTCGCAAAGAAAAACACATTGCCCCGGTTATTGTTCTGGACTGGAATATAAGTGTGTATGTGTATACGTACACACATATATATACCGAGAGAGAGAGAAGTGTGCATATATAAATATCTCTCTATATGTATAAGGGAGCATACTGACAGGCCAACAGGGGAAAAGTATCAGGTAGCATCTTTTTCTGGTAGTGATCAGCAGAATGTATAAACATTTTGCACCTTAAATGGAATATTCTGAGTGGAAGTCACCCTCTGTTTTGTGTCCTGTTCGCATCCCTGTGTGACCTGATCTAGGTAATCCTGCTCCGGCAGGGGGACTGGACTAGATGGTCCCTTCCAATCCCTAACGTTCTGTGATTCTGTGATTCTGCGATTTGGTTTTGCCCGGGTAGCAAAGCTCAACACTGATTTCTCCAAGAAGAGTGAAATGGCGCTCAGCGAAGGCCCCCCAGGCCCCGAGGCTGGTGCTTTTGAGGCACATCCTGAGACAGGGACACTCCATCTCGCCCGCCACATCAGTTCGAGTTGAGTGCCCTCTGTCAAGGCTGCCCCCCTGGGAGGTACAGCGAGCTGTGCTCGAGGCCTCAGCCCTGTCATACTCTTTCCCTTTCGGGCTCATTTATGAAGAGTGGCAGCAGGAACCAGTCATGGGGAAAGGGGGATCTCACAATGACAAGCCCAAGGAATAACAAGGCCCCCCCCTGACGTGCGCTGAAAGTGAGTGCTCCAGCCCTGTGACCAGGCACCCCCTCACCAGGGGTCACTCCTGGGGTGCTCTGTTTTGCTGTGGCTGAGGAGTGGTTGGGATTTTCTGGCTTTTGTGGTGGTGTTAGTTTGAGGCTGGGTATGGGTTTGGGTTATTTAGGTTAAATGAGTGGTCAAGTACTCACAGGAAAGGCCAGACCACAAAAATCAGCATGATAGTTATTTACCATAACCATATACAAAACCACAAGCAGCAAAGGTTCTCTTGAATACATCAGAGACACAGCACATTTCTTTATTAAAGCCTGTCTGTTTGTTACACTTCAGTTTGCCTTTAAATCACAAAAAACCCAAACAAATCTAAGTCAGCAGAAACAAACCAAAGGACAAAAATAATAACAAACAAAGCAAAAGATGTTTCTGAAAATCCTTTCTTCTCCCTCAAATCTTTCTTTTTACTTTGGCTTTGAATTGATTTTACTCCGTTCCTGCACTGGAGATCAGTGATATGCAGCTATAAAATTCTTTTATTCACTTATAAATAAAATACCTGCACTGTTTGAGAGTTATCCACTCCCTGTGACAGCAATGAACTTGCCATACGTTTTAGTAATCTATTATAATCAATCTATAGTCCTTTGGCCAGAGGAAACAGATACCTGGTTAGAAATCAACTGTCTCTGTGTCAGTGACACTGTTCTGCTGATTCTTTCTATAATTCCTGTTTTTATTCAGACACCGAATCTAAATAGACATACATTGTTTTGAGGTGCTTCATCTTTTTAAAGGGTTTTATTTTTTCAGTCTTATTAATCATTTCCATCTTTTTCAATCAAGAAATTAAGCCTGGCTCCAAAACTTTAGGTTTTGTACACAAAATGATAAAAATGTTGAGGTCTCCTATGTTTTTTGTTTCCTTTTTTTTTTCAGCCCTTCTCAACCACAGCCTTTTTCGTTGACCTCTCCCAATCCTCCTCCCAGGCCACTGGCCCGAAATGTGATATTTCCGATAGTATTTCCTCAGAGCCCGGGGAGCCATCGCTCCAGCGAGCTCTGTCCAGCTGCTGACTCCATGGCCAGCAGCAAGAGGGTTTTCCCACTCAAAAAGAAAAGGAGACTGAAGTGGATTGGCATTTCCAGATTATGGGAAATTCAGAAATGAACAATTCTTGTAAACATGAATGTTTTGGCAAAAGGATCAATGACCTTTAAAGCTGCTAGAAGGTGGAAAGCTCTTGGGTGATTGGGAAGAGGTAGAGCAGGGGACGTCCATCCCTCTGTCTATCCTTTCCAGGGCTCCTGTTGTGATTTAACCCCAGCCAGACACTAAATCCCACACATCTGCTCACTGACTCACCTCGGGTGGGATGGAGGGAAGAATCGGAAAGGTAAAAGTTAAAGGACTTTTGGGTTGAGATAAAGACAGTTCAATAGGTAAAGCAAAAGCTGCACACAGAAGCAAAGCAAATCAAGAAATTTTTTCACTACTTCCCATTGACAGGCAGGTGTTCAGCCATCTCCAGGAGAGCAAGACTCCATCATGGATAACCATTATTTGGGAAGACAAATGCCGTCACTCCAAATGTCTTCCCCTTCTTTCCTCAGCTTTATATACTGACCCAGCTGTGTCTCCTCCCAGCTTCTTGTGCACCCCACTCGCTGGTGGGGTGGTGTGAGGAACAGAAAAGGCCCTGACTGTGTGAGCACTGCTCAGCAATAGCAAAAACATCCCTGTGTTACCAGCACTGTTTTCAGCACAAATCCAAAACACAGCCCCATACCAGCTACTGTGAAGAGAATTAACTCCATCCCAGCCAAAACCAGCAAAGCTCCCTTCACCATCTGAGCTGTTTCTTTCTTCCTCTTCACTCAGACATAGATAAAGTGATCTGACCTCCTGTGCAATTATACTGAAGAGGGATTAATGGCTTCATTTACTGCTCTTTCTGTGAAAGTTTGGCATTATTGATTAGCCCGTCAATAAAAGGATTTGTAAAAGCACAAATGTGAGTTAGATGCCCAGCCACCACCTGTGCCTTTGGAAAGCTCTCTTTGTGGAACATGTGGTATATGTATATCTTCATGCTTCAATATTATATATGAACTTGGTGGCATTTTTACAGAAAAAAACCAAAACACATTCTCACTTGATCTGAATTTGTTTGTAAATTGGGGTCAAACTCAGCAAATCACATCAAACAAACGAAAGTGAAGGAAGAACTGATGCAAATGTAAAATTTGGTATTTTGGGGACTTCAAAAATAACATTCACTAGCATTTTAGATAACAGTCACCCCTTCATGGATACATGGTGAAGATAACCAAATTTCATTCCCTGCTATGAATCAGGAGAAGGGATATTAGCTCTAGTTTATTCCACCTCACTTCAGTGTCATAATCAAAAGCTTTCTTCTGTTTAAGGAAGGCACTGATTTTTAGGAGTTATATCAACATCTGTCCCCAAACCATAATTTTCTTGTTTTTCGCTACCTCAGGAATCAAATATAAAGCAATAATTTGCATAATCTTAATTCTGGAAATGTCCCATTACCTGTATGAAATCCATCAAAGTTGCTTTTAAGAAGTGCAAAAGCAGGTCAGCAGAAATGATGGTTAGTGATAAGATATATCCAGGGAAAGTACTAAGTCCCCAAGTGAACAACAGGAAAGGATCAGTCAGCTCCTGTCTGTGAGACCCCAGGCAGGTTAACAGACTCATTTTTTTAGACCTAAAGACAAGTAGCAGACCCAAGTTCCAAAACCTCCAACCTCTGATGATCAAGGGAAGGAGAGAAGAGTCAGCTGCTTCTGGAAAGACAGAGCAACAAGCAAGGGGATTAGGAGGGCATCTTGTGTCTCCTAACCCAGAAGTGGGATGATATGTTGAGTTTCAATATTTTCAAGGAACATACAAAATTCAGGTAAGATGAGAGATGCATGAACTTCTGCTGTTTTAAACTGTTTCCTCTTCATGAGCATGTCTTTGGGTGGTTTTGGAAAGCTGTTGAGTCACATCAATCACCAGTCACAGCCTCCTGGAAGGAAATCTCTTTCAGGTGTCCTGCATAGTTAAGCTCCATGGTTTGAGACAGACTGATAAATGAGATAAGGGTAGGGCTGTAACCCAGGAATCTGCTCCCCTTCAGAGAGATGTGGAGCACAAAACCCTCACCAAACAGCCAGATAAAATGGCTTTTTAGGGGGTAGTTGTTAAATGATTTTGGAGGGGTGATGCACAGTGTTGGGCTTTTATAACAAATGAGCAGTTTGCATCTAAAGAGGGAGCTATGTCTAGCACTTCCTAAGCATGTGCTGAAGCAGATGTGATCAGTCAGCAAGGCTGCATTTTTGGTGGCATACCTTAATGCTATTTAATCTTCAAATTCAGTGGGGTAGACCTCAAACTAGCACTGGTTACATAGCTCACATTAGCATTCATTTCTTCTTAATTGCGGAGAGACTTGCCAGGCTGGTTCTCATTTCTTCCTGCAGAACACCACAAATCATTGTTTTGAATTTGCAAGATCCAAGCTTAACTGGTGTCTCCTTATCCTCCTCCTTCTCTTGGGAATGGGAATGCGAATATCTGTGGTCAGCTATCAACCCCATCTCATTCTGTATCAGGCTGGCAAGGCTCGCTTCTGCAACATGTGAAGCAGCTCTTGCAAGTAGACATCACCTAAAACTGATCGGTCTCTCCAGAAATAAGTGGTTTGCAAGATCAACACCTCCTCCCTGCAGCCGACATAAGCATTTCTGGCCCAGCAAGGAAGAGCCAGGCAAGCAGCTGGAAGGTACCATTGACTTCAGTCAGTCTGTCCCAGCTGAGAATCTGACTCTCCAGCACGCTATTTAGGCTGGAGATGTGCATCAGCCCATGTTCAAACTAGTTCAGATTTCTTCTCAAATCTAATTTTAGACCTTCTCTGCTATTATTTATTTAACAATGTGAATGAGATATAGATTGCCTTCATCGATTGCCTTCTTTCCCTTCTTTGTAATTTGCCTGTTCTTTCTTGAATATCTCATCACAAGCATATTACTGAGCTGTGTCAAGACTGGAAGAGAGAAAGAAACTGTATTGAATCAGAATGTTTAAAAAACCCCTTATTTTCTAAACCGCATTAATCCTAAATTTCATCATGTTAGTCATAAACTGGAGTTTATAGTTTCCTCTGCATGTAACTAGTTGCAACTGTGCTGTTGCAATCCACATCGCAGTTTTATAGCAAGAATAGAAAAATGTGGATTGAAACTGATCTTGGATGGTCCTCAGCAAATGCTGGCATTCCACTACGTGGCAAGAGCTTGCTTTCATTTTTGTGCTGCCACCTGTAAAATACTTCTGTCCCCTTTTTATTTTAGTTTTTGCAGTATACCATTAACATGGCAGCAAAATAAGTAATATGCCATAAATACGATGTGTCCCATAAATTCTAGGGAATTAATTAGAGTAGGGAATATTAATAGTTTATTAGCCTAACTTTATTAAAGGCAGGAAGATAACTGTCAGCTCTTTTCCGTGACTGAAAGGGCTCTGGTTACAGAAAAAGGCAAGTCACTATTTGAAGAAAATCTGTAGAGAGAAAGGCTGTAGAGAAAATAAATGTGAAGCTTTTTCCCTGTGAGGACTGCCCACACTAGAAGAGGACTGCCCTCACTAGAAGAGCAGTCTCTGTCTAGGGTACCCCACGGATGTTTCCTTTCAGTCTCAAATTCATTCCAGGTTGTGACTGTGTCTGATTTCTATCCCCATGTATTTCCCCTTTCCCATTGCTGCCACTTGCATGCGGTCAGTAAACAAGTGAAAAACATGAGAATAGAGTATGTTCTTAGGTAATATCAGAACAAAAACCAAAGGCATCAGGCCCCACAGAAACCACACATGCTGTGAGAATGAAACAGTCCTTGAAAGACTGGGCAGATGAACATTTTCTCTTCATGTGCTACAGCCTCACACCCTCGGGGCCTCATTTTGCAAATTCCTCCAAGAACAGCTGAAAGATGAAAGGATAAAGCAGCACATAAGCACTTGGTGAAGTTAGCTCGTGTATGGTACATCGAGTCATAAAAGGTTGATCATTATGATTGGGTTGGGAATTGCACTTTTTAGAGGGAAGGTTCTCCCACATTCTGCTCACAAAACTGCCACCAGATCCAAGGGGTATATTTCAAAGAATGGGAAGTGCTCTGCAAAAAAAAAAACCCAAAAACCCACAGATGTAGTACAAATCTACTACTTTGACAGTTTCTCAAGAAAAGAATGATGTGTTGATGGTGTGGCTGGGGAAATCCAGAACCTGTATGCAACTAGCCACCCTCCAGTTCTGCTGCAGAAGTGTGTGTGCCTGTCACCTACAGCTCTAACATGAAGTAAATCTGTCACTGGGAAATCCATACTTCAGCAGAGGCAGCTTGTGTCAAGCCTAGGCATCCAGCCCACCTGGACATATTCCAGCTAGTTCTGACTGAGTAAAAAGTGAGTTAACTGCCTGATTTCAGGTAGATTCATTGTGATGCAATAGACACTACCTTGGCCTTTTTTTTTTTCCTTTGATGAAAGTTCATTTTCTTCTATGCAGCTAGCACTAGTCCTAGAATGGCTTGAATTTTGGACATCAATGTACTCAGAGAAGATGAAATTTGTCATATGTATCACCTGTGGAAAACTATCTGTGCTAGTATGCCAAACAAAACCAATAAGAACTGCATTCTGCATTCTGAGCCTGAGATTATTCTTTATATAGATTAATCATATTCCTGTCATGGGGTGTCTGTGAGACAGGGGGGATGCTGATGTGGTTAGTTATAACTCATGGCAGATGAGGGAGAGGCATGTTTGCAGGATAGCTTTAGGAGGAGGTATAGAGTCAGTGCCAATGTAGTCTAATCAGAATCTTTCAGAAATGGCATTCTTCAGTTTCTTCCACCTACTGTTGATCATGAATACAGCAATAGAAGTGGACTATCTGTTTTTTTATGTTCTGGGTCCAGACAGGCTTCTACAGAGGATGCATATTCAGGAAAGGCATTTCTTTTCAGATGTGTGAACACAGAAACCAGAAGGTGACTCCTTCTGAGTCATGGGCTTCTCCTACCTGCTATTCAAGGGTAAGGCACTACAGTACTGGTAGACACTTCTGGTGCCTCAGAGAAAGGTGACACTAGGGCTGGGAGTCTGTAATGACATGATGTGGGCTGAGAAGGTGTGGATGGGTAGAACAGGAGCTTCAACATAATAAAAAGAATGACATCATTGTTTTTCAGTCTGGCTTTGCAAGTAAATTCCTCTAGCATCTCGGCTGCTCAAAGTCCACTTACTTTCTGCAAAAGCCAGGAAAAGAGGCAGTGTGTTTTCCCTAAGGATGTGCAATAGCTGCCGAGCTTCCTCTAGTTTTCTGGAAAGGGTTGGGAAGCCCAGTAGTGGAGTTTCCCAGAAGTGATGTAACTCAATGCGTTGTTAACTCAGGGCAGCTCTTAGATGACACAATCCGTCCATTAGCAAGAAAAACAAGGGTAGTTCATACTGAACCTGGTGCAGCAACTTCATGTTGAAGATATGTAATTGTGGACGTTACTGAACTTGATGCTTTTTTGTAATTTAAAATAGCATCACAATACCAAGGGCAAGGATTTCTTTAACTTCATTCCCTTTATTTTTTAAAGGACATACAATTTTGGAACAAGGTTTTAAACATTTCAATAAGTTGGCAAGACTTGAAAGCCATCATAATGATGCACTATCTACTAAATTACGCTCTATTGTTGACAAGAAGTAAAGAGCTGACAAATTCTGGTGCCATCTGACACAAACATTCCAGTTACACGCAGCTGAGAACTAACATGAATGTCTAAGAACATTTATAATTATGCTAGGTAAAGCATAAGAAATGCCAGTGCCAATGATTCTCCACAAAGGTAGCCTCAAGGGAGGGCCCCTTAGACAGAGAAGAGTTAACACATCGCTTCATAAATCAGCATTTTTTGCTTAGGTGTGTTCACTAGAGGTCGTTAACTGAAAGGGTGGTTCAGTGGAAACACCTTCAGTGCTGATGTCTGTGACTCCCGTTAGAGCCCTGAGAGAAACAGGCTCTTCTAGGACACAACTCATCTCCTCCTCACAACAGATCTTTGAATGAGGTGGACTGTTTGCTACAAGGCCCCTTTCTCCCCACTCACTGTAAAGACAGTCCAGACAGCAAACTCAGACTTATGTTGCCCAACATCTGAGGTCAGATGAGATGCATTCCACGTAGGATATCTAGAGGCATTGCTAAAACCATACTGGGGCAAGCCATGCCATTGCAGCCTGCATTTCCTCTCCCGAAGGCCCTGGAATCTGTCTGGTTTCTGCCTCAGGAACATGGGGTGGCAGCTTCCTCAGGAGTAAGCTGGTTCCCCAGCACTTAGCTTTGCATTTATGTCCAGGCTCTGCCCTTTTTCTTCCCTTAGCAGAAGCAGCAGTTTGTTTCATATTCACTTAATAAAAATAATTGCCACTTCTGTGAAAGGAGTATCTTGATCGTAGGCTGGCCTGTTTAGTGATCCATCACCTCCTTGCTGCATGTTGCTAACCTGCACAAAATGTCCCCACTATTGTATATCCCTGCTTTGAAGGCAACACAGGGATGTTGAACAGCTTGGAGGGCTATCCACATTGTTTCTTTCAGCGTCTTTTCTACCTGGAAACAATAAAAATATATGCTGAATCTGTGGGGAAGAGGCGCAGCAGTCTGGATCCGGTGGCTCTCAGTCTTACCCCAATTCACATTCTCTTAGCAGAGCAGGGAACAATTAGGTCCTTCTCTTACTCTTCTGCCTCCTTTCCTGTCCTGCCAAACAATGCATGGGAGATGTGTGCAAGTCAAATCCCATCTAAGTCCTGGAGTTCAGAGGACCTAAACCACATGCCTGAATCGAGGAATTCTCATTCCTCAATTTGTCATTCAGGAAACCTTGCTCCCCAAAGGTTTAGCCCAAGACTGAAATGTTTGCTTGCACAACCTAGTGCCAAAAGCCTGTCTGTATAACCAACCCAACAGCTGCAGTGTGATGCCACTCCTAGGACTACCACAGGAGGATTTAAAGCACCAGCTTAACTGACCTCCTAATTATGGGCACCTTTATCAGAAAAATATCCTGTTGGTGTCACAGTAATCATTATTCAAACTTAGGAGAAAGCTTAGTCTATAAACATATTTCACACTGAAGAGGTGCTCTCCAGAGTTACTTGAGTCAGCCGGTAACGTGCACATTTATCTATGTAAAATATCAACCCACTGACAGACATAATTACTGAGTCTGTGTAACGCAGAGGATAAGTTATATTCCCGTGTGAATCCTGAAATGACGGTTTGTCTTCATTCAGCCTGTGGTTTCCCTCACCAGGGTCACCCTGTGAAGTGGTTACATGTGCAGGATGACAGGCACAGAGGTGCCCCACTGTAGTGGGTGAAGTGGAGGGTACCTGAGGTCTAACCACAGAGATTCGATACATCTCAGTGGTTGCATTTTTAAACTCTCTTTGCCCAGTTCCTCATCTAGAGGAGTACAGCGTGCCAGTCCCACTGCTGCCATCAAACTAGTGATGAAGAGCTTCTGTGGAGGTTCACATACTCCCCAACACAGCCCCGATCTGAGGTGCACAAAACTGGAGTGCATGTCAGATCAATATGTTAGACCCATGGCAACTCCTGGCCAAATAGGAGAGGGGACCCAGAGAGGTTTATAAACAAGGGGAAATGCAGATCCTCAGAGCAATTAAAATACGCAGTTCTTCGCGCTTCAGGTGAGAGTTTGATGAGAAATAGCATCTAGATACACTGATGACTATTGAAATAAAGTGTGCAAGTTGTTCTCCATCTCTGAAAATTGTAACTTGACTGCTGCACCAAGAGGTTACTCATGGGCAGTGGTACTGCACATATCCAATTCCTCATACCTCTTCCCTCAGCACGTGCTACCAGCCACTGCTGGAAGCAAAACACCTGCCTCCTCTGACTTCCATATGGCCATACACCAGTTCTGGTGTAACCTTTTTCTATAAGGCAAAGACACCTCCAAATGAGTTTTAACCTGGACACTACCATAGTACTTGCACAGTGCCAAAGCATTTATCAGATAACAGCCTGGCAGAATGGCACACCCAATATCCAACTTCTTTCTGCTTGTTAAATTGTCTTTTAGCATCATATGGTCCATAAAAATGGTCTGGCATTCTGTGGGCCTTCTGATTTTGTCCGTTCACTGTGTAAAACATAACGATATATGCCTACACAGCTAATTAAACAGATAGATCACACTATTTGCAACATAAATAATACTATAATGCCTTTATCTAGGGTGAGGCAATCAAATAAAGAAGAAGCCTATCATAATACTTGTATCTTATAGGATAGACAAGATACAGGAAGATAAAGTGAGGAAAACCTGTCTTCATAATGTCGTTTTTTCTGAGCTAAAATGTTGTGCAAGCTTGTTTGATTACTCCACTCCCAGCTTCAGGCCAAGTTAATTGCAGAATTGCAAGATTACTCTTCAAACTGAATTTCAAAGCAGCATCTGTTTAAAAGTTCAAAAGTTAATGCTGACTAAATCAACAATTGTTTATAGAAAAAACAGGAATAATACAGAACTGGTTTAAGTCTCTTTCAATTCTCTAAGTTCCCCATCTGCTAATACCAGGTCTCAAAGGAGGGCAGCAAGAGAAATTGAATGGCACCATTTGGAATGGACTACTAGTTTGAATGTCTCATGATATTCACAATTTATGGTCACATTCACCTCTGCACGCATCACGTTAATTTGAAAAAGAGACAAACCTTCCCCCTGGCTACACTGCAGATGTACACTGCCATAGAGTGTCATGGATACTAGAAATACGAGTCAGAAAAATTAGGAGAAAAACTTCTTCAAATAGTACTTCACACCAAGATGCAGGTACACCTTCTAGCTCAAAAATTTCAGAAGTCAGACATTTCTGAAGGCTGGAAGGACATACACTTGGTGGCGGTAACACTCAATGCTTGTTGTTTTCTTTAGTGTCTGCTGTTACTCACTGCCAAGGGCCAGGCAACACGGACTTTTGGTCTTACTCATGTCTCAGATTTTATTAATGGAATTTTTACATTTTTTTCAAATTAACTACTATTTTCTGAAATTTAGAAACATTTTGGTTGCTTTGCCCTGCTTTTTAATCATATTTTTTCCTAGGTTTCTGACCTCCATGAGGATGTAGATGTGGGTGTGCCTGGAATTTATGGATGACAGCAGCCTGGAAAAACACCTATTCCAGGCCCTCCTGCAGGTTCCTTTCTGTCTTGCCAGTTCTAGGACTCTTTCTTGTCTGGTAAGTCATACCTGTCCTGTTAGAGAGGTAGTGAAGCTTTTCCCAGAGGACTAAACTTCACCCCTCAGAATAGACAGGGCCAGTACAGTTACAGCATATCCAGGATCTCCTGCAGTTTCTGTGCCTCCTGCAATGCTCTAAACTTTTTCCTTAAAATTAAGGGCTGCTTTGTGCTCTAGTTCAGTCTCCAAGTTGCTGTGGGTCAGCACACATCCGTCAACTTTAATGGTGATAGCAACACAGGGTTCATCTGATCCATTCAAAGGAGCAAAGCTTGGGGTCACCTTAATGAATAACTAGTGAACAGGTCATATACTGAGCAGTTTGTGACCTTCATGGTTTCTTCATGGTTAGGCACTGGAACAGGCTGCCCAGGGAGGTGGTGGAGTCGCTGTCCCTGGAAGTGTTCAAAAAATGAGTGGATGAAGCACTTGAGGCCATGGTCTAATGGTCTAGTGGTTAGGGAGATGATGGGATAAAGGTTGGACTTGATGATCCTGGAGGCCCTTTCCAACCATGGTGATTCTATGATTCTATGATTTTATTATTCAACAAACCATTCAGTTTGGCCAAAATTTGTCATCCTTGGTAACTATTTGGCTATCATCATTGGTGCAACTGATTCCTCAGAAAGCTCAAAACTGCATCTACCTTCCAGGAAGGAAGAGAGGAGAGCATTTCCCAAGAAGCTGCAGCTGTTCATCCCTCCCAGGAGCTGAAGGTGGCCAAGATATGGCTGGGGACATAATTCCCAATAAAGGGCTTGAAGAGCTGACAAGGAGCCAGACCTGGTATTTTAATCTCAGCCAGCTGAAAGAGGAGGTTATTTGTCTTTTTCTCTTTAAAAAAATGCAGATGCTTTCCTGGTACCTCACATGGGTTTGCAGCCATCCTCTCTGCCACACCATGCTGCCATTACCAGCCACACTCCTGGGAGAGGAGTTTGCCAAAACCCAGAGCTGTAGCCAAAGCTCCTGTATTTTCCTGGCCAGACTCGTTCTGGGAAATCCAGTCGGCGCTGTGTGTCCCGTCTGCGTGGGTAGGAAGAAACTGGAGCTTGGAAACAACCCAACCTAGCCAAGCGATGACAGGAACAGCCCCCACCGCCTGCACCCCACCACCACCCCCACCGCCCCACAGCCCACAGACGGGTCAAACCTCTGGGATTTGCACATTCCACCTGGGTCACTGCTAGTGGGGAGAGACACCCAAAGCAGCCAGGGAAGAGAAAAATAGGGAATTAAAAATGAAGCAGAGACTGGACTGGCAGAAAGGTATGTCTACGTGGCTTTGAACAAGGAACAAACAGCATTTTTGCAGAGAATAAGACAGTTCAGCTTTGTTATGAATATGTTGCCAAAAACATTAACTTAAATATGCGATAGAGGATCAGTAAAACAGGCAACTCCCTCTCCAGCTGAAGGTTGTAGTTTTGTGTCACTGGAATGACTGCTACCCCTTTTAGAACACTGTCCTCTGAGTCACCATGCTCACTGGAATGAAGATTTAATTTGAGGCATTCTGCTGGAAATCAGCAGGGTACACGGTCACTCTCACTTTTTCTGAAACACAGTACATGTTTAAGCATTTTCTGCCAAATGGAAGAGCTTCCAGAGAGGAAGTTTTCACCCCCAAGTACTGTGCACAGACAAAGCCTGGCCCCAGCGAAGCAGAAGAAGGACTGAGACCCAAGTCTCCATGCAAAGGCACTACTCACCAGGCTGTTGAGTAGGAAGTAATTACCACGTGCCTGGGTTTTGTGTGAGTATTGACAGGAAGAAGAAGTGTGGCAGAGAACCACATGCTTTGTTTACAAGGATGTGCATGCAGCCATCACAACTAGGACAGCTGCATGCACATCCTTCAGCGGTGTGCAAGACCTTCAGCACCTCAGGAGCATACTGACAAACCTCATTTGTTTCCAAATTCAGATGGCAGACAAGAAAGAGCTGGGTGATCTAAGCTTGGGGCTTACACAGATACAATGTCAGCCAAGTCCCAAAGCCTCTTTGGGAATGAAGCTGTTCATGTCCCTTGGAGCACAGATACGGCTTCCACATGCACTAAACATTTTTCTAGACTAATTCTCTATTCAAATATAGTCAATTCTATATCACTGTCCTCTTAGTCGGTCACACTGCTGTGAAGCAGGCACATTGAGCCAGAGTTGCCCAAACAGCACTTCAAAGCTGGAGTGACCAGGGTGAAACTGTGCTGCAACTTCTGCTTTCTTCATGTAATAGCTACAAGTGAAGGAGACAAAGAACCCCCTGTGCTGAGCTATTTAGTACTTTTCCAGCAACGTAGCCATCCGCTTTGCACAATCCAGGGAGTTCAGTGCCAAGGAATCTGGGATCCATTTGTGTCTGGTCAGAGCTTTCCAAAGGTGTAGTTCCCCACATACTCCAGCTGTTCCCTGGACTCCCAAAAGTCAGATGATGGTGGTCAAAACATGCACGCTCACTTCAGGAGGCTTTGCAGAGATGCGGACTCAAGCTGCATCCCCACCACGGCAGAGTGCCCCAAAGTTCACCCATGCACAGCCCCTTCTCCTTGCCTTAGGCTGGGCAAAAGTACAGAGATGGTCAGCAGAGTTATAGCCCCCTCATTATCATTGAAACTAATGAAACTGATGCAATGGAGAGAAAGCATGAACATTTTCCTTGGAGTGGAAGAGTGGTCAGCACCTGATGTTTAGCAGAGCAACTTTAGACTGGGCACGAGGAGGATCCTCTAACCCTCTATTATTGTTTTCTTTGGAAAAGCCTGGGGATTCATTGTCAAGAATGATTTAATATGATAAGTTACAGTGTTAAAAACCCTGCACAGGAACAGATGAATAACTCTGTATACTGTCTGCTCAACCATGCTGAGACTGAAGTCAAATATTTGAGGTTTGCCACAAACCAAGATGAAGCTTATTTACACTAACAAAGGGCACCCAAGGAACAGTGGTGGTCTTAAGTATGCACAATGTGTTTATCAACACCAGATATTTACCTTAACTTTTATATTTGGAGAGCGGCTTCCCACATGATCAGAGTCATGACCTGCGTGGTTAGCTTTGTCTTGTCTTGCTTCTGTACAGCACATGCTGTGTATTGTAGGAAGAGACCAGGCTCAGAAAAAAACCCATGTGCAGCACAAAATAATACCCCTGAGTATTCATGGAAACCATCTCCTTTATTATATCCCAGACCATAAGACTCCAGAGCTTTCTGCCCTTGCTAAGTTCTCACAAAACCTTCCAGCTATTAACTATAAATTAGACTCTCTTTCTCAAGGACATTTTTATTCAGAGAAAATATGTTTCATTGCCAACAAAGTGGAGTGAGCTTCCCTTGTATCATGTCCTCTGGCAGCTCCCGCAGGCCCTTGTTAGCATGCTCTGGTGGTCATGGGGGAGGGCTTCTTCAGCCCTTGTACTGGGCCAAGCAAGAGACGCAGTACACTGGAGACCCACATGACAACATGGGTTCTTGCAGGCTCAGAGCACCAGTGACTTCCCTTTGCAGCAAGGCCTGGAGAACTGGGTAGGAGGAGGGAAGGGTCAGCATCCACAGAGAAGCTGCCAGGGTAGAGAAAAGGACACATTGCTCCTCACCTAGTCCTCCTCCTGGTGGACATGGAGAATGGCTTACTATGACATGCTCCATAGGGACAGCTTTTATACTGGGAACTTGTTATTCCTCCACTTCACTGAACAGCCCAGTCTCTAGACTCTCTCCAGCTCCCCTGATCCAACAAGAAGGATTTGAGTGCTCTTTGGTCATGCACAAGGATCCAAATCAGACAGCCTGATAAAGGACAGCAAGTCTGAAGAGAAGGAGGCTCACCTGGCTATCAGGGAGGAGGAAAAAATCATCTAGTTTCCCCAGAATGGAGAAAAACCTGAGGACAGAGCACCTGAGATGTCCTTGGACCTGTCTGCAGACTGTGCCCTGCTCAGTAACCCAGTCAGCAAGGGTCTCTGTGGCTGCCTGAGTAACAGAAAGGCATTAATGCAGACTGATAATTCCCTAAAACCTCCATCAGACCAGGTTTTTTGGTCCAATTGTCCATAGTCAAGGGTCTATTTTCAGCTGTGTTGGGTTCCTTGGTCACACTGCACAGAGCAGGTTACTTAAACATGGCGGAGAGATGATCAATTGTTTCTCATCAATATATATGTAGCTTAAATTCATCTAGTACAAACCCCTGTACAGAGGAAAGATTAGGTGTAACCAGGCATCTGAGTCTTGAAAGCATTTTGTGAAGGAATTCCATTATTTTCCTAGATAACCCAGCTCTACCATTTCAATAACGTGCTTTTTTTTTTTAAAAAAAAAGGAACAAACAACAACAACAACAAATTTTGCTAATAAGTAAAGTATATTATATTTTCCACAGACTGAATAGAGGTTTTTTTGTACATCCCTAGGTGGACTTGAAGAAAACCGATTGCAATGCTGTAAGAGCCTTTAAATATTCAAAGAATTTATATATCCTTCACCAATCTTTGCCCTTCACTGAGCCCCCTACTTCCTTTAATCTTTCTTAACAGACCTTATTTTTAAAATTTCTTATTGTTCTTGTAGCTCTCTTCTGGCCTCTCCCTAATTTGTCTACATCCCCAGGCACTGAGAGCATTTGCATTATCCACTCTGATCTCCTGAACAGCATTTCTCCCTCCCTTGTAGACTGATCATTAAAAGCATTTTTCTGCATTATGTTCTCTTTGAAACTCAATGTGAAATTTCAAAATGAAAATAACAAATGCTGCCAATAACACATTTGACTAACAGACTTGCTTGCAGAAGAGTCAAAGCATCCCAAAGCGGTCCTACCTTGCCTGGGTCCACAGCTGCCCCTGGGTGGAAGTAAGTCCAGCTGGGACCACAAGGTAGTTCCAAGTCTCCAAGCTTTAGTATAAAACACACATAGAAAACAGAAGCTTGATTAAGACTTTCTCATATCTCAACATGACTACCTGAGATTTCAGGTATCTCAGACCTTCTGGTTTCTCAAAGATCAGTTACCAGTTTTCACTTGTTTAGGATGAAATGCAAATAACAGCAAAAAAGAATATGATGTCCAAATTGCAGTTGAAGTAAGCCAGTAGAAGTGCCCTAAATCATCTTGGTATATCATGTCTCTGAGAGGGATCACCAAGGAGAGACTAATACCACCAACAGCTCTGTGGTTCAGCTGAGGACATCTATATGGGAAACCAAAGGGCCATCAGTGCCACTACTTCAACATCAGTTTCTCTCCTTTTTTTCTCCTGAGATAGTACAATAGAGAGCTGCTGGGGCTTTTCTGCCACCCAGGAAGGAGTGAGCTGCTGTTCGGAGTGGTTTTTGGTGCAGAAACCTGAAATTCCATAGGGCAAGATCTTTCTCCACAGGGTGGAAGCCATGAGACCTCTTTTCTCTTTATCAAAGACCTAAGGATGCTTCCCCTCCTCATTCATCCATGAGAAATGTTTGATGTGAAATAATGAATGTGGGTTTTTGCTTTAATCTGCAAAATCAGATGCTGTTTATTTTCCAAAGAGCTCTTGGAAATGAAAAGAGATGGGAATACAAAAAGAATGCCAAAATTAATTAAATGGAAAGCTCAGCTGTTGAATACTGCACAGTTAAACTTCCTGGACAGACTTAGAGACCTGGAAGCCAAACATGGGACATCATTGCTCCAGACACATTAAACAATCATTAACTTCCCTGTATGAAGGAAAATGATTAGATGTTGCTCAATGCACTGTGGAAGAAATCACTTGTATTACCAGAGGTTAGCTGCAAAAAACAAAATCCCTCAATAGAGCAGGTAACACAAATGTGTGTGGCACAGCCCTCCTCTCACCCCAAAGTCCCTCTGACCCTAGCCTCCCTAGACCTGCTCCCCTTCTCCTACTGCTTGGCACTGCTGCCAGCTGCCATTGGTGTCCCACTTCTGGTCCTGTGCAGGCTCTATGAGAGTACAGACTATCTGGGGTGTTCTTTTTGCAGAGTATTTTTACAGTAGTGAAGGCTGACCGATGTGGAGATGATATGCCTGAAACTACAGTATTTCGCGTCAGCTGTTTGTTTTCTCTCAGGGCTGATGTATTGTCTGTAAAATATGAGAACTTCCAAACATGTTGGTGAATTCTGGGTTCTACTGAAGGCAATGGCAGAAGTCCAGAAGGCTTTACTGAAAGTAGGGTGTTGCCCACAGGTTGGGAAGGTGTGTGGGAAGAGAAAGCAAATTCTTATTCATGACTGTAGATTGTAGAAGAAAAATGCATGGTAACTTCAGTTTATCTTGTCTAAAAATTGCATTGGCCAACTTCACTGCAGAGCATGAGGAACTGAGAATGCATGGCACAAGACAGGCTATGCTTCTTGGCTGCAAGTTCCCAACAGATTTGGCTAAGGCCAAATTTACTCAGCCCGTCTTCCCCATGTAGGAGCCCATCACAACCAAGAAAGCAAAGAGCAAGCAAAGCACACCCTGAAGATGCCAGGCCTTGCCAGCCTATACGTAATGGGCCATATGGTACTTTCCCAGCTGATAAATAACCTGGCAGAGCAGGCCTGTGGCTGCTCAAACTTGTAGGAGCAGCTGGTTCAGACCTCAGGATCAGCATCTGAGTCAGTAAGGCAGGGTATGGCTGTGCACGGCCAAGGAGTTTCTCACTACTGAAGCTCTGCCAAACATCCTCGTTCCTCTAAAAAGTTCTTTACTGTCAGCAGGGCTTGAATAAAGTCTCATCTCCCCCTGGGATTGAGGTGCCCTGGAGAAATGGTGTGAATATTACATGTTCAAAAATATATTGCATAACATGTTTATTATTTACCTTGTTTTCAGTTAATTGGTTTTTTGCATGGACTAGAAAGCACTACAGACTTTCTGATACTGGCTTTGTCTAGCACACTGTATTAAAACCCCAGGGCAGGCCTAATTGGCTTGTGGTTGCCAATATGTTGTAACTGACTCAGCTTGGAGTTTTGCTGGCCACTTCATTTAGATTCATCCTTATTTGCTCCTTTAAAAGAGGAAGAAGGCATACAGATGTCTTGAGTGAGGTTAGTGTGAGATTTCTTTCCAGACACAGGGTCCATTTTCTCCCAAAAGCTCTTCAGACCTTGAAAGATTAATTCATAGAAGCTTGTTTTATTGAACTGTCTATTTGCAGTGAATAATTTCAGTATTTCATCTCTTAGACCAAACCTTACATGTCATCTCATGGACCTTACACTTCTGGCTGTTGTTAGGATTGCCTCACAACAGGGCAGTCCAGCATCCAAAGGGCAGAAAAAGGTAGAAAATAAGTTGTGTCTCTCTATATGCCTTGTCTAAACATAGTTTCTGTATACATACAATTACTTCAGTCAGCGATATGATCTCCTTCTGGCACAGGGCTAGGTCTATGTCAGTGCAGGTGGGAGTGCCACATCAGAACATGTGTAAGACATGGACAGTAGTCCTGTGTATACATCTGTCCCCCACATATCAACATTCCAGCATGATCCTTCTGGCATCCATTTCTGTACAAAATAAAACCTAATTAGATTAAAATTATTAGATTAGATTAAAAGGTTTGTTGGGAAGCAGTTATACTGAAATAAAAATGCCTTGTTGTGGTAAAACACTCTGCTTTCTCTGTAAGAATAACCCAGATTAGTATAAACATCTTTATAGCTGTGTGACTGCATCTGCACCAAGGAGAAGTGGGGGAAACGTACAGATTGTTTTACTCTAATTATACCAATAAGTCTAGAGCAGCACAGCCTTTCTGTATAGGCAAGGCCTTAAGGTCAGGATATAAATGTCCAATAAGCGGTGACCTCTGAGAGCTGGTAGATGAATTATGGCTTCTGATAATGAAGGTTTACACTGGACATAGCAGTCAGGGCACAGTCATGTAGGAATGCGGAAAAATGGCAACGGGAATATAATTTAGCAGAATGACTCAGGAAAGTGCACATAATGGGAAAACCTTATTTTTCCACATCATTCAGGGTGTTCTTGGGAACTGAGGACTGGGAAGGGCATTGTGTATTGGCAAGTTCAGCCACTCACAACCTCAAGCAACGTGTCCTATAACCTTTCTCGTAACTGACCGAGCTGTATCCTGAAACCACTTACCTAGGGAGGGGGGAATGGTGCTCTACATTTCGCCTCCTGGGACGCTGATAGTTACTTGCATTGACATTTCAGTCTGGCAGCACAAAAGCTGAGTAATGCAGCAGAGTACAGCAGCGGTGCCAGAAGTCTAACATGCTCAGCTGGAAAGCTAGTAACAAAAAGGCAGGGATTTTCAAAAAAAATCTAACAGAGTTTAGCTCCCAGAAAAAACAGTGTTCCTAATTCTCTTAGGAAAATCCTAGCACTGGCTGTTACAAAACATATGCCTCTAGGGCTGGCACCTTAGTCATTCAGAAAACATTCCCAGTCTCACGCAGGCACTGTAAGAGGTTAAGTGTCCCTGGCAGCTAATGAAAGAGCTGAGCCATGGATGATGACCATACTGACCAAGTGTGGGAAACCCAGAGGTTTCCACAGCTTGTGAACCTGTAATTGCATTTCCCAAAATGTTGATTAACACCCACTGTGTAAAGAAATTCCTCTGTCTGGGCTCTCTGTGCAGAACCCACCCATGGACGGAGTGGGGGGAGCAATGATACACCGCTGAAGCTGTGCCCACACAGTGAGCTCCACTCCTGTGAGTCACCCAGTTGAGAAGCTGCACACAGAGATCTGCACACACGTCTAGCCGAAGGCAGCCTATTCCTCAGCCCCATGGCTTCTCCAGCTAGTCCCCTCTCCAGGAGATGGGTAGCAGGCAGCTGGCATCCCCTCTTGCATGCCTCCTCCTCCTGGAACCAAAGAAAAATTCAGAGAGACCACTCTGCTGCCATGTTGCTTGTTTTCCCACATGAGCAACAGAAGATTTGGCAGTTGGGGTGTTTAAAATACCAGCTGCACTAAATATCTGAGTTAGATCCTCAGTAAGATGACAGGGGCAGCTAACATGTCAGGTAACTGATTTTCCAGGTTCTGTGCAGAAGTTTTGCTCAACAATATATAAGGATGTGGACCTTTTCCAATCCAATATAGTTGAGGGCAGATTGCAAGAGGTGCCAGGTTTATCTCTGACTCTTGAGAGCTATTCTGACCCTGCCACCAGAAAGATCCTCACGGGCAACAGGGTAAAGAGCTGGCAGAAGTCCCCAGGAAACTTCAGCTCCCTTCTTCCGTACCCTGGCACTATCTTCTGCCATATTTAAGAACCACAGATGCAGAGTCAACAGAAACAAGCACCACTGGGGTGCCTCCACTGCACACACTTCTCATGAGACAGCTTTGTCAGGTTGGCCTAACGCTGACCACAAGCCTATGCTCTACCAGAGTTAAGCAGCTTCCTTTCCTGTGCTCTCCTATCATAATCTTCCCCAGAAAAGACCCAGAGGTAGTAATAATCTCTATAATAGCTTGGATGATTTATTCAAACTTCCCCTCTATCCATAGATCACTAAACTTTGGCTTGGGTCTAAAGATCACAACTGTTTCAAGGCTTTTCCCTCCACCTTTCCTCCATCTTGGACACTAAACATCTTCGTCCTGCCCCGGAGGCAGCTGAGCTGAGGCTCAGCACCTGGAGACACTCAGGCATTACTGTAGGTGACAGGAACTCATCAGAAGTCAGGTCCCACCATCTGTTCAGAGGTAAATAAATAGTTGGACTTTTAACCCAGGCTGTCTTCTTGCATATCAACAGAAGAGCAGCCAATGAATTGCAGGTGGCCAGGCAAGTCCCACGAAGGTCTGGTGGCTACTGTAAGCAGTACCCTTCCGACTTGATGTTGTGCTTAGGGACATGGTTTAGTGGTGTTGATAGGGCTAGGAACAAGGTTGGACTTAATGATCTTGAAGGTCTCTTCCAGCCAAAACTATTCTGTGATTCTGTGTGCATGACTTTTTATGGTTGGACTTGATGATCTTAGAGGTCTTTTCTGACCAAGGCTATTCTATGATTCTATGATTCAGCTGATCTTACCTGGCTGAAAATCAGACCTGATAGTCTTCATCAGGCTGCACCACTATGTGGAAACTTGGAGGCAGAAGGTGATGGAGTGAGGGGGAAAGGGAACAGAGACACATTACTTACATACTATGGTTTCAGAAAAGGTTACTCGAATCATGAATTCAAACAGAACAGCGACTCTTATTTTAGTTAAAACCAGTTACTTTCACAATTCAGGTGATCAACATCCCCTGATTTCTCTGCACATATCTTCATCTCCTCCTGACCTGCCCAACATGTCTAAATAACTGCAGCAGTACAAGCATGAGAGCTGACGGGTAAAGGAAGTGGTGATATGTTTTTTTTAATTAACCTGAATTACAGCCTGTCACTTTCTGTCTCAGTCTAAATCCATCTCTGAAATTCAAACCAATCTCATAACCCTGCCCTTTACAACTAGTTACTATAGCAGACTACAGCTCCTTCTGCAAGGATGATTTGGGAAATCATGTTACTCCCTATGGCTGCAGATGAAATGCCCACTGGGGACACCATTGGGGTGTTTGGTTTCATACTCTTGATGGATCATCAGGTTTAAGACAAAGAAATACTTGAGTGAGGTATTAGCTTTGCACAATACCAGACAGGGATGCATGCCTTTCCCTTCACCTTTGTCACACATACTCTTTCTACCTACCAACATATAGAAACATAAAATCATAGGATAGTTTGGGTTAGAAGGGACCTTTAAAGGTCATCTAGTCCACCCCCCCTGCAGTGAGCAGGGACATCTTCAACTAGATCAGGTTGCTCAGTGCCCCATCCAACCTGACCCTGAATGTTTCCAGGGGTGGGTATCTACCACCACTCTGGGCAACCTGTTCCAACTCTTCACCATCCTCGTTGTAAAAAAAATCTTCCTTATATATAGTCTATATCTACCCTCTTTTATTTTGAAACCATTCCCCCTTTTTCTATCACAGCAGGCCTTGCTAAAAAGTTTGTCCCTACCTTTCTTACATATAACCCAATCTACCCTGAGTCTTGATTTCCCTTATGGTCCTGCACACCCTTTGGACCTATATTTGTCAAGCCTTGTGCTCTGCAGGCCTCCCATAGACTTTCTTCTGCTGCAACATGAGACCATGGCCTCTCGCACCCTGGAACCTAGAATATGCACTGCGCAGACCTGGTCCCATTTCTGCATAAAGCCAGGTCCAGCTGAATACTTGAAAACAACTGGCCTTTCTCCATCACTCACACAACACATCATCAGTGACCAACAGCAAAAATTGGATGAGGAAGGAGCTGAGTGCCATCAGGATAACACTGTTAAATAAAGTACACCACCCTTCTTGGCATCACACTCCTCATCCCCTTCCTTCCTCTGCAAGGGCCAGAAGAGTAGCACAGGCATGCCAGGGCAGTTAATGGTGAGCAGGTAATGCCGGCAGGAGTTTAAGTGGTTTTTCAAAGCTGACTGAAGTCAGTGGAAAGACTTTACATTCACTTAAGGACCTTGGAACAGGCCCTGAAAGAAGCTGTTATGTGGGTGATATTTATATAGTTTTAAATTAAAGATTATAACAGCTCATAGACAATTAAGTGTCCCGGATCTGAAAAGTGTTTTTAAATTATTTTAAAACTGAAATTTTTGGATTAAAAATATCTGTTTAGGAGAGTTCATAAATATGCATTTAATTGCTAAATGGCTGATGTCTCTATAGCTATAAACACTCTACCAGTTTAATAATGTACATTTTAAAAGCTTCCTATCAGTATTTACACTGCAGGGTCAGTAATTATGTGTAATTCATACCTCTCACTGCAGGAATTTTTTTCAAAACAAGTACCAGCAAGTTTGTTTTGCTAAATCTTTACACGTTAAATTCACCTACAGGGATATCTTGTCTAGGGTACACTGGATAAGATGCCTAAAAAGCTACACATTTGTAAGGTTGGACTAGGCTTAATAACTTAAAACAGAGGCTTAGCCAGTTAGATCAGCTTAAAAAAATCTTTTTTCATGCATGTTGTTAGGGTAAGGATCTCATAGCCATGAGAAGTTATGGAGGTCAAGAGCTTAGCACAAAGAAGAAAGACATCAGACAGGTTCAGATGAGTAACAGGAGCATGTGGAGTTATAATAGCACCAACTACAGAGAGCGTCATCAGAGAGATAAGGTATTGGAGTAGAGACCCGTAGGGAACATTCAGCTATCCAAGGAAAGGAAATTTTGAGGGTGGAGAAAACCCTGTCAGATTTGCCTGATGTAGTTTTCTGGCATTTCACTTGTAAGATCAATGCCTCCCTCCCTCAGAGACTTGTGACTAGCAAGCCTAAGGAGATGATTAGCTATGGTATGTCCCGCTTTTCAGTGCTACGCACCCGAACACTACAACTTTTTTTACAAAATTTATTGCACATCTACCCAAACTTCCTTCTTCCTCTGTCCCACACATGCTTTCTCCCTGTGCCTTTCTTCCTCTTTTCAAGGCCTTTTTCCCCCCGTGTCACTACCCCTGCATGTAGCACCAGACCAACATGCCCAGGAACCAGTCTTGCATAGACATTTGATCCAACATTTGGGCAACATGCTTTCAACCATGACAGCTTTTGTTTATTCAGGCAAGTAGAAAATGGTTGTGATTCAGCCTGGCCTGGGAGGAAACATTCAACAAACAGTCTTACTATTAACGATAAAAATCCGTGTGTCTCCAAAGAAAAGGGAAGAAAACTCCTGCCTAAAGCCTGAGCTTTACAAAGAGGGGTCAGTAAGGGAAGCCTCTTACATTTTCTCTGCATGAGTGTCAGGGTCTGGATGAGAAGATCCCCTTATGGGTTGCTCACCCAACAGGCTCTCATCTCTGGATTGCCTGAGACTTGTAGAGGAGACAACTGGCTTTGAGGCATTCCAAGCCCACAGAAGCGCTTTGGCATGGGGTCTGTCGCTTGTCCTGCCACCTCCATGCTAAGGTATGTTGGGGTCAAGAGCAGCCACAATCTGGATGACTTGAAATAGAGACCAAAACTCGGGCCCCCTGTGACACCCATCCTTCTGCCAGCTACTAAATTCAGTCTAACAAAATTCTTAGGAATGAGACATGGTTTTAAACATGTTAGTAATCCTAGTAAATTCAGTGGGTCCAGCCATGGCACCTAAAGAAGTCTGTATTCAGGCACTTTACAGGATTAAAGCTTTAGTAACTCTCCATCACTGCTAATCTGGAAAAGATTTGCCTTGAACCACATATGCACAAAAAGGCATAAATCAGAGCATGTGTGTATTACGAAGGAATACTTATTTTGTCTCTCATGGCTTTTGTAAGGGTGATTCACAATCTTTACTTTCTTACATACAGTCTTTGCTTGATGTATTTACTCTGGTCTTAGCTTGTAAAAAGACTTCGCTTAGCAAATTCTGGATGTTTTTTCTTGTTATTCATTTAGTAACTGCAACCCTTCCACCATTGATTAGTGTGTGGCAATATAGGGTGTTAATCGACTTTAAACATTTAATTATGGTTTGTTTGAGCACAGCATTTTACAAGCACAGTGGTTCATCACATTGCTGGAACAAATACAATACAACATCTTTAAAATTATGCACAAATAATAGATTTGTTTCAGCAATACTTTTTTAACAGCATTAATAAAATCTCTCAAGCATGCATAGAGCCAGTGGCCAGGAGGATTCTCAGGAGCTCTTTCATACAGGATGCACATCTTTGTTACGAAATTCCTCAATGCCTTTTTGCTGTCTCCCTAATGACCAGTTAAATGGGCTCCCATGAGAAAGCCTGAGTCAGAGCCAGCTTGAAAACTGCTGAGGAAACATCCTCTCTTACTGGAAATGATTTCCATCAAACTGCCATGTACCATATTTAGACTAACGGATCAGTAACACCAAACAGAGGGAGCTAAGTTCACAGGGCTTGGGATTCTGCTCTACGTGAAAAGAGATTGCCTTTGTCTGGCCACAGTTGCTTTAGGCCAGGCGGTCCAAGAGCTCTGTAATGCTCAGAAACAAATTCCAGCAGTGAGTGATGCCACCAGGAAGAGCTGGAGTGAGGCAAGCACTGTTCAGGAGCAGCAGCTGACCTTGTGGAGTCTGATTTGACCTGCAAATGAGATATCAGGCACATTTTCTAATACCTAATTGTGGGAGAGCTAGCCTCATCAGTCAGTCTGTACTAGCAACATGGTTTAAATCTGAAGCACTATTTTCCTTCCTTATGTAGCAAATATACAATGCAGAAAACTTGTTTTCAACCATGTGCTTGCCCCTCAGGAATGCATATAACAAACCAGCAATTAACAGAGTATAGGGACTTCCAAGGTCACTGGAAAAAAGAAAGCGCCTGTCCTGTGTTATGCAAGAAGTCTAACATAAATCTGCTTTTTTTTATTATGATTTTCTTGCTTAGCTCAGTGTCTGTTAAACAGATAACAGTGGCTGAAAGCAAACCACATGCAGGAAGTTTTCTTTATTTTCATATAATAAAGATATTTGTTGAGTCTGGATTGCTTAGGTAGCTGTCTAAACCATTTTTGTTTTTAGAACTAGTGAAAAATGTTTACCAAGGGCTGGAGGGAAAAGTGACTCCGTGGACCTCCCCACACTTCTCCTTCAATATTCAGAGGACAGACTTTCAAAAGGCCCCAGGTTTGCCCAATTGTGTTCCCATAAGTAGCTGTACTAGCTTTGACATTACCTGGGACAGATAAGCAGCAGCTTTGAAAATCTCAGGGTGGAGGGGACAGGGCAGGAGAGGTGGTTAGGAGGAGCATGTTCATGGCTCACTAGACCCCACTTCCCTCAAAGGCCTGAAAAAGTCTCAGCCACTTTCCTTCTGTTCATAAACATCTATGAGTGGCTCAGTGAAGTATTTCTTCTTGTCCTTCCTGGCTGCTGGTCCTGCCAGGTGTTGATCCCTGGTGTTGCTAACAGCCACTGCATTATCCCAGTAGTGGAGCAGCTCTCTGCATCAGCTCCACACGCTTCAGCTCTGCTCACAAACCACAGAGGTAGCAGTAAGTTCCTAGTCCACAGACATCTTCCTTCTCCCCACCTTTGCCCCCAAAGACTAGGAATTACCCTTTTTTATTCTCTCGCATTCCAGGAATAACATTAATATTACAAACCAAAACATTCTGAAAATAGAGGCTGCTGTAATTATGACTCTTTATCTTTCATTATGTAGGAGATATCTAGGTCTGAGCAAGAGAGTCTGAGTCTGAAATTGGATTAGAAGTCCCAGTTGCTCAATACCAATAGGTAGGGAGGGTGGCTCCCTGCCCAGCTCCTTACCTACAGGTCTAAAAAGGAACACCTAGGTTTGGGCTTAGGTTAGGGTCCAGACAGACCTGACATGTTCATTCTGTGGTCTTTTCCACAGTAATTGTGCTTTTCTGAATGAATGGAGGAGACCTGCTCCGGGTGTGAGTTAAGACAGTGTGGTAAAGTAGCATAAAGCCTGAAGAAGTGCTGAGGAACATGGTGTTGCCATGAATTGGCAGTAATGGGTAATGGTTGGACTTGATGATCCTAGAGGTCTCTTCCAACCAAGGCTGTTCTATGATTCTAAGTACATCTGCTTTATTTGCTGCAGAGGTTGGAAAGTATGAAGCCAATGAGTCAGGGGACTGGAGGAACAGAAAAGCCTGACTGCTGCCTTGGGGGAGCTGAATTCTGCTCTTGTCTCTGCCACAATAAGTCTGCATGATGTCAGGTCTGAGGATTTATCACAAGAAGTCATGCATTCCTCATTTTCTGCATGCCAAGCTTACAGCCTTATGGTTTGACTTGCCAAAATGTTGAAACTCATAACTTCAATCAAAGTCAAATGGCATCTGTTCTTGGATGTTGATGATACTGTTAAATAGACTGAAAAATAAAATTCTTGGGTTCTTAGAAATGAAACATCCAAACTACCAGATATTCTGCAACTGTAAAACAAGGGTATTATACCCTCTCACTTCAGCAGGACACTAGGAGTTAAAAATCACTCATTTGTGAAGTCCATGTACAGGCTACTGGTACCTACTACAGGAAAGACAATGAGAAAACTGATAGCCCTATCTTCAGGGCAGGTTTTGAACATTGTGCAACAAGTAAAGCCTAGAATCACACATTAGGCAGAGGACTTATTATTTCTGTGTAGCCAATCCTGTGCAACAGAAACAGAAGCTTGATGGAAAAAATAGCATGCAGTGACTGAAGACTGTCATAAGGCAAGCAAATAAAGGCTACAAATAAAGGTTGCACAATCATCCTCATCTCAGACAATGGCTAATTTCTGAGGGCTTGACTTTGCAATACTAATAACGTTCTTTTAAGTTAAGAGTTTTTTGTTTGAGGAGGACAATTACTTTCAGTCATGCAAGCAGATTACCAACTAATTCTTTGCCGAGTACATTTAAAGGAAGGGGCTGATCCTGTCCAGCTAGGTTCTTATGAATAAATAAAGCAGAGAAAAAGGCTGCTCTCTGTCCCAGAGGCTAGATGGAACCTTCCATACAGTTAAATTTCTTCCTCTGCCATGCTCTCTCCACCCAACAAGAGTGCTTACATCTCGACTACAAAGAGACCCTAGCATGTGCCACCTCCAAACCTTGCTCTGGGAAAGTGCCGGTTGGCACAGGCCCAAACCTGAGCAGGGAGTGTGTATAGATGGCAGGGATCAGATGGACAGGACTGACTTGGTCTGCCCAGCAGGCTTTGTATCCCCCATGCCCCGCATCCTTACCCCACGCACCAGGCAACAGTGCACATCCTCACAGTCTTGTTAGCTAAACACTCCTCCCAGGGGCTGCAAACAACCCTTTTATCTGTGTGGGCCAAATTCATCCTCTTGACTGTAGAAGACAGAAAAACAGAGACAGCTGAAGAACACCAGAGGGCTGCAAGGTGATGTAGACAGATGACCCGTGGCCATTCAGGGAGAGGAGGCTAGGGGGCAAGAAGCAGAAGACAGGTGAGGTCACCAGTGGGAGCTTGTCCCAAGATGGCCTGGAAGGTACTGCTGAGAGCATACCTACAGCAAGTGGCAATGTCAAGGCAAATTTCAGAAACCAAAATCTGATTATAGAGAGGCACTGGATGCCAAGAGGCATGCTAGTGCAGCTTGGCACACCAGATGGTACTGTAACAAGCTGCACCAGGTGTTTGGCCCTGATGAAGAAGCTGTGCTTTGGCATCCCACAGCCTAAAACACCAGGGCTTGGAGCTACCCAGCAGGTAGAAGGACCCCAAGACCCCATACTCCCAGGGAGCACCAGTGGCTGGGAAGAGGGTCTGTCCTCCAGGCATCTGCCTTCTCCAGACTTGTACCCAGGCACAGGGACAGGAGCAACAGCACAGGTACACAGCAATAGCACAGGTGCCATGCTCCATCACATGTCCTTAATGGTGCTGAGGGAACGAGGACCAATTCTGGGGCACAGCTGACCTGTGGTGCTCAACAACTCACATGGCCACAGAAAACAGGCAGTGGGAGCCTCTCAAACTGGCAGCCTCATGTGATAAACAGCATATGAAGCCACAGCAGCATGAGATTATTCCCTTATCAGCCATATCAACACCTCTGCTCCTGTCCCTGCCTGCTGACAGTGCAGCATGTGATGACAGCTGGCACGCCACAGAACACAGAGCTCCTGACCTGTCAGGTACATGGGCAAGCGGGCACGCACCCTCCTTGTGGCACACCTGAGATGGGACTGAGGATGCTGCACAACATCCAGAAATGTTCCTGCCCACCCCAGCCAGGTGAGATCGCCCTGCCCTTCCCAGGCACACCAGGGGTGGGCAAACCCAACCAGCATTACAGTGCTGTCTGCATTTAGCCTGTACCCACAGCTAAACTGTAGCAGTTTTCTACCACCCGATGACCCCTCCCCAGCTGAGTCTGGGGTCTCACCTGGCTCCATGGTCAGGGAGCCCAGATCCAGCTGCAATGGCTCAGCAACCTCACACCACGCAGGCAAGGATGATGGTAGTACAAGATGAACAGCCCTGGTAGCACTGCTGTCCCTCCCGACCCTCAGTTCAGGGGCACTAGCCACAGCCATGGCACCTAGTAGCGCTAGCAGCAAGTATGCCTGGACACATCAGCCTACTTGGAGTCCCAGTGTCCCTCCCTGGGCCAGGACAGACCCCTCCTTGCTGTTTTGGCCATGGCTCCTGCTTCCATTCCATAACAGCTGGCCGTGTCTTTCCCTCCTGCAGGCACTGACCCCTGCAGAGATGAGGCACTGCATGAATTCAGCTGGCGGACCTCCAAGCCATACGATTCAACTATAGCAATACGCACCAGTGCAAAAATTGCAGCTGATGGTTTTGCAGTCTTTCCCCGTGATCATGCCTGGTGCAGATCTGAGAGTCCTGAGCTGGTGCCCCAGCAAGCTGTAAGGGTCAGTGGTACCTGGTAGCAACTCAAGCTCCCAAAAAGTCGCAGGCTGCACATCAGTCAAACTCCACCAGTAGCCCTCGGGGACATGGATTGATACCTGTTGCTGTTCTATACAGCAGCACAGACACAGCCCTAAGCATGAGTGTGAGTGTGAGCATGATCACAGGTAACTGTGAGACAGAAAATATTCTGAGCCCTCCATAGGCACCAAAGAGCCTGCCACAATGATTTATCCTCTCTAAAATGTAGTAGGAGAGAAGCTGCTGGGTGCCTGGGGCAGTTCATTTAGTTGCCTTATTATGGATTTGAGAGCATTCCGTTTTGGTCTGTTAGTAAGAATGAGGGTGAATGGTATTTCATGTTAGGTTTAGCCATTTGACAGCTGGACAACTATTATATTTTCTCATTTTCTGAAATGACCTAGTCACCTACTCTATAACAAATTGTCACTTTGTCTTTGTTTTACATGAGCCAGTCAGGTTTTCTTTGCACTGCTGCAAATTTGTTTTATCTAATTCAGAGTTTCAATAAATCCACTGACAATTGCCTCTAGAATCAAAAAGCTTGATTCGAGACAGGCTGGAGAGTTGGGCGGGGAGAAATTGAATGAAATATAACCAGGGCAAGCGTAGAGTTGTGCGTCTGGGGAAGAACAACCCCATGTGCCAGTACAGGTTGGGGACTGACCTGTTGGAGAGCAGCGTAGGGGAAAGGGACGTGGGGGTCCTGGTGGGCAGCAGGATGACCATGAGCCAGCAATGTGCCCTTGTGGCCAAGAAGGCCAATGGCATCCTGGGGTGTATTAGAAAGGGAGTGGTTAGTAGGTCGAGAGAGGTTCTCCTCCCCCTCTACTCTGCCCTGGTGAGGCCACATCTGGAATATTGTGTCCAGTTCTGGGACCCCCAGTTCAAAAAGGACAGGGAACTGCTTGAGAGAGTCCAGCACAGAGCCACAAAGATGATGAAGGGAGTGGAACATCTCCCTTGTGAGGAAAGGCTGAGGGAGCTGGGTCGCTTTAGCTTGGAGAAGAGGAGACTGAGGGGTGACCTCATTAATGTTTATAAATATCTAAAGGTTGAGTGTCATGAGGATGGAGCCAGGCTCTTCTCAGTGACATCCAGTGATAGGCCAAAGGGCAATGGATACAAGCTGAAACATAGGAGGTTCCACATAAGCATGTCTCTTTGGGGAGAGGGAGACAGGATTTGGAACATACTGAGCAGTCCAGTTTTGCTGGAAGAAATCACTTTAATAGTGTATAATTTTAATCACAAAGGGAAAGGGGGGAAGTTAAATTCAAATATGAAACGGAGCACTAAGCTCCTTCAGCTGTTTTGGATCCAGTGATATGGGTAACAGCAATAACCAGGTTTTAAAGCAACTCTTTCATATCTAGACACAGATAAAGTATCCTTTCTACACAGGTATATGGAAAAAAAAAAAGCTGTTCTTTCACTCTTGTGCCATTTCACCCCATTTTGTTTGCGAATTAACCCCAGATTCCCAGCTACAGGGACCACACACCACGAGCCAAGCTCCCTGACACAGCACAGCAAGGCACCAAGCCTGAGCCTAGGGACCTGCCTCCAGGCTAAGCATGTGAGCAGCCATGGGGTTTCTTTTCCCACCCATGTACTGAGGGGCAACGCCACAGATCTCCAGAAATGGCACCAGGGCTCCTTTTCTCCACACTGAGCGCAGGGTTAGAAGCAGGGACATCCCTCTGTACCTGCTCAGCAACTCCTGTGACGTGGGCAGGTGCTGATGGACTGATGCACACATGTGAGAAGCAGAGCAGAGGCTGGTCATTCTCCACCAGGTTTTTAAATGCTCCTTGGCAGTCCTGGTGGGCTGGAGTCTCTGCTTAAAAAGATCAGGTTATAAGGTAATCAGATATTTCTGGGCTGGTTGAGATCTGTTAATAAAGTGCACACATGCTGAAGCAGAGCAGAAGAAAAGCCTGTGCAGACACCAGCATGAGTTCCAATGAGCTTCCAGAAGCAAAACAGCTGCATTAATGAGGACATACTCATGGGATCCTCAGCTCAATGGAGAAATGCAGTAATAGCATGGGCAAATTAGAACACTGTTATTTTCTTTCTCCAATGCCCAGGAAATGTCAGGCTTTGGTATGAGCACAGTACTTTTTGTACCATGGTAAAAGTATCCCCCGTGTCTATGCTTTAATTGGCCCTACCCTGCTAGTGATATAAATGTGTATTTCCCTTTTACTTCACAGCATCTACCACTTTCCAGGAGCAAATTTTCTTCCTGCTCCATTGTCTTGCCCAAAGTTGAGATGGCGAGGTCAATCATTGTTCAGATGCAGAAAGGAAAACAGATAATATTACCTGGTAGAACTAGGTTACCCCCAGGTATAGGCAGGGGTGTTTTTCTTCTCTGGAGCTGGAAATTATCCATTACTGCATAATAAAAAGGAAATTGAAAGCAGTTCACTTTTCCTTTGCTTCTGCTAAAACAGATGAATTGGTGTTTCAGCTCTGTGGAGAAATTCACAGGACCAATCAAAAAGCCAGAGTATAGCTTCTATATAATTAAATTGTAGGCAGTTATATTTTCCAGCAGCAGGTACGTTACTTGAAATGAACCTCCATGCTGTGTATCTGAGCAGTTCCAATTAAGGAAGTTCTGCTTTGAGATCTCGCAAGCCAAAACACACAGTATGGCATTGTGCCCTCAGCTATTAAACTGAAAATACAAACCACTTTTTTGTGGTTCAAATAATCTCCAGGAGATAGCTTTACTGGAAGTTTTAAGTCATATTCTTCACATCATATTTGTCTAAATTGATGATTTCCATGACCTTTTCATATAATTACAGGAGTGTTGTGTGTCCATTTTGATTAAATGGTTCCATACACCATTATGTTGCAGTTGTTTTTAATGTTGCTGAAGTAATTAGGTGCTCTCTTCTAGCTCTTCTCACAGGAGACCATGAAGGACACACTGTTTTCTTAAAATCAGTAGCTACTTTTTATTGCATTGCGTTATCTGATATTTCCACTCAGCTGATGTAATAAATTGGTTCATAAATTTCATGGACTATAAGAAAGAACTGATCATAATCACAGACAGAAATTTATAAGAAGACCATTAAGAACAGTAAGCCATACACTTCTGTACTTGGGCTTCCTTGCCATGTAATATTACAAGTGAATGGCATACTTTAATGACTAGTAAATTAAAATTTAATGGAGTTTCCATTGCCGCCTATTGTCTGTGCTTTATTTGAACGCCAGGTAGAGAGCCTCTATTTTCATTTAATTCGACTGTCTTGTTGGATGTTTTCCATTCAGTTAAGTGACCTAGAACATGTATTTGCTGGCATTGCTGATAATAATAAGTTGATAAATTCAGAAATGCAGATCCTCCAATTCGTTCCTTGTATTTGTTGTTGCTGTTATCCTCAGCTACATTTTTCCCTCCTCCGACAATTGTATCCTTAATTCTTCAAAGTCAATAAAAGTTGTGTCTCTCAGTAGAATGGGGAGACGTGTGCTTTAAAACCCCCCAGCACAATACAGTGGGTGCTGTGCAAGTGATTAGGTAGGCTTGCAAAGTATTAATAGTAATTGCATTGCTAATTTCATTAGCCCTTGCATTATCATTATGTATTAATTATTATAGTTATGCCATTGAGTGCTAATATCGAACTCTGACAGTACCAATTCCCTGAATGCATCTTGTGGTTGCTGAATGTGATTGCTGCTCAGCAGACTGCTGCTTTTTGACAGCTGAAAGGTAACTAACGCTGCTGTCTGTGTTTAGCAAACACCATACACCACTGAAATCCTTCCTACGTAACTTTGATATGGAATTTAGAATTTAAAGTGGAGTAAAAGCCAAGCATTCAAATCACAGCAAGGAGTCTCTGTCTGCTGCCAGGATCAGGAACTGAATACAAGGCAGGAACCAAAGTCCAGATGCTCTTTCTTTGTTGGTCACAGGAGCCATACGTCAGAGAAGCGATAAACTCCCCAGAGGACTAACCTCTCCCTCACTGTCCACTCTTCACCCTTGGGTGACTCTGGATGGCCAGGTGAGGCAGCAGCAAAGAGCATCCCCATTGCCTCTGGCAAAAGAGGGGACAAGGGGGTATGGGGGCTACAGCAGTCTCCTCACTACCCACCTGGCAAGGAGCGAGGGGGCAGCCCGGCCCTCCTGCTACTTGAGCTCCCCCATCCTGCAATCAAAACAGCCAAAAAAATTCTTACTGGCCTTTTAGGCAAAGAGTGCCAGATCCCTTCTGCTCACCTGACCAGCACAGTAAGGACAGAGAGAGCAGCTGACTGTCAGGTGCTCTGGAGCCCATGTGCGCATCAAGGAACCTGGCCTTCATCACTGCTGAAAGCATTGAGCAAATCTGAGGTTTCTTCCTTTGGCATCTTATCCGTCACAACAACTATGCTTTTCACATTTTTAACTTCTGCTTGTTATGTCTTGCCTTTGGTTGTATCTACATACAACATTTCTGTGCCAGCTGGAGGTGAAACATCCTGCTTTGCATAGGACTCAGCAATAGTTTTTCTAGTTGTTTAGGAAACTCAAGCTTGCTTTTGAAATAAATCTATGTAAACTAGACATTTAGATAAGGTTTACATGTGGTACAAGCATCTTACATCATGTAAAATGTGTCTGCGTAGGTCCTGGTGGAAGCCTGCAAGTTACTGCAGGAAAAGTAACCATGCTGAGTAATAAATAATCATTTGTATTGAACCTGCTTTATTTTCCAGTCTATTTTAACAGTATACTATTGTGACATTCTGCTTCCCTTTTATTTTTTGACTTCTGGCCTGAACACAATAAATACGGTTGTTCAAAACACAGCAAAAGCACTTTATCTGTCAGTCAGCCTGATCTGCAGGATCCATAGAAAGATGTTTTCCAGTCATAAAACAAACAGTAATTCATTCATTCCTTGCAAATTCCAGCAAACACTTTAGAGGCCTCTTTGTAATCCATTCACTGTTTTATTGACCCAGAATCCTCCAGGGAATGTCATAAATCCATATAATGTGTACTACCATTTGTGTCTGGATCCTTGATTTAACTGAAAGATATGTTTACAAATCACACAGAAGCCATACAGTTCTCTTTGGGTCACATACATAAAAAGTACCTCCGATAGATTAATTAATTCTACAAAGGCCACTCAGTTTTGCCACAATTCAGTAAACTGCTCAATCTAAGCGCATGCTTAGATTTCATTGGCATGAATAGGACTTAACTGCATGTTTAAATTTGAGCACACACCCAACTGCATTGCCTCTTTAGTCAGGAAACCAACCTAATTCAGAGTATTTAAGCATGTTTTTCTGTCCATGTGACTTATCGCTGGATAACAGCTCCTGTGCTTCAGCTGCCACGCAAACACACGCGCTCCTTGCAACTAAAGTAAGTTTGCTCAATAAGAAGAGACTGAGGCAATGCTTGAAAGTCAGTTTCTATTTAATGGCTTTGACGAATGAAAGGGTGAAAAAACCTGTAAGGTCATGAGGCAGTCAGCAGGATCAGAGCCCTGATCCCACAGCCCGGTGCCACACAGCGATACCACAGACACTGGCTCAGGTAGCAGAAACCACATTAAGTGCTGCACTCTGCTGGGGTTGGTACACCATGAGCCTTTCCAAGGCTACATCAGTCCAGGGAGAAACCTGCATCAGCCTAAATATACACCCTCCAGGACCACAGCCAGCTCGTTTAGGACTAACTTGGACAACTCTCCAAGAAACATCATTGTGTCATGGCAACCGACTGTCAAATATAACCTTTTGAGCTGAATTCTTATACAGAGAGATCCTACATGATGGTAAACCGCTCAGTCATCTTTTCTCAGACCAAACCGCTCCGGTTGGATCTCTGCCCTGACAAGCACAGACATCACAGAGATTTGGAAACCCACATTTTTAAAGGATGGCAGAATATCAATGCTTTTCTAGTTAAGAGCAAACACATTTATGAGTCTGACACATTGGATTGGAGAATTTGGCTTAAATAAAGAAGCTTATACCAAAACAAATAACAAAACAAAAAGTAAACCCTCTCTGTGGTACTTTTCTCCTGTAGGTATAATCAGTTACTTGCAGTACACTCCTTCAAGGATTCCCATGCTTTTGCTACACTGGAGAAGCCACATTGTGCTGTCCTTACACAAGCTAAGGAAAACTCCCATTTGTGGCTCTACTTAATGCTGGATCTCACTCACAAGAACTGCAGCTAAAATTACATTTACTGTTCTTTCTGTATTCTTCCCAGCAGACATTCATTTCTGAAAATGTCTCAGCCTTTCCAGTGAGTGAGGTAGCCATCCTTTCCTCCAGCATCTCCTTTTCTGCAGCAGGCACCTTTCCAACACCTTGAAGAATGAGTCTATAGATCCCCAGGGGCACTGGCTGGAACAGTGATGCACCAATGTGGAGCAGTGAGGTACTCAAGTCCAAGGTCTGTGCTTTCAGCCTTTTTATCCACAGTTGCCTTGGGTTTCTCACCGATTTGTGTAGCTCTGCACTAGAGTGGCTCCTAGGAGTGTCAAAATTTCCCCAGAGCACAGCACGGCACAAGCACCTCTGCCTTTGACAGACTTTGAATGGAAAATTCCCTCAAATCTCTCTATGTCTGGGCATGGCAACTCAACCTGGTGGGGATTAACAACAGTGACAAAGGACAACTCTTTCTCTGGAGCTAGTGAGGGGCTTTTTTCATGTATTCTAGATCAAATGGTACATTAACAGTACCACAGGAACTGGCAAGGAACTGGTGAGGAAATGTCCATTAATTTAACATCTGAATGATCACTGCCTAACACTACATAAATGTAATAAATCACTTCACTTAATCTTGAACAGAAGTGACTGTTCTGAAAAGAGCCTTTTGTTCAAGGCCCAGTGGTTCTGAGATGTGAATAAAGGACTAATAAAAAAGGAGGCGGCTGGGAGAAAATTTTCTTTAAATGAGAGTTTTGCTTTGACCCTCCGAGAATGGCAGTCTGGTGAAATATCTGAAGTTTTTGGTTTTTTATTGAGCAATAAAATACAGTGAGGTTTGAGTCTGTGGTGTCTCAGAGAAAT
Organism: Podargus strigoides; assembly: GCA_028020825.1. NCBI lineage: Eukaryota > Metazoa > Chordata > Aves > Caprimulgiformes > Podargidae > Podargus > Podargus strigoides. Next base: position 4,096,772 of record CM051643.1, read on the forward strand.
TGTTAAGCCTGGAAATCACATGGCTGAGTGACTGGCATGGCAGAAATATTTGGCACTTCAAACAGCTCGCAAGACAAATGAGCAAGAAGGAAGAATTTCTTACACAAGTGTAACCCAATTAATGTCAACAAAAACTTGTAAAATTTATGGTTCAATTTGTCTTGGGGAAAGTGCAGAACTGACCCTTTCCTGTACCTTCTGGGCAAGTTCATTAGCAAATTCACTCGTGTCTTGTTAACTCTACGGTCCAGTTATACAGTCAGGGGCAGGTTCACAATCCTACATCCCTACAAGTCAAGGTTAGAGGTGGAGTGTCATAAAGCTGTTAAAAACACATGACCTCTTGGATCAAGTGCATGCCTCCAGAGATGCAGGTAAAACATACTGAACCAACTAAAATCAAAAGCTGGTCTGGAGAACTGAGAGGGACAAAGACCCTGGTCCAGAGCCTACCTAAGTCCACAGAAAGTATGACTTGTCTCAGTAACCTTTGGATCTCTGTCTAATTCAGGTGTTTTATTTTGCATGTAGGCAAGGCGGACAACACAGCAGAACTCCCAAAGAGCACTCAAAAAGACCTCTGCCCTTTTGCTGCTGCACATTTTCCTCTGAAAGTGCCTGCCTGCATAGCCATTGCTTGGACTTCTTTATGTATTTATTTAAACCAGCCGATAGCTTGATATCTCTTTTAGTGTTTTATGCTGTTGGCATGCCCCTTAGGTCACTGTGCAGTTTTGGTTAAATGTTTGGACAATCTCATCTAAGATGCAAAATTAAGTTAATGAACAAAATATTTGCTGAGACCACAAGAAGCATATTTGTATACTTTCTCAAGAACAGTTTTCTGAAGAAGTTGTGAATTTTTTTACTAGGGGAAAAAAAAAAAAAGGACTTGTGAATAGGAACTTAAGCACATGTAAAGATTGATAAGAGTCAAATGGAGAAAATCCCTCAAACAAAATGAGACTAGGTAAATAACCCAGCATTTCCGCATCACTTCCCCTGTTTAACTTTTCATCTCCTGCAAGACTGCTGGAATTGCTGTGCATTATTATTATTGTAACACCCTGGTGGCAGTTTGACTTTTTCACTGAGAAGGATAATTGTTTTCTTTAAGTATAATTACTGGCACAGGTTATATTTGATCACTTTCAAGACTTTCTTCTCTTTACACTTTGGAGAGGTTCCTTGTAGAGTTTTATGGACTCTATTTTAATTGTCCTTGCTAGGTTGATTAGGTTGACTCATTTCTTTCCAGTTTTGTAAGTTTGGAAGGTTGCTTATGTATTTTGCCTTTTTTTTTTTTTTTAATGTATGGTGGTATTTCACACAGTTGCACTTATACAATCTTTCTACTTGATTTTCCACTCAATTAAAGTTACATATTCATTATAAACTTCTTCCCAGTTCATTCTTTTCTGGAAGGTGTAGCTCATGCCTCAAGCTATAGTCCCAAAAGTGAGTACAGCTAAAAGACCTATGGAGTCAGGGGAGCTCCACTGAGGCCCATCTATTTCACACTGAAGATCTTCAGATGCTTTTGCAGCCTTTACCAAGGTTATTCAAGATGCTGTCTAAAATACAGCTGATTTGAATGGCTATATTAGAATTCATTCTAAATGACTACATTTAGAAAACAAGGAAGTAAATGAAAAATCAGATGTGAGCAATCACAGAAAATTCCCAGCTGAAGGTGCAGAGTTTGGATCCTTCACTACCTTACCTCCAGGTCACTGCCAATAAGCATCAGTCTTCAGTGGGATGGATTACTTGAAGAGACAAGGGTCCAATCACAAATATGTTTGAGGCAATGAAGAATCTTATCAACATATCTATTGTGACATCCTTGTTCAGGAAAGCATAAAATTTTATAAAACTCTCAGAGTACATCTGTAACCCAATGGGAGCAGGTGCTTTGGGAAGAGCTTAATTTCACCCCACCATCCTGCCTCCCCAGGAGGAAGAGCCAGCAGAGGAACCAACAGTGAAGTAGGTTTGAGGACATATGTTCTTTTCCTGAGGAATGGTTTATGAAAGAGCAGCTTGCTTCACCAGAAAACAAGAGCCAAAGAAATACTTATTTTCTGCCAGATTTAGCAATCTCTTCCTCTGAATTATGTTACTTTGAGGTCAGGGATGGATAGCAGTCACAAGAACATGACAGTTTTAAGATCCAGTTTATTATTCTTGCCACTTTACTAGAGCTAGAATAAGGGAGCTGTATATCATTAGTAAGGAGACTATTTCTATATATCTGACTACCAGAGTACTCCCTTATAGACCTCGCAAGTTGCAAGGTGTCAGACTTCAAAAACCTATTATATGCAAGTTCAGTAGCTATTTTTACAACTTTCTTAAAAATTATGCAAGATATATGTTTTCTGTTTTTCCTTTAGACCTGTAGTGTTGGCTCAAAGTCATGCCCTGAGTTAGAAAGCAGATGTATACTGCCAGTCGCGTGAACCGCCCTCCAGAAGTCACTGGTACCACTGGGAGGGCGGCTGGGTTGCAACCTACATCATCCAGGTTCACAAAAAGATTGATGTGAAGCCACACTTGCGAAAAACATGTGCCTTCCTGCAAGACTCAGATTCTGCACATGCAGCAACGCTGGGTTTGAAAGATCAGTCTGTTGACTCTTTCAGCACAACCAGCACCACATCCTTTTGGCCTTAACCCTGTAAGTGATGATGCCACCTCAGACTAATGTTGTAAAATCCTTATGCCTTCCATGATGGATTCGCTGTGTGTCTTATCCAACACCTATGAAATACCAGTAGAGGGGCTCAGACAGACCTACATGGCAACCAGTCTGGGCTTCTGGTTAGAAAATAGGGGAATGATTTTATGAACACTAGCAAGTTTCTGCATGGCAGGTGGTTTACATCATGATACCATTGAAGATTTATGGTAAAATCCTGCATTTCATTTCACGTAAGCTACTTCATGTGACAGAGGAAAAAAAAGGGGGAGAGGGGGAGGGGATCATTTAACTTCTTTTTTACCCAGAGTCAGAGTTAAGCCCTTTTAGAAGAACAGTAATGCACTGTGGACTGAATGACCGCAGTTCTGTAGCTGTTAAAACCAAACTGCAGTTCCCCTGAATCCACTTCAGACAGAAGTCATAAAATACTGCACGATGTTATTTGTTTATTGTAAAATGCCAGGAAAAATAGGTTCACCTTTGGGCATTTTTAAAGGTAAGGAACCATAAGGTGTGAAAGCATGCTGTCAGAAGCCTCATTAAGACATTATTTACTAGTTCAAAATGAATTTACATTGATCTTTTGAAACTATTGCTAACCACAAATGCATTAAAACTAAACAGTCTTCATTTACTGAGAAATAAATGTGTCAGCATAACCTTGACTTTTGTCCAATGCTGTTCCGGCTTTTAATTCACAGGAGCTCAGTGTTAAGCAGTTTATTGCTTGTTGTGCTAAAACACGCTAATTTAATTGCTAATATATTTCCTTCCTGCAATCATTTTCAAAATTGTTATCTTGAGAAAATATATATTTTTAAAGAACCTACTTCAAAATTGTAGCACTGCTGGGATGTATTCACTGAAATTGTTTTCTGCTACATATTAGGTATTGCTTAAAGCATTTTTAACAGAACAAGCAGGTAAAACACACTGGAAGAAATCTGGCTGTGTTCATCTAGATTATGAGAAGTTTTGAAGTTTTGTAAAATATGTATGCGCTCTTTAGCATTTAAATTAGAAATTTAATGTTTATGTTGAAGAAAATGACAACTTTGTTAATGGTTCCAGGCCACCATCTAAAAAATAAGTGGTTTTTATTTGCTTGATAACTTCATACCACACACTTAAAATACTCCTGTGTGCCTGACTCAAAGCCAAACAAAGCCTGCAGGTTCACTTCACAGTGGTCTTTGGACTAAGCTTCTCTTGCAACAAGAAATCCAAGTCAAGAGGGCAAAGAGGCATTCCACATTTAGTTCCTGCCAGTACCCAGTATGGATTTGTCATTGGCCCCCCTTCTCAAAGATGGTGAATGAGGGAAAATAGCAAATTCAAGTACAGCTTTTTCTTTCCTAGTGCAGTGCTGGCAAGTGCTCAGAGGAAGCACTGAGTTATCTATTTTAAATCCAGAATTTCAACAGCCTCATCCTTCTACTTTGCTGTCCTAAGGTAAAAATAATCCACTTTGAGCTCCTGCTCTATCCTTCTTCTCACTGTTGAGTTTGTTTCGTTCCTATTTATTACTACAGGAATGCTGTAAGCTAGATTTGCCCCTGTTGCACAGTGCAGAGAAAATCCTTGTCACTGAGGATGTGCTTGGCAGGAGGAGCTGCTCCATGGGGCCAGCCTGGAGTGAGAGCTGCCTCTTGCAGGGCAACCTGATCCCATGCCATTGAGGAAAGATCTGGCTGGCCCAAAGTGGGTTATTCAAAGCTGCACCTGCCAACTGGGTGCTCTCAAAATAGCAAACAGATCTACTCGCTGAGCTTTGAAAAGTTACTCCTTCAATCCCTACCTTCAATGCAGGCTGAAAGAAGCCTTTTTACAAGAAAGGATGAGGACACCAGACTAGCACAAGGTAGGGTGGTGCTTGTACAGCTGAAGATCCAGGATTTGCACAGTGACTGATTTGAGTCCAAGCATCTGAGACCCTTGAAACTAACTCTTCATTTTAAGTTGTGAATCACAAAAACTCAGCACCTGAGGATTATACCATGAAAGCACCCTACATTGTCTAGTCCTCACAGGCAGGCACAGTGTGTTTAGTTTGTATATGAGTAAAGGAATACATTATGTGGCAGACTTTCTGTATTAGCATTGTTCTGCTGCAAAAATGGTTAACATATATTGTGGAGTCTATGAGACTGCTCAGTCTCAGCTGAAATGGAAAAGCCAGGCAGGGGCATGACACATAGAAATATCCAGAGTAGAGTTCAGAGAAGAGTAATGTTGAGAAGATCTCATGTTGAGAATTATCATCTCAAGATCATGGGGAAAAAATAAAAGAGCAAACTGTTTACCCTAGAGGGGACAATTGTTGGAAAACGCAATAATTGTCTTTACATCCATAACAAGGCTGTTGCAAAAATGCCAATACTCTCTTACACTTTTTGTCAAAGCACACAGAAAAACAAGCACAGAAGGAAAGATGTCTGTTAGACACTATTAGACAGAAGCAGGAGATCAGACTGACAGGAGAAGTTGGGAAACCTTGTCAGGTTGAGACTGTCCCTCAGGAAATGTGGCTGGCTGGAGAGGTACACCTGAGAGGGGCGGTCATCCAAGGGCTCTCACTTGCTGTGGTTCCTGCCTGGAGAGGACATGGTCTCAGTGAGGCCAGTGTCTGGTGGGGCCAGACCTGACATCAGAAGAGGTGACACTGCAGGGGCAGGGGTGCAGTTGGTGGGCTGGCACTGCCAGCTACTCTGGGCTGAGCTCTCTGTCTGCAGGAGCGAGCTCTGCTCCACTGGACTAGAGCAGACAGACAATTTAAATATCTTAAAACTCTATGACTCCTCAGTTTTCTAGAGGAAGGTGTTTTCTAGATCTGATGTTAAATACATTCTTATGGTATCAAAACGTTGCTTTATCAAGATATAGCTGTTTTCACAATTGATGCATGCAATCAAAACTTCTATGGAAAATCTTCAGTAATAGTGCATCAGACTGTATTCAAACTCATATGATTTGTCCTTTCCTCTAGATAGTGATGATATGATTCCCTCTACAGAACTGGAAATTATATATTTACTTACTGATAATGTTAATTTATACTCCAGCATTCCCAAAGGCCCTCAGAAATTTGTGAATGCAGGTGTGAATACAAACTTTGTATTAGTCAGGGTCACGAAGGACACAAGGATAACTCTAATTGGAAATTACATTTTGCCCAATTGAGAGATCATCATGGGTTATGTGCCTCAGGATTTTTGCATGCTTGGAAGTAGAGAAGAAAACACTGGTGAAAGCTGCCAGGGGAATTGTTATGTAGATTCTTGAAACCCAAGAATTAATAAAGTGCTAGGTGATGGCTACAAGTTGTCTTATTTATTCCAATGCTGACCCTTCATTTCTACTGGATAAAAGCATAGGGTATATTCTCTTAACTTCTCACCAAGTTTATGAGAAGAGGTTTCCATTGAGTGGAAATAGTCTATATTAGTCTTTTATAATTCCCTGCTCTGATCAGGACAGCCTTACATCACTGGGCACATCCAGACTGTACATCTCCTGCAGTCAGATCTGTGACCAGAAAGCCAGTCCAGCAATGAAAGGCTGTTCTGTGCAGGTCTCCAGGCATCTGGGACCTCAAATACTTGCATTGTGTGAGGCACTGGCCTGCAGAGCCTCGCTTTTCTTTCAAATTACTCTGGATTACTGTGTATTATAGGTCCTGTTAAGGTCCACAGTACAAGGAAGAGACCAGAAAGAAGAAGAGGTCAGCATATCCTGCAGAAGTAATTACAGGAATATAAAATAGCAATTAAAAAATACAAAATTCATATTCTGTGTTACAGATCTACAAGATGGCTCCTCCTTTTAACAAGAAGTGGCCCTTTAGGGTCAGTTGATACGCCTGTGCAATACATGATAACAAAACAGTAATATTCACCCTCACCTAGCCCTCATGCAGTTAATCATGCCTTTCCCTCCACTCCCATCCCCATTTTCTTTCCACTTTTGGTCTCAGCTGTACCTGGAAGCATTGTTTTTATAACTCTTAAGTCACAGAGAAATACTTTGCAGCTGTCAGAAAAGTGCTAAAAATCTTCACTTGTCAGCATATGATCATTCAATTAGGAGAATAAATAGTGACTCAGAGGTTGATTGGAACTGGGTTTGCTTCCCACATTTCCACAATTTAAGATGGAAGTAATAGAGGAAATGTTGTGTGGAGAATGCTCCCATATTCCCTGCTAATGGTGGAAATGCTTAAGTATCATCTGCACAGAGCTAATATAAACCAAAGTGGTTTATTACCACCGTTTTGTGATTTATGACTCACATTATGACTTTATTTTGAAATGGTTTCATTAAAAATTAAAGCGTGGTGAAGGAAGAATGCACAAGTTACAGCGATCAGGTTCTATCAGGGGCAAGGCCACTCCGTGATTTATTCCTTATAATCCACTGAAACAGGCATTTCTGTTCTGCATCTATTTGGATGCTGCAAGATGCAGCACATTGTGCTGGAGCTTCCCAGGTGAGGCAGACATGCTGTTGTATCCTGCTGCCAGTGCTGCACACCACAAGGTCTTGGGTTTGGGTCTTTTTAAGACCTGAATAGTTTATAACCAAACCTGAATAATTTATAACCAATGTTCTCAGCATTGATTAGTGTTTTTTTTGTAACAGAATGTCTTTTAGATAATACTTCATTCCTTTAATATCTTGTGAAAACTCAAGGAACCAGCTATTGCATGGCTTAATGGAAAAATCAGCTTTCATTTTTATCAGATACTTAATGGAGGATAAGCATCAATATTTTTTTCCTCTCTCAAGTATGCACAGCATTAACACAGAGACAAAAGAGGACCAGTCAGGAGACAAGTTAACAATCCTAAGGAACCGCTTTCCTTGCCACGCTCTGGGAAGATGCTTTCCCTGAGCAACGCCTTGCCAAGATCACTCACTGGGACAAGGTCCCTGCAGTCCACTGGCAGTCCCCTGCGCCCCGTTCTGACCTCTTCCAGGGGAAATCATGCTTGGCTACTTCCATGGCACTCTTCCCGTCACCAGCATCATTAAGTGACTCACCATCACTTCATAAATTAATAGGCCCACATGGGAAAATGGAGGGAAAGAGAAGTTGTTGAGAGCAATAAAGAGCGTCAACGGTTGGGAGAAGAGAATTGAGCCCAGGAGGCCTGGTGCCCGCAAATATCGTCCCTCTTCAAGGGCTGCAGCGTGATCCAGCTTTGATAAGTTATACCTTCCAGCAGGCTTGATCTACTGTAAGCCAAATATATACATACACAGTTTTAAAAACAGATGTTTTATTAATATGCAATAGGAACACAGCAATTCCTCCTCATTGCTGAATTTTATTTATGTAGATCGACACAAGAATATATTTGTGAAAGGAGAATATTTTTCTTTTTGGTGACATAGATGACATCCACTTCAAATATCCTTATAAAGACTTTTTTGTACTAATAATGCTTCATTTGAACAAAAGATAGAGTCCAGGTTTAAAGTAGAGGAAATCATTTTCAGCTCTGGATTTGAATGTAAAAATTTTCAGATAATTAGGCACTAGACTTCTTTGTTGCAACTTCTGTTTGGTTTTGAGTTCATTATTAAATGCTTCCAGGGTCATATGCAATATCCAGGGCTTCAGCCAGAGTCAGACTCCAGACACCTTTTTATTTCAGGAGCATGTTCACCTAATTTAAACACATTCAGAACTTCTCTTTATTGGTTTGGACTATAAAGCAGAAAACGTTTCACTGAACTAAGGCCATTATGCTCCTAGTAAGAATATGCCCTTTGGGATTTAATGTATATTCTTTATGTAGACTGACTTCAGCTCTGCAGGTAATTTGTCTTAACTCCCCTGGTTATCCTTCCTTATGCAGCTGGGTGCTTCAATAAACACAGTGTTCAGAATAATTACACCATTTTCTTCATAGATAACTTATTCTTTTATGACTGAAATGATTTATTTCTGTTTCTGAAATTATTGCATGAGTACAGAAAATTTCCTTCCAAAATCTGCATCTTTCAAACTCTCTCCTTTATTGATACCCAAATAATCAGAATCTGGTTATCATATGTAGGCAAACACTTTGCAGCTAGACAAGGTGAGGTAAAAGAGAGGAAGGAGGGAAATGTTTCCTCTATTACATTTTAAAACCCAGTTTTTGACAAAGGAAACCAGAAGAGACCTCCTGGTGAGCAGCTTGCAACCGACACTTCCACTGACAGGTTCAAGGAGTGCTGAGGAAAAGTGGCACTTTAAGTGGAACAGCTGATCAGACTTCGACTTTTAGGAAACAAAGTACTTTACGTTTTTTCTCAGCACATGCTTAGCTTGATGGGGCACTGCTCTACCATAATGTTGTTATTATTAATAATACATCTGTGCAAAGCTGTGTAGGAAAGCTCTGCCTTCTCAGGCAAGTTGCACAGGACTCAGGACCCTGGATTTGACCCCACTCTCTGTGCCCACCTGGGAGAGCTAGGAGAGGTGGTCAGCCCCCTCGAGGAGGTTCCCACGTGAGCGATCCCACCCCGTTCTGTATCCGAGCACCACTGAGGACCTGACCCAACTGCCTGAGTCCCCTCAGCTTCTCCGAGCCAAGGAACCCACATCTGGGCAATACACTTGCCAACCCCGGGGGCAGAAAGGCTCTTTAACACCCCTGCTTCACCCTGTGTGCCAAGCCAGAAACCTTGGCTCGGGCTAGAGGTTGTTTATCACTGGCCAGCATCCTCCTGCCAAGCGGGCGGTGGCAGGCTGTTGGCACCATGTTTCCAGGTCTAATTCCAGAGTACTTTAGTGCTCATAGGAAATTCTTTGTAACATTCTCTTTGCTCTAATATTCAATTAGCTTTCAAACAAGTGAAGAGCCTGGATGAGCTGAGATGGCCATTTTACCAAGTACTGTACCATCACAAAGAGTTCACAGACAGCTGTTTCAAAGTAATTGAAGTCATAATGTGCAGAAAAATGACTTTTCTAATGGTTGCCTTGAAGATTTATTTTTTTTTAATGTAATTAAAAAGTAGATTTAGAAATATGCTCGGCAACCCAAAAGATTAAATATTAATATGGTGCATAATTAATAAATGATACATCTCTTGATTACTAATGGATTATTGACTCTGAAAGCCTAACATTATGGAATATTAGGGCAAACAAAGGCTTTGGGGGAATATCTCTAAATTTCCAGGATTAAGCTGCATCTTTGTCCTTCTAAAAAGTTGTAGACCTCTTTCAGCAGCCTCCAAAATGCTGAAAAAATAGCATTAGACTGAAAGGTATGATTATTATAAGCCCTTTTAAAAGCTGTATTCTTAACATTTATTCTGCAATGGAGTCACAGCCTGCAGGTTCTGCTGTCAATGAAAATTCTGCCTAAAAATGTATTTTGTCTTAGAACAGAAATTTATCACATTGCCATTGTTGTTATTACCTTATTCATTTCAAAAATATTACAATACTTTCCTGAAGTCAGGTATCAGCACTGATGCCTATGCTAAATGTACTTTGGTAATAAAGTGAAATTGAGAAGGCTGTGAAATATTAATCAAAATTCTTGATATCTGTCAAACTTTCAAGAGAATCAGTTAGCAATTTTGAAAGTAATACTTGATTTTGTAAGAAATTACTGTAGATTAATAACAGCATTAACAATTCTGGATTGTAAAATTGCAGAGGCTGGAGAGAATACAGAATTATGAATTTATATTGGTAGATCCTTTTGCCTTCTCTGTTTCAAACACCAAACTTACAACAAGAAGATAGTCACTAGTTGAGGTGTTGCTTCATTGTACCTCTAAGTCTGAGGAGGTACAGATTGGACAGAAAGATTAATTTTATCATGGAAGAGGCTGAGAATTAACGAGAATATAAGCAAGCGTTTTAACCCAGGAACTGTTTCCTATTTGTACTCAGAAAAGGGTCCAACTGAAACTAATGCTGCCTTCCAGCTCAGCAGCATGTTTCATTTAAAAGAACAAAACAGCTGTATTTCATAACCATTAAAATATCAGCGTCCATATCCCAAAATGCCAAAGCAGTGATTTGTCTCCTCTCTGAAGACGTCTCTCTGCTGAGGAGGTGTCTCAGACCTGAGGAGCAGCTTGCAGCCCACTTACTGCTGCAGGTTTCCAGCATGTCCTTGGGCAAGTGGACAAAATCCAGGGTGGTTTTGTGGGAGCCTGAACCCCCATGATGGACCTGTGGGACCTGACCTCAGAGCCCTCCCACTGGGCACAAGGCAAAGCTGAACCACCCATCTTGGCCATACTGCTGCCCAGCCAGTCATTCCCCTCTTGCACTTGTGCAAATGATTGCTCTTACTTTATTGTATTTGCCTCTGTCCTTAGCAAGTAAAATACTATTTTTTCTTCAGATTATTTATATTACCTATCAGGATCACGTTCAATTTTAATCCTGACTTCTAAGCATGCTTGCAGCCTCTCCCAGTTTATCAGCTGCAAATTTAATCCCTGTTAGGAATGATTACATACTCATGCCTATTTAGGGTCCATTAACTTTAATTAGATTATGAATCTTTTTATTCAGAGGGGTTTTTTTCAGTTTTACATCTTCCCTGGCTCAGATTTAAAGACTAAAAAAAGATAAAACTCTTTTTTGATAATCCAAATAGTTTTTGAGATGGATTTTCAAACACTATTATGGCAGTATACATATAATAATTCATGCATAAATAAAACAAATTTTAATTTAATTAAGTGCCTAAATACAAAAAAAAGAGGGGGAAAATCTTCAAAAGAAACTCTTCACAATGAACAAGTTCAATCCATGGTATTCCTAGCTGAGGAAGCTTTTAGAAAAAAGTCCTGACCATATTGCTAAGCTATTAATACTCACTTTAACCCACAACTAAAACATTCATTGTTCTTTAAATGTTTGATATGTACAGCACTATCATCACTTCAAGAAGCAGCATCCAGAAAACCTGCCCTTTCAGACTCTTCCCTCCTATGATAGGCTCAGGTCTTTCATACAAAGCTCTGGGACTCCTCTTTCAGTCTATGCTGCATACAAATAGAAAAAAAACCCACCTTTTGGAAGTCAGAATAGGTGACATCAATTAAAAAAAAAAAGACGTTTTTCAGAGCAGATTTTTAGACTTGAATTTTTTGCGTTTACACACTAAAGGATCATCCCTTTAGAGGACATGCTGCCTAACTACCAGCTGAATAAATAGCAGAATACGTATCACCGTGTTAATAACCGATAGCAAGTACCTAGATCTAGCTTACACCAGAGCATGGCTATAGTCTTTGTTGGCTTTTTAAATTATCAGATCACGGAAAGTATCAGAAATGAAGGTGAAAATGAACTACTTGATGTATTTTTTTTTAAAAAAGCAAGTTTAGATTATTCCTATACAGATGTAACAGGTCTAATGAAACAGAACAGAATAGAGACTTCATACATTAGGTTGCATCAATTTTATGCTTTAAAGGTGTTGCAGGGTATAAATAAAAAATGTTTGTACTCTTGTGTTAGGAACACACAGAGCTAAATCTGTTTCTATGGACTGTATGACATGATTTGCTTTCAAAATTGTGTTGATTAAAAGAAGGTTACTTCTAGAACTGTTTGATATATTACATCAAGATTCTACTATGTACAGCAATGTACAATGTACAGTAAGAATACTTATTTTTGAGTATGTGAAACATCCCACCTATGTATTTACATAGAGACTTCCTATGAACTGAATCTTGCTTTGGGTAATTTTGTTAGGTTTTCATAATATTCCTTTGCAGAATACAGAATAAGTAAAGTACTACATTTTTGTGACACTTTTATACTTAATCCTCAAATCAATGTTTTAACATTGGCTAATGGACATTAAAAACAAATCCTGTTTAAGAAGAGACCACCAACACAAAGCCAAAATGATCATATGAGGGATCAGTTTCAGATTTTTCTGGGTGAAATAATAGATATCTTGCTTAACAGGGGACGCGACAAGACATATATTACAAGCAATTTTGAGTACTCCTGGGGAGAAAAAAAAACCATCTTTCACGCCTTGATTTAGCTTATCACTCTACTTTTTAGTCCTGGGATGGCTTACTCATTACAACTAGTCACAACTATTAGGCAAACTACCCCTCTAATTACACAGCACAAATTCACCACTAGTTTTGTTGCTGTATCCTCCTTCTTTTTTTTTTTTTTTTAATTCTAACTTGTTTCACCTCATTTTGAGCCAAGATGCCGTTACCCCTAAAGAGAATGGCAGGGATGAGCAATTCCAATGTCTGCCCCAGCAGTGTTTCATCTATCAAGTTACAGAAAATGCAGTACATTAATAAACCGTTATATTGAACAGCTGCATATTATCCTGAAGAACAGTTTTGAGGGAGCTGCATTTGGAATGGCTTGTGCTTTTCTATCACAGGTGGAAAGCTCAGAGCAGCGTGTTGGCTCTAACTCCCAAGCTGGCAGAAGAGGAGTACTTCCTATCTCAAGGGAGGGGTCTGGCCATTTATCTTTTTTATCATTCCCTTGGCATCCTAGCCACAAGACAGCACAGCCTGTCACTGCTTCAGTAAGACCACTGTCCTCCAGCCCTCTGACAAGGTAGCAACACCACAAGAGCAGATCAGTCAAACAGCATACACTGTGAGCAGAGAAGGGCAGATTACATAGAAAAATGTTGCAAATGTAATAATAAGGAAATAATCCCTTGGAACTCTTAGGGCATATAACAATAAAACAAAACAAGCATGTGCTGGAAATTAAATCTCCCAGTCGTATTGATTGCTAATGGCCTTTTTTAAATTTCAACCTTATTTACTATGTAGAGATAAGAGCTGACTCTGAGCACTTTGTCTGATTCAGAACCTCATATAAGAAATCTAAAGATCACTCAAATTAAGAGGAGATGGCTAACTACTCCCCTGGGTTATACAGAGGAGTATTTTATTTGCCCCCATTAGAGCAAAAGAATAGTACAGAACAGATTCAGTCCAATCAGAAATACCATTCAACAAAAAGTGGCAGCTGCTTTTGTTTTTCTTAAGGAGCATGGAAAAATATGTCTGTTTCCATTAGCACTACCCTTTTCTCTGCTATTTTTTTTCTGATGTTTTATTGTTGTCATTCTGCAAAATCTAGAGCTATGCAGAAAAAAATCTCTTTAAAGGTAAAATAACCTTTTCCATGTTACCTGTTCTAAAAGATAGCAATGTATTCATTCACATTTGTACAAAGCCATTTTCTGGCAGAATAAGAATGTTCTGAATTGTAAGACATAAAGCAATACTCTGAGCAAAAGAATACAAAATACCTACTCTCTTTCTAAACAGGTCACATGTTTTCTGCAAGATCAGCAGCACTGATATCACAGTAGAAGGTACTGACAGAACATTTGAGTAACCAGCACTGATTGAAGGCTCTTATTAACTGTATTTTAGTTTTATATTCCCCATGTGACTTGGCGTCAGAAATATAGCTGTCATAGCAATAGAGCAAGAAGTGGCTGTTCTTTCATTATTTTGAACTTTCCCAGCAGGATTCACCACTCTGGCTTTTTTGAGCAACTTGTGGTTTGGAGCATGCAGGCAGTATGCATTATGTACTAGCTTGCATTTTTCTACCTTAAATAGGTGGTGTAACTCTCAGGGACTGAGTAGACCTGTTTACAAAATATGAGTCACTCCAAACCTCAGCTTGAAACCTCAAACCAAATCCTATACTTTAAGAATAGAATTGGTTCTGAAAAATACTTCAGTCTTCTGTCTCTGTAGAGAATAGGGTTTATGGAGGGAGGCCAGCACCTTGGTACAGGATTAAAAAAAAACCCACATTTTTTTCTTCCTGTAACCTCACAAAACATCACTCAAAAGCAGACTGAAAAAGAAACAGAAGACACCAGATGTCAGCATTTTATTGGCATGGAGGGGTCTGAAGGGCTGGAGGAAAGATCTCAAAATCAAAAGATAAATGCAACCAAAAAGGTTCATCTAATGAGAGCTGTCAAGCTCTCTATCCTGAATTACTTGTATTTTTTAGAGCTAGAGAGGCAAAGGACTTGGGCAGAAAAAGTCATGCCACACAAGAGCTCCTCCCCAAAGTACATCCACTGGCTTGTCCAGTCACCAATGGTAGGAACTCCCATTGCAGCATCTCATAGGGTCTCAGCAAAGGCAAGCAGTCTCTGCAGGACCAGGATAGGCATGGAGAAGAGTCTACAAGCCCAGCCCCTGACAACCCTGCTGCAGGGCAAAGGTATTGGCCAAGATAATAGAAACTTTGTCATTGCCTGGAATGTGCTAAGGAGATCAGCTTTGCAATCAGAATCAACGCTCGTGTACTTCAGCATCTTGGCTTTTGCAGAGGAAGTGCCAGTGTCAAATCTTTCTGGTGCACTGGAAAATTCTCCCTAGATGATTCAATGAAGGCTAAATCCTTTTTTTCTAAAAAGAATTTCATAACTAAGTATTTTCCACCATGATGAGAGTTTCAAGAAAAGGAGAATAAAATCCAGCAGGGTTGTGAAATAAAGACAGCAAAAATGCAAATCTTTCCAAGTTCCTTAAAGGCAGGGGAAGGGATGGGGGGGGGCAGTATTTTTATTGTGATATGTTGCAGAATGAGGTGCCTGGTATCCAGCTGTATCAATTTACTTCCTATTCCTACACACAGACTTATTCACAAAGGGAGGAGGGGAAAAGAAGGAAGAAAGGAATATTTTTTATAATATTTCCACATTTTCCAGAAACACTTAATGAAAGTCTGAAGGAAAATCAACCTCTTTCTGGTGTTACTTAATACATATACTCAAGTAGAGCCCTTACCAATGGCGATAAATATCTGTTTGTACTCAAAGAAACCAAAACTACTTTTTGAAGAGAACTCATTAGAAAAGGAAAAAACACTTTTTTGTGCTCTACCACAAATGCAATGCTTTCTTCCATGTCTTTAGCTGGTAGAGCAGGTTTCAGGAAGATGGCAAACTAAATTGTCTCCTGCAGGATAGCTCCATAGAAAATAAATTATTCCTTTCAAAGTGGCTGGCAGGATTGCATTATCATTTCTCAAGTGCCTCCCAATTTTGTAGATCTCGAAACAGCTATTAGATGTTTCAGCCTAACAGATTCAAAGTGTTGTGTAATTTCTCTGCAGCCACAAAGTGGACTTTGGTCTGAGTCTGCAGAAACTGGCCAGTCAGGTCTATACATCCGACCACAACACACCTCCTCCAGTGCACTCACTGTGTGCACTTTATTCACTTAAACCATTTAAAGGAATCCTAAAAAAAAAACAAGGAATTTTTTTTAAAAATCCTTCAATCAAGGAGGTAAAATCCTTCAAAACTTTAGTTTGAAGCAAGAATGACATCGTAGTCCATGTCAGTAATGCCGTAAAGAAATTGAGGAAGCCTTGTATGGCCAAGCTACAATTACCTCCAGACACAGGGGAATGCACCACGGCAGACACATTTCTTTAACCACTTGTCACTGCCAGCAACTCTCTATTGTCTCCCTGGGCAAGCAGAGGGACAGTGAAGCTCCTCCTGTAAAACAGCATGAGTAGTCATCCTGCATGCAAGGAGACACAGCTCAGTTTTCTGATCAGACAGGAAACATCCTACAGAGAGTATCGAGGACTTGCAGTCTCTGCTGTGAGAACCAGAAGCTATTGAAACATGCTGCCATCCCATACTAGCAAACATCCTGAAGTATTTACTAAATGAATATAGATTTTGTCTGTGATAGATCAGATGCAGGCCTCCTTTAAACCTGGACTACCCTCCCAAACACACATACACCTCTGAGTGCTGGAACCTTTTCTTTTAGATCAAACAAAATAGTCCATTTGACCTTTTGGGGTTTTTTTTCGTTACTAGAAAAATTTCCTGTCAACTCATTTCTTTCCCCACCAGACCAGACCAATCAGTAAACTGAAAAAAAGTATTGGTCACTGGTGCAGCTCTACCACGTTTTTCTTTCCCCTCTGTGCTCAGCCCTGTCATGTGCATCTTCTCTCCGCAAGACACAGGCGTGTGGGCCAGGGTGCAGCATCTCTGGGGTCCAAGGGACACAGAGAACAATGTTTTCCTACTTGCAGATTTGTATTACGACACAGCCCCACGGCAGCTGATCATACAGTACTTTCCCATGCCCATCTCATCTCGGACTTCAGTTTTAGAGTTATCCTTTTTAATAGCAGTAATGAACAAACATCTTGTAGTTTTTTTGTTAATGAATAGGCACTCTTGTACTTTTTTTTCCTTCCAGGGTTTCAACAATACCCCTACAGCCCAGTCCTGCACTTCCAGGCAGCATTTGTGCCCTCTTCCCCTCATCCAGGCTGCATCAAATAGCTCTCTGTGCCGCTACGTCTGGCCAACATGATCCTCAGGGATGTTTTCCAGGCCGTGGGCTGAGCCAAGGCAGGGCCTGATAAAGGTCTCTTGAACCTTTTACTCCATCTCGTTTACATCTGAGCATCACTGACCTAAATATGAAGCCACCTTACTGACTGAAAGTGATGGGCACCACCTATCTCAGTGACCTTAGTATGAACTGGGCCCACCATAGAGGCTTAACTCTGTCCTTATGAGATTAGTCATGCTCAATGCCTCTTCAGTAGGTATCATCATTTGCTACCAACTCTGCCTGGCTCTGAGAAGGAAGCAATTACGAAGCTCTTCGCTCTCCTTGTTAATCACAGAATGACACCAAAAGGCCAAGAGAAGAAATGCAGGCAGGGAGTGTGTGCTAAGCTCCTTTGGAAAGGCAGCACCCAGCCAGAGAACTGCTTTGGTGTGGCTCTGCTGCCTGGGTGGGCATCGCCCTGCGCCACTCTGCCCACCACAGCAAGAGGAAAAAGCACAGGTCCTTGTGCAGCGGTGAGGATGGTGAGGCCTTCCTCAGCCATTCCTTCAAGTTTGAGTCAAAGCACCCCGAGTTTCAGAGGACTTCTAGTTTTAACATTTTCAGATGTATAAGCCTGCAGAACAGAATCAAAACAGAGCTGGTTCAGCAAAATGAAAATGGGTGAGATAGCAGCAGAGAGGAGGAGAGAGATAAAATATTGTGGAAGGTATAAACTCTTCAGGAAATCAGAAGAACTCCTGAAACCCCTTTTCAACATACTATATTAAAAAAAAAAAAACAACTCCACACATTTAATATGGGGAAAAAAGGTAAAAATACTTATGGTTTGTAGAATCCAACTATCAAAATAGTTTGTAGACTCCACAAACAAAAACCAATAGCCTGAAGATGCCAAGCTACTTCAGACTCCACAGCCTGAAAAAAACCTTAAATTCCTCAAAACCCGCTCATCCCAGGAAACTCATCCTGGCAGCTACTGCCCTGAGGTGTTCAGACTGGGGTTTGGCTCCATAGCTCTGGAGCTATGAGGGGGATTGTGTCTGTCATCAGACTGATTCAATTTAATCTGGAAGACTTTCACTGCTGGGGCATTAAAGTGCAGCACAACATCAGGGATGAGCAAAGAAGGCCCAGTCACTCACAGGGTCTCCTCCATTAACTCCTCTCACTCCTCGAGAAATTGTCCCAGAACCGAGGTACCCAGCTCCAGGGGACAAGCCCAACAAAATGCTAACATAGACTAACCTACGCAACAGGATTCAATTAGGCCTCCTGCATGTCTACAAATTACTGTACACAGGGTGCATGTATCTATTTACTCTCACAATTTCCATCACCTTATTTAAAGCAACCTGCTTTTAACCTAGAATACCCAGGTTTCACCAAGACCTTTTCAGCTACAAGTTAAAAACTGCGTTAAACCTAACACCTAAATACTGTTTCCTATTACAAGGCACATATTGTCCTCAGAACCTCATCTCTAATCACTCATGCTATTTTTTTCTGAGACAGATGAATCCCTTAAATGATAGAATGTGCAAGGGAGTAAGTACTGTTCATTAGCACATACGCTGGCACATGGCTGCTCAGCCACTTTAAAGGGCTACTGTCTTACTTGAGCCCTGCCTTTAGCAGGTATGTGTTTTCCTGAGGTATTGCCTTAGATGCAAGAAAGCAAGAAATCAAAAATTTTTCACTGATGTAATACAGGTTATGATATTTCAAGGTTCTATTTAGAAAGAAATGAACATAAAAAGTCAGCAGGGTATGGCACAGATGACAGGTTAGGCAGTCAGCTCCACAGAGAGATTTTTGAAAGAAGAGTAAAGAAAGGCAAGGTATGGAAAACAGTAGAAAATTAAGCAAGATACAGCTATGCTATGTATTCTTTTCATTCCTGCAGCATAAATTAAATCCTTTATCTTTTAGTGTTTTCTGAAGCCAGTAGTTTCCCAGTTCCTCAGCTCACAGAAGTGGTATCTTTGATCACTCTGGGGTGCTGCTGTAAGCTTGAGGTATCTCAGCTGGAGCACAGCTATATCAGAGGAGAGTAAACCTGCTGCAAATGCAGGGCCCCAATGTTGTGCCTAGTTTCTCTCCTAGCACCACTGTGAAACAGCTCAAAAGACAATGCAGTCGCTCCTCTGCGTGGTGCAAGATTTTGCCCGGAGCAGTCCCACAGCACTTGGGCAAAACAAAATGTATTTCACTGTAGCTAGAAAACTGCTTGCTTTGTCTGTCATGGTAGAGATGTTCAAAAGCTACCCAATTAATAAAGGTATCTCAGATCAGTGTAAAGAGTAGATTGATATTCTACAATACTAAAGAGGAAGCATGAAGTCAGGAGGGGGAAGAAAAGGAAGGGAATTAACAGCAGTTTAAACACTGTCAAGATGAGGCAGCTTTAAATGCAAAAGGGACTAAAGGTTAAGGTCTTTGCTTGATTCACTGTTACTTGATACCTACAGGAAATGAAACCACAGAAGCTCAGGTCAAAAAGCATTAATAAAAGCAAGGAAATTCAGAAGTTTGGAAAAAAATGTTATGATACTTTAATGTCATTTTCCCTGTTCCAGAGGTGTCCAGGCGAGTGTACCACATTGTGTATCACACTGTATAGGCTGCAATATGTAGCATGAACTGTGGATTTCAGTGCTGTCACTGTATTTTCCCAGATTGGCTGGTTCCAAGTCGTAGTGAAATATTACTCACATATAGACCTCATGCAGCTTAATCCGAACAATACAGTGTATAGACATTCCACCATCTGTTAGAAATTGTGGCAACTCTGTATGGCACAGCTGATAATGTTTGAAGTAGAGATCCTTTGGTTTGGGCAAGGAGCTGTGGTGAGCAGCTTGCTGCCTTTGGTGGAAAATAAATGCTAAGTTGCTGGAACAAAGGGGAGAATGTTTTTCCTTGTATAGCCATTTTAGCTAACAGCTTTGCATTGGCCAAAAGCACATTGCATGGTCTAACTCGCAGCAGAAATTTTATGAGTTAGATAATCACTCTGAAATGGCACAAACTAGGTTGTTCGTCTTAAAAATGCCTGGTTTTGCAGTCGAAAAAGTTTTAATCCATGCTTTTTCATTGAGGATAAGTGGAGCAAGATGGCCACCTTCTACTTGTAGTGTTCTTTGCAGTCATACGGGAAGCCTCTGATCTTGCTCTTTTCTGGGTCTGCTCTATGGGTGGTTTTTTGCATGTGTAAAATTGCATGGATATCATTCTTCATTTTAGCCCTATTGCCCCTTTCCCACCACTTAAAAGAAAGCTAAAAGTTTATATCATCATAAAGGCATGCCCTTAATGGAAGTCTTTGACATGAACAGTGCTGTGGAAACACTCAAACTGCTGAAAATGTCCAAGAAAGAAAGAAAAATCAAAAAACCTCAGCGAGAACAAAACCTAAGTGTACTGTATGACAGTGAATCATAAGCTTGATTCAGTTATAAAGAGTATCCAGCGAAAAGCTACTTGAGACACAGTATATGTTCTCCATGCACAATAATAAATCAAGATCACTTACTTGAGGTGCTTTGTTATAAAGCAGTCCTACTTCTTTCTTGAATTAATGACTTTGAAAATCCTGCTAAAGATTAAATAGCTGACTTTAATTTCATTAAGGGAAAAAAAGGCATCGTCTCCCACATCCAGTCTCTTTTCAGCTTTGTCCAAGCCCTCACTCTGTAGTTGGTTGTTGGCTGATGAGGCAAAGTCTTTACAAGTACTTCTGTATCAGGGAATGCTATTCCCCAAAGTGTTTAAAAGACTTGGCCTATTACTCTTACTGTAGTAATTCCTATGTCAGTAAAGAGTGCACTGACTTCCCAAGAGTTTTGGGACTCAGCTATCCAGATCAGCATCAATGGTCACCGTATAAAAGCTAAATTAATGAGTATCATCTCCCCACATCCTTATCTGTGCATGTGACAAAGACCAAACTCTCAGGCCTCTGTTGCTTTGGTTTTGAACCTTTATTTGAACTGAGCCTCCTGGGCATCCCCTGTTACCTGGGCTTCCCCCAGAAAAAAATGAAAAGCTTCCCAGGAGAAACAGCTGCTGTCTGCATTGCACAGAAATATCGGATTCAAAGTGCAAGTACCATGGCCAAAGTCTTGCCATGAGAAACAAGCCCTTGAAGAGCAAAGCAGGTGAGTGGCTTGCTCTGGCCCTGGCTGTGCTGTGCTACAGCTGTGCTGGAGGTGACAGCCTCATCAGCGATGGCTCAGGAACGTCAGTCATACAGGACCACATACTCCAAAGGTTCACAGCCCAAAGTATAAAACCAGAACTGGCCAAAAAAATGTCCACATTGGTCACACACATCTTAATCATCTGACATGTATTTCTCACTGTTTGCAGGAGTTAAGGATTCAGCTACACAAACTTCCTAGTAAGGCAAATGTTGGGACAGAGTATACATCTATTCATATCTCTGTGGTGCATAGCAATAACTAGATAATATGTTTAAAAGTTAAAAACAACAAGAGCTTGCCATATTTAAATTGATAATTCATGCACAAAGCATTCTGTTTTCTCAAGGTATATGAGAAACGATTATACACTCAGCTATCCTGAAATAATTAAAAGGTCATCAATTTGCTGTCTCTGTGCTGATAAAGGTTTAATTACATTCTAAAAATATATTGAACAAGCTATCAAAAGAAGATTATATTGCTGAGATGCATTATTATTTTAACAACAAACCAATGTCTGTTGAGTAGGAGGAATGCATGAAAATATGATCTAAGCATAGTTTTAAATGAGCACAGCTGATATGAATCTAAATCTGCTATACTGCAGCATTATCTGAACTTTCCAATCAGAGAAACGTGCTCAAAAAGAACAAAAGAAATCATACCTGGAAAGCCACTGTTTCCACATAGCCTTTCTGTGTATCTCTGGCAACGTTAGTGTAGGCATAGCAATGCTGTCTATAAATCACAAGTTCTTTCCTAATGAATAAATGTTAAAATTTAAGGTATCTTCTTGAAGACAGAAAAGATGCAGGGGGAAGAACCTGGTAGCCAGTTAAAATATATGGACTTGGGGCCACAGGATTATTATCTGTCTGTATAACACCTCTGTGCTCCATAAACCTACATAGATTTATACTAGCAATGGATATTGCACTTCAAGAATCTGCATGAAGCAACAAATTGTAAATTATTTCTATCTAAGAACCCTTAATCACATCCCATGAATTTTTTCCTTCTAATTTTTAATGATCCTCTGCAAACTTGAAAATTTTTTATTTCTTCCACTACTGTCCAAGGAGACCTCCTTTACTGGCTGACTACTTACCTGTGCTGTGGTCTAGCCAGCTTTATAGCTAGACAGTTGTCCTGGTGTATGAAAGACGCAAGAACTACATAAGTAGTGATTTCAATAGCATTTACAGTACTAACAACAGACAGCTCAACTGTACTCCAGTGGATTGGGCTGTAAACTCAGTTTTCAATGGTTCTGGTACACAAGCATGAAAGCTTCTGTGAACATAAGAAAAGCTGCTTTCTTGAGTGTCTGTATACATGAATACACACACAAATGCAGACTGAACAGGTAACTTCAAAAATTCATTGAAATATTTGTTAAAAATATTTTGTAACATTCCCCAGCTAAGGTCTTTGCTGCTGTGTATACCTCTTGGGCTATTTTTGAAGCATTTGACTGTCACTCCACATACTTCAGAAGTACACTGATTCCACAGTAAAAGACAACTCCCACCCCTAAATATTGAAGTTATACTCAAGCCAAATGATATCCAGCTGATTTGCTTTCCAGCATACTCAGCCAGAGTATCGGCAATTGAACTTTTAGGAGGAAGATCAAATAAGAAATTAATTTTACTTTATCCTATCAAATGTAAAAGTGTTCATCTTCCTGTCAAAGCAGGATGCCATGGAAAGTTTCCCTCAAGTGGAATGAGGGCAAGGAGGAAAGATGAGTTCAGCAAAAAGAAGAACTGAATACAAGAGATTTAAAAGATTACCTCAAAGACCTATTTATTTGAAGTTAATCTGCCATGCCTACTAAAAGGGAAATTTTCCCTTTGCTCCTCACCATGACAAAGGAGGATGGAAGAAAAATAGAAAAAGAGAAAATCAGCCAGGTCTGAAACTCTGTCTCTCAACTTGGCTGCAGCACTGAGACTAGAGTCTGCCTCATAAATTTTACAGGATTAAGCAGAGACACAATTAAAAGGCAATTTCAGAAGAAAGGAATGAGTCAAGGGTCCACCACACCCTAGGGAATTTGGATGCCCTTCTCAAGAGGAGTCCAAACTGTTCCCACCATCCTTCAGAAAATGTCCTATCAAAATCATCCATGGAAGGATGCAAGACATCTAAAATCTCTGAGTCTGCCAACAAAAGACTAGTGTCATCAAGTCAGAAGGATGTTTAAGGCATGACTGACATCCATGTCACAAGTCTGGAGCCAGTGAGATAGCCTGAGGTCTCTTGCAGAGTCAGTGAGCACAGTGAGGAAAGGTGCAGCACAAGCAGGAGCAGTACCCTATAGCACACCAAAAGCCAACTGCAGCAGACAAAATGGCACCAATGGCACCATCTTCTCCTACCATTGATGGTGGCATGCCTATTGGAACAGAGAATCCAAGACCTGTTTTGGCCTATGGCTCTGCCAGGAGCTCATGTCTTCACCTGTCCTTTGGAGACCTGCCAGGAGAGAAGCTCTTCTACGTTACGAATTGTGTTTTCCCTCCTTATTACAAGGATGGGGCACATCATGACACTCAGCTCCAGATCTCCGGCATCCTGGAGGCATGAGGGTGGAAACAGCAGCCAAAGCTCAAACCACCGGTCTGTCCCACTTCCGAACCAAAGCAAAGATAAGCCATCTGGTCTGGTGCTGTCTTTGTCACACTCCTTGGCTGAATAGTGGTATCATCCCAGCAACAGCCACCAGCATTTGCCAAGAGACATGCTGATGGCTGAAGATGCTGTGGACAGAGCCTGTTCTTCACCTTGACAGATTGCCACAGATCTACAATGACAGCCAGGGTGTGACAGCTACAGTTCAAGTCTTGGACAGGTGATTTGCACACAAGTAGCACAGCCAGTGCACGTGCACCTCTTAAACCAGCCCTCACAAGGAACCTATGAAAACCTGCAAGACAAGTGGAAGGATTGACACAAAATTGAATAACAAATTCCTTCAAAAACTAGTCCTATCTAGCAGGGTCAGTGAGCAGATCAGAGCAGAAATATGAAAACTGGCATCTAGGAGGCAGGAAAAGTCATTCCATAGCAGAGAAACTTAATCTCAGCAGTGAAAGTTATTCTCTGCAGAGGAAATGAGTGTACGAGGCACACGCTGTCCCATGTAACACAGACTGTGCAAAGCATTGCCATAAACCACACTGATGAGGCAAAACACATCTCCAGTATTGACCACCTGAGCATAAGTGTGCTCACAACTTGAACATGTGTGAAAACAAATACTTGGAGTAGAGTCCTTTTCTCCTTTCCAGCAGAACCTCAAACCACACTTTGGACATCCACTGAGAGCACATTTTGTGAATCACTCTCCCCTATCAAGGCTTACGTGTAGTGTTTCCAAGACTGGCATCTTCAGTCCTGCACATGGTCATACAGGCAGCCAAGAAAAGTAGATTTAGGGCTAGGTTTAGCAGCTAATGAAAAATGTTGTCACAGACAATATAAAATAGCATTTCACTTTTTGGTCATTTGTCATGCACCATTCAGGCCTGTGAGCTGCAACCTGAAGACTGAGGGGTCTCTCGAGGCGGGTAGAAGGGATGAAAAAAATGTTTGAAAAGTTCCTAGGGAGCTGGGTGGGGGGTGGGGTTTGCCTCAGATAAGATGTTCACCTAAATACCATTTTTATCTGCCTGGGATGCATTTATTTGGGCATTATGGTGTTCTTCATGCAAGCCCAAGAAGTAGTGTTTAAATTGTTGTTCCTTCTTGCTATTCTGTCACTCTGTGTTACCTGACTAAAACGAAGGGAGCAATCCCAAGGTACTTCATCTTCCTTCCTTTTAAATAAAAAGCATATAAACAATGAGAATTAGAAGCCCTCCCTCTCTCTCCTCATTACTTTGTGCTTATGACTCACTGTGGGATGGTGGGCATTTTTTCTTTGGAGATAATCCTGTTAATTGCCACAAGCTTCTCCCACTAGCAAGGCTGGATTTCACAGCAGAATTTGATTGGAAAAGCAGCACATAAAAACCTGGGACACTGTCATTGCCTGTGAAAAATACTTTTGCATCTGACCGAGTGTTGGCAGCTGCATAAAGGACCAGAGGGCTGTACAGATTTGTTGCACCAGACAAGTGACAGCCCCTGAGCATGCAAAACCTTGGTCCCTACCACCTCCTCTTTGCTGGAACAGTTGTGGTTGGGAACCGTTTACATATATTAAGTTTGCAATCAGCCCTATGTAAAATACCACCAGATTGTGGTCAGCAGTTGTATGCAGACTTTGTCATTTTGCTTACTGACCACACGTTCCCATTGATCAATTCTAAATTGGATTATTGTTAGGTTTAAAAGCGCCTCAACAGCAGAAAGTGGCGGTGGTGGCTGGCAAAGCAGAGATGGATAGTAGTATAAACAGGGAAAGTGACAAGATTTCAGACTGAATTGATCACTGTCAGCGAGTTAGTGGTCAGCTGTCTGACCTTTGGTGCCCAAACCAAACATCAGAATAATGTTTAGACAAACACATTTGATTTTTGAGGTAATGGGTATGTCAACTAAATGACAAACCTTAGAAAGGTCAAAGGGATATCCATTTTTCAGACTTTTTTCGAGCATTAATCGTTCATTTGGGGAGCGGTGTCTTTCTAAGCTGGACAGAGAGAAAACTTCACTTTGGGGGAAGGCGGGGAGAAGCACTCAGAAGCACTGCAAATTTTTCAGCCACAGCCACCAGCCACACCAAACCCAGCCTTATCACCAACTCCTGCCATTCACAGTCACATTTTGCTGCACACAGAACCACCCTAAGTGCAGTGGAGCCGGGATTTCAGGCTGTGAAGGAGGCCGAGCAAAGCTTTAACCCTCCCACCATTTCCCACAGCAAGCATGGGAGAGGCAGCTGTGCTGACTGCCCAGGTGAGACCCATGCCTTCCCCACCGACACTGTGAGATACCTACGGCACATCACAGCACTGCACCACGCAGCCCCGCAGCCGTGCTCCCTCAGTGCCTCGGGCACCAGCCCCTACAAGCTGATCGGCTCTCGTAGCATGTGTCTTCTGTACAGTGAGGAGCAGTAAAGGAAAAATACTTTGATATGTTTATAAGAGGTTAATAAATAAGGAAGCCTAAAGGGACTAGCATGTCCTTGTCTCGCAGCTGGGGATCTGGTCTCTACTGCTGCAGAAGGGACAGTGCAGGGACAGACACAGGAACACTGATGGTAAACTAGGAAAAAAGAACAAAAGACCTAATACAAGCAACAACAACAAAAAAATCCTTTTGGATTTATCACTACCGACCCTGTCTCTGAGACTGCTGTTTAAACTTTGTCTCCTTTTTCTCTGGGTTATTTTTCTTGGCAAGATGTGAAAGCACTGCAACGTTGTCTACGTTTAGCCTGCACCCGGGGCTAAACTGCAGCAGTTGTTCTACCACCTGATGCCCCCTCCCCAGCTGAGAAGGGGAATCTGGGGAAAAAGGGAGAAGCCCTGTGGGTTGAAGTAGAAACAGATTTAATGAATCAACAAAATTAATGCAACCACCAACACAAAGCACAACACAAAGGCTCTACTCAGCTTGGTCCTCAAGGTAAACAGCAGGAGCAGAAAGCCAAGACGGAGGAGCCCCAGTGAGCTCCCTCCTTTTATAAAGAACATGATGTGGTGGTATGGGATACACCTGTGTCAGCTGCCTTGTTTGGATCTCCCAGCTGACTCGGGGCTACTCATGGCCTGCCTGCATGGCTGGCTCAGGGGTCTGTTCCTGGGAAACCAGGGCAAACATGTTCTTACAGAAAACGCCAGCAGGGTCTTCTCCATGGTGTGTGTATCAGAATCACGTAGGAAACAAACTGGGTTTTCTTCTTCATATCTAATTTTCTTACACACACTCTGCCCCCAGAAAACGTTTGCAATGCCATACTAAGGAAGGAAGAAGAGCTCAGAAGACTGGGAAAAAGAAGCTGGAAAGGGGAAGCAATTATGAATAAGGATCAGGAGAAAGTGTTCCTAACCCTGCCAAGAATCCCCTCTCTGCCATTCTCTCGACACTTTTCACTTGTGCATGAAAACAACATTATCTGTTATGCACCACAGAAGGATCAGTAGCAGCTACCCCACTACTTTTCTTTGCCTGGTTCCGCTGTTTAACTCTCCCTTCTTAAGATTCACTCAGTGATATAGCAAAACGCAAGAAGGTTCCCAAAACCACAAATGCATCCTTTTGAAGTTCAATTCCACCTATCTGGATGACAGTTCATGATGATGCAGGCAACGCTCTTCACATGAGTTACTCTGCTATGCACAGAAATTCACCTTATAATGTGTCTAATACCATTCTTCCAATAGCAAGGATAACTAAAAGCAAATTTTATGTACAAAAGTGAGGGAATATTTGACAATTCCTAACATATATCCAAAACAACTGTTTATCTTCAAGCATATAATTTATGCCTGCAAACGAAAAGGAAGATTTTTCATTTCATATTTTCCTTGCCTTGACATTTAGGTCTCTGTCCTAGCTGATGTAGCTAACAAAGTTTCATACTAAAATAGATCAAAAGTCAGAATTTTTGTTTGCAAGAAGACTTTCATCCAAAACAGAAGCATTACAAGACAGTAATGTTCTTTTCTCAGAAAACTGAAACTTTACAATGCAGTAGTTTTAAAGGCTATACAAGGTAATTTCTCACAATCTTAACATAAACATTTTCATAATAATGAAATCTCACCTTCTTTAAGGCATCATTCTCTGAAGAAAATCTGTTTTGTCAAAACTTCCATATCAATACTTTGCACACATTAATAATTGGAAAAGAAAACAGTTGGAGAACAAGGAATTTCCTCGTTACTATTCCTACAGTCAATTTTTACTGCTTTCCTGCGACTTCTCTAAATTCCAGCAGAGGAATATTTTACCATGGCCAAGAGTTAGCTGAATTTAGCTCAGACTAAGAGCGAAAGGAGATAGAGGCACTCAATATAAGATTTAGTGACAAGCTGCAACTTTTGTTCATATCATATACACCTACATTTACAATCAGGTGTAAGTAGTGTTCACTACAAGGGTACATGGAACTTCCATGGCAACCCACAGGGGGCATTACGAAGTGTCTTCTGTCCATTAAGAGACTATGCTGGCAGAAGAAGTACGAGACACAGCTTACTAGATCTGAAGTTTTCCAGCTGTTTCTTCAAGGCTTGGTTTCCAGCAAAACCAGATAGACCCTGGAGGTGGAATTGCAGATGGACACCAAATTCAGATGCTTACTGTTGAGACAAGGCCTATGTCCCTGTCTCCAGGCCCACTTCATCTCCTCCCTGATTAAGCACTGCTGCATACACTTGCTGGTAAGTTAACTATTGAGGTATTTAACAGATATAACTAAGCAGTATGTGAAACTTGTCCTCACCAAACTGCCACACAGGAGGCTCTGTCTGAATATGAGGAAACAGTTTTTAACAGTGAGGGTGACTGAGGACTGGCACAGGTTGCCCGGGGAGGTAGAGGAGTCTCCCTCCTTGAGACACTAAAAAGCCGTCTGGACATGGTCCTGGGAAACCATCTGTAGGTAGTCCTGCTTGAGCAGAGAAGTTGGACCAGATGACCTCTAGAGGTCCCTTCCGACCTCAGGCTTTCTGTGATTCCATATCCAAAATACCAGTGAATCCTACTCAAGTTTGGAAATCACCCCAAACTTTCTGCCAATTCAATTGCAGGATTTTAACAAGATTCTACAACCTGGCCTCTGCAGCACAGTGCTGTTATAGAAACAATTGACTCCACTGTGGCACTTCTACCATCTCACATACCCCAAAAGCCCTCTGGATCTGAAGCTCCCAGCAGAAGTTTGCTGAAACTTGGAATCAAACTGGCACTCTGACTTTTCAGACCAGATTTGGCTAAACCTTGTTCATTACACCAGCCTTTGAAAAGGTCCTTGCAAATACACAGGCTCTGTATCGATTATCATTACTTCAGTAGTGGCTGGTGTGTAGCAAAGTATAGTGTGATATGAGAAAAAATATTGATTTCAAGAAAGTTAATATTATTAAAAGGTAGTTGTATTAATCTCTTTCTTGAATTTTAGCTGGGGGGTTTTCTCTTAGAAAATCAATGAAACTAATAGTCTTGTTATAGAAGAAGCACTTGTTTGACTATTTTTTCTCTCCAACACTTTTAAGTTATGTTAAGAGCAGAAGAGTTGAAAGGCTATAAACTTATTGACTGGGAGTTAGAGGACCTGAATGACTGAAAGCATTATGTTCATTGTCTTTTTGTCACCTTATGTGAGAGAGAAGATTTTAATCAAACAGAATTTGAATTGTATTTGTTTTCTCCTTGCACTAACTAACAAAAAAAACCCTGTAACATTTCAGGCAAAACCTCATCACCCCAATCTACTTCAATGATGCTAAATCGGGTTTGTGTAAGGACTCAAGCATCCCTCAAAAAGAGTCAGCCTTACACAAATGTACTTCAGCAAATGTCTCACACATAGGAATAACTGATAAGCAAATGTCTATACTTCCATTTAAAAATCCAATTTTCTATCTCAACAATTGCTCAGATTTTTTTCCATAGTTCTTGTGAATATAGGAACAGATCATTTCATCTTTTTACTGATGCATCCCTGCCTGCTGACAGGGCCAAAGCCAAGCACAGTTTCAGCTGAAAATCAAAATCTCCAAGTTTAGCAATAAGCCAAGTAACCCTATGGCATTGTCAGGAGAAGTTCACAATGGCCAATTCCTATCTTAACTCCAACATAGAATATGCCTCCTTAGCCAAAACCTTCTTTGCCTCATCTTTGCATCGAGGTTTTCCTGTGCCTATTTTTAGCCAAAACATTTAAATAGACAGTAGATAAAACATGTGCTAAAAGCCATTTTCACCTGAAATACCATACAAATAGAGGCAACTGTGGGTTCAGCCAGTCTCATCTCGCGAGACAAGTGCCATAGATGCAACCATTTTATATCACCCTTTCCCCCCATGCTCCTGCATAATCGTGTGTAGAAATTAAGACCAAAAGGGCTGGCATAGCTATGATTTTACTGGTTGGCCACCTTTTGTCATGGGAGGATCATACGGTCTGTAGGCAGAATATTATAAAGCTGATTGATTGTCAAAATAACTTGGTCATGGAAGCTGCATATTGTGATCTTCACTGAGCACTGTGGTTGAAGTGTGAACTGACACAAATCATGGAGGAGCTTTCCAAAGTCATAAATGGATGTTAGCTGACGAGGCCCAGTGAAAGGCTGCCTCCCCCTTTTTCCTTCATAACACTCTGGCTCTTAACTCTGCCTGATATCTCTAAATCTGTCAGTGCAATTATCTGCCATCAGCTATATACTATCAACAGGCAATAAGTGTGCTCCATCTGACAAGAGGAGCACCACAGTAATATAATTTGGAGCTAGATGAGGCTTGACAAGAGCATATCTCCCCTGCACTTGAAGATCAACGGTGCAGTTGGCACAACCGCTTCCCTCATATCTTTTTCTTAGCCAAGCAAATGGTTTACCCATGTGTATGTGTACTCATAAGCACCATACACACCCTCACGCTGAAAACTGGTCAGTTAGTTTTGTAAAATAAGAAGGTGATAAATGGTTCCTGATCTGAATCATCAATTATTAATTTAAAAAAAAATCTTAAAAATCCTTCTGCTTCCTGCAGTGCAACTGAAAGTGTTTCAAGACGCAGTAATTGCCTGCAAATTAACTTATAGTGAAGATAAAGGAAATATCCTACTGTTCTTGTGGCATCCTAGTTTTTTACAGCCACCTAATAAGAATGTCTTATGATGAACTCAGTGTGTAAACTCATGGAGATCAAAACTGATCTTCCTGAGGATTTGTCTGCACAGGAGGTGTTGTAACTAGGGCCAGTGTGTGACAGTCTGGGAGAGGAGCAAAGTGTACAACCTTTTCAGAACTGATTGCACTGCAAGGCTGTCAGTAAAGCTGACACTGTTGCACCAGAAAGGAAAGGAATGCCACAGATGACTCTTGTATTTTTTTCTCTTATTCCCCCTACATAGTGGACCAAAAACTTAAACTGGAGGGATATGTGCAGTCTAACTTCTGTGCCCAATAGCATCTTGGAGGAAGCTGAGCCCATTTCACAGTGTTGCCAAAAGCTCCAGTGTTTCCAAGAGAGTGAGCCTCTCTTGGCACACCTGTGCTCCCATGACCACATATGCAGTCCCTTTTCAGGGGACAGACAGCCTTCAGGAGCATCCTCTCCATTTTTCCTCTCCTCCTCCCTCTATGCTTGCATTCAACAGCTTTGACTTTCTCACTTGGTTATTGAGCAGGGTCACCAGGGCACTCCTTTGGGCAACTAGCTGGAAGTATAACATGGCACATTTCTTATTTCCCACCCTCATCATGCTGATGACATTAGGGATTAAGCACCAGATCCCAACCCAGATATTTTTGGTAGCCTGCTGGGCCCCTGGGCCAATGTATGTGATGTAGTCCAGCTTTGCACATGTGCTTACGCCATAACCCTTGCAAGCGCCTGCAGGGCTGCGGGCAGCTCTTGGGGTGCTTCCCACAGACCAGGGGCCTGAAAGCTCCTTGTATGACGTGTTTCTGGGCAAACACTCTCCCTCCATCCAGCAAAGCATCTCTCCTGTGCCGAATTGCTGGCAGTGCAAGGAGGCAAGGACAGAGGAGGGTTAGAGACACATCCATCAACTCAGAGACAAGACGATGTCTTCTCCAACCATCCCATCCCATCCCATCCCATCCCATCCCATCCCATCCCATCCCATCCCATCCCATCCCATCCCATCCCATCCCACCCCATCCCATCCCATCCCATCCCATCCCATCCCATCCCATCCCATCCCATCCCATCCCATCCCATCCCAGGAGCTTCAGAAAGCACTGATGCAAAAGCAAAGGGATCAGGCTCCTGGTGTACAGGGATTTCACAGCTATGCAACATCTTTGTCTGCTGTGTGGTTTACTACTACTAGAGTGGTGGCAGGATCAGGTCCATGCCAGTGGCACGCTGCCCCAGGCCTGCTGCCCGGGTGCTCATCCCGGGACCCTCAATTTTTATCTCGGGTGGGAATTCGCAGTCAGCTGAGGTGCGGGGGCTTCATTTTTTGTAAGTAAATACATCAAAAAAAAAGAAAGTATGATTTGAGACCTGACTGTGGGTAGCTTTGTTGCTATCCCATGCCTAGGTCCAATAAACCACACTACTAACCCCCTCACCCTCTCCCCATCTTTCCCCACCTCCAAATAATTAGTTCCTTATGTCCAATGATCATCAAGAGACACGGTGGCCTTTGAAAATAAAGCTTCAGCAATATTAATAATGCTCAGTTGCCCAGTCTCATGAAGCCTGCAGCTAGAGCTGGCTGGACTATTTTCAACAAAATGTCATTTCATTAAAATATGGTGTTTATCAAAGATGAAATATTCTGTGGAGACATATTGGTTTTGACAAAAATTTCTGAAGCCCAGGGTTTCTGACTAGAAGCAGAGGGAGGCCTATATCAAAACCTGGAGCTTTTCAATATGAAAATAGTCATTTTTGACACAATTCCAAGTCAGAAAAATGTTCTAAATGTTTTATTTTCATTCCAGTGGGGAAGAAAAACATATTTGGAACCATAAAAGTTTCGTTACCCTGAATTTTTACTCTCTGGTCAGCTCTAGCAAAAATTCTCTTTATGTGAGCTGATTCTGAATGAAACATTTTTATTTCACAGGTACTGATGGCCTTCTGTATGTGTGCATGTTTGTATGCAGTCAATTTATATTGTTTATGCTTTTGTTTATTTAAGCAGTTGCTTTTTGTAGCAATTATGGTCTTGTTGTGGATCAGCTGCAAAAGAAATATTGACGGAAGAGCAATACCCCTCCCAGGAGTGGGCAAGAAAGAGAGGTCACTTAAGGCTTCTCCCTTCCAGCTTCTTCCCACTTCTGTTCCCTATTGCTGTAGTTAAGATTAATAGTTCACATGAGCTTCAGTCTCCCAGTGGATAATACGATGTCTTTTGCTACCTATGACATGGTCTTTGAGCTAGGTTTGTTTTTTTTTTTTCTCAAAATGTTATGGTAACAGAATTGAGACAGAAGAAACTAGGCACAGAATGTGTCATTATCTTTTTAGATTTTACCATTAAATAATATATGTTGATAAGCAGTCAATCACAGATTCACAGAATCACTGTGAATATATAGCTTTGGTTGGAAGAGACCTCTAAGATCATCAAGTCCAACCATTAACCCAGCACTGCCAATTCCCCACCTACTACTCCATTAGCTACTCCTCCATTATTATCTGCTGCTTCCATTGTTTGCAAAGTACAATGTACTCGACAAAACCAGAAAAACTGTCCTACAACATGCATGATAGCTATGCAGTACCTGCAAAAGCAAATCATATAGCTCAAAAGGGATAGAAGGGATCACGTTTTTGGGAAAGCACATAAACCCTGATCCACACAAGTCCAGCTGAATTCAAAGTTTAAATATTTTCCCTGGGCCAGGACAATGTTACATTTTGTAAAATGGAAAATACAGAGATATCAGATACATTTTTAAGTTGCCATTTCTGGAAAGGATTTTAATACAGTGATGGAAGGTAACATTCTCATAACAAAAGGATGACATCAACTGGGGAAAAAATAAGTAAGAGAAAAGAAAGCATTTTAAAATGTTTCAGGAACTTCCCTTGTTCCTGGATGTCTTTGACCTCTACTTGTCACTTAAAAATCAGAATTGTTTTACATGTGTCCTTCCACCATGCTGCTGTATGAAAGACTTATGCAAACCAAAGAGGAAACAAGCATGAAAAGATGACCCTGAGGCACATTATTCACAATGCACTGCCCAATACGCAGTCTAAACAATAGACATATTAAAGTATGTATTCTAAAAATTCTTCCTTTTTTGTCAATCACAATAGTAAATAAAAATTGAACAGGTAGAAGATTAATTTTTAAATTGATGATATCTCTTTCAAATTACCTCTGTTATGTATTGCTGCAATATATTTTTTGTCCCTTATCTTGAAGAGTTACCTGTAACAGCAGTGATACAGCACTATAAGGTATTTCATCAACACCTTTCTTTTAATCCTAACAAAAGCTATTAGTGTATTTATCTTGGGTGCTTGTACCTGTAATTAGCAGAGCAGGATTGTTTCCAGTGCATTCCAGAAGCCCTTGGGCAATACGTCAGCATTAAATACCAAAGCTATTGACCCTGTAAAAAGACTAGTTTCATCAGTACCAACAACCCATCCACACACTAGCTCTATAATCATGCATATGGTATCATGCCAGTGTAATGACTCAGAAGCACACTAGCAGTCGCAAGCACAGAGCAGCTCAGGAGTGTTTCAACTCACTGAGAGCTAGTTCCCACAGGCCCTCTGCCCAGTGCAGTGGTTTCAGATGTCTGGAGAGAGGTCAGGATGCAACTTCCCCCTTCTCAACCCAAACCTAGCCTCCTGCTTCTATTTCAAACTGCTGATCTTTGCAGGGTGACTAACCAAATACACAAAGGCATACCTCCACCAGTTTTCTGAGGTGTTAAAGGTGGACTTGAACCATAACCTAGCTCCGAGCTGTGGGAATCTACTGGGTCTCACCTGGGCAGCTCAAGTCTGAACCTAATAAAAATTCTATCAAACTCTGAAACAAGATTATATAATTCTTTCCTCCTTTTTCCTTTTCCTTTATGCCTTAAGGATTTTGTTGACTTGGCTCTTCTTCCAAAGAGGTATTAGCTGCCTTTTTGTAGATCTGTGAAAGGAAAATTTACCCTTGAAATCTTCCAGTCCTTACAAGGTCATAAGATTCTCATATTTCTTGTCTCCAGGGGAAAAAAAAAGAAACAAACAAACAAAAAAGTAGTCCTTGAATGCAAATCATTCAGTAGTTCTAAATCAGAAGGCTGGCTGTTAACAAGTCAAAGAAGAGCTAGCTGAGTGCAGATAAACTGGGACTGGGGAGAGGGAGGAGTCATTTAATACAACATTGCTGAATCTGT
The DNA here is from genome assembly GCA_028020825.1 of Podargus strigoides. NCBI lineage: Eukaryota > Metazoa > Chordata > Aves > Caprimulgiformes > Podargidae > Podargus > Podargus strigoides. The sequence goes on from CM051643.1 coordinate 4,132,039, forward strand.
TTATCTTCCTCAGTACAGAAATTTTCTTCAAAAATCAGGTACTCCAAAAATGAGACAGTCAAAAACCTAATGCTCAGAACATTTCATCTGCAGGTCTCGAAACACTTCAAAAACCTTATTCTTTCCATTTAACAATAGTGAAAATGAAGAATAATTATACTCACCGATACAGCAGTGAAGGCGGCAAGAGCCCCGTTGGCTGGTTCAGAGGACCTGCAATGGGCCAAGAGAGAGTTAGACCAATGGACTGACCTCAAGAGATTTCCTTTTGAGGAGAGAATCTCAGGAGAACTAACTTCTACAACTTTATGCAATGAGCATATCAGTGAAAAGAGATTGTATCCAACTCATGCATTCTCCTGGGCTCTAGTCACCAGCTTGCCAAAGAGCTACATGTCTAGCTCCCAGCTTGGGTGGCTTCTGCAAACAGATGAAGCCTAAGATTAAATGATTTGGAAATGCCTTTGCATGCTGCAGTGTAAAAAGAGAAGGCATTGTCTGTGCAAACTCTCCAGGACTCTGCAGGCTGCACATTTGTGGGGATGGTGATCTGTACAAAGCAAAGAGTCTGTAGATCCCATCTTTATTATCCCAGGCTTAATGGTCATCCATTTTTGCCTTATTGTCTCCCGAGACAATGCTGTTAGGAACAAATCCTTTAAAGCTTTATTCGTTTTGTGTTTCCATTGTTTCCTTGTCATGGGTCTGCTTGGCAAAACTTTTCTTTGACAGTGCCTGCTTCTTCCTAAAAGCTTATGATTCCTCCTTTCTGGACCAGCAGGCTCCATCACAGCATTTCTCTCTTGTAATTGCCTTGAGCCAATTTCTTCTAAAAGAATTAAAAATGCAAATCTAATATCATAATTGTGTAATATAATAAGCTTGGCAGCTCAATCAATACTATCCTCCACTGTCAATAATACAGCTCCGATGCATGTTTGTCAGACCTAACCAATCTCACTTTATCACTGGCACTGTGGTCCTTCCACATCTATAAGATATGACATTTTATTAGTAGATTCCTATCAATCAGATCTAATTTTTGCATCATATAAATTCATTTTGTCGTCTTGCTGCCTGGCGGCACTGGGGTTGCTCTTTGAGCCAGGCGTCAGAGGCCTGCAGACGTAGGCTTCCTCAGGCTCCCATGTTACAGTCTGGCTGAGGACTGGGACTGACAATAGGACACTTGGGTGTCTTCATTTTCTAGCCACAAATGACATGGGGTTAGCAGCAAAGGATGTGGCTGGTAACCACTGTGGAAAGGGAAATCTGCGGATCAATAAGAGAATGCCCACTGGTGCTTGTACTGTTGGGTGTATCTCTAAATTAAGGCAGATTTAATCTGAGATAACTTTTCACCCCCTGCTGAGTCTACAAAACCCATTCCAGGCAGTACTTTGTTACTCAATAATGCCTCTAAGTAGAGTGTTTCTGACTGTGTCAAAAGGGCTGCTGATCCAAAATGCAGGCAAACCAAAAGATTCAGTAATTGTATTAACACAGACATGGTTTCTTCCTGCCCAGCCACAAACACAATAACTGAAAGCAAAAGGACAATTTGCATTCTCCTAAAGTCTATGCCCAGCCTCAATAAACCTACCTCTTTCTGCTTGAACTTGCTTTAAAATACATCTAGGAACAGTCCTTTTTTAAAAAGTAGGTTTTAAAAAGACTCTTTTAAAATGTTGCATTCTACTGTGCTTGGACTTGCTCTCAAGGTAATCTTTTAATGTCCCTCCAACTCTGCTGACCTCTGTAGAACTGTTCTTGATCTGATCTCAGAAAAAGAAAATGGATTAACTGGGCTTCAGCCTGGACTACACTGGTAGAAAAATTACTGCCCCTGGAAAGAAAAAATAAAAATATGTTAACACACATTGAAAGTGGAGTTTGACTCCTTAATTCTTCCTCTAAGCTCTGAAACTCATATTGGCTTGGACAGCTCATTGTCCCAGTATTATATGCATGTATACTATTGCCTTAGTCATCCAACTGAAAAAACGTATTCTCATAATTTTCAGCAAAGAAGCCAATGTCAGCATTTGAGTAAGAAATTTATGAGGTGAACATGCTTGTAAGGTTTATGCTTTGTTTTGGGAAAATAGTTGTTTTCTGTTACATCATTATAAACCTGACAGACATGACTTAACATCATATAAGCAGGTCAAGCAATAGCAAGGCAGATAAATCCCACCACTCTCCCTTCTTCTGAGAGCAAGGAGATTGCACATAAAATTGTAAACAAATAGTCCAACCCAGTGCATATGCATTTCGCTGTACAAGAATAGTCCCCAGGCAAGGAAGGAAAAAGAGACTGAAGCACAGACATCCTGGAGGTCAGAAAGCATAGGGATGAAGAGAAAGCTGCCAAAATCCAAGTTTAGTTAAACTTTATGAGGAAAGGAGAACAGCAAAATCTTACTCAGTTATATAAATAAAAGAAGAGTGAACGGTGTTGAGGAGATAAGCAGGACCAATTGCAATGTTGAGGATGCATCAAGGACTAAGAGTAATGCAGATAAACTCAAAAATATTAGAAGAATGATTTGCCACACATTCAGTAAGGATCATTGAACACAGAAAATCGGAAAACAAAGGGTGGTTGATGAGAATGAATGTACAGGAAAAGAAATGACCATTCTTTGCGATGAAAGTGAGACACAAAGATCTTTGCATCCTCCATCTGGAGACATTGCAATGTCCATCCCAGAACGCAGCAGGAAGAGGCAGGTGAAATTGCACACCGTTGGACATTGTTAAAAAGGATTTTTAATAAACCTGTCAAATCAGTGATCATAGCAAATTTTCAGAAAATAACAAATGCATCACTTAAGGATTTTCCCCTCTTCTCACTTAGGTAACTCTGGTCTTATTCGTCTGCCTTGAGTAGTATGTAGATCTTTAAAAAAAATTTTGAAGGAAAGAATAATTAAAATCTTGGAAGAAAATAGAAAATGCTATTAAATCAACATGGTATTTGAAAATATAATCATTCCAGACTAATCTAATATGTTTCACATAATGTGGTGACTGATTTATTCAGTTTTAAGTCAATGAAGTCTGTTGGATCTGTTCATATTTCAGTAAAACATTTGCTTTGGTGCCATATGGGAAGTTATTAGGTAATAGAAGCAGATGAAGATTATTAGAGAACCATAAGAAACTAGTTAAAGAGAGATAATAATGAACTCTGCTGAAAGAAGAATGTTTGAGCTGCTAGGAGGTTACTAGGGCTGTAACAAGGACCCAGCTTGGGACAATCTCTGCTATTCATTAGTGACTGGTGTAAAATATAGCATGTGTGCCTGTAATGTAAAGGTAGGGGGTTAGAACATCCTCCAGGGAGAACTGGATTATCTTAATAGTAACTGCATTAGGATGAAATTTAGTGATCAGATTTGTGCATCAAATGAAAATGAAAATTAGCAAGGATCAACAAGAAGAAATTCTGATAAGAATGAGGAGCTTATTAATTAGAAAAGACACAAGATGAGACACCTTGATATATTATCTATTTAACTACAAATCAGCCAGCTGATGTGACAGTGGAAAGGCAGGTATGATCCAAGTATGTATAAGGACAAACACTACCAGGAAAGATATAAAAAATTTGTGGTAAAATTTTGGACTTTCACTGCGTTATAATTTCCAGTGTCCTCCACATTCTGGCCCTAATCTTCAAGGCAGATTAATTCAGTCTGAGAGAATGGAGGTGATTAAGGGAAAAGAGTTGATTTGAAGGACTTCTGCTTCTGCCCTATATATATAGGCCATTGTTGTTTTCTTTGTGGCACATCCATGTTAGGTGATGCTTTTGTAGCCTCTTTTTTGGCTAATCTCATAGTGCAAAACAAAGTCAATCCAGGCAGAGCTCAGTCCTTGTGATCCTCTCTCATCCCTCATTAGCCATGGCCAGATGATTGCCATTACCAGGACTGTGTGGACCCACCCCAGAGCCAAGTCACTATAATTTTGGGTTGGTTTTTTTTTTATCTAAGACCAAAAAAATAATAAGAGTAGTACTTCTAAAGCATGGAACGAAGATTTTTTGGGACATTGGGTGAGGGCATTAGTGGGAAAAATGCAAGGAGACAAACAGACCTGTTGGGAAGGTGTTTGGGACCATAACAGAAAGCCAGTGCAGAAAAGGCAGAGTCTCATCTCTACTAGGAGGTAGGAGCAGCACTCTTCCTGTCCTAACCCTGAGCTGCAGCTGGAAATTGCCTGGAAAACAGCTAATACACTGGGCTTGATGATGCCAGCAATCAGGCTCACAATTTGTTGATGTGGATAATTGTATTTCAGTGTCCAGGAACCACCTGAAATGCTTCAGTTTACCAGTGCAGGCATCCTCTTAACTTCTCATGAGTGAGTAAGGCCCAGACACTGTAATCATTACACGTTACAGGACAGGTGTGAGAAAAGGCAGAATTTTCTTGACATAGCCATTCCTTTATCTGCAACTCTCCAACATTCAGTGAATTGTGCTCTGCAGTTCCCATCTTAGACTCAGCACTAACATTGCACTTTTGCTTTGTTTACTGCCTATCACAGAATAAGTGTACAGAGGTAAACAAGGGATGATTTTATTTTCCTGTACCTCTGCAAGTGGCAACATAGTGTAACAATGTCAAAAATCATCAAGACCATCATATCTTTCTACAAGGATACAGATTGGTGATATTATTAATGTACACATTAAAAATGTACATATTAAAAATGGCTCATCCCAGTGGGAAAACACCACATGGCCATTAATATATTTATGCTATCCATTCTCTAGCAGATCAGAGTCACGGTCAGTTAGCTGCAGATGAGCCTTGAAGTTTTCAGGCTAAACAAGAGAGTTATGAGCTGAGAAGGAAACTAACAGAATGAAACACAGTAAATGAAGCAAAGCAAGGAAAGAACCAAACTTATTTACTGTCTTTTACCTTTTTACTTTGCATTCACTGAGATTTGGGTTGATATTAACCCTATGATGATATTGCTGCAATAGCCACATCAGTACAATGGCTCTAAACGTCACAGCCGTGACAACAATGAGAAATAGTGCTCCCAGCCACTGACAGGCCAGGGGAGGCATATGCACCTTCTAGACCTCTAACCATAAGCTGTCTTTCTGACCAGCAAGGAAAAAGTTAGTGCTGTGTTTTGGGGGAAATTAGGGTCTTAGCTCAGAAAAACTCTTAATATAGAATAAGATTTTCAAAATGTTCTGTTTGCCATCAGCTTTGCTTCACCTTAAAACTCCTATGAAATGGGGACCATTTGGAACCACACAAGTATGGACAGCAAGATAGCCCCAAATGAGGCTGAGCACATGCATACTATCTCTGACAGTGACGTCTGGTTGTAGGATCAAGTTTAGATGAACTCTAACGTAAAAATAATCAGAAACCTATAAAATTCAATTTCTCAAACTAGGAATAATTTGCAGTTAAGAAAATCTTACTTCTATGGGCAGTTATACAATATTCTCCCAAGAAGAAGGTGCTACTTGTGTTCTCTATTTAGGTTAAGGGAGCCTAGTGATTTACCCTTCAGAAGTCAGTTAGCAGAAGGGTCAATATGTTGTAAATTGTCCCTTCTTACAGCTTTTGAACATTGCAGAGAAAGAGAATAACAAAACCAGAAAAAAAAAAATCAAGTCCATGGAACTGCAGTGACCTCAGAATAGTTACTGAAGAAATATTACCAAACAATAATTTCTCACAGCTGCTGGGTTACCATCAGAGATTGGCTTTCAGTCTCTCTGAAAGCAAGAAGTGGACGAGTCCTCAAGCTCATATTTGCTTTCTGGGAAAAATTCGGATAATTCAGGATCTGAAGGTAAGACTGTCACAGATGTGAGTTATCATCTCTCTGATGACTTGCAACAATCCAGAACATGCTGTTTAAGAGATGTATCTAAGTAGCTAGAGCACCTGTTGTAATAGAATTCTTTGCTTTCTAGGCTCTGTACTTCTGCGGCACTCCTTTTTACTGTCATGCTACATCCCCTAAGATGATCTCCTTTTTTTGGCCAAAACATATGAAAAAGATACTCCTTCAATTCCAGGCTTGCTCAAGCTGTAAAATGATCTGCACTCAGAAACAAACCCTTTCCTCTTTTCACAACATGCTAGTGCCAGAGGTCAAGAAAACATAACAGAAAGGTTTACTTTGGACTGGTGGAATAGTGTTTGGGATCAGTCCATCACACCATCTCAGTGCTCCTTCTAAAGAAACTAAAACATCCCATCGTTTTGAAGTCCATCTCTTCCGTGGTCGATGTGGGAGGAGCACATTAAAAGAGAGAGGATTGTGGAGAGATCATCACATCAAAGACACACCTAGGGCTGTAAAAAGGCCAGCTTGAAGAGAGGTACAGATTTAGGGTGAATACCTATGGGTGAACAAAATGGGTGAATACCTCACTGATTTTTCAAGACATGAAAATATTTTATAGTGAAGTTTAACATTGGATGGGCATGTGCTGTTTGGTACAAGAGGTTTTGAATATCTATAGCAAGGCTGTTTTCGCCCCAGTAAATATCAATATGGATCTGAACAGCTCCTTTCCAAAGAAGTCTACATAACACATGTTACTGCAAATGTTTAACTGTGCTTCTTGTGTTTTCCCTTGTGTTTTGCAATGGCTCTGCTTTGCTTTACTGGTTAGAAAATCAAAGACTCAAATTTTTAAAGTCACTATGTAAAATAGTTGTCACTTCTTTAAACAAACACAGAAGTCTTTTTGAACGTCTTTTGCTAGTCCATCCCTGAATGTTTGCCTTCAATCTCCTTGTAACTATCTCTTCTATAGGAGAGCATTACCAACCCTGACAGCATTGATTTTCAAACGTATGATTGCTAGTGAAATATTAAACCCTATTGATTTGAAATTCAGGATCAGATGCCTGCTAGATACTCTGCATATTTTGGGGATGGACAGTTTCATTTATCAGCTCTTCCAACTGCAGAATAATTAGAACTCGATCATGTTTCTGTTTTGAGATGTAGAGGTTCCCGTCAGACTACAGCATCTGCAATCTTAAAAAGTGTTCTATGCATTATGTTTACTAATTGCTCAATTTATCCTCCCTATGAAGCTTTTTCATTCATTTCTCAGGAAATACATTGGAACAAAGACATTCATCTTTTCATCCACTGAGATTTCACATTGTTCTCCCTTCTTAACACATGAAAGAAGTAATAGGAGCATAATGGAGATTTCCACAATTAAAACAAAAATCAAGGAAATGACCACAAGTATTTCAAACAGAGCTGAAGTAACTGGGAAGTGCCTTTTAAGGTAGGTCAGAATTCATGTTTAGAGGTGGTGAGCGAAATTTGAGTGAAACTTGTCACAAAACCACTCGAAAAGGACAGGGTGATACAAAACACTGCAAAGACACTCACTGTTGGAGCCTGAAGGGTGTCTTGACTAGGTTGTCCTTTGGAAACTCAGAAACACTGAAAAAAATAAGCATGTCTCATGGTTTCCACTCTAAGAAAAGTATGTTGGCATTCATCTGTGTCAGAGGCTGAATACTCAAGGAAGGGAGACTCTGCCCCATTCAGATCAAGTGAAGTTTTGCTGATTATTTGCATGGGGACAGTATTTAATCTTTAGAAATTAATACAGGAATATTGAAGACTTTATCTACATAATTTATTGACTTTATCCTAGGAAAATATACAGTAAACTAGATTCTGCCTTTCTGCCTCACAACAGTCATGTACGTTTTGCAATGAAAGACTCTGTCCATGAAAAAATATAACCTGAAAGAGGTTTTTTGATCCCAGGAAGTGATAAGTCAAGGCAAAGCTATATAGCATTGCAAGTTGTTTGGAAGGGATGGGTATAAGTCCCATATCTTATTTCTCCCAGGCATTCTGACTCAGACCATACTAGGTACAGTGTATGTTTTCCTAGAGATAAGGTTTAAACAGAACAGTTACTCCTGAGCCCTGCTGATACTTTTGGAAGTCAGCACATCAGTCAGTAAGTAATGTTTGCTCTACCGAACCTGGAAGTTGTGGACACAGAGATGGGGAGGGATGGAGGAGGTGAGAAGAACCTGTGGTGGACAGTAATAATAAACACAAGGGGAAAGAATAAAATCAGAGGAGACAGTCTGCAAAAAAGCAGAAGTTCAACATAGATATTACATTCCTATAAAAGAAGCTGTTTTCAACTCTGAATGGGGTTTTTGGTGTGAGGAAGAATGTTTATTTTGTCAACACATGGTATCGTGCCTCAGTAAGTCCTATATAAGGATCCTATATAAGGATACAGAATTCATGGGGTCTAGCAATATTTTTATTTGAAATTCATCTTTCTTTCAAGCAAAAATTAGTTTTCTTTTTTGGTTTATATTTTTTTTTGAAAGACACTGGATCCAGATTAAATTCATGAATACAAATTCATGAAGTCCAAGTAGATAGGGATTTCTAGACCACAGATGAGTCTGATCCAAACATCTGAACTCTGTGGAACTTTCTTCTAGTCAAAGAAAAGACCAATTCACCAATAAGTAAAACTCTTAGCCAGCTTGCTTCCAAATTTGACAGTCACTATACAAAAATTTTAGATGAGAAATTGTATCCATGAATCAGCTGCAATGCAAGCTCTTGTCATTGATAAATACATATCTGCATATATCTAACACATTCCCTAAGAAGTATCTTTTTCTTTGGTGTGCTATGTATGCACACAGATAACACCAAGAAAAGGGGGTTAATTATAATAATGAGATGGCAGTTTATTCTCCTTCTTAGTTGTGCACACTGCCAGCAAGGACACAAGAGTTGTTTAGGATAGATTTTCCCCACAGTCAGGACCAGACTTGGTAAGCATCTTACAAGAATGAATTAATAAATGAGCCCACAATTTTAAATTTAGACTTTGATTTTCTGGGGAGACTAAGGAAACACACCATCCCCCCTCCATTAGTTCCCTCTCCACATTGAATCTCCACCTGGTGCTGACATTTATATTGCTTTGCTGATTTATGCTGCTTTATAAAAAACTTATTTCACTACGAGAACAACCTGACTCAATTAAATTCATTTGTATCACTTCGCAATCTTTTGGTTTTCCCCAAATAGAAAAATCCTATTATCACTTTTCACAGAAAACTGCCTTTCCTTCTTTCTCTATTTCATGTGTTAGCCTATGGATTTACTGACAAGGTGTAACTTTTAGTGCTATGCCTCTTCACATCTGATGTGGCAATGAAATGTGCATTGCATCCACATTTTTATTCCATAGTCTCTCTCTCCCCAGCAAATATTCTCAGAGCAATGGTCCTGATCAGCAAGCACCTAAAATCTACCTGGTCTGTCTAGTAACTATTTCCAAAACACGCTGCCTGAAAGCTGAGTACTTAAGACCATGAATATGCATTTTATCACAAAAAAAAACCCCTCCATTTTTACATTGACAAGTACCAAGAGACAGAGAGTTTTTGGTTTTAACTCCTGTGTGGAAGATGAACCCTTTAAGAGATCTCAGGTTCAGTAATAGATCACTTTTTAAAACTGAGGCCAAAATGATAGCTTTGTACACTGAACAGTGCAGAGGTTCCACATATGGTGCAAAGCATGCCGGGGAGCAAGGTCATGGAGGAGGTCCTGCAGGAACACTGAGGTGGAATCACACCCGCACACATCTCCACACCGGTGGACACCAGGGTAGTGGAGACTCCTCTCCACAAGGTCTCTGTGCTGTCAGCCAAGTGTTCTCAAAAATGCTGTGGTTTTCAGCCGTCAACTATTATAATTAATTAATATCATTCAAATTCTGTGAAATACTTATCTTAATGCCTGCCTACCTACGTGTCATTAAACAAGCAAATGTAGAAGTGTCAGGTTTCTGAATCTGCCAGTAATTATGTCAGTACCACTTCAGGAATTTAAAGCCAATATTTTTGCCCTGTAAAAATGCTATATATTCAAGCCTAGACTTATAAATAAGAAATTAATCCTTATATTACTATGACAGAACAGTTGCTTGCCTACTAGACAACTCTTTATAAAGAAAATTTGGGAATACATGCCTAAATCTGTGGCTTCAGACACATGTATTTGATCTTAAATCATTCTTCTCACTGGCATTTTCCACCATGGAAGACTTCATGGTGAGCACATGCAGAAAACTCCTCTAATTTGAGCACTAAGTGTTTTCACCTTCCCAGTGAGTTAGGTTCTGCATGTACATAACTAGGCGCCCAAGGATACAGAAGAATGTGGAGTCCCATTTATGAAGGATTCTAGATTTATAGGAATATAGAAGTCCCTGTGCACTAGTAACACCAGTTATGGGTCAGTTCAGACCCACTGGGGCTGGGTTTATCGGGTGCAGAGCATGAGCTGGATGCTGTCTGCAGGCATGGTTGCTGTCATCAATGCCATCGATATGCAAGTTTCTGGATGAGAATTTACTGTGTAGGGAGTCTAATTCAAAACATCACAGCTTTACCAATGAAAACCATTTCTGTTCTCTAGAGGCAGGGCTGATATACACCTCCAAGAGGCTTGGCAGAGAAACAATGGCTTCCAGGCAGCCAGAGTGAAGAAAATCAGTGGAGGATCCAGCCACCAGTTCTAGGGGAATGAAATCTGATCACAGAAGCACTGCTGAGATCTGAGGGAGCTTTATTTCAACTGACCCTCAGCTAGAAACCTCCAAATTGCTTTGTCTTAATGTAGAGGGAGTGGAGACAATGCATCATTCATTATGTCGTTTTGGTGTTTGGCTTTTTAAAATATTAATGAACAGTCTAGGCCTTCCTTTTGCTGACCACTGAAAACAGCCCCATTCCCCTGAGTAAACCAAGGCTGACTCTTTAAGCCTGTGATTGAAATTCAGTCAAACCTCTGGGTGAATGGAAATCATTTGTTGCGTGACAGTGACATGCGGCAGCTCCTTTTTGTTTGCAAGAGAGCTCAGGGATTCTGTGTCTATTTATTGTCATCAACTGAGGACTCAGTATTGATGATTACCCAAAACTCTGTGGCTTTGGAGAGGGAAGACTGTACCACAGCTGCAGATTTGGCAGAGACAGCGCCTGGGTCTGAACAAGAAGCACTTGGCTGGTTTCTGTTCAACAATCTCTGCGCAGAACAAGGCAACCCCATCTGGTTGGTCTGTAATGGGGGAGGCGTGGCCAGGGTGATCCCAGATGATGGGAGGATAGATATGCCAGGGAAGCATTGCCCTATCTATCCACTCCCTCTGATGTCCTTCCATAAGTGCTTGCCTCCGGTCACTCTCAACAAAATATCAAGCTAAGATGAACGGTTGCTCTAACTCACTATGATGGTGATTATGTTCTGGGGAGCAAGGTCAGGTTTAGAGACAGAGAAGTGGGAAATGATCTGCCTGAAAGAAACCATTATGTAGAACAGAGAGCAACTTTTTTGCACGGTCCTTTTCGCCCGTCACTGTCTAGCTAACACAGTATGAAAAGCCAAGAGAATGATGCTAGGGAGATCATCCAGCAGCAAAGGCACTTTGCAGACATCTGTTTCAGTCTGTAGGCTATCTTTCTGATGATCTTTTGGTTTCTTGCCTCCTCTGTTACCAAGCAGCACAGTGTTTGACATGCACAGTGACATGCCCTTCAAAAAAATCTGCAGATCAGATTTATTTCTTAAGGCCTCTTGAATGAGCAATTTGTTTTCTTCATGGAACTACTTTACTCCTGCTGTGCCCATCTCAACTTGTTACTCTGGAGCTGCTCAGTCAGTTTTCTGTTCCAGCAGTCTTAGCAGACCCTACCTAGACAGGCTGTACTAAGCACAGTGCAGCCACATGGAAACAAAAAGCAGTTCCTGACTCAACGAATTCAAAACATGAGCCTGTCATAAGAGAGAAAGGCAGACAGAGTAAACAGGACAAAGTAGAAAAAGCAAAGTGTTGGTGAAACAATTAATAGAGTAGCACCATATGTTGAAATCTTAGCATAACCAAATGGTCTTCTCTAAAAACAATTGTTTCATTTCCTACAAAGGTGACGTAAAACCTCAGACAGATGCCAAAACAATGAGAGTTCCTGGGAAAGACTTGATTGTGGTACAACTTTTCCTCATTTAATGGTAATTGCCTTGCAAGATCTTTATGTAGAAAAAAGATTTCCTGCTGGAAAGACCAAAGAGGCTTTTGCCAAGACTGAGTCTGCTAAGAAATTCCACATTGTCTTTTTCTCTTACCTAAATATGTTTTCCAAGTTACAAAACATAAATAAAGAAATAATGCAAGCTCCCCATTTACAGCTGAGACTGAATGTTTGTGACCTTGAGTCCCATAGAGGTTAACCTACACTGATTAACTTTTCCATGTTATTCCATTAAATAAAAACAGTTTTGACACCCAGAGACTCAGACATCCTAGAGATAATACAATAAACTTATGCAATCATTCCAAATTGAATTGCAATAATTCATTTAGGTGACCATACATATTTGTTATGTGTAATATGAAACATTGCAAAATGAAATCAATAGAAATGTTCATTGTTAATGAAGATATACTGTGCTGTTATGTGTGGGGTTTGGACTCCATATCACAGAAATCTTATTTGTATTCTACATTCCAATGTATCATACTAGTTAAAAATGATGAAAATATTATTTTAGAATTATATGGTTGGTCAGCTGGAAAAGTCTATCATGCATTTTGTTTCATGACTTGTTCATTAAAAATGGAAGCACCAATCACCTAACATCACTAGGAGTCTGGTTGTTTTCTTCAACAGGCTTCACCCTAAGATTTTTAGGGATTATTGTTGGATTACCAATGAAATATATACAACTGACATGGGCATTCTGGCTTTGACAGTTACAATAGAAGGTTGCACATTCTAAATGGGAGATTTAGAAAAATAAACCTTGCAAATGTCTATGATGCTGATTAGTTCCTCTGAAAGACAAAAACAGCATTTTGCATATGAATCCCTTCCTTCTTCTCCACATGCTGCTTTGCAAAACTCTCATGGAGAAAAATCTGATCAAAAAGGTCTCTGTCCCACTCTCATTAAATGGTTTCTAGTGTTCCTGGCACTTATAAATGCCATACAAAGAGATGAAAACCACTCCTTCTACTATGAACTGTCATTGCCTCCTTGTCTACACACACAGGCTTTCTTTGATATACAAAAAGACCTCCGTGACTTTGCATTTAGCTTCAGCGTATGGGAGTCAAATTACTCTTGGTGTATAGGCAGTGCATAGTAGATTGAAGACTCCAAAGACACCAGCTTCAGGCTCCACTATGCTGATGCAGAGCTGGGCCCAAGGTTGTTGAACTCAACATGAACTAAGTCTGAGTTCATTGCCCAACAAGCCTGCCTTGACAAGTTGCCTGCATTACCAGGTCTTGCCTCTATGCCAAACAGACCAGAGTGAAATGCAACTAGATTTCTTTTAGTGTCCAAATTACTCTGTTTCAAACTCCTTGGAAGATCACTATGTTGTAGAATGGACATATCCAGCGTCTTTGGCACAGCCTATTTCTGCTCATCTGGTCTTTGCTTCAGAGAGTCTTTGAGCCAAAAAATCCAGGGGATTAGTAGAGCTGCATAAAGGAGATCATCTCAGGGGAAGGGGGGGGGGGGGGAGACAAAACCCCCAAAAAACTGTGGACACAGCAGAATATTTAACAGCACATATTGCAAACTGTCATACATTTTCTTATTAGAAACATGGGATGCCTTCATAGTCATTGCAAATATTTAGATAACATCAAATTTAGCATAAATTGGCTGAAGAAGGCTCCTTAATGCTCTAAGCAGAAACTTGTTCAGCCAAGACAACACTGGAGGGAAAGCTGAGGCAAAGATTGTAACTTGACGGTAGTCAGTTTAAATTGCACAGAAAAGTTCTTTGAATGTAATGGAGAGCTATGGACACAGTGATTAAAGGAGGTTGAACTCTTTGACCTATAAAATCAAATTGGTGACAGCTCAGTATGTTAAACTATATTAAAATTTATGACATTGAAGAAGAGGATCAATTTGTGTGTTTGTGTGTGTGTGTGTGTATAAAGCCTGAATTAGGAGATCTCTGGAGCAGAGAAAGTAATCACCTTCAGGATCTTCAAACATCTGAAGAAGCGAAGGTTCCACATTCATTTACTGACCCCAGAATGATGTGAATGTCTCTCTAAAAGGAAGAGGGAGATAGACACAATGCCTGAAAAAAGAAAACGGTAAATGGTCATTAGAAGGAAATATCTGAAGAAGTTTCACAAAGTAGCCGTAATGGGTTTTCTGACTCAGGCAAATGACCCCATGACAGCAGTAACCTCTGGCTTGGGAACAGGGCACTGTAAACTCAAACACCTTTGCCACAGTTCAAGTGTCAAGTAGGGGTTTGTGCAGTGCAAAACAAACTTACTGTAGAGCTAAAAACTTATGATGAAAAGCAGTGCATTACAGCACACTTTCTTAAAGCAGGCTGTTCTTTTTAATTTCAATAATGATTTCTGAAATTAAAGGGATGCTGTCAAGGTAAAGTCTTATTCTTCGAATAAGAAACACAAAGCATATATGTTACTAACAGCAGTCTTTTTTATTTCAAAAGTGGGCAGTAAAAATTTATTTTTCAGTAGTTTTGCCTTTAGCTTGAATTTTTATATCTTGCCACCCAAACGAATAGTTTTGTTTCTGTTTATAATCAACTCCATGTTATATCTTATGAAAATAAAGAATCTATCATAACCCTTCCTAATGTCGCTTGTAGTTCCAAGGGAAGGAAAACCAAAAGTTAAACACAAGGAGCAACTCTTCCCTGTGCCAGTCTGATAGTACTCTAAAGCTACTTCTCCTTAGCTCCATTTTGTAAATCAATAAAGGGGAAACTAATAAAAAGCAGACACAAACTCAAATCAAACTAACAAGAAACATTACTGCTCTGAAGTTACACAGAAATGGTTAAATATACTCAAAGGGCTGCTTCCCCCTGCTCTTTAGTAGTCACAGATGGGTGCAGAAATTAATAAGTGTCCTTTACTCACCATCCTGGCCACCACTGTCAAGGCACACATGTAAAACACAGCAGCAGTCCCTGTCAGACAAGGTTTCTACCTGCAGAATTTACATGTATTTTGTTCTTTGTCCAAAAGTGAAGAGCTTCAAGAATTTTTGTTTACCATACTTTTAGAGGAAAGACTTCAAAGAATTCTTGGGAATCTTCTAAAATACTTCCATGTGTGCCAAGTGCATCACAAGAGTAACCACACACTGACAAACCAGATAGTTATTAATTGGCAGGGTTAATTCTTGGGGGTTGCTTTGACTGCAAGTTGACACTTGGGTTAGAGATGGGCGTCCTTCCACAGTTCTTTGCTTCTGGGGGCAGTTAAGTTCTTACACCAGAAACAGGCTTTGAAATCTACCAGTGTGACCCACTGCTTTTTTTACACCCAGTCCCCACATATATCCTCTTCCATGGCCAGGAAATGCAGTCCATAGGCTTATATATTTTCATGCTTTCCGATTCTGGATACTGCATCAGCCTTCTGTGATAGCTAGTCAGTACTACCTCGGCAAGAGTGATTCTGATAGCAGAGCTGATGTGTTCAACAAGCAATAAATTAAGAGTTTAAGCTGCTTTGATTGAATATGCTCACATCTAAATGGCACCTTTGCAGTGTTGAATGATTCCCTCATAATGATGAATGAAAATTCAATAAAGATTTCAGAGCCAGAAAGGGAAAGAGAGTGTGTATGACTGCAATATTGACATGCAATTGGCCTTTTGCTCTATGTGCATCCCAGTCGCATGTGGATTGGGGTAAAAGATGAGGCAGGTATTGGAAAGTTTGAATCAAGTTACAGCCTAGCAGTCTGCAGGGGATGATGGAATTTGGTAGCTTGATATGGAGGTTCATTTTGAACAATAACCCCACTCTCCAAGGATATTTGAACTGAGTCTAGAATGAAGAGTAATTGAGCCACTGTAGATGGCAAAATGTGCCTGGATTGTTCTAGATAAGTACCATCAGCTCCCCCTGTGCGCCCACTACAGGATGGTGACTGTGCTGAGATTATATATAGAAAAGGTAGATGTAAGATGGAAGAGAAATGCTTGACTTTACTCTCTAATGCCTGCCATTTCCACAGGAGATGCCAACTCTCCTATCACTTCATGAAGAAGGTACAGATGAAGGCCTGTCCTTGCCACAGCTTTTTAGAACAGTGTTCCCCAGCCTCACAGTGACAAGAATACTAAATCAGGGTTCATAATATTAAGCTCATTAATTCATTTATATGAGATGATAGATCATTTGAAAGACCCCCTCTATTGTGTCTTTATCCTCCTTGTAAGGGGAATTTAATTCTCTTCCACACAGAGAAAACTTCCTCACAAAATGTTTTTATTTCCTCTCAGCTCTGCTCATTTTCCTCTCCTGTCATTAAGATGTGACACAGGGTTCTTGCTCACCATTTCCCACACTTTGCCCTCTCCGATTTTTCCTCACTGCCATCAGCCCAACTTTGGGCTTGTGATCTCCACTTTCTCTCTCCCCCTGCTCCCCCACAGGCTAAAGCAGAGCAGAGTGCTCAGACCATACTCTGCACACTCCTTTCCCCTTTCACCAGGGCGCTGCCTTTGGCTCTGGCTGTGCCTGAGAGCGGAGCTGAACCCTGGCCACCGGGGACAGGGGGTCCCGACAGCCCCACGTGGCTGTCCCGGTGGGAACTGTCCACTGGGAGGGCGGTGCTGAAGGAGCCGGGAAACACGCGCGCACCCGCCCGCCCTCCACGGCCACCAAACCCGTGTGGAGGCCACAAGGGAGTTCTCCTCCAATGTTCTGCTCTTCCTCCAGAACGCAAAGGTCAGAGAAGGTCCTTCACTTTAGTGTTTCCCCAAACTTTCGGATTTGTCTGCTCACCAACAATGGGGAAAAGCTTACCCCTACAGTTCTGCCATCTGCTCGTATGGGGCTTTCTTAATTTAAACGTCTTCTCTAGCCTCTCGTTATCCCTTTTGTTTGTCCTTAGTTTTTGGGGGATATTTTAGAAACTCACATGTGGCTGTTCATCAGGTGATTGTGTGACAACTCTTTACATGGAATTAGTTTCTGCTGAGAAAATGTAAATGAAAATGTTCATTCTTCCCTGTGTGTGGCTGGTGCAACACTCTGTTCTGCCCAAACAGACAGCCTTTCCTTCTCTGTTCCTTTTAATTGTTCATTCTCTGCTCAGATCTTGATTTAAGGGAAAAAAATACATTGGATTATTCTGTCAGCAGCTCTTTCTGACCTCTGAGACACCTATAAGCCAAAAAACTGGGACAATCTGATGACTGAACAAAATAATTTTCAGCTCTGGAATTTTAATTATTTGATATTGTTGTTACAATCTCTCCTTTTCCCCTCCATATCTTCCCATGCCAAATGGCCTACACAAAGCTTAGCTATGGTTCTTATTTAATGGTTGAGATCTAAAGATCCAATGAAAAGACAGCTCTTCTGGCCAGTACATTATTTCTCTTTACAAGTACTATCTTATCAGCATCAAAGATATACCAGTTAGTTTATATTTTTAGTTGTTATCTACTTCCAACACTGATGTGAAGTCCTGCCGTTCATCATTGTTTAGCTAGTTAAGGTTCTGCCTAGCACCATGTTGTAAATATTATGACTAACATGAATCAGAATGACCAAACTGGACCATGTTATTACATCCTTTTTTTTACTTTACTCAGGTCACTGACAGGTGATTAAGTGATTTTTCTCACCATAATGGCTGGTCCTCTACTCATATAGACTAGCACAGCCAGCATGGTAAGTCATAACAAAGGTAGATCACAGCAACCACATATTATCTGCTTCTTTCTTCTCTCGTACCTTTACATTCTTTTTCCTCCTATTGATTTGCAATATGACCAAATATTAAAAGTCAAGATTTGGAGACATCAGAAGCAAAGCATTACCTTCTTTCCTCGCTAGTCTTTCTTCCCATGTGATTTAACTCCTTTCAGTTTTATTTTGCAAAGACATCTGCTGATGGTTTTGGTGACACTGTTCTTCAGCCACAACTCTCTCAAGTAGAAAATGTGATCAAAAATATTTTTCTCCTCAGGATTTGTCAGTAATTGGTCTGTGTTCAGCTACATCAGCTTCCAATGTTTTTGCTCTCCAGCGTGTTCCCTTTTCATACTGAATTTTTCACAACTGTCATTTCACTTGGGGATATTCTATTGAATGCTTTATGATCATTGCTGGGGAAAAAAAGTGGAGTAATAAGGACCTTGGGAGTCTGTCTTGCAGGAGGGGGAGTTCTTCTTGGTAATTTATCCTGCATATGAATTGCAAAAATGCTATTCTTTTAAATTTGAAAGTGTCTTTGAAAAGCATAGTATATTATACAGCTCCTTTCAATGTAGGTAAAGTACACAGAAAATTTCTTGACTAACAATTTCTCATTTTTATTTTACCCATATTTTACAAGAAAAAAACCTGATGTTCTCTCTGTGAGTTAGAAAGAGTTTAAGACAGAATGACATTATTCCTAAGAGAAGACATTCTGAAAAGGAAGAGTAGACTTCAAGAGAAATCTGAAAGGTAAGACAATATGAATCATCCTTGATCAATCCTCCTGAAATTTTGAACTGTATCAGAACAGGAAGGAAGTTCCCACACATAGTTCCTCCTCTCTTTTTTTAGAGTCAGTAGTGTCAGTGAAGAGCCCTCAGCACTCAAGGTTGGATCCATGCATCCAGTCCTTTAGCATATTGAAAGTACACTGCATAAATTGTTTTGAATTCTTTGGCAGGTCTCCATATAATCTACTAGAAAATTAAATTCTTCCCTCATCTACTGTATGCATAAGTCCAGAGTGTTAATTAGCCAAGATCCAGCTATTCTAAAACAAATGTAGGGAGGTTCTGCATTTGATGGCAGATGGAAAGAGTTGTTTGACTCATGAAGTAAACTCCTATTAAGTAATGCCAACTAAAACTACACAGCTGGCTAGTCATCAGTGCAGGTCTAGATTACAAGTGAAACTAAGAGGACTTTCCATCTTAAGAAAATGCCAGTGCCCAAAAATAATTACCTCCAAGAGAAATACATAAATAACTATTTGGAAAGTTATTTCTCACATCAGAAGCCTGGAGGTTCAGGCATTTGATTAACTTCTACCCACAGAAGCAAAGTCTGTTCCAACAGCAACATCAGGCTTCACACTAGACAAAGGAAGGAGAGTTTTAGCCAAACAATTGTTGCTCAAATATTACCTATAATATTTCAGCATATGTTTCAAAATGTGGTTCTACAATCCTGCCTTCAAGTTTCCTACCAGTGTAACAAGGAATCTTGTGGGATATGTGAACAGAGATTAAGACTTTAAAAATTTACATAAGGCTAGACTGTTCTTTCTCCTGTGTACCTATGGCTGATACATGCATGAGTAGAAGAGTCTTTGGATAACTTACAGACAAATTAATGCTGTCTGGAGAAAAGGAAGACCGAGGATATATCTTTGCTTTTGATGGGTAAAGTACTTTAAATAGAGTCTTTATTCAGGCTCTGCTTCAAGGCAGTTTCAGGGCTAAAATAGGTAAAACACTGGAAACAGGAGGAAAGAGATCTATACCCTGTTATGTGCCTCACAACCACATAGTAATAATGGATACAGTCTCTAATAGGTGTGGCAGATGTCTCTACAGCTGGGAATCTTACTCCAGAGTGAGCCATTTTCTCTCAGTTTTCCATATTTTTTTTATTTTTTTTTAAATTAAAATGAAGTCTCCCTCACAGAAATTGTTCCCAGCGTCCACAACAGGCTGCCTTAGTTAGGGATTTGCTTTCATGATGTTTCCTTTATTATTAAGAACAAGACCCTAGTGAGTAGTTCAGTCCATCAAATGTTTGCATCACCCTGTAGAGGTACCTGTTTCACTGAGAATAAGAAAAGTTTGGGTGATAAAATTTCTACCTAGGATGCCTTTGTGAAGCACCTCTAAAACAGACAGTCTTCTTGTTTAAAGGCACAATAGAAAAAAAGGTGGCAGAATATGAAAATGAAATCATGTCTTTGCAAGTGCCCTCGCAAGAAGATAGAAGGAATCATCCTTACCTCAACATGAAATAGCACATACATTTAACCTGAAGGAACAGCATAAAAGTGACAATGAGAAGCAAAAATCCATTTAGTTGATGGTGATTAAGTTTGTCTTGATTTCAGACAACCTGGCTGAAGGGCAGAGCTCAAAGGTTTGTAGCAAATGAGGCCACAACTGACTGGCACCAGTTCTGTTCAATATATTTATCAACAATGCAGATGCAGGATTTGAACGCACCATTAGCACGTTTGCTGATGATACCAAACTGGGAGGTGCTGTTGAATCTCTTGAGGGACAAGATGCCTTGCAGAGGGATCTAGACAGATTGGAGCATTGGGCTATGATTAATGGGATGAAATTTAACAAGTTCAAATGCCATATTATGCACATAGGACACAGTAACACCAGGCATAAGTATAAATTGGGAGAGGAGCAGCTGGAGAGCAGCCCTGCAGAAAGGGTTCTGGGTGTGCTGGTTGATGCTAAGCTCAATATGAGTCAGTAGTGTGCCCTGGCAGCCAAGAGGGCAAACTGCATCCTGGGGTCCACCAAGCACAGCATAACCAACCAGTCAAAAGAGGTGATTATCTCACTGTATTCAGTGCTGGTATGGCCTCACCTTGAGTATTGTGTGCAGTTCTGGGCCCCACAATTTAAGAAGGATGTGAAAGTCCTTGAATGCCTCCAGAGGAGAGCAAAAAAGCTGGTGAAAAGGCTGCAAGGCATGTCCTGTGAGGAGCAGCTAAGGAATCTGGGTTTGTCTAGTTTGGAGAAGAGCAAGCTGGGGGGTGACCTCATTGCTTTCTACAGCTTCCTGAGGAGGCGAACTGGAGAGAGTTGTGATGATCTCTTCTCCCTGGGATCCAGCAATAGCACGCATGGGAATGGTTCAAAGCTGCAACAGGGGAGGTCTAGACTGAACATTATGAAGCATTTCTTTGACAAGAGGATGATCAGACACTGGAACAGACTTACTAGAGAGGTGGTCAGTGCCTCAAACTGTCACTGTTTAAGAGGCATTTGGAAAATGCCCTTAAATAACATGCTTTAACTTTTGATCAGCCCTGAAGTGGTCAGGCAGTTGGACTAGATGATCATTGTAGGTTCCTTCCAGCTGAAATATTCTATTCAGTATGCCAGGTAAGCACATATTTGTCTGATCTGCCAAGATGATAAGGAGCTTGTCCTCCTTGGGTATGTTGACTTAACCCATGAAGACAAAGTTCTGGTATCCCTCAGGCTAATGCCAATGCTCACAACATGGATTGCAGAGGTACTAGGCAAGAGCTACTAGCCTGGGTCCCCAAAGCCATATGGCCCTGTTAGCAGAAGGCTGTGTCATAACTGTAACGAGCTCATAATCCCTTCTTCACTTCTCACATCTCAGTCACACAGTATGGGCATGCTCTAAATTAAATAATATACAGAGTCACAAGAACACATGCCTGCCAGTGTCACTGGGGCACCCACTTAATGTTGTTAAAACCAAAATATGTTAACTTAATTGAATGACAATTTCTAAATCTAATAGATGTGCACCTTCACTTGCAGTAGGCTTCAGTTACCTTGTATCCTGGGGAAAAGGTTAAGCATTAACTCTTGTGATTGAAGGACTCTAATACTGGGATTTCATTAAAAAGATTTATAGGTGTATTCAGTGACTGCCATAGTAATGGTTGTTATCAGTCTGTAACCATAGAAATATTTTCTATATTTTATGATTAAAGTCAAATTTCTTCTTAAATTCCAAAGCTGAACTTAGTGTTTGCAAAGTAGGAAGTGTGATTTAATAAGAAATGTAATATTATAACACTAACTCTTCTTTGTCTACTAACATGAATTAAATTAGTCCTAATTTCAAAATGCCAAATTCTGATGGTTTTTACACAGTTTAAAGAGTTTTTGCCTCGAGAAGTCCAATCAATTTCCTGTGGAAAATTTTAATGATTCAAAAGATAAATATTCAGATGTGTTAGCCTAACTCCCTGCATGCACAGATCATAAAATCCATGGTACCCGTTGTGTTCTGCCCTTGTGGTGTTCATGGGGGAAGAAGGGAGGTGCAGCACAGCATGAATTTGTCACCATGTAGCCCAAAACTGGTGCCATTAGTGGATGAAGCCTCATCAGTGGACCTGACACAGCTCCCTTAGAAAGCACCTTTCCTTTGGTTGTCACTGATGCTGCATTTTGCCCTGGCATATTTATCATCCTATTTTCAGAGTTACATTATTGTCATGCTTATCAAACTGAAGTTTCAGCACCTTTCACTTATTTCTTGAAGAATTTTATTCATACTTGGGAAGTATTTGTGAACTCCTTCTGGAAAGCATTTAAAGAACTTTTAACTATGTCTGCTCACAAAAAGTGTTTTACAATGTTCCTAATATTTCATGTGGTAAAATTGATTGAATTTATAAATGTTTTCTGACATATCACAAACATCTTTAAGTCCTAGCTGTATTCCACAAAAAATATGTGTGCATATATAAAATTTTCCTGTGTTTCTTACCACTCTTATATACTGACTCACACATAGCTGGTTACTACGTTCTGATGCCTTAGGTAGAAGCTCTAAATGATCTACTATATCTTTCCTCACCTCTTTCTTCTCCTAGGTTCTGTCACCATAGCAAAAATACTGAAAGTATTGACAAGTACAATATCAATAAACAGAATAATAATAATTGATTTCTGGAAGATGAAAAATCTGAAATTAGTGGCAATTTCCCCCAAGAGCATTGTCTGATTAATTTAATGTTCATCTTAGTCTTTCTAAGTCATTCTAATACTGCTTATCTGCTCAGCAAACCTTTGTGATGTGTTTGTGGGCCAAAGCCCAAAAGGAAGTGAAGTATTATTGCATAGTCCAGCATATTTTTAAACTGGAAACACCTTTAACCAAAAGAAAAAAGTAAAGCCTCATGGAGATGCTGAAAGTTGTGAGTTTACCCTGCCTTTTTTAATTCAGTCATTTATTTCTGAAGAAAAAATGCCAATGTCTGACAGGAGAAGTAGTGCACAACATTGTCCCATGTCATGGCTACCACTCCTATCTGAAAGCATGAGCTGGTCTCAAAGAGCATGTGAAGAGTGATGGTGAAAGATGAACTTAGACTGGAATACATGCAATGAAGTGTTATCAAGATGATCAAGGTGACTGAGAGCCTTGGAAACAAGTGCAGGTTTGAGAAAGCTCAGCTTTATAATATTGTTAAATGAAGGTTGTGCTGTCCTGTAGCTGTTGTCCGCAAACTTCGGGAGGGAAGATAGAAGATGCATGTTGATGAACAAGGTTGGCACAAAAAGAAAAAGTGTGAACTAGCAAGGATTGTGTTTCAGCAAAGAATCTCAGGAAAGTTTCTATGTGTCATGGCAGGAGCAGTAGGAGACGAAAGGTGTGACCAGTTCCACTAACATGAAATGTCATGCAATTGCCTGAGATAGTTGGGGATGGAATGGTTGAAAAGCATCAGTATGTGTGCAGGGGAGCAACTCAACAGTTTTCCATTGCGTGATGTTTCCTGATAAGCTATACTGGAATTCTTTGCTGTTGCTGTTGCATTCTGACCAAAATGTGTAGAGAGATCGCAAGCTGTACCACCACATTACAGTCAACCTTTGCAGTTAAAGTCCAAATGCAGATTACAAAGGATCCTGTGAAATCAAGAAACCACTGCACAGCACAGTTCTGAGACAGAGAAGTTTTCTTAGCAGCCTATTGAAGCCATTAGTGATTCAGACTCCACTAGAACAGTTCATTACTGAGAGAGACAGCAGTCATACTGTTTAGGTGATGGCATCTTTCATCAGTCCTTAATAATATCTAAATTGAGCTCTCCATAGTGGGCTTCCTCTCTTCAGAAAGTAGGAAGAAACCTTGCACTACAGGAACTGTAGTTAACTGCCTTATTCTTTGCACCCAGTGTGGTTTCAGAGAGGGAATAAAGAGCATTTAGAGTGACTGAATCACATCAGATCTTCCAGACATCCTCATTAAGCTGTTATAATTAGGGTTGTCTTGTTTTCTTCATTTTCTCTCAACAGTGTTAGCTGGCAAAGACTGATGCCTTTAGCCCTCTAATAAATTAATTATTAATGTAGATGTTAATAATTCATGTTAATTGGTACTATGAGCTACTTTCCCCAACAAATGTGAGCAAAGGTCAAAACTTGTTAACAGCAGAGGCAAATTCTATTTTAAGTTTTCTGTTCCATAACATATCTGCAAAACTCAGCTATAGCTTGCAAAAGTTAACCGTATTTTAAAAGACAAGCATATACTCAGGGCAAAGGTCTGGTCTATTCACTTGGTTTCAAAGTACTATTAACTGGGCATTTGCACTGCCTTTGTCATATACAATACACAGAGAATTTAGGACTGTCCACCTTGGATGAGCAGAAAGTATCTCGCATGTTGCCAGGACAGCACAAGCCTGAGCAGGGAGTGACCAACAAAAATGTAGACTAAGAAGATGTCTATTACTGTAGCATCAGGATGTTATTTTAATACCATCTGGTAAGTGCATTATAGCACTGAGCATACATGTTGCCTTTCCTGAAACAGAAGAACCTGTTCAATCAGTATCGTAATTGTGAGGTTTACCTTAGCAGAAGATCAAATAATTCTCTATAATTATTCCTTGCTGCTCAGATAAGACAGATTCCCCACTCACCCATTGTATGAGGTGCAGTGCTTTGATCACTGTCCTCTTAAATGCAACATAATTTCATGTGAGTGCCTGTCCCAGCCCCATGCCCTTCATCTGGAACATTAGAGCTGGAATCTGCTTTTAATTTGATAGGACATCTGAACAAGGCCATGTGCTGTCGCATGTGTTTAGCAACCAAACGTTTTCCCATGTAAAGAATAAATCCACAGTCTTTCTTCAAGAACTAACAGGAAATCATGTTTTTGTTTGTGTTTTGTTTATAAAAAAAAAGCAAAGTGAAGAAATATATGTGTAGACTTTGGGAACAGCTTAAAAGGAACCAGCAAAAATATGCTTTTAATAAAAATAATCAGCTTTTCTTAATGGTTGTAATAATCTATTGTAAGTAACTTATATAACGCAAGGCTTTCACTGTAGTCATTAGAACTTGGCAACTCATTTTTTGGCATTTAAACATGAGAATGAGATGGGACTTCATCCAACATCCACTGTCATCAGTGGGAGTTCTTCCACTGACTTCTGTGGGCACTGGATCTGGCCCCTGCTCAGCAGGACATTTTCTTTCTGGGAAGAAAAAGCAATGTCTTTGGAAAGGTTTTCCTTTATGACATGGCCAATATAGCTATTTAGTCTCTTCTTATTGTTTTGTAAAATCAAGCTGATGTTTTATAAAGAGAAGAAAGTACAGCTGAGGAAAAACAATTATAGTTTTATAACACTTTGTTCTATTAACAGGAAGTCTTAAAAATACTGATGGAAAACATCTCACATCATCTGATTTAACTCGTTTTTCACTATAAGTGTATACTGTTTCCATAGCATAACCAAAGTACAATTAGACACATTATGAGAAAAACAACAAGTATATGTAGATATTTCATTGCTGCCATTATGTAATTAAAATATGCCAGAAAGTGCACAGATGTGAAGTCATTGTTACACATACCGATGCTGAAGAAACAAATACTCTTCTTCATTTCTTCCAATAGCAAATGCAGAACTTGTTGCACCGGCTTGAAAATGCAACATGGGATGGCTGGGGTTTGCACTCATTAACAAGGATTCATCCTTGTGTCTAGCATACAACAGGCAGAATCTTTGTGACTAAGTGCAATTAACAGCTATTCAGCTTGTGACTTGGGAAAGAAACTGAAGCAAAGTTCCTAGCATTACGGTATTAATTCTCTGATTTACAGCAGGACTTGGTTTTCCTCACTCTGTTCCTGAGGTATCATAGTTTGACATGCCTCACAGCTGGTGGTGCAGTAACTACAGACTTGTTCTTTTACAAAATCTGTGTAAAAATGAAAAAGACCTTTCAGACAAGATGATGTGTCCTGTCCAAAATCATACAAACCATGTGGTAGGCAAAAGTACTTGAGGTTCCCAGCTTGCACGACCTTCCTCTTTCTGCTACTATATGGAAGTGTCCCAGATTGCACCCAGGAAATTGACAATGTAGTGAAATAGACTTTATTCTCTCCAAAGTCCACTGGTATCTCAGCTGTCCTTACACTGCAATAATCTCAGGCTAGATTATGCCCTCTAGTATATTTTATGTACCATGCCTCATTCTGGATTGCCCTGATTTTGGTTTGCATTTTCAGTTGGTATCTTGATAATAAATGTCAGCACTTCCGTAGGATCATCTAATGTGACTTTCTGCAGAAGGCTTGTTTACATGTGCTTCCACTCACACCACCCACTTGTAGTAGCCACTTGGAGAGAAATTTCACCTTGCCCTCCTACCTTATCCCCTGCACTGCTGGGACAACCTCCCTGGATCTAGGGACAGAGTATTTGGAGCTGGAGGAGAAGTTTGGTACTCTGGCTATGTCTTGCCTGACGGCCCCTACATAGGCTGCGGGCAACCTCCAGAGAACAGGAGGGAAGAGGAAATTTGGCCAGCGCTGAACTCAGGATGATCTGACATGTAAGCAGGCCTAGCATAGCTGGTTTAGCCTTCTTCATAGCAGCACCGAAGACTGAAATGAAGCTGGTTCATGGAATATGCTGGGTTTTGCCCCGCTGTAAGAGCTTCATAAGGCCTTCTGCTGCTCCAGAGAGCGAGCGAGAAGCTGCTGTTGCCTCTCCTATTGCCACACCACTTGGCTTGGCCTTTTGCTTTTGCCAAAGGTCTTTCCTCCTGCTCTAAAGAGTTTCTCATCCATTTGCATACCCATGTTTTCTTGGAAGAGGATTTAGCCCTGGTTTTGTGATTGTCCTTAAAACAAGCAAACACACTCTTGTTGCATATTGTAATCGTTTCTAGAAAATGCTTCAGCAAGTGTGCTTAGTTTTTTGCTTTTTAATATGAACTAAAACCAAAACTATTTCTACATACAGATGTTATGAAAGTCTATCAACAATTTCAGTAAAACAGGGTTGACTTAATATGAAAGCTCTGCACTGAAAGCAGGCAAATACATTTTACATTATGGTGTTTGCAATGAAATATCTTTAAAATACAATGCAAAATTTTTTTTGCCATTCTACTGCATTCTTTTTCTGCTATCCTTTTGTGCTCTGGCTGTGTCAAGGAAGTAGAGAGTACTATATACTACCTATTTTATTTCACACCCTTTTAAACAGCACTGCGGAAGTGTAAACACTGAAGTCTGGTTCAAACAGTGATATTATCATCAAGTGAACAGGCAGTGTAATTATACCAGGCACCAGTCTACAAGAATAAGGGCAAGCACTAGGTTTTGGCTGGGGGTGATGTCTCATCCTCTACCTCAGGCCCCATACTAATCTGCCATGCCACTGCAGTACAAATCAAGGATGGAGCCTGCCATGTGTACAAAAAAGCCGAAGCAAAACAAAACCCCAAACAAAAAGAAACTCCATGATCTGATGCCTTACTCTGACTCATACCCATCTCTACAATAAAATATTAATTTTTTCTTCCTCCTTAGTTCACATTAAGCAAAGAAGAATTTCAAATCGAAGGCAGAAAAACTCAGAAGGAAAAAATTCCACAATGGACAACTTGTAAAAATCCTGCAAATACTTACTAGTAAGTATGCACATGTGTGAGAGGCTACAAACACAGTTTTCTTTGTAGACCTAGGATGTGAATCCGTGAGGCTATTCGTGTAGAGGTACCACAGTGTTTGCAGGACCCATCCCTCTGTGTCTTCTCTTCTCCATTATCAGTTCCCCAGGCCCATAAGTGTTACTAATGCATAGCAAAATGTAGCTCAGAGGGTGTTTAGTCAGGGAGATGAGTAGTTTCTTGTTCTCTGCTCACATGGAAGGAAAAGGGACGGAGCTAAAAGGCTAACGTAACAGCCTGCTCTTGGCATCGGCTGTTGCTAATTTTCTTTGGCGTGCTTTGACTACCTGTCTGAAAGGCTGCTGCAGTGCAGGAAGGAAATTTTTCAAGAGATTAAACTATTATTGTTTCCTGTGTGGCTGTCTTCACTGTATATGAAAAAAAGCTTTAAGGGCACTTGAAAAGAGATTTGTCTGAATAGCAAAGTTGTTGTGATTCATTCCCTGCCTCCCTCCTCTAAGAGTCGGGATTTGGCCAATTTCCTCAGGAAAGTGGTTGATTAGGGTCCGTGGATTTATCCACAGCCTACATATGAGGTGTCATAAAGGTGATTAATGGTGAACTCTCCATCATAGGAAGCTCAGAGTTTAGAAAAGCTATTTTCAAGGGCATGGAAGGAAAATAAGTCATTTGTATTTTTGCCAAAATGCTTCAATGTTTAAATGCTTCTTTGTGCTCCTGGCAATTAATGCTGCTGCCTATCAGAGGCTGTGTATTTTCTGATTTTACAAGTTTGTTTGAAAAATTGATTCAATGTGTTTCAGTGTTTATGTAAGAAGATACTGTGGAATTAAAATAAAATGTTTCCACAAGACCAGCGTTTGTTGCCATCCTTGAATTTAAGCATGATGCTGGAAGCTTTTTTATGCCCCTTCCCAAGAAGAAGTTCACCTGGGTTTTCCCCAGAAGGCAGTGTTATTATAGTATAACTTGATGAGTGTTTTGGGAGATAATTACCTGCCCTGACAAAGAAAACCTGCGCTGAGCCTTTGAGAATTCACTAAAAGTTGCAAAACATGAGACTCTTCTTATACTTCTCATGTCTGACACATAATTCCTTTGTCCAGTCCTTCTTCTCATTAATTCCAAGCCTAGGCCTCACTACAGGAACTATCTGCCAATTCTCACATATTCCTTTATTTTGTAACTGAATGCTTGGGCAAAAGGAAAACGTGTACAAAGATTTAGCTCCCTGGGATTTTTTAATTCCTTTTCTTTTTTTTCATGCTGCAATCAGTCCTCTGTGTAAGCATGCAGGGCAGTGTTTGTAAGTGTGAGACACTGCAGGAAGTATGACTAATCCCCTGTAGCATCAGACAGAGCAGAACAGGAAGGTGGGGAGCTCAGTTACACCACATACATGTGACACATCTGTATCCTTCCTTGCTCTACGCACTTGCTCTGTTAAACAAAGCAAAACACCTGAAGGTGGAAAGCACAATCCTGACCCAGAGTTAGGACCCTCACTCTAGGGCTGAATACAGGGAGAGCAAACCCACCGCAGGTCTTCCACCATCAAGTGGGACTGAAAATGTCTCTGAAAAATGGGACACCTGCAAGCAATACTGGACTTACTAGGATGATCTATAACAGCAGGACCAGATTTCTATTGGAAAATATCTCTGTAGATTAAAATCCTAACAAAGGAATTCAAATAAATCCCCCAGAAGTACCTGGTCCTGGTATTAACAGATATCACAGACTGATGCAACAGAGAAGACAGCATCCCCAGTCCTCTGCTGGGGAAATATTTCTAGTACTCTTTCCTGGGATCTGCTGACAGCAAAACAGCTTTTTCTCACACGATGAAGTAAACACTTTATGCCAGGAATAGGATGGAGGAAACCAAATACATCTGGGCATTGTGCAACATTATGCAACATCTGTTAATAGTAACTAAGTTTGGAAGAAAAAACAGAGGACTCCTGATGAACTGATTCCCCAACTGTATGTTTTAGAGATATTATGACCCAGTTTCCTCCTCCTGAATGCTTCAGTGTTTTTGTCCCTAGCCCTCCCTCCTCTTCTTATCACATTTATTTTTTCATAGCTCCTTTCATTACCACGAGCTACTTCACTCCTATAATTCCAGTCCTTGCACACACTTCCCTTGCTCCTCCTCTCACAAATCCTAACCAGCATCTGTCTGTCCTCCTTTCTGTCTCTCAGGGTCTCATAACTCCATCTTATCTCCTCATCTCACCTTCACTCCCAGATTCTCTGCTGTTTTCCAGGTCCTGCTGCCTTCTTACAGCCATAACAGGGCAACTTGCACTCTCAGCACCACGAGAAATAAGGCACAGCTCAGACCAGTACCTCTGCAGTTGCCACTACTACTACATTTTTACATGCTAGCTTGCCTCTGTGTCATTGTTGTGGGTGCCAGCACGTTTTTAACTCAGCCATTGCTTACTGAAATCATCAAGGAGTCATTCACAATTAATTGCACATAAAAATTAGAATTTGAGGTAATAATTTTCCAAGTAACAAGAAAAAACACTTATTCTTTCCCAAGACGCATTTCTTGCCTTTTCCAAATCTTTTTTTAAAATGTTGGATTTTAAAAGAAAACAGCCCCAAAATGTGGCTGGACAATATACGTTTTGGTATAACTAAGATGATCTTCCTTTCAAAATTCTTTTACATACATACTGGTCTGGTCAGAAAAGCTGCATTTCAAGCTCTTCTATTATATCCACACTCAAGCCAGGCTGGAAAAATTACAAAGGGATTTGGTTTGCTTTGTTATGGTTTGGCTTTTTAAGAATAGAAGTCAGTGCTTCACTTGACTCTGCCTTTTCTGCTGCAAATATGGAGGCTAAAATGCCACTGGCTTTGCAGTGACAGCAGGACTGGATGCCATGAGACTAGCTGCGCACTGGTGAATATGGGTGGCGTTGGTAAAGACTTGGTGGGAGTAAGGTGCAAAAGGTACTTTTCCGAGGATATGTCACTGGGAAAAGATGGTCTTATCAGAGGCAGAGAGAAGGTATCTGCAGAGATTCCCTCTCTCAAATATGTGATGTAAATGATAACATATGTTCTCAGGGCTTTGAAATACCTGAACTTTTAGCAAGGTCTGTGGCCTTTCAGCAGTTCCAACACAGCTTAGATTTTCTGGCTTGGAGTTCAGGACTGAACTCCAATGTGAAGTAATAAAAAGAAAACAAAAATAAATTCAGACTACTACAGAGACTCTATTTAGAGCTTTCTGGCAGCAGGCAAGTAGAGGGGAAGCTGTTTATCTTGACCAAGGATTTCCTTAGTGGTGCATGAAAAACATTCTCTCTGTCAAAGATGGCTAGCAGTCACACAAAGAGTGGCACTCAGGAAGCTCCGAACACCAGGGCGTTGCTGGCAGTGCTGCGTGCCCAGACAGGAGGAGTATCTGCTGACTTCAAACCAGAGAACTTGATGTCTGACAATGCTGACAATGCTGACGATGATGAGCCAAAAGAGGGAAAAGGTTATGCCATTAATATTTTCCTGTAGGGAAATGTCATCACCACCCACCCACTAGGCAAATACAGATCATAACAGAAGAGGCACAGGCAAACTGGATTACCAGCCCTTGCTGTTTGCACTAAGGGTTATGACTAGAGCACAAATGGGAAGTTATTTTCTCAACCCACAGACATTTTTTAGGAGGCAAAAAGAACCCAGGCTTTCATCATGAGCTAGTGGGAAGAGGATGCTCCATCAAAGTAGCCAGAAGCCAGTCACTCGTGGCCCATCCTCAAGATGTGGGAAATGGGAGTTTGGTTGCTTGCTCCTTATTCATCTGAATCACGACTGATCCTGAAACATTACTGCAGAGAGAGTTTTGCTCCTGTCCTGTGAAACAGCAAGGTACTTCAGGCAAAATACATTCATGGGGCTTGAAGGAAGATACATATCATTCACTTCAGTTGAGATCCTTAATCATCTGGCAGGTCTGATGTGCCCAGCTTTAGGTCTGACTGGAGAGTCTAGTCTGGACCTCAGTAATTTTTCTCATTATAAATGGCTTCTTGAAGTTGGTCCATTCTCTCTTAAAAAGAAATCTGATTTTAAGACTTGGACATGTTTCCTTGAAACCTTTCCTACTGACTTGTATTCTGGTTCTAGAAACATGCACGAAAGTAAATTTCCATGCACATGGTTTCACTGGGACTACAATAAGTCTTGAGGCCCAGTCCTGCAAACAAGGGAGTTCTTCCATTGTTTTCTGTGTAGTCTGGTTTGGGCTAAGTGACCAAAATAGCAGCCCTGAGCATGTCATTATATGCAAAAGTATGGAAACTGCTATATTTAGCTTCTCGAGGATAACCTACTGACCAGTTTCAGCACATGGAAAAATCTCCACAATTCATCACTCACGTAATAAATCCACTCTTTTTAATATGTTGGTAAGAATTCTATAAATGCATAGCAGATGTTATGACCCTGCATAAGACTGAAGTCTGAAGCAGCTATAAGAGTTGCCAGTGGTAACCTATTCTTGTTGTGTAGAACATGCATGATTTCTTACTATTCAGAAGTTCTGTGAGTAGATCCTCACTGGAGAAAAAGAGAACAGTAGAAACTGTGTGGCATTCGGGAATAACACACCAGGGCATAATGTAGGGGTTCTGAAATCAAACATATCCTATTTTCTTGTATTTTGTGTTCATAAACAGCAAACATGTTCAGCTACCCCAAAAATAGTTCTAGCTTCTCTCCAGCATTCTCGTTTTGCAGCTAAATGAAGTACTCTGTAGCACTGCATTGTCACAAAGAAGATTTTGGCTAAAGCTGTCTCAGCCTTATGCAAGAATACTACAGAATTATTCAGGCCAAAGCAACAGATGAAAAATACTTGTTTCAGATAAGAGGCATATGGAAATAATTAAAAGGAAAATACAAAGAAAGATCATGTCAAATGCAAAGTTTGCCATCTCTTCTTGATCATCTGATTAAATTTTATAGCCAACAGATACTGTGAGATGTTACAGGAAAGAAGATTTCATTTGGATCACATTTTTCAGACACTTTCCTGATATTTGCCACCTGTTTCATCAACATGTTGCTAGGGGGGGAAAAAAAAAAAAAAAAAAAAAAAAGAGAGATTGCCAAACTGACTCATCAACAAGAGAAGTAGTAAAATCTCCTCTAATAAAAGGGAGATTAGCCGCACATTTACCTATTGCTTTCCATGCTACGAAATGCTGGGGCCATCTTTCAGGAACACCTCCAAAATATGTAGCAGGACTTCTGAATTTGACAAGCAGGTGTTTTCCAGCTCAAACTGCTTTTATACTTGTCCTTGTCTTCATTGTGTTCCTTGCCAGTCCCATTTTCTCCTCTGCTGACTTCTCTAAGATTTCTGTCCCTTCTCCCTCATTCTTTCTCTTTATTTCAGTCTGTGTAAATGGATACCTGTGACTTACAATATATCCCATGTCAGTTCCCTGATTTCTCTACTCCAGTTGTGTGATAGTATCACAGAATCATAGAACCAATTAGGTTGGAAAATACCTCTAAGATCATCAAGTCCAACCATTAAACTAGCACTGCCAAGTCACCACTAAACCATGTCCCTCAGTACCACATCTACATGTCTTAATTACCTCCAGAGATGGGGACTCAGCCACTTCCCTGGGCAGCCTGTTCCAATGCCTGACAACCATTTTGGTGAAGAAAAGCTTCCTAGTATCTAATTTAAACCTCCCCTGGTGCAACTTGAGGCCATTTCCTCTTGTGCTGTTGCTTGTTACTTGGGAGAAGAAACCATCCCCCATACTTACCTTCCTTTTCCTTCCTTTCTCATTTCACCTTCCTCACTCATACCTGTGGGCTGTGCTCACCAGACTGTGCCTGTCTATGGAGGAGGAGACTGGAGCTGCTGCCATTTCTCTGTCCTTTGTTCCTTCATGGGGAGTGAGGGTAGGCTGGAGCTAAATGAATAACCACAAATTCATTTAGATAGACTGATAGATAATGGGACACAAAAATAGTATTATTCATGTATTCTAATACTACAAACCACTTCTGACATAGCAAGTGGGAAACCAGTTGTGTGAATGAAGTATCTTATGGTAGGCCACAGTGATACGAAGGTTTTGTCAGCTTTCATTTCAAATCACCATATTGTCTCACTCAGGGCCTCACACAGGAAATTGGTTGGCCAACTGTACCTCCCATCAAGGACATATTTGATACCTCATAAGGCAGAAGGGCAGATAAACAGAGCACACTATTAAATCAACACTGCTTTAAACTGCTGTTTCTTTAGAAGGACTCTTACGGCTTTGCTAAATCCATTGATCCATTCCCAATTAGCCATACACTACATTTCATTTTTGACTAAGTTTCATAAGAGTGATTGTTCTTTCAGAAACGTATAAAGCAAGATTCCAAAAACAAGCTTATTTTATTAAGCTCAATTATTAAATTTTTTTCTGACATTTGCTGTTCATATTTGCTGGTAAGCATTTATACATTAATATTTTTTGAGTTCACATGGAGTTTAACAATATGAATTTCTTATCAGTGAAACGTACTGTGTTCATTTGAGGAAGCCAAGTATATGAAGAATTAACAGTTATCAAATTCCAAAGGGAAAACAATTTATGTTAGAGTCCATTGCCAACTATCGTACTTCCATCTGCAGACATGAATTTCCCTTTGTTGGCCATCAGCTGCAGCCAGTCTCCTAAAATTCATTTCCTCAGCACACAGCATATTCATGCAAGCCCTAGATCCCAGGTCCCAGTTCTCTTCCTATAGTAGTCAAAAAATATATTCTCATTTGATTCGGTGGAACTGGGATTGGAAACCTACCAGAGAGAGATGTTTCAGCATTCTCCTGACCATTTCTACTTAGATATGCACAGGATTGAGCACTCTTTTGAATAATACCTGCTTTTATATTTGTTTCTAGGAATTACTTATTAGACAGAAGAATATTTAACCAACTAGTAGCCAACTCTACATTTCAAATATGGGGATCTTTGTTGAAATACTCTTTTCTTGTTTTCTATATAAATTTTTTTCAACAAAAAGACAAAATCTTTCACCAAAAAAGAAGCAGACAGCTGATTTCCATTAAAGACTTTTATTTTTAAAAAATGTTTCTTCAGAAAAAAAGTTTTCCATAAAAAATAGTTGAATGGAAAAAATTCTTTACCAGCCCAAATATTTTCCCATTTTAAATAACTAGCATTTGACTTATTCTTCTGAGGATAGCCAGTACAGATTTAACTGTTTCATTGCCATATCAGAATATTGTAGATCTTTCCAGGATAACCAAAACTCTAGTCTTGAACATTGTAAACCCAGCTCAACTTGCAATTTCATTTTTAATACTTAAGTTGGAGGAAGAGACCACCTCAGATAAACAAGAGCTCATGTTGAGAACTGACTACTCTTTTTTGATCTAACCTTTTGCAAAGCTTCAACAGCACTCAAGATTCCTGGTAGAAATTGATTTACTTCTTCACCATAGTAGGGCACACAGATCTGAAAAAGTTGTTGATGCAGGTGCTCATCCCAGCTCTGTGTCTCTTTTCTGCCAGATGCCTTTTTTCTCTTCCTTCCCTCTTTCACATTCCTAATTCACAGATTCCTATGTATTTTCTATCTCCTTTTCCAAATAAATATTTATTTCTAAAACTAGAAAAAAAGCTCTTAATTTGGTAAACATTAAAATTGACAAAATTTACCAAGCAGCACTACTTATAGATAGACAGATAGATAGATAGATAGATAGATAGATAGATAGATAGATAGATAGATAGATAGATAAATCATTTTTCTCTGTCATTCAAATGAGAAATAACTGTGGATCTTTGATGCCACTGCATGATAATTGCAAGGAAAAGACGACTTTTTAGCAATAGCTGCTGTGCATTCCTGGACTGTGCTATAAGCTTTGGTAATGATCTGTCAGACTCCATAATAGCATCCAAAGTCTTCACAGAATGGAATAGTGCCTAGCTGTTACACAACCTGGGTGTTGCATGTAAAGAAAAGCAATGGTGCTAAAGAATGACAATAAAGCTCTAGACAGCCAAAACTGATTAATTTTCCCCCTGAGTTGTGCAAAAGATTTCAAGGAGATGCAGAGCAAAGTTTCTCAACAGTTAGTCAGAAAAACAGTGCATTCCTTCCTCTTACATATGCTAGCAAAGAAACTAGTGAATTTATTACGTAAGAGGGTAGACTGAAACAAAAATTATAAAGAGTGCCTAAAAAAATAAAATAAGGAAAAAAAAAAAAAAAAGAAAGAAATTGAGATGAGAAAAAAAACATGCTGAAAACTGTCTCTAGCTTATATTAACCTGTTTAATTTTAAGTTCATCCTTCTACCTCAATACACCAGTCTTTCTTTCTTGCCCAGATAAGAAATTCAGATACAATAAAGAAAAAAAAAAATTCATCCTACCTGATCCTGCAAGCTATTCTATATGAAAAACACTATCTGTACAGCTAACCTTTGTTCCAGAATTATTCCATAAGGGTTTACATTAAAGAAGAAAAGGGTTCAAAAACTCCTTCCTTTGACATACAAGTGACACAGGTAACCATACAGCTCTTATTGGGATTATTCAAGTAAATAAGCAGACTCCTCAAGGGATCCAGTAACACAGGAGTAGCTGGACCTTTGAGTTTAAAGAATATGTTCACATAAGCAGATTCACTTATGTGTTAGATAGACTAACCTGAATGGTTGAGTTATTTAATCCAGACTGCTTTGGACACGTTATAACAAATTTTAGTACATGTACCTTACCATGCTTGCTAACAAAAGTGTTAAATTTAAACAAACAAGCTGAAAACTCATATAAACAGGATGGAAGAATATTTATGCTGTCTATGTATTATACACTACATGGTATCCACTGGCAAAAAAAACTTTCACAATGTCAGTGTTTCACAAAACTACGTCAACAATGTTAATGATCTTTCAGATGGCAGCTTTAGTGTTTTCCTTTTCAACAAGACAACAAATTAGCTTCTAGTGTTCAAAACAAGGCATCTTTGAGCCAGTCTGTATAAATATGTAAAGGGTGAGTGTCATGAGGATGGAGCCAGGCTCTTCTCAGTGACATCCAGTGATAGGACAAGGGGCAATGGGTACAAGCTGGAACATAGGAGGTTCCACATAAATACGAGGAAGAACTTCTTCACAGTGAGGGTGACAGAGCACTGGAACCAATGTGGTTAATTTTGCATCTTCATTAAATAACAAAGAGGGACACCTTTCCTAGGTAAAATCAGTCAGATACAATTCTATAAAACAAAGGCTAAGAAAGTCACAGAAAAAAAAAATGGCTGTTTTTGACTGAGCCTGAATGGTTGCAAGATGTGCTGAAACATCACTCACTATTTTTAATGAAAATACTAAGGTATACCTAAAGTAATTATTAGATACTTGGTTGTGGGTTTTTTTTGACTCAGACTTCTCATTTAATTACTGGATTGTCTGCAACTGAGTGCAGTATGTCACAAAATGTTTTTATCACCTGGCTTAGCCCATCTGCAATACAGATAGGCTCCAGCCTATATGAAATATAAAAGCTTATTTTGAGAAGATCTAGTCCATCACAAAAAGATATATTATAAAACATTATTATAAAATTGTCATCAGTGATGTTTTGAGGGTTTTTTCAACATTGTAAGTATAATAATTCCTATGAAGGGGATATTCCAAGAAAAGCAGGCACAGCAAGTACAGCTAGAGCCAGAATCTGTGGGACAGAGATGTCAGCAGAGGACCTGCACTTTGCATCTATCCAAAACCATCGAACTCAGTAACCTGTCTCCAACAGTGGCCAGTAGCAGGAGGTTATGAAATGAGGAGAAACAGAACAGAGCAAACATACAGTGCCCTTGGTGCACACTCCCAGTCACGTACCGTTTAGGAACTTCATGAACTAAACATAAATTTTGTGTATCATGACTTTAAAAATCCCAAATTTCTGAAGTTGACAATATGCACAAAAGGTGTTAAATCTGGACCTCTAAAAACAGTGAGATACGGGTTACCGAAGTGCTCAGTAAGTAATCTCACTGAAAAAATACTGAGTTTTGAGGACAGCAATAAAACCAAACGACTGGGTATTGAAGATCAAGGTGACTAGAGGAATAATGAAAAGTGAAGAGGAAGTTAAAAAATTATGGGGGTGTGATTAGAAAAAAGGGAAATTGCCTTGTGGAAATAAGTCTGAAAAGAGCATGAATTTACAACATAGATGACTGAAGAGAATTGTGGATCAATCAGGCAATAAGAAAACATGACACTGCCCTTCAAACTGAAGCGAGTTTGCCAGTGCCTCTGACTTTAAATATCTGTAGGTCATGTGTGTATTTTCCAGCTCTCATTAATACAAGTGAGAGCCACCAGTATATATCTTCCACCACTCCTATGATTTATCCATATCTTCTGCCATTGTGTCACTAAGACTTATCTTTCCCACTACTTTTGCAATGAAATTTATCCAAGAGGAATAGCTACAATTAACATGGTATCTAATACACTTTTACTTCCATTCTATTGGTACAAGAATGAGAAGTCAAACTAGCAAATGTTATTCTTAATGGGATACACATATGTTTACAGCATAATATAAAGCCAAAACACTGTACTCTAGGCCATAGGGACAGGTACAATTGGCACATTTCCTTATTAAATACTAGAGGTTTATAAACATGGAGAAGGGAATGAAGTAAAAGGCAGAGCCATGTGACATGTATTTCCATTGAAAATTGGACAAGTGAAAGCCAGTATGAGACTTCTGTGAAGAAAGAAAATGCACATAGGTAGTCTCTTGTCACAATATAATATGCAATGAAGAGTAAGCTCTATATAAGAAATAAACGAATACTTGATTGTAGACATCCCAAAACACTGTTCTAGAAATTGGATTAAACTTGTAGATGCTGAGAAAATACAGTCTCTTGGCATCTAAAAGCAGCTTTCTCCTTTAGCCTAGAGGCTACTTGATAGTTACCTAAACATACAAGTAGGCAATTCTGACATGTCTTTGCTTAAATGTGGTTATATAAAGTAATACAAAAATAAGTTTTGGCTTTGCTGCAAATGTGCATAATGGAAAGACAAACATTATTAAAAAGACCATCATTTTTAGTGATTAAAATAATCCACAACAGGAAAAAAAATCTTCTGTAACTTTCCAAGATCCCATTTATCATAGTTTTGCAAAAAGAAGCCACGGTAATTTCATTTTTCTTGACTTCTATTAAAAAGATCAATACATATGATTCCAAAGAGTCTCGGCTCATGAAAAGATGGAGCTAGTCTGTAATCACATCTGAAAGTATTGGTTGTCATTAGCAGTAAGATTGATCTGTAAAGACAGTCAGCCCAGAGTGAAAGTACTTAAAAATTTCCATTGGGCTATTGCTGAACAACACTGCCCAGCAACCTTTCACCTTGCAGATAATTAAATACAGATAACGAATTACCATATTAGAAGGAAGAATTGTATTGGGGATATTCAATAGATGCCCACTTTAGTAAAGCAGTTCCAAATCTCTGAATAATGATTTTGTTTTGCACATAAAACCTAATGAGCTCCGACAGTATAAAATCATTTTTCAACATGCATTTAAATCTGACTTGTCAAATAAGATATTAATAAGTCACCTGAGGTACAAGAATTGCTAATGGCCTTGCAGCATGAACATTGCAAGTCCTCATACCATCTTGGTTGTCAGAAGAGGATCAAGTAGGCTTCTGCTAGGAGCTGGAGAGGAATTCTGGTCCTACCGAAACTCATTGTCTTGGATGGGCATAAAGAACCTGACGTACATCACCTACCAGCCTGCGGCTGCCCCTGACATGACACAGGAATGTGTCATGTCAATTGTTCTTCCCAATCCATGAGTCATCATGGAGAGCAAAGGAAAGAGAAGAGCTCAGGAATATTGAGGGAAGGGGAGGGTCAAACGGTCATTTTCAAATAGATCTGCTGAGACATTGTTATAGCTGTACTGTCTCCAAGAAACCATTCAAAACCAGCAGGTATCTACTTTTAATATTTGATTCCCTCCATTCTCATAGCAATATGACTTTCAATCATTGAGCAGTAGGGTTGGGAAGGACCTCTTGGAAGTCATCTGGCCCAATACCTCTACCTGCAGCATGGCCAGCTTTGAACTTAGATGAGGTTTCTAAGGGTCTTGTTTCACTTGTGCTTTGAATACTGCTAAGCAGGGGGATTTCATAGCCTTCCTGGGTGCCCCTGTCAGCATCCAACCACTCCCATGGTAAAAACTGCTTTCTGGATCTCCAGTCAAGAGTTCCCTTGCTGCATCTTGTCTGTTGTCCATGCACGGGCCCACGTCCCAGCACAGCCTCAACCTGTCCCCATCTCCAGGGCTATGTCTGATGCCTGGGGCGAGGAATGTCCCCCAGTGCCCTCCAGCTGCTCTTCTCCTGGCTGGGGTAGTGAGACTGGCCCTGGATGACAGAACCTGCCCTGATGACTGGAGATGGAAGAGGTACTCTGCTCCAAGCTCACCTCCCTCCAAGTGGTTTTGTACAATTTGCACAAGTATGCAGCAAAGGCCAAGAAATCTTCAAGCTCTTCTTCAGAGCCTGCCCTTAGTTATGTCCCTCTACAGCTCAGTACAAATGAGGGGACAGATTCACATCTCCAGCAATACCTCCACTGACCCCAGTGGGGTTGGATTTTACTGATGGTTACTGTGTTCCATGCAGATCCAGTGTAGTTTGAACAGGATCTCTTCACACATAGAAGGAGACCATGTTTGAAACTGAAAAAAAGCACAAATATGATAAGGTCTTAGACCTGAGAGATTGTGATCTTTGACTTTCCCCAAAACCCTTGAAACAAGACCATCAAGGACCAACAACCTGAGAGCATTAGTAGCTTTCTCTGGGCAAGGTGAAGGTCTTAAGGTTGAGGGAGAAGAATTGAGAACACATAAGAAAGTTCTGATAAAAGGTGAAATGACAATGGGAAAGGAAAACAGCTGGAGAAAAAAAAAAAGTTCTGGAAGAGAAAGAAAGTGACAATAGTCTTGGCGGCTGCCATAATTTGGGATGGTAATTGGTCAGTGCAGAGCAGGGATTCATGGCTTTCTCTGTAGGGTCTAGAGCAGAAAGTCATCAGGAAGAATCTTCATTTAGCAATGGAGAAAAGCATAGACATTGGGCTCTTGAAATCTATTTGTGAACCCATGAGCCCAGGTGAAACAATTAAACAGCCAGGAACATCACGTTTCCCTTGCCATCCAAATAATCCCAGAAGCATGTTTTTAAAAGCTTTATGTGACTGCTTCATGTAAGCAATAAGCGGAGTAAATTAAGTGTAATTTGGAGTATCCACATGGCTGGTAAGTCTGTGAAGGGTATTCTCGAGATTTTTGCCAAAAACGCTGTAAGCTATTTTTTACTGTTTCTAAATAAAATAATGCAGGAGAACATGTTTTTATAGAAATGCCATAAGGTAAGGAATGCTCAGTTTCCTGTTATTTCCTGTAAAAATGTCAGAGAGAAGGTGTTTTCTTATGCAATTCCACTGAAGAAGAATGAATCTGGAAAGGCATTATTTTTCTTTCAAAAACCAGAATTATATTTCCCTTCTAAAATGTGTTTAAAATTAGATCTTGTGGTATTATTTTACTTTTACCAAAAATTCATCTCAAATCTATGACAGGAGAGCATGGTTTGAGGCAGCACTTTCTAACCTTCTGTTATCCCTGAATACCGTCACTCTAGCACAGAAAAACTAAATACAATTTTGATTCAAGCGCTAGTTAAAGCTGGTATGTAACAGCAAAAAAAAATACTTACCTCTTATGCCATTTGCAAATGCCAGGCATTTAAAAGTAAGGAAATTAACAGATGAGGACATTGATCGTTTTATAATGGCCAGTAGGTAAATGTAAAAAGCTGAAACAGTTCAAATAATGCCATCTGCGGCTGATTTCCCACCACCCACCTACTCATATGAGCCACTCAGGAAGTTTGGCAAGAGCTTGCATCAGTGGATGGTGTTGCAGCAGTGCTCTCTGGCCATATCCTGCTCCCAACATAACCCACAATCTATAGCTGTAATTTATTAAATCCCAACATGTCCTCTGGCAGTAACAGTTGGCACGGTTACCTCATCCTCCATGTTTTCAGAATTCAGCTTCACCATGGCCAGAATTAGGGCTTCTTCCCATCTGGAGGTTTACTGAGTGAGATCCTGCCTCTTTTGACTTCAGTGAGCTCAGTAACTCATCCACTATTGAGTCTGCTTCAAGGAATCAGTTATTGCACCACAAAAAAAAAACCAGCCCTGGCTTTTATGTGGGAAGTGTTTCTCTATTGCTTTATCCTTAGTGTGGTATCATACTTCTATCCAGAATTGCTATCTAGTAACTGTATTTAACTGACACAAGAACTTGATAAGAAAAAAAGAAAGAGTCTAAAAGTGGAAGAGATGTGGCAAAACAGGAAGAACTGGATGGCAAGATTGAGTCTTACTGAAATTATGCTTGCATGTGACCGTATCAATCTGTGGCACTAATGTGTTCATAGATGACTGTTGTATTCTATGGTTTTGGTTTAGTGTTTCTTGATGAACTATTTTGTAGCTAATGTCAGAGTGACAGTCCCTGTGTTGTGATGAAATGTTCACTTCTCCATAGTTGATAAGATTGATAATTGTGTTTATCGTGTGGGTAGTGTGAGATTAATGATCTTCTAAATTATTCATTTTCTTGCTCTTGAGTGCTTGAGTTTTGTAAATTATGCGACAGGGTAAGAATGTTATATTGCTTAACAGTCTTAACTGTCAAAAAAGAAAGGGTTTTGGGCATCTCTCTGGGTCTTAAATTGTGCCTTAAAAACCTTTATCCAAATAAAACAATACCTATCTTACCAAATTAATCATTTTCAATCACGCATAGCAGTACAGAAAGTACTAATACCTCCATTAGAGACCATCTTATTCAATACTGACCTGTCTGGAGCTCTTCCCTTTTCTTACAGGGAAACTAGCCACAAGACCAGGGAGGGAAATAAGGGATCTTGCACCAGACTCCATTGCATGTTTCACCTTGGCAGCTACTTGTTCTCCATCCTAAATATAAAGCACCAGGACAGCCTGGGTTAGTCCTTTCACTTCAAAAATGACTCTTTGCCCCTGAGGTCAAGGGACACTTTTAATAGCCAACAGATTTAGAAAAGGTCTTTCTAATCTTCCTAGACTACAAGCACCCAAAAGAAACCAACAAGCTCTAATGGTAACTTTGCCCATTTAGAAGTTAACAGTTTTAATCTAGAAGGATTCAACAGTCCCACTGTCATACAACTACCATTTTTAGCAGTGCATGTATAAAATAAATTCGGAAGCAGGAGGAGGACAGTACACAGCACTGGCACTAGCATGATTCCTGTTTAATAAGCCGCAAGAGACAGAAGTGCTCCAGGATGTTCGCAGTGAAGCATGCAGGCGGGTGAGGGAGGAAGATGGTCTTTTACAATGCATTTGAGTACCAAACCAATTTCTTTCCTAAATAGTGTAAACATTCATGGGAGGGTTTTAAATGGAGTATCCTGCAGGTTAACCTGACAGAACTTGCATTTTGTTTGTCTGAAAGGGTGAAACTTGCACTGTGCCACCAGGGGCTAGGAACAAGGGCTTTTCTGGGTAATCCCTTTGTCTCTTAATTTGGATGTAGATGTACATTCCACAGTCAAAGTCCAGGCAATGGTTGAAGAGAAAATTGCACTGAAAACATTTTTCTTTTCGTAAAGCAAGCTCAGGGAGGAACATTTATTTAATAAAATGGAAAATCAATATAATTTTAATTTTAAGAAGTCAGAGGCAATGCCAAGCTGTCCTTTAAGGAAGCTTGATAAGAATTCATGACCCCTTTTTTTTCCCTTTGGTAAGAAAAATAAAATTAAAACCATCATTGATTTAATGATTCTCCCTGAAATTTGTTTAGAGCCTGGAAGTTTTGTTCCTCACTGTTACTTCAGCATCTTCTTTTTACTTCTGCAAAACCTGCTTGATCATCATGTATTTACTACTTAAAATTTATTTGAGATTTTGAGTTAGTTTATGTAGAAAGAAAGGAAGGCAGCATAGTGTGCAGAGTTATGCACACTACTGGCAGTAACATTTTCAAAAACTTATACATTCCAGGAGAAAGTTCAAATCTCTTTGATTGGCATTGTCAGAAGCAATAGAATAGGTA
Organism: Podargus strigoides; assembly: GCA_028020825.1. NCBI lineage: Eukaryota > Metazoa > Chordata > Aves > Caprimulgiformes > Podargidae > Podargus > Podargus strigoides. The sequence continues at coordinate 4,176,037 of CM051643.1, forward strand.
ATTCCCAACAGAAAAAAAGGCGGGAAGTAATATTTAAAGTGAAACTACATTGGGACATAATTAATTCTATTGTTGAAAGATGCTGCACTCAGTCAGGAAAAATGCAGAAAGCCATACAGAAGTTTTATTTCACTAAGACTTGCTAGTTTGTTTAGCAGTTCCTCACATTTCCATAATAGGTGTCTGATAACCATGTTTCCTATAGGGCTTTTTATTGTCATGGCTGATCAAAACAACCTGATTGTTAGCTGTGGGCTTGTTTATGCCCAATTAATCCTAATGTAGAAAAAAACAACTGTACACAGATTTGTCCAAGCTATACAGACAGTGTTCAGTCAAGGATGAACCACTTCCTTGGCACCAAACCAACATCTATTTGGAGAAGACCTACTGAAGGTGGCAGAGCTGGAGCAGGAACATATATGGCTCTTCCCTGCCTGGAAACTTGAGGATTAAATCTTTGTTGCAGTTGCTACTGATATAAATATTGAATATGTTTATATGACTTGGTGCATAAAATCAGATGCTGCGATTTCAAGTGCCGTGTGAGGCATGTAAATAGAGGAGGCCAAAGAATTTTGGCCTTCTGCATGGAAATGCTCTTAAATCTCTGAAACTTTAGCCTAGATAGACTGATGGCTCTCATGTGTGTGGGAGTACCAATACATACACTGGTCCAGGCCTCTGAGTCACAAATGACCTCCCAGGCTGCTTTTGAGACATTCCCATATTCATGATCTGAAGAGAAGCCACGGCTGATCCTATCACTTAGTGCAAGAAATTTTTTTTTAAATATTAAAATGAACTGACCTGATTTTTCATTGCTAGTGGTATCAAACCACACAGTGGAAATTATCATACCCCAGTAAAATCAACACTAGTCCTTAATATAACATCAGTTCAAAGAAGTCAACAATGACCTTGAAAGGCACACCAAAGCACACAGATTTCAGATTCAGAAAGAGACTCTAAGAGACATATTTAATTCTGATAATAAATGAAATCCTTGCAAGTTACATAGTAAAATCACATCTTATTACTCTCCAAATCCAGTATTTTAAAAATAAATAAATAGGTGGACCAATGTGCATTCAATGAAAATTAGATTTCTGGACAGAAAGTATGAATCTAGACTACATCTTTAAACAATGTGTGTGTTTGTGTGTATAAGTCATGATGTAATCTCTCTACCACAGCTGAGAACATAGCCAGCTTTGTTAATTGTTTATTTTCCTCTGCAGAGGGCCTGTCTACTTTATGAGGCCGCAGAGTTTTGAAGGCTAGTGGACTGTCCCTTGCCTTTTAAGCAGTGCCAAGGTCAGGCTGCCATTGCTACAGACTACGGTGACCTATGGAAGTCCCAATGCTCTTCTCAGGATTTGGAACAGACTGCTCCCAAGTCCAGCAACCAAATAAAATGATGAAACCATAGTATCACATGGTGTTCAAATCAACTGCTTTTTGTGTGAAGCATTTTTTACCTGTGTTGAGGTTTGATTGTGTAAGGGATTTTTAAAAGTGTGACATGGAACACATGCATAATTTTCTTTCTCACATGTCGATGAAGGAAGACAAGAGGAATATGGTGTAAGTGCCTTTAACTAGTTTTTTCTCTTAAGTGTCAAACTAAATGTTGTCTGGCTTCTGACAAAGTCCCTTTCAGGAAGGAAGTTTGATTAGTTTCCAAGGGTCTATGTGTGTGAGAGAGGTAGCTTATCTACCAGTCCTTGATATACATTATTTATATCCACTTGATTCTGGAAGGAAGCTAGTTAGAGACCTAAAAGGAAATGATCTTCTGCTGATATTCCCTAAAAAGTGACAGTCTTCTAACTTTATAGCAGTCAGGGTAGCAAGAGCAACATGCCAGATATAAAATGTAACGAAGCAGAGCCATAATTCATCCTCCTCCAGTCCCACCACCACAATTAACCAGGGAATGAGAATGGTAATGTATCCTAAGTTTTGTGAAAAAATATGATTTTGTGACCAGCATATTAACATGAGCATTTCTCTGCTGAACTGATTATGGAATACTGTCTGTTGTGCTCAGCATTTTGGTGAGGAGATGGAGATGTGTTAGAGGAAAAATTTTGCAGAAGTTGTGTGTTAGATATTATGCATAGGACTGAGTCCTTACTCTACCTGACATGCAAGTATTCATCTTCACTCCTTACTGAGACAGGCACCACCCTTTTCTCCACAGCAGCGCTCATACATACACAGGCTATTCTTGTAATTAATGAGTCTAAGATAGGTCATAACAGTGTTTCAAAAGCCATGTTCTACCAGAAGGCTCCATAAAGGAAATATTCATGCCTGTAGTTGTTTTTTCTGTACTAAAATAATTTCCTTTATGAATAGGATTTTGAGGAATGTTGGGGCAATACTTGAGACCTGCAGATGGGCCTGGATACAGAATGAACATGCACATACATGTGCTGGTTGTACTGTGTCTCTAGGCTCTAGGATGTCTACTGGGCTTATATATCAATTGACTTTGAAATTTGTGAAAGCAGGCAGATTTTTGCAGCCCTTAATGTGATATAATGGCATGGATTTTAAGGTTGTCAGCCCTTTTGGTGCAATTTAATACAGGCTGGTTAAAAGGAGCAATAGGAAATCTATGTGAGCAGTTTCTAGCTGTCAGCTCCAATTTGCCATGACAGCCCATGATACAGACAGCCTGCACTGCTATTGAGCAGTTTTGACCATCTCTGAAAAGGGTTGCTTTGAGTGTGTTTGCTCTCTGGTGTCTCTCCTAGACAGCTGCTGGTAAAGCTATCCAGCTGTCCAGCAAAAGAGGAGAACAAAAAGCCTGCAGCCCCTGCAAGGATGCAAGACCAGAGCTGGGCTGCAGCCACTGAAGAGCTCCCACCTGTAGGTGTAAGTGGTTTCATGGGGATGGGTGCTTGCAGCTCTGTGCCTTCCCTATGGGCAGGGATGCTAAGAGCTGGAGAGGCCTGTGTAAATCCCCTTTATCCTTTGCACAGTGTTGTACTTGTGTTGTATTTATAATACTCTCTTCCATTGTGCCCATTTTTCCTGTTTCATCTAACAGAGTTCTAAACATTTGTGGACCCAGTCTGTTGACAGGTCCCTAACAATAATGGAAATTGTGCAGATTCTGCGCTCTGGTATAGGGGCCAGTGACTGTTTCTGACTAACAACCTCTAGTTCTCCTTCGTTTCATGAATATGAAGGAATTAATTCCCTACAGTACTACAATAATTATTTTTACATAAGCACAGAACACAGTGCTCATCATTCATTTTCCTTGCTTAAGGGGCACTGTAATGCCAAACTGCTCTTTCTCCATTAGTTACAGCCTGCCACAGTTAACTTTAAAATCAGGCTTTGGCACACCATATAAATAACAATACATTTATGCAATTGAATGCCTATGCAGTAATTCAATCAAGGGAGTTCTACCGCTGGTCATAAACTACTTAAGCTGTTTGACTCTCAGCTTAAGAAATCAACAAAAGTCATTGATTGAATTACAGACTTAGATTTACCTGTGTGTCTTCTACTGTTCCATGCTACCTATATGTGTGGTGAAACATACGATATGATGAGTAAATCTTGAACTGCTACCAAATAAACTGTAACATTGCCTGAGAGAAATCTTATGATGCTGATGTGAAGGGAAGTTTTACCTCGGACTTTGAAGAGGCCAGACCTGCAGCCCCTTTGCCCATAATAGCAGTGTTGTAGTTGCAGCTGTCCTATGATACTCACAGCATTCATAAGGGTAGGTAATAGCTTCCATTAGGCCAAATAATTTGGGGAAAAAAAAAAAAAGATACATTTGTGCATGTACAAGATCTCCTTTAGGTCTGACGAAGACTCAGAGAGTAATGTAATGACTTCAAGCAGGGAGCAACTGCTCTAAGTGCCATAGCTTGGGAGAAAAGCTCCTGACCTCACATCAGAGGACGGGGTGGCATGTCAGGAGGACTGCACCAACAACTGTACTGAACTCATGAGTTGTAGCATCTTAGAGTACCAGTTTTAGTTTCCAAGTTTCTGCCTGTTGAAAGTATTGTCTTGGTCTTTTCTGAGGATCAGGACTGAAACAACTGTATGCAGAAAATGTGTTCTTGAAAGGTGTTTCTGTCCCTCATCAACTATCTGTGCAGGTTCTGTAATGGAGTGGCCGTTTGGTTTCACCCATGTCTTCTCCGTGGGAGTAATTTGTGTATATGGCAAAATACATTACATTCAAGTACTTGTATAAGAACCAGCAACTTAGGTCATCAAAGCTTACAACTGCCTTTGTACAGAATTAAAAAAAAAAAGTTAAAATAAATCTCTCCTCAGAGCAGACATGCCTATGTGAATTTAATACATCTTTCACTCATGAAGCACTGCTATTTCAGAGGAGTGCTGTTGTCCCAAGGCCTCTTCATCAACACAGAAGGTGGAAATGGCCCTGACAAGTATCCAGCACTCAAATGGCCTCCTTGGTATAGATTTCCATTAGCAGTCCCATACACTTCCCACTCCCAATTCCCAGAGCAGGAGCATGTCAGGACAAGCTGTGGTCTGGCCAGGAAAAAAAGGAAAGAACCATTTTTCCCTTCCAAAAGAACAGTGCTCATACAGAGAGCTCCCAAGCCTGAGAGAAATAACACAGACATCTCAAAGCATAGACTTGGATAGAAAACTTATATGGCCCTGAAGAGCTTAGCTTCCGATCCCTCAGACAGGTCTGGTACTCACATCAACATTTATTGCCAAATATAGATTAACAAAACCAGCTGTTCCTATTGCACGTGTGAAGCAGGCTGTCACCTTGAGTGAAAATGCTTCATGGCTGTTGCTGATGTAAGCAGCTCTGGGCCATGAGTGGGTATTTTCCATTTTGCCATTGGAAAGCACCATACTCTTCCAACTCTCCCCGCAGAACAGAAAAGGATGTTACAGAAGAGTGCCTGCCGTTTTAAGCTAGTTCCCCATGCATATGGCACAACCGGGCAACTGCAGTGGCTTCAGTGGCATTGCAGCAGGACTCCTCCCCAGCAGGAAGGGATGCACAACCACCAGGTGCTGCTCTCTACTCTTTTATGAGCTCAGAGGAGAAAGTTTGTTAGATGGAGTGTGGAAAAGTTGGGGTAGACCTAGCATTTCACTAGCCTTTGGACATGACAGTGAAAGCCTCTCCCAGTACTCATATGCACCACCAACAGCACCAGTGTCAGCAGGGAAATCTTGTCCCTAGCACCTGAACCCTGCACACAAACATCAGCAAAATATCCCCATGAATGTGATGAACTCTGCTCAGTCCTTTTTCTCTAGCTGTGCACTGCATAAATCACAGCAGTTTACACTGTTTCTCAAACTGGTATCAGTAGATCTAAAGACAGAGCAAAGAACTTCCAGGGTCTGACATATAGTATCTTCAAGCATGCCTTAATATTTCTTTTTTAGAGGAAATTCAGCAGAAAAGTAGTGGTTCTGTGGTATTTTTTTAAGTCCATGATCTTCAGAAAAACCACATAACAGAAAATGGAATATTGTGAGCAGCCCACATAATTACTCATGATAGATAACTGTATTAAAAATTAAACATAAATTATTGGAGGCATTACAGTGTTGGCACAAGATGAAAAAGGTGCTTCATATTACTGAAAGGTTTAGCTAACTGCCTGAAAGTTTGGCTCAATAGAAAAGAGACTAGCCTGGATAAATGGAAAGCATTTATTGTTTGAAATATGGATTTTAATATAGCACAGCACAACCCCAAAACATCAGTCCATTTCAATACGGTAAAAGTAAGATGGATCTTGCAGATTAAAGTAGCCAGCAAGATGCTCTTTGGCAGTGAGTAGCAGAAGAATTACAAAAGGAGTCTCCTTGGAGCCACTCCATGTCTTTGGAGGAAGATTCTTCATCTCTTTTATAGGGCTCCCCAGAGCCCTGCCCAGCTGTTTTATATTTGAGCACTGGGGCACGCTGATGGCCTTGGCATGTGAATGATTACTCTGCTCCTGAGGACACCCAAGTGTCAGACAAAGGGGGAAAATTCCCATGTTGGGAGTGAAAGAAAGCTCACTTCAAATGGTCAGGCAGATCTATAGCTTCCCCACACTGGATGAGGATACTGGCAGGAGTACATGTTTTTCCATGGTTAGATACAGTTCTGTCACTGATCTGGAAAATCTTGGAGCCTCACATCAAATCTTTAAGGTCAACAGTATTTTACGAAGGGCTGATTCCTCTCTGTGTTTGGCATTTAGCAGTGCAGACATCTGCATGTTCCGTTTTAGTAAATACTTGATTTTTCCATTATGTTTTGTAGGTTTTAAATATTCTTAAGCATTTGATTTCTTTGAATTTCACTTCCAGCTCTGACATCAGTGACCAACTTAGAATTTAAGAAGTAGCTGAAAGCTGCAAATTCCTGGGCACTCCTCAAATTGAATCTGGCCTCTGACAACAATGTGATTCTAAGAATATTGCTGGTCAGCTTTGAAACTACTGTTAAATTGCTCATTGAATTTGGTAAAGGCGAGCAGATTAACTTCTGTACTAAAAACTCTGCTCAATGGGGATTACTGAGGAGGATTTAGCTGAAGTTGCTGACTAGTAAAAGTGTGGGGAGAGAGAGAAAGGTGTAATGGTACTTTCAAAACCAAATAATTTCAGTATTCGAGATTCCTCGAGTGCATGACAGCTTGCTACATACCACAGGCTCTGCTGCCTGGCTTTGCTCTACAGATTTGTTCCCCCCACTTGTTACAGTTGGCCCATGTCATCATCAGCATCATCATGATGTAATCAAACAGCACATCAGGTGTCACATGTGGATCAGCTGAGGAGTTGAATGCACTGTTTATTTGAGTGCATAAACATTTGTCTAGCAAGCTGGAACGGTGAGCTCACTTGTACCAGACATGTCATTTGCTCCTTGTCATTTTTCCTGTTACTCATGCAAGTGTGACTCAGATATTTCCAGAGAAAAACTTAAGATGTGAGACCATACGTCTCATCTTCCAGAAAGAAAAAAAAAAAACAACAAACATTTCAAAGGGGAAAGCCCAGGGAGCAGCCCTGAGGAACTTTATTCTGAGACATGCATTATTTGTAGAGGAACCAACAGTGGTGATGATGGATCTGTGGAAAATTTGTTATGATAACACCACAAGAAAAACTCATTCTGCAGCAGACAGTGCAAGCCTGAGATAGCAGAAACTCCTTCAAAAATTCCAGACGGGTCTTACTCACTTGAGAAACACTAGGGAGAAGTATCTCTGTGCCCAGCTGTGGGTTTTATGACTCGAGGCTGTGTTTGCCAAACCTGACCCTTGGGCTAAGGAGTTCCACATTGTGGGGCAGGAACACAGCCAAAACCATCTGAAAGCAAAAGGATTTTCCTCCAGCTGGTGTCAGATGGACAGTCCGAAGGAGGCTCTCTCCAAGCTCCCCTAATTTCTAAACAAAACTGAAAGCACAACACGTTATCTGAAAGACTCAAGATACTTTTTGAGCCGCTCCATCCTTCTTCCCACAACAAAGATCTGGGTCCTCATCCATTGTCTCACTGGAGATATATAAGGCCATAGAGAGTCTACCCATATCCAGTGTACCTCAACCAAGAGAGTTTACTGACCATCACTATTTGGCACTGATTGATGTTCCTCTGACTAGTTAGCACATGGTTGTCTAACCACCATGCTCTGAAAACGTACTAAAAATATATCTGCATCTCTGTTTTCAGGAGACACTAGCTGTGGGTCATTCAAGTAAGGAACTTTGTCTCTTCCCCTGAGCTGGTGCTTGCACAGGGCAATGAGGACATGGTGTAAACTCCTCCCTCTCTCCAGCTTATTCAGCTAACTCAGCCCTTCTTTCGGACTAGAGCAAGCTCAAAGGTGCCATGATTTGCACCCTTGGCCCTCATGACCCTTCTGAGCCTTGCCACCATGGCCAAGAGGAGGGCAATTGCCTGTCTGTGCCTCTCCCCCCTCCACCTGCTGCCTTTCTCCTGCAAGCCACCCTCAGGTCACACTTTGCTCCCTGGAAAGCACCTCCAGCACTGGAGGGAGCATAGAAGTGTGAGACCGTGCCTCACACCCTCCATCTCAGTAAAGAAGACTTTGGGGGCCCCTTTTCAACTGTATTACCCCATAATTTCACTGTATTGATTTCATAGCTTTAGGAAGAAATTGTTAGCCACCATGGAACAGACTTAATAAAATTCCCTTACTGTCAGTGTAATAGAATGAACATTTGAAGCTGAGTTTTGGAAATGTTCTCTCTTTCCCATCTTCTCACTGCAAGATGGTGAGCTGGAGTCTCTATCCCTAAACACACACTACATTTCCACTTCATCTTGGCACCTGGACAGGATGAAAAGGAGAGCAAATCAAGGAGTGAGAGTTACATGAAAAATGGCGAGGTCATTAAAAATTTATAGAGGAGGGGATCCAAGTGCAGTAATGAGGCATCACACAAAGGCAATGGAGTACTTAGCACTAAAATCCTTTCTACATGCTATCTGGTTACAATCTTATCAACACGACACCCATTAGCGTCTGATAATAGTAACTAATCAGCTGTTCTGCCTTCCTTTATTTTCCTTCGGAAAATATCTTCTTTGGTGTGCAGTCCCTCCCCACAACAATATCGCACACTAAATAATGCATAGGATTGCAGCCCTGTCACCCAGTCATGATGTCACTTCCTGACAAGGTGGCGTTATGTGCTCAAGACCCTCAGAGCAAACATGGGTACTGCTCCCATCACAGACCTCAAAAGAAGACCCTTGTCACCAGAGGCTGACGCCACCTCCACTTATCACAGATCAGATGAAGTTTTGGGCAGCACCCACATTAAAACTGGGATATGTTTCCTACAGTGGTAATAAGCCTATGTGGAAGGAGAGCAGCACCCACAGGTTCAGCCCAGTGGCCAGAGAAGTACTTGGGTTCAAGTGGGCAGAGGTCCTGATCATGAGCAAACTACATAAAACACACATTTCATGTTAAAATTGGTATTTCTATCCCTGCCATCTGGCTGAGAAGAGGTATCACTTTTATACACTCTAAGTGTGAGACTTCACATGGGTCTTTTGACATTCAGCAATGGTTTCCAGCTATAAAAAGAACTTGGCCGTTTTGTTCATTTTGTGGTTGAAGCTTTGAACTGTTACACTGGGACGTGGGATTTGAGACTCCTTACCTAGAACAGCCACAGACTTCCCATGTGATTAAGACAAGTCATTTCTTCTCTCTTTCATTTCCCAATCCATAAAATGGTAGTGATAAGAGATGTATAAATAGTTTGTTTTTAACTCAGAAGCCAAGAAGGAAATAAGCCCCTCATGTTTAAGTTTTCCCTGAAATTTTTAAAACATCACTTTCTTGCTAAAAACAGAAAGATCAAGTGCATTTTGTTTTAGGAGTTTTTAGTTGCATTTGGTATTTTGCCTCTTTTAAATTGACCTTAGACAAGATTTGAAGTGAAAAATTATTTCAGAATGAAAGTTACAAGCAGTTTCACCATCAAAAACAGAATTAGGGACTTTTTGTCCGAAACCCTTGTAATCATGTGATGTGAATGTACACATAGTTTTAGAGGATTTAATTCAGTGTTTTTTTTTCAAAAATTACTTTAACCAAAAAAACCCATGCAACTCAATGCTCCCTTTCTATTGCTTGTCTATTTAGACTGTGCATTCTTCCAGGAAAAAAATTTAAGCCATACAATAATTATTAAGGTTATCTAGGTATATAGATATTGAATGGACTTCCAAGTACTGTTTTACTATCAAACAGAGCATAAAGAGGTTGTTCAAGGATTCAAAACCATACTCAAAATCCTTGTAGGCAGTGATGTGTTCTCTTGTGAAGAATTTCAATACAGCCAAACACAAGTCATCAGTTTTCAGAAAGGTCCTGACACATGGAAACAGTGAGTTACCATTGAAAATGTTCTTCAGATGTTTGCACTTGCAAGGTGCTGGATATTCCCAGGAGACTGGAGTAGAGGGTAGTAGGAATTCATGGCCTCTTTTAGGACAAGTAAATTCAGGAACAGCAGTGCCGTCAAGGGTGAAACTACTGCTTGCTGACTGTGCAATGACCTCCATGCATTGCCTCAAAAATTGCACAGAGGAAATGAGATAATATGCACAAATATATGTGCTTCTAGTTTAAGCCTGAGGATGTGGTTTCATCACCTTCTTCTCTTCCAAATGGAAAAGGGTGCATTTTGTATCATCTCAAGTATTACCACAGACAGATTGTCAGAAATGATGCTGGAGCATTCAAAACACTGATTGAGTCACTTTGGGACACCCTTTCCCTTGAAATCTGAGAAAGCTCAGCATCTCTGGTTTCTGATGTGCCTCTGCTCCAGTTTCATCGCCTCTAAAAGGGAGAGGTAAAAGCAGGAGCCTGTGAGGATGAATTAATTTATATGGCAAAAATAGGACACAAATATTAAGTGGTACCAAAGTGCAAGTGTGATGGTATCATTATTTACAATGCAAATGCTCCCCACTAATGACGGGCTTGCACAGTGACAGACAGCAGGGGTGGGATTCATTGAGGCTCATGTTCAGACTCTCTCTACACTCAATGAAACTCTACTTTTTTAAGGCACAGTTCATCTTACTTTACAATTCATCTATTTTAGAAATCAGTGTTAGAATAAGAGGAATAGCACCCTGACAGAGCTCCTTTCTCCTCACTGACTACAAAGGGACCTTCATGGGAGTTACTAATGTGTACATGTCTACATTGTAGACCCCCACAAGAGGATTAAAACCTACCCTACCCAAATCCTACCCACTCACTACAATGTGCTCCTACTAATAAGCCTATTTCTTAACCCACTAGAACAATGTCCATATCAAAGGGGGAAAATCCCACAATTTGCAAATAAAATTGAAGTTCCTGTTTTAAGAACCATCCCTTCTAGTTTCATATCTCAGTCATCTGCATAAAATATGAAGCCCTGAACAAAACCTATTATCTAAATCGTAATAGGAATCAAAAGACCACTATGTCACCTCCATCACATCGTCTCATCTTTTATACTAAAGAACCACATGGTTTCAGAGGAAGAAAGCAATGCATGTGAATTGATTACAATAATCAGTGTCAAAATTTAAATCATGATGAAGGATGAAAGAGGAAGACTAATATAAAATCATCCCTACAGTGAGGTTTTTGTCAGACATAATTTCAATTCAAACTTTTAACATAGGCTGTATGAATTAATTAACTTCCAGTAGAATTACTGTTTATCCTCTAAAATATATTCTATATTGCTTCTATAACTGGTATTTGTCTGCAAATATACATCCAATAATAAGAAAACAGAAGAAAAACCATGAGCAGTATGGTCAGCTGGCTCTCTCCAAACACTACTTGGATTCAGCAATGGACATTAAGGCACTGAGGGATTTTGCTTCATTTAACTTATCTAGTTGAACTAGTTATTCCCAGCCAAATCCAATAAACATCCTGTGAATAGGACTAGGCAGTGGTATACCTTTCGCCCTCCTAGCCGGAACCTCATGAAACTGGCAGTTTGCCACATACGAGCTGCAGAGCCAAACCTAACACCTCTGGCCTGAGAACAGCCTCTTACCATGTGACTTCTGCATGCACCTTGAAGGCAAGCAATACAAATTCACCTATTTTACTGACATTCCCCTAACACTTCTAACACAGGCTGAATCCACAGGTAGCCAAGACTACTTTCACAAAGTTAATCCTAGCAAGTGCAGGAGGAGCTTGCTCATCACGCATGCCTTGAAAGTTTGTAGTTATGCAGACATAAAGATTCTTCACTCCATTTGTAAAATATTCATTTTCAGGAAAATGAAAATCTTTCCTGTTTCTCATCAGGATTAGCAAAATACACTTTGGAAATGTTTACATCTCTTGGTGACTACTTTAGCACACTGTGTATCAGTGGCAATCTTTTCTCAGCTAGAATGCCTCACCCCATAAAAGGAAAACAACTGTGCAGAATCACCAAAGATTAGCTGATATTTATTGACTATGCCACACAGCTATGCATGCAATGCATATCGTTGTCAACCCCTCATCTTCAGCACAGGAGCACTCCAAAGCCGGAGCCCAATTCTCGGCATGTGACATCATCCATAGGCTCTCCTTAGCCAGGGGGTCTCGTGTGTCTACATCACAGAGTAAGAGAGAGCCGAGGAGGGAGCTGGAGTGCCAGCACTATGCTAGTCCATACTACTTAAACATTACCTCACTCTCTGGCTCTCCTTTGAACAACCCTAACAAGCTCTCTCGAAGCCAAAGCCGCTGTCAAAGGATGGTTAGACCTTAGCAGCGTAAATACAGCCAATCCACTTAACTTGGCCTCAGCACCAGGGACCTGTCTGTCCTTAGCATACCTAATGAGGGCGTGGAAAAGACGGTGGCTGATGAGCTGAATTATCTCTCCTTAACGAACCTGAGTGGCAACAAAGCACGGAGCAAAGGATTACGTAATAAAAATCACATCAGTCCCTTCCCATCGTCTCCTCCCCATCCAAATGTCAGAACTAAGTTTAATTTAGGCATGTCAGCATTTGCAGAGGGTGGCATAAGTGCTTCCCCTTTTGTAGGCAACAGAGAGATCTGTGAGCAGCTCCACTATTCCCTATGTCCCACTCAGAAAATTGGTCTTATTTAGCAACAGAGAAAACCACATGCTTTAAGAGCTTTCCTAAACTGCAGTCCTTGTGCCTCCATCTGCCTGAAATGAAGTAAATCAGGATTAGTAATCAAGACTGGGCAGTCACTTGACTACACAGACATGTGTCAAGACAAAAGTAGAACAGGACAAATGTTGGCAAAAAAAACCCTTCATTTTCTGCTCACAAAGGTTTTGGATTCACTGCTGATAAATATTCTAGCAGGGATCTTCATAGGCAGGCAAATATTTCCCAAACACAACAATTTGGAAAGAATAGCACAGAACTTTTTTTAGAGCAAATTTCAAATCTCTATGCAAGATGAACACAATTCCAGACTTGCTTGGTCAGTGAAGAGCAATATACCAATAGTCTGTAATGTGAAAAGAAAGCACATAAGGCTCTAGGGTAGTTGTCCCAATAGAATCATACAATCATAGAATATCTTGAGTTGGAAGGGACCCATAAGGATCATCAAGTCCAACTTCTGTTTTCATGAGACTGCTTTTGAGCAACCTACAAGCTAAGAAGAAATTATCAGGCAAAAAATCAGATCCCCATTGCCAACATCTCAGATCCAGCTGTCAGGCAACCCAGGAGCCATCCATGGGGCCAAAAGATGATGTGAGAATAGGGCAAAGTGCAGAGCGCCCTGGATAAGGCCATTCCACAGCCTTCTCCACCCAAATCACTGGGCAAGGGAGAGGTACCCACGCCAGCTGAGCGACTTGACCTTTGGACAGGGAAGAAAGGGCTGACAGAAGCCTGGAAAGGGTTTAGCCTTGGTAAATTGAGCAAAAAGCAAGAGAAAGTGGAGTTGAGACTCTGGAGACCTAAAAAAAAAAAAAAAAAAGAAAGGAGTACCTCCAACCCTGGATACAGTATGAGACTTGGAGAAGAAAAACTCAGGGCCCAAAGGTCCCTGCTGAAGGACCCATCCATCCTAAAATGGACTGTCCAGACAAGTAGGTATTAAGTCTGAGACTTTTCTTGTGTCTTTATATTTTTATGCCAAAAATCTCAGCTATTTAGAAAAACATGTTTTGTAGAATTTTCAGATATTTCCTTTGAAAAACAGTTACTGTTTTTTAAATTCCGAAAGTTCTAAAATATTTCCCCCATCAGCTTTATTTTTATAGTTCATATACTCTCCTCTCACAGATCCATTTGTGGAGATATTTTGTAAATTAATATATTTAGCAGGGTGTCGCTGACAAATGTTAATCACTTAAATCCCTCCAAAGTGACTTTGCACTCACGATTTTAATTAGAAGCCATGCCAGGTTCAGGTGGAAAGCAATCCTTTTTTGCTGTGCTTGATTAATTGTGTTGTATATAGCACTTCTCTGTGACTCCATAAGAAATTCCAGGTTGGGGACTTAATCCATTCTCTTCAAGAAATCATAGTCAGGGTTAAGGCTGCTGAAACTAATACAGACTAGAGAGATGAAGGCCACAGTAAGGTAAGATGCTCACATCTCTGGTTTCATACACTTCATGAGTTTTCTCCTTCTTGACTTGATCTGTGCCAGATCGCATCCCACATATTCCTCAGCCAGAGTGCAGAGACCCCGTGGGCCATCTTGTCACATTCGCCCATTCATGTTTGGTAGTCTGCTGATTTAACAGGGAAACAGAGAGGTTCCCCTCCATAGCACTATGCTCAAATTCTTTTCTAAATCATCTTATCACCAACAGAGCACCAGATTGCAAGTTCAGGACTGCAGAAGATATTTTTCTGTGAAGCTCAATAAAACGACTTTTATTTTCTGCATCGTCTCTCATTTCCTGCCTCCTTCAGAATACAGACTGGTTTGTTTGCTTTTCAGTGAACGAGGGAAGGGAGTGGGAATGGAAGAAGGGAATTCATTTCTATTTACTTGGTTTGATCTGATGTTGTTTCCATAATTAAGAAATTTCTTCTTTTCTGAGGCAGAGGCAGCAAGGAAAACTGCTTTATTTGGGGAAATGCAGGGCAAGAAAATTCAGAAAATTGCTTTCCCTGGTCAACCTTTACAGGAAAAAAACATATAACAGAACACCAAAGTGCAGAAAAAATAAAGTCCCCTTTGTTTACGTATAGAAGCATAAAAATAAATATGCAAATGGCGAACATTTTCTACAACACAGAGGAGGGAAACTGCTTGAGAAATGGCTGGTGCCAAGCAGTTCCCTGTGCTTGATGCGTCAGCAGGGTCCTGGCAGCAGCATTTAAAAAACACAGTGCGTGTTTGTGTGCGTTCAACACTCCCCTTGGGAGACCCTCTTTCTTCAGACTGTTCTGTGGGCTGTGTTCAGCACCCAACACATACCACGAGTGCAATATCTACTTCTTATCTACTGTAGAGAGGTTACTAATGTCTCTGTAGGTAACTCCTTCCTAAGGAAAATCAGCAGAGAGCACCATGAGAGACCCTGAGCACATTTGGAAGAAGCCAGGGCTGTGAGTATAAATCTGAACACAAAAAAAAAAATGTGAATGCCGAAATAGCATAACTCAAGGAAGATATCACATAGCAAAGTGTACCAACAGATTAAAGTCGAGACCAAAACCAATACAGAACAAACGCAAAGCTAAGATGTCCATAGACATCTCCCAGGAGAGTATCTGCAAAGTCAAGCCACGGGAACACAGTTGAAATTAGATCATTCCGTAGGTAGTGTGGGTGCTAACTAAACCTGAATGCCAGAGTGCTCAGAGAAGGTAGTTTTGATGGGTACACTTGAGAAAAACGTTGTGTCTTTTATCCTGTGAGACTGGTGTTATATAGTGCTGTTGACCACAAGCTACCCAACTTCTACTCAAAGGGAGCCCTTCCCAAGAAAAGAGTGGGGGTTTTTTCAGCTCTGGGCATGGATTGTATTTTCTCGCATTCAGAAATGAAAACATAAGAAGGTATTCTTCCTATCCCTCCCAGACTCACTTCTGATGAACCTGAAGAACAGCACAGGCTGGTCCCGGATATCAGAAGTAATGCTCTTCGTCATTTTATACACTGAAATGAACACACTTCTCAGCTGTCATGGAGACTGCAGGCAAGCTGAACTGACAGAATTGTTCCCAGTGTGCCATAGACATCCCTTTGGGAATGTCCTTCTAGGCCTGTATGAAAAGGGAGGGTGGGGGATATTGCCTTAAACCTGACCACTTTTTGACAAGCTGATCCTATACTTAACAGGAGCTTGGTAAGTGAAAGCACCATTACCTCAAGTGGTAATGGCAGCTGAAATTGATCTATTATGAGTCCTACAAATTTGAACAGTTATGCTAAATGCTATTAAAATGTATGGAACCTCTTTGTCTTCAATTATTAAATGGAGTAATTTATGAAATGTAATCTCAATAACCTCACTGTCCTACTGACCATCCCCAATGAAAGGAAGAGTAAATGTAGAGAACAGCGGTATTGATCTTTTCTTAAAGGGGGAAAGAAGAGGATCAGGCCTGTTAACCCTTTGCTGCAGGAGAAAGTGGTTCATTCGTGGTTTCTTTTCCCCCCAGAGGTCATGTCCTTCTTTCATTTCTGGGGTAAGGTTTCAGTCTGACAAGTGGTAATTGATTCCGCTGCTGGTTAGGCTGGGGATAAGTGGGAGATGAAGTTTCAGTGAAAACAAATAGCACTTCACAGGTCTGACCTTTCCTCTTTAAGCTTTTGTTGTGGTTTACTTGGGATGTGCAGCTTAAAGACTCTAAACCAGTGGTGTCTATCTCACAAAGTTTCAGATAGTCGCTCCCAAACTTTTGGCCTGGAGTTAAAGCTGGCTTTTGCCTTTGGGTCTGCTGGCAACCTAGCTTAGAAATTGTTTTTTTTCATCTTCTTTCCCATGACTTTGTGTAAGAGATGAGAACACGGTCCAGCAGTAGCCATGACATTTTGCCAGTAGGCTGAGGTTCACAGCTTAGGGTTTCAGTGTTCAGCAGTGCTGTTATGAGACAAAACATGTATTAAAATATAAAGGCAGCCACTGTGTCTCAAATCAAGCCACCCAAGGAAGTGGCAAATCTCAGCTACCTCTTTTCTTTCTACAGCCCTCTCCTTCTACCAACACGGCAGTCAAATTGCATCTTGTACACATACCTACTTATGCTGTCTTGTGTACCGAATTTACTCTGTCATTTCAGCCAGCTCTGAAGCAGGTCCCTGTTTCTGAGTGTGCACTTTTGCAATATATGCATATCTTGTCAAAGATCCCTGCTGAAAAGTGGCACCGGATTGCAGGACTGGGATTTCAGCTACACCCAGTTAATGAGAAACACTCTAATTCAAAAAGCAAAAAGTGTCTTGACCTGCTTGTGAGTCTTTATTCTGTGTATAGCGGAAAGGAAAATAGCCTCGGGGGCTCTGTTCAAATGCTTCCAGTTAGGGATAACATTTCTCAAAAGTAAGCCTCTTTATTTACAAGCATGTTGTTATTGCCAAAGTCAGCCTTTATTTTAAGGTGTTCTCAGAAGAGTGCACATGGCTCACGTCTTAGCAGAAGCAACCAAAGTTTTGCAACCCATATGTTTTGCCAACAGTAATAACACGTTTGAAAGGGGAAAGGTTTACTGAATCTTCTTTATTTCCTTCTCTCGAATGTCCTGAATTTCCAAGAGAGCCCTGACAGTCCTCCTTCACCGCCTACAATTTTCTCTTCTGTCCCAGAGCAGCCACCGTTCCCAGTAGCTCCAGCTCTTCCTTTGGCAGTGCTGCAACTCGCTTGGTGCTCCTCGGTGCTGCTGCCAGCCCTCAGCACTCTCACCCAGTGACATGAGGAGCTAGAGCCAGTTCAAATAAATCTGGGACCATCTGCACATCAGGCTTCCCAGCCCCTCAGCCAAAGATATGCACTCAGCCCTCCTCAGCAGTGACGGCCATGCCACGAGCGTGCCTGCCAGGCGGGATCAAAGCCACGTGGGAAGAGGTGGTGAGGGATGTGCTATGTGAAAGTGGTTTGGGGGAGCCAGCTAGTGGGTAAACCTTTCCTTTTGAACAGGAATGCAAAATGCCAAAGTCAGCACGCCAATGCCAGGAGAAGTGGTGAGGCCAGTGGAGCAGATCAGCAGTGCAGCAGAGGCCGTGCAGGCACCCGGGTCCCCTGTGATGCTGTCAGCCAGCTGTGGTGGCCATGGTTCTCCATGTCTTTGCACCACCAGCCCCACCTGGCCAGAACTTGCCATGCAGGGCTGCATATATCTAGCCCCTTCAGTGCTCCCAGAGGCAGATGTCTCTAAAAACTTGCTTTTAGTGTGGCAGCTCATAGTGTGCTTCAAGAGCCTAGTATATGGCCCCTAGCTCTTTTGTTCTGCAACTGAGGGGCTTCAATATGTTAAGTACTCGTTTTGGGGTCCATACTGCCACTTGGTTCCTAGCCAAGGGCAAAAATATTCAGTACTTCTGTTTTCAATGGTTTCTCCTCATTTCCCATTAAAATTTTTTGTTTACTGTACATGATAAGACCCATGGTTGCCTGGCCTCTCTTTTATAAGAGCAAACTAAAGGAAAAAAAGCTACTCTTGTGCCAGTATGTCTTGAAAGAAAGGTCAGATACCATCTGCCTGTGCAATAACCAACCCTGAAGCAAACCCAGACTCATTACATATTGGTATCATTGTTTCATTTGCTATATGGAAAGACAACATGCCTTAGTCACCACTGTTGCGGATGGCATATGCACCACTCTCCACCTCCCACCCAAAAAAGACCCTCTTAGCATCAGTGCTCTCCTACTGGGAACAAAACTGCGCTTCAGGGCACATTCCCATGCAACTATCACTGCCCAAGCATGGTGGTCTTGAGGGAGGGTAGTGTATGAGTGATGCTAAAAATGACACTCACCACAAAACTCCCATGCAGGGCATGTGGAGCAGTAGCTTCTCTGAGGGAGTAGCAGCTGCATGAGGCTACGTAGCAGCAGAATGGTCCTTCCAACCACTCAGCTAAAGCAAAGAGCAGGACACATCTGCTGGGGGTGACAGTCCTTGGTTTGACCCAGAATATTCATATTACGATATGATTTGAACTGATTGTTAAGAGTGATTGGAAAAAGAAGCAGGAAGATTGCAAGACTCTTTACAAGTTAAAGTAACCATAATCAATTAAAGTAAAAGAAAGTAAACCTCTGTCCTTTAATCTGGACAAAACCATTCCATAAACACATGGATGTTTCTGAATTGTGTCATTGGGGCAATAATTTTTATTTAAAAGGTCTGTATTTAAAATGTATTGCAGAAGGTGTACCAGCACATGAACACATAGTAAAATGCCTAAGATGAGGGAAAATTACAAGGACCTTAAATCACAAGATGATCCAAATTGTGCATCCAGATGTGCTGGGGATCTTTTAGGATAATAAAATCTGTGACACTGTATGTATCATACCAAAGCTTTTATATTTGAAGGGAAGGGAACCAAAGGACATTCTGAAAAGGACAGTCATAATTGCTCAGGTCAAATCCTGATCTATTTTATCACAAGAAGGACTAAATCTAACCCAGGAAATATTTAAACATTTGCTATAGTAGCCATGCATACCATGAGATATATATTTTTTTTAAATAAGCCACACCAACTTTTCCATCCTGATGAAAGAGGAATTTAATTTGATTTCTAAAAAAAATACAAATAAACAGATGTAATAGAAACCATTTCTGAAAGGAAATTCAAGTTACAAAGAGCTCTTGACTAATCATAAAGCCATGCAGCTTTGAAAGGAAATACATTGATTGCATTTTTACTCCTCTGAGAAGTCAGATGTTTGGAAACACCCAGGATTTAAAAAAAAATATTTCCTGCTGTGCACATAAAAACAGATTGTAAACCCAGGAACTGGGATCTGATTTTTTTTATTTTTTTTTTTCTTTAAACTCAGGTGAACCACCTGTGTTTCACAAGAGTAACTCCATGAAGAAAAATGAAGATATTTCTGATTTTCATAGATGAGCTTAGGACAGAGTTCACTGAATAAGGTTGGTAGTATGAGTGCTATTTGCCCAGTTCCCCATTAAAACCTCATTGAAAACAGTGCAGCTATGCCAGTGTTTAAGTTCAGCAACACAATGCCAGCTATTTTCAATAGGCATTCTGAAGTAGGAGGGTAAATATTAATAAGATTTTTATATCTTTATAAACTGGATTTTTTTTTCCCCCACTTGCCTTAAAAATCAAGTTAAAAATGCATTCTGTATCCTCTGACCAACTCAAATAGGAAGCAAAGTGATGCCTGTGGTGGTAGTGTCCTGCAAGTTACCTTGGCTTTTCATCAGTATAATTATGAGCAAAATGTATTACTATGAGCAGCAAGTAAGTGCAGACAAGCATAGGGGAATAAAGGCAGGCGTTCACACATTTTCTGTTTTGTATCAATATTTGTCAGGTTCTACCCTTCACACCTAAGTGGAAGGAGAAAATGCCATGTTGCGTGCAGTATGTTGTGCTGTAGCCGAAGATCTTCCAGACATCTGGAACTGTGTCAAGCTGAGGAAATGCAGCTTCATTATCTGAGCACGAAATGCTCTATATCCTCAAGAAAACTTTTTAAAAGGCTGTCCAGCTGTACACAGCCCACTGGTTGTATACACCATCAAAATTAATGAATGGCTCCCTTTTTTAAGTATATCCTATCAATATACAAAGAAATAGAAGCAACAAAGCCGAATGAGCTGGCCTGAGCCATGCCTCCACGGAGAAATTTGAGAAAATGAACTGTCAGGTGATGCCTCGTAATTGGCACTGACACACCCATGGTGAAAATGGTTTGGCTGGTGACTCCATACCCTGACGTTTGTGACTGAGTTAAGCTGTTCACCTGCCGGAGTAACATCCCTGAGTCATATCCGACTCAGTCCTGACCTCCACTTGGGTGGCACAGAGGGCTGGTCCATGCCATTAGCTGGCTTGAGGGCACTTCCACTGCTGCTTCCAGGTCTAATAACTTATCTTCTTCCCTGATGCCATGGAAAACAGAGGAGACCCACAGTGCAGAGTATTCAGGCTACATTTCTGACACCCACCACACATCTTGCCCTCACTTCTGCCCTGATGGCTGGGAGGAGGCTCTGCTCAAGCTCTGCCTTAGTCAGGGTGAGACGGGAACACGCAATCTGTCATAGACATTCTTAGCAATTATAAGATGCTTTTGCATTGCCAAGGTAAAGAAATTAAAAGCTGTAGCCTGAGAACAATGTTGAATAGTTTAGAATGTACCTCATAGGTGAGCAATAATTAATATTCTAAGATTAAAAACTGAAAAGTCATTCATCATCTTCAAAACTCAAGTACAGCTTAGGGCTGGAGCTTACAGCTTCACACTCACCCCCATATTTTTTCTGTTCACAAAAGACCCCTTTTTTAACAGCCTCTCTGTTTTGATGTTGGGCAAAAATCCTGGACTTGCAGAAACAAAAAGATCTTCCCATTGTCTTTGGTAGGTTCCTCTTTTCATTTCAAGCCTTAAAAACATTATTTGAAATCTGGAAGTCTGGAATAGGGAAGTTGGTGGGAATTACAAGTCTGACAAACTCTAGTCTCAATAAAGGCGCCACTAGTGAGACGTTCAGAGCCAAGTGTTTCCTGCCTCCCCATGTGGGCAAGGTGCCTGTGACAAGGGAGACAGGGAAAAAACAATTCTGCGGTGGCTAGCTAGCAGCAGACTTAATGTATCCTCACACGCCCTCTTCAAAAGCTGTAAGAAGCTACATGGAGTATCCCCTGCTTCTGAGCCTTCCAGTCCACCCCATCCATATCCAGTCAGCCCAGAAGCAACATGTACAAACACTCGTGGCAAGTGACTGGAAAGAGAGCCTGAAAAAACCTCCTCTGTGCAACATGATCCATCTCTTTCTCCACACGGGTGGCCTAGGAAAATGCCTTTCCCTGACAGAAAGTTGTGGAAAAAGGTATTACAAACAGTGGTATCCAAAACCATCTGAGTGGAGGAAAGCAGCTCTCACAAGGTAGGGTACGAGCCAGATTACAAAAACGTTCAGCTTTTACTTAGGTGATAAAATAAGAGGTCAGGACTCCAGTGATGAGTAATATTAACATGTTGTGTGAGGAACTGTTTTGGGAGAAGGAAACCATCAACTGAATGTTTTCATAAGTGCTGTTGGGTTCAGAGCAGTTCCGCAAGCCTTAACCTTATTTGTATATTTGAATGGAAGCTGAATTCTTTCAAAAATCTGGATCAGCTCAGGAGGTTATGAGATCTACATAAGAGTTTTAGAGAGAGACACAGTCTTTATTGCAGTTTGTGTAGCATAGAGCACCCTGCACGAGCCCTAGAGACAGCAAACTCTAAATAAACTGCAGCAAGAGAAAAACTAAGATTTCAGTTGTTTGCACACAAGAGAAGAACATAGGGTGCTGCATTATGACTGACAGAAAAAGAAAATAAAGAGGCTATTACCTGCATTTAAGTAATTTTTTCCTGGGGAGGGAAAGATATTAGAAAGCCTGAAGGATTCCAGGCAATTTATCACAATTATCTTTAGAACGGAATCATCCTGTCCTTCTACACTTCAGTAACAGATGTAAGATAAAGTAACTTTTAAAGAAATAGAGCTATGCAGAAGGCAAAGTATTATTCAATGGTCTTTGACCAACAGACTCGGTTCATTTTTAAAGATGCTTACGCTCAGTGATAGACCATTTGGGAAGCTGGTATTTTCCTATTTATATATATCTTTGTTGCTTTGACTTTTGTTCTACTTCTGAGTATTGCATCAACTCCCAGAGGGAAGAGGCTGTGCTTTTTACATCCTTCTCAGATGTTTATTCAGCATCTAATACCCCAGAACAGGTCATTGTCAATGATGAACTCAGGTCTGACAAAATAAACTCTGCCAATAACCTTTGCCCATCTGTTGCCAGGGTCCAAGACACATGATGCTGCCCACTGCAGACTTGGCATTTCTTGCTCTTCCCCAGATAGCAAGAAGTGCAGTTTCAGGCTCTCAGTTCTGCTCCCAGGCAGGAAGGTGGCAGTTCCAATAGAATACTCCATCTCGGTAAGATCACACAGCAATAAATCAAGTAGCCAGACACCTGAAGTCCCAGTCATCTGTAATGCATCCATTTCACACATAAAGACAGTTTTTATCTTTTCCATATCCAACATTAACCAAGTGAATGAAGCTCAGGGAGTCTTTTTTTCAATAATGCAAAAGTAAAGAAGTAGAAACCCACCTGGCAAAGGATGTGTGCTCCTTTACTGTATGTGATGAAGGATGACAAAAAGTGCCACTCTAAGTTTGCTCTGTGTAATTTAGCTTTTCAGAAATTCTTCCAAAAATAGGCTCTGGGTTTCACAAATATCACACGTATCCACACCTATCTATTTATTGACAACTCACAGTGCACAGATCATTACAGGACAATATATTTTACTAGAAAGCTTTAGGTGATATGGTGTATAAAATTCTTTACTTAACTACAATTTAATGTAGAAAAACATAGTTTGCTGGTGAGGAGACACTTCCCTAATTTTTGCAGTACATTTGATTCGGACCACTAAAATTAGCAGCTCAGCTTAATGACCAAAAGGAGGCAGTGGCTTTAATTTGGCAACTCAGTTTGTCTTGCCTGCAGTGGTATTTTAACCCACGTTGGCCACATTTAGCTAAGCTAAGTGCACCCTGTCCTTTACATGAGTTTTGTTGAAGTGGTAGAACATCATCCATGAGTGCTCTCTCTGCAACACTCCTATACGGAAGGGTCGCAGGAAGGGGGTAGGATGTACATCAGGGAAGGCTTCATTTTCTGACCATCAGCACTACTACAGCCCAGGAAAAGAGAAGGAGCACATTATACCAAACACCTTCAGGCAAGTCAGGAAACGAAAGCTGAGCATGGAAAGGCTTCTTGAAGTCAACGTCAAACACATCTGTTGATTTGGACAGAAAATCAAACATGTCAAAACATTATTTGCACGTTCAAATTGATACTGATATAGGCAGTAACTGTTTGATTTTCATGAAGTTTCAAGTCTTCTCACCTGAAAGTTCACAGAAAGCATCTTTCAGATCTATGTAACAATAAAAGGAGGTTTGCTTATCAAAATATAATTAATTTCCAGTAGCAGGAGAATTAATTTCTGAAAGCTGGACCATTGACTTCATAGCCTTAGAGTGGTATGACTTGACCTAAGCAGCCACACAATTTAATTAACATTTGTTCATGGAATAATTAATCCAGTAGCCTTCTGTTAGTATTCATTATCATGCATAAGGTGAATGTGTACTGTACATATATGGTTAAAAATACAAAGCCGGTTGTGTCCAAGCTGGCACAAAAAATGCCCTCCGGAGATGCTGTGTACTGAATATCTTAATTCAGCTCCTGAGTCTATTCCCATGCTTTTTAACCTTCACTTTTTTTCTGAAACGAACCAAGGCAACCCCTTAAACTGATTTACACTTGTGAAATTATTTTCTCTGCTAACTTAATTCATGTGCTTATTCCCTTTTGGGGTAATTATTTCAACACACACTCCCATTTTGCCCATATTATATCCCATAATTTTCCACCTTTTTATAAATGTAAATTTCTCCCTACCAGCTTAGTCAGACTTATTCCAGGTTTTATGCTGTACAACTTTTAGTTTGCTGGACAGGCAGTTAGCCCTTTTATCAGTATTTTAGCTAACAGTCAATTTAATACTAAAATGGTAGGTCAATATGTTCTGACCCAAACTGGGCTGGAAACCTTGAATTTGCAGGAACAAGAGGGAATTTACTCACACACTTTCCAGGCAATGAAGAGCATTGATCTAAGTCTCGATTTCAGTTTTAAAGGTTACTTATGGCTGAAAGGAATTCTTAAGATGTCATGGATCACATCACTGATATAGGCACCTGTTTTTTCAGGATACAGATGTCCGTCTACCTTTATTCTCCCACACATGGCAACAATTTTGGAGTAAAAACACTGATGGATGAAAATATTGGAATATCACTTTCTTCCTCCCTCTCCGACCATGCCTGCAACACTGCCACTCTCAAAAATAATACTTTTAATAATGGTCCAAATACTACACACATTAAGATTTTTTCATAGGCTTTGTATCTCAGGCTTCCCCAATTGCACAAATGACTGAAAAGTTTAATGTGTACACGGGTGGGAATTCATGCAGTAACTTTACCATGAAATCTCTCTCTCTTTTTAGACCATTGGGCCCCAGGGATAGATATGGATAGACATTTCTCTGTCTTTAGATATTTGCTTTAAGAACATCATGCTACACCCCAAGAAATATCATATGAAAACACTTTTGCTGATCCCCTTCAGCATGAAATTGCTGCTTGCATAAACTCAGGAATGCTGTGAAGTAGTAGCAACAATTATTTTTCAGAACAAAATCTCAGTTCAATCGACATATAGCAGTATCTAGTGACATAAAACCACAGTTTTTGGACTAAAATGCATAACTAGGTTGTTCTTCCCACTGATTACATAGCCTGGTTTTGTAAAATGACAAACTATTTTTAGGTGTTCTAATTTTTAAGTGCTTACATTGACAGACCTATCAAGGACTTTATTAAGGGTATGAATACTCAACATTTTCTAAACTTATACCGTGTGACTGGGGCTAAGGCCATCTAATTACAGTCTCTAACCTATAATGCACATCAAATGCATGTTAAGATTGGGATACAAGCAGTTAGCAGTGCTAGAAATTGTATCTTTTCTATTACAGAGAAAAATGGCCATCCCCAATAGTGTTATATTAGGCTTTCTTCAAAATATTTTATTTTCCAGGAAAAACAAGACCAGCATAACAACTTTAAAATGTTTTGAAATCTTTGTATTTGTTTTTAAAGAGAATAAAAAATATCATAACATGACATATGAATTATAATGATATTTTGAGACACAATAAAGTAACTCTTGAATTAATAAATAATGTTTTGTGGCAAAAGATTAATTTGTCTGTGCTGGTCACTGAAATCTAATGAATTTTGATGACCAATGAAGAAAAGAAATGAAGAGAAAGGAAAAGAAATCCAGCTCATTCCGATGGTTTTGAAAAGCTTTTAGCCTTTAGAAGCTAACAACTTGGACTAAATAGTACCTTGATAAATACAGAGAAGCCTCTAGGTTTTTTAACAGAGATTTCCTACTGGCATTACCTCAAGGAAATTCAGAAATAAAGCCTGTGAGACGTGGTAACACTAGCTCTGCAATGTGTAAGGAGTACTGCTGGCCCATTTTACAAATAGACCTCATTTTACAAACATTTCTCGTGTCATATCTGAGAAGGAAATCTATGCTCCAGGGATGCTAGTAGTCTGTCTGTCAAATCATACTAACTATCATTTAACAGGACCCTGACTTGTCCTTACCTTAACCAAACAACTAACATTGAGCAGCGGTTAATAAATCCTGTTAAAATAAGCCTCAGAATTACAGAATCATGTTAACAGATGATAAACATCAGTAGCTCATACTCTAAAATTACATGCAAGCAGGCCAAGTTCCTAACAACAGTTCCCTCTGGAGAAACATCAATGCAAACTCGGTTTGAGAATCTGAACTGCACTTTTCAGAATGTATTTTTCTAGATTATTTTTCATCTCCAGTATTTCACTTTGTACTCTGCCCTTAAGAAGCAGATGTATGTTTTCTATGTTTCTCCAGTGACCCTTCCCCAGTGTAGATTTCCACACAAGTATCAAAACAACCAGAAAAATATGAGAAAAAAAAAAAATCACTAACAGGAGCAGTAGTACACCTCTGACATGGACTTTAGCATGGAGAATGTAAGAAGCCACAGGAACATATAGGAGTTTTGTAGAAAAACAAACCCTGTAGACGATGGTCAGGCAGCAGGAACAGAGGGGTGTGGTGGTGGTGCCTTCACACCACTTGGTGCTGGCAGTCCAGCAGGTGCAAGGGAAGGCCTGGTAAATCAGATTGGAAGCTTGAACAGAGGCAAAGATGCATGGGTTTTTGAAAGTGAACACAACAGCTTGAGCAGAAAAATATCTTTCCAATTCAGGGCTAAAGCTAAACTTACCATTCCTGTGAAGGCTGATTTATTTGTTGGTGTGTAAAAGGAAGAGGAGCATGTAGTAATCACACCACCATGCAAGGGGAACAATACAGCATTTAACATAATCCAAATCACAGACTTGGCAGCTCTTGATATCTCTGGTTTCAGACAACTCTAGGGCAAACTAAATACTCCAGAGATAGGTCAGAAGTTCTGCATGCTGCTGTGTCTGCTTTTCTGCTATATAAATCACTCGAAAAGAGGTGAAAAGAATGAAGATCTGTTGACTACAATAAAGCTGTCATGATTTGTACATCCCGAAATTCTGGCTTACTAACTTTTTTTTTTTTAGTTTTTTCATAGCTGTTCATATCAGAATATTGTGAGCCTTGATTGTCTATTACCTTGCTTTAACTGGTAATAGCAAAATATTGCCATTGCATTCCACTTTCCTTTCATACTTGCTCATTTACAGGCAATTGAAGGACTAAGAAAATTAAAAAAACAGTTGCCCTCCTTCCAGTCTCACAACTAAAGCTGTACAAAAAAGCAGTCTGGAACATCCAGAAGGACAGTGCAAACCCAGATACTGAGGGGGTTGCTGTCACACATGCAAGTGGAAGTGGCTGTGATCTACCACAGGCCTTCAGAAAATAGCAGGGATTACTCTCCTCTCCCTTTCCAAGTGGCTCACAACAATCAGCAAAGTTCACACATGACCAGAATCCTCAATGTTGGAAAAACTTTGCAGAAGAGCTGCTATAATTTTTTTTTGCCTGCCCAGTTTAGCATTTTCTAGGGAAATACTGAGAGTCTTTCTACTGCCTTAATGGAGGCTGAATCATGGTTTATTTAATCCACTAGAGTTTTCACCTTCTGATTTTTTTGACCTCACTAATTCTGAGAAGAAGTCATCTACTAAGATGCTACCTAAATAATTATCTGTAGAAATGTCTTATAGAATCATAGAATGGGTTGGGTTGGAAGGAACCTCAAAGATCATCTAGTTCCAACCCCCATGTCATGGCAGAGACACCTCCCACTGGATCAGGTTGCTCAAGGCTCCATCCAACCTGGCTTTGAACACTTCCAGCACTTTTGTTGACTAAAATTGATAGAAGATCCTGAAAAGTTTACAAACCTAATGAATTTTAATGAGTCTACAATACTCAGTTCCTTTAGGGTCCTGTGAACATCTCAGGTGCAAGGTTTGAAGTCTTACCATTTAATTTTACAAGCCATACTTTGAGCAGAAAAACTAATAAATCATGGTTTCTTATAGATGTGTGTCCTCTATCCCTATGGCTCCCTGCAATTTCTCAGTGTATTCCCTCTCTTCCTTGACTTTATTCCTTCTTCCACATCTGTAACTTCCCTCCATGCCAGTAGACCTCCGATTCATCTGCTCTCCGTAAGATGTAATTACTGGTTGACAACAACAAGGCTGGGGCCACAGCATGAATTGTGCTGACTGGGAGGCTGGCAATCCAAACAGAGCACATAACCATGGAGTTTGTGCTGTGGCCCTCCTCACAGTGGGGGCATTAAAGAAGATCTCTGTCCTCCACCCAACCTTCAATTTTTCACAAATATCTACAGAACATCGTCTCTTACAGGTGTTAGCTTCCTCTATGAATTCAGGTGAAACTCATCCATTTTTAAGGCAGTGTTGTGGTTTAACCAAAACCAGTACAGGAAGAGAGACAGGATGGTTCCAGAAGCTGTCCTTGAGAAAGAAAACCAGAAAACAGAACTAAAGCAACAATTTCACATTACACAGGTTTTTTACATTTAGCTAATCAAATCAGATTACCTTTTACAGCCTCAAGTTAATATTAAATGCAGAATATTTTAATATTTCCCCATGTTTCTAAACACTAACTTGAAAATTCATATTTGTTATTATTTTAATACTTTCCTTCAATTACAAATGCTTGACTGAAGTCCAGTAGCTTTGATCCTCTAGTGGTCTTATTTTGCTCTGTTTTATGTATGCCTTTGAGTCAACCTTTGTAGCCAAGGTAGTAGAACATGTAGAGCATTTTGTGTCATGCCTAACACCTGACACCTGTAGCTTGTTCTTGCTCCTATCAGCTCTACACAGAAAAGCTTCACACCTGTTGCAATGTTTTATTGGGGTTAATATCAGCACACTTTACATCTAAGTTAGAGAAGGCATATCAGAGATAACTGGAATTAAAGATAGTGAAGCCCAGGATCATTCTCAGTTCTTGCAGGGATTTGTCCTGAAGTCTCAGATCAGTTCCTGAAAAAACATAAATCACACCTGATGGCAAAGATCTCCATCTTTCCAAAAAGCTGCATAGCTCTTTGTCTCCCAGAGGTTCAAATGAACATTTAGAATACCTGTCAGTGAGTGCCCTGAAGACACAGACCAAAGCATTACATTTTACTTGATGTTTCTCTGTGAAACCTCCTACAAGGTTTCTACCTCATGGGTAGAAGCAATGAATCAGGAAATCATGAACACTCCTACACTAACAAAGGTAAGCCATTTTGACCAAAGGAAACTACAAACTGTTCATCAGCTCATTTCCTCTGTCAGGAAGGTGTCACCAGAAAAACTTCCATGTTCCCCAGATTCATTTCAAAGAGTTGTTCTTCAGCTGATCTTTTTTTTTAAAGGAGAAAGCTCAAAACTTTCCCTGCAGCTGCCTTAGTTCCTTACGTGAATGAAAGGAAGGCTGAAAATCTCGTAGACGCACTTTCTCCTGTGAGACTTTTCCTTGAAGATGGTCCAGAGATGTTGTGACAGCCCCCTTTCCTCCAGCATGACATACATTTTGACGCACAGGCAGGAACCAGAGATATTAAAAAAATGGAAGAAAATGTAGCAGAAGAATTCAAAACAAGTTTAGGTTTAGTGTGAAGTTATGAAGTCTACGGAGGAATATGCCATGGCTTTATTTTGTACAAACCAGTTTCTCCATACTGAGCACACAATTTCAGCCCATATCATGGGTGATGTGTCACTGATTTGCCTTAGACCTTTCCAAAGACCTCTTTCTCCAGACAAAGAAAAACTCTTGTGATGGCAAGAACTAATATTATCTCACAGAGGAATAAAACTTCTGCCCTGCAACACTAGGAGGAATCCAAGCTCAGAGAGAAATGCCATTCCAACCAGCTAATCTAACAAGACAGACCTGCCTGATTACTCAAGGAGATGTTGTTCTCTTCCTCCTGAAGCAATACCTTCAATAGCAAAGCAATTCCTTTTTCTTCAGTATTACAAGAAGGATCTCAAGTCATGGTTCCTTATGTATTCAAAGGGTAACTTATCCCCAGGACAACTTCACTGATAGAATCACAGCAGTGGAGTGAGCTGACTTTAATGGAATATCTGCATTTATGATGCATGGTGATCAGGTAGTGAGGTGGATTATGAACTGGCTGAAGGGAAGAAGCCAGAGAGTTGTGGTTAATGGGACAGAGTCTAGTTGGAGGCCTGTGACTAGTGGAGTCCCTCAGGGGTCGGTACTGGGACCGGTGTTGTTTAATATCTTCATCAATGACTTGGATGAGGGTACAGAATGTATCCTCAGCAAGTTTGCTGATGACACCAAACTAGGAGGAATGGCTGACACACCAGAGGGTTGTGCTGCCATTCAACGAGACCTTGATAGGCTGGAGAGTTGGGCGGGAAAAAACTTAATGAAATTCAATAAGGGCAAGTGTAGAGTTTTGCATCTGGGGAAGAACAACCCCATGTACCAGTACAGGTTGGGGGCTGACCTGCTGGAGAGCAGTGTAGGGGAAAGGGACCTGGGGGTCCTGGTGGACAGGAGGATGACCATGAGCCAGCAATGTGCCCTTGTGGCCAAGAAGGCCAATGGCATCCTGGGGTGTATTAGAAAGGGAGTGGTTAGTAGGTCAAGAGAGGTTCTCCTTCCCCTCTATTCTGCCTTGGTGAGGCCGCATCTGGAGTATTGTGTCCAGTTCTGGGCCCCCCAGTTCAAGAAGGACAGGGAACTGCTTGAGAGAGTCCAGCGTAGAGCCACAAAGATGATGAAGGGAGTGGAACATCTCCCTTATGAGGAAAGGCTGAGGGAGCTGGGTCTCTTTAGCTTGGAGAAGAGAAGACTGAGGGGTGACCTCATTAATGTTTATAAATATGTCAAGGGTGAGTGTCATGAGGATGGAGCCAGGCTCTTCTCAGTGACATCCAATGATAGGACAAGGGGCAATGGGTGTAAGCTGGAACATAGGAGGTTCCACATAAATGTGAGGAAGAATTTCTTCACAGTGAGGGTAACAGAACACTGGAACAGGCTGCCCAGAGAGGTTGTGGAGTCTCCTTCTCTGGAGACATTCAAAACCCGCCTGGACATGTTCCTGTGTGACCTGATTTAGGTGTTCCTGCTCTGGCAGGGGGATTGGACTAGATGATCTTTTGAGGTCCCTTCCAATCCCTAACATTCTGTGATTCTGTGATTTAGTCTGGGACTTCAAACAAAGCTAGTTTTCTCCACATAGCCCAGCCTTTCTTCTAAAACCATTTGCGGTAGAGTACAAGTGAACCACTTCTTTCACTCTGTGACAAAGAGGGTTCCTGCTGCCTGAAACAGCCCCTGTGCTGAGCAGTCTAAAGAGCAGAGTTAAGAGGGTCCAACTTTAGCCACCTTCTTGTTATCATAGGATCTGCCAGAATTGTGGTTACCATCTCACATCACAGCAGTAGCTCCAAAAGCTCCATCCCACCTTTAGCCTAAGCATCAGAAAGCACAAAGGTTACATGAGTAACAGTGGTATTGTTTCCTAGTTCTCATTTTAGAAAGTGGAAACCCTAGTAAACATACTCAGGGCAAGACATGAGCAGACACAAGGGGCAAGAGAAGGTTTGGGCACCATCCCATCCCCTCCTGCAGGGCTGAGACTAATGCCACCAAAGCATGTACCAGGCACATGTTGTGGTTGCTCGTGGCAAAGCAGTCAAGTTGAACAGCTAGTGGCAAGCATGGATAGGAATTGATTATGGTCTTTGCATCAAGGAATGCAGAGGTTTATTTCACGTAGGATGGAGGGAGTTCCTCACTCCATAGTGATTCATAGCTTATCTACACTCTCGTGGGTGATCACAAGGTTGCCACCATTGATGCCTTTTCATGCTGTGTTATTTAACTCAGCTTCTTTCTCTCTAGACATGTTACAAAAGCTCACCTGCTTACATTCATCAAAAGTCTTTAAAACACAGAATCAGGCTGCTCTGAAATAAATGTAACTCCTTAAAATCATATGTTCATCCACTCGTGGTGTGCAAATGTTGCAAGGTAAGGGATGAAATGCAGGCTCTGAGCTGAGAAAAGAGACGTGCAATAACTCACCAGTGGGCAGCGAGATACCCTGGACAGTGTGTATGTCTAGTGAGATCAGCAGAGGAGTCATTATTTTGGCAATCCTATCAAAACAGCACAGAAACCTGCCAACTACCCTAGTAAACAGAGCGGCATCTTGGAGCCACAACACTGCAAAACCACAGAATGCTCGTGTGCCAAACACCACTCTCCACAACAGGACATCAGCCTCATGGGCTGCACAGCTTTCTGACATCCATCTTTTGCTTCCTTCTTTGAATGAGAGTGCATTCATTTAACCCCCTGCATCAGCTCTCCCCACGGCCAGTTGCTGTTTCAGGGAGCTGTAGGCAGGATCTCCACATTCCTGTTTTTCCCTGCCCAGGCTGTCTCTTTTTGGATGTTTAAAGTCTCCTTGGCTTTGTTCCTTTTCTGACCATAGAGTATTTTGCAAAGCTCTTTCATCTCTCAGCACTTCAGAATAAACTGAATCTCTTCCCTAACAGTATGCACAAGGACAGATCTCAGGGGTCAAAGCAGAGGGCAGTGAAAGCTTCCCAAAGGCTCAGGAGAGGCACAAGGAGTAGCCAGCATGTCCCCAGGCCATGTTCACATCTTCTACCTTCAGGAAATGAGGCAAACCTGAGAAGGAGCTGATGCAGGGCCCAGCAGCAGGTGCCATGGACCCAGCAGCAAGGACAAGTCTTCTCACTTAGAGAGGGACTGATGTGACATCACCAGTGCCCTCTTCTTTCAGGAAGAAAGGCAGATGGATAGGGCATCATCTTGTCAAAACTACCTTATGGGGACAAATGCCCTGAAATACAAATCATTGCAGTGCTCAAGCTCCAGCCAGGTACCTGCAAGCTAGGAAGCTGCAGAGGTAGCTGAAGACTATCTTCACCAGCCCCTTTGCTTCTGGGTACCTGCCGATACAGCCAAGCCATGTCATGATGTGGGTCAGCACCTGAGAGTACTAAGGGAAAGAGGAGGGAGCCCTGGGAGACCAGAGAGGCTTCCACCTAGAGGAGGAAGCACATACATCAAGTCTCTAGTCACCTGACTCTTTTGTCTTTTCAGAGGGCACCCTCTCACACCTCCAGCACACTTTACAGAGAAAGGAATCGTTCTTCTGCAAATGACATTTCCCACAGTTGTCTCTAATTGTTCCCGCTGTCTGAATAGGAGGTTTTATTTTTATTCTTAGCTGATTGAAGTTGTGCCTAAAATCTCAGCCCCAAATTGCCCAATCAAGCAAAAGGAAAGCAAATGAAATCCATGCAAATAAGCTATTCTTGTTTTGTTATTATTGGGGTTGTTACCACATCCCATAGCACACTTTTCCATTAGCAACATTGGGAAAATTTAGCAGCCACTTGTGGGCCTGTTGTTATTTCTTTTGTTCCTAAATAGTACAAACATGTAAGAAAGAAAGATAGGTAGATTGACAAACAAGTATCTGTATCTCTGCATGACTCCAATAACTTTTTACATGTTTTAGCTTTATATACAAAAGCAAAACATCTGCTATCATTAAAGATTAATTAAAGAAACCAACCAACAGGAAAGAAGAGACAGTTTCCCATGATAGAGAAAACAGAACATCTTGCTTGTTCTCAGTATGCTCCCCCCAAACCTCCTGACATTGCCCTGGCAGGTGTGTAGGCAAACCCCTGACATTTAAAATTCCAGTACAGGAATCATATATGCACATACTACTCTTGGTTTCCCTGCAGAAATTACTCTTCCTATTTGATCTACCAGTGAAACTAATTGTTCTTGCAGTACCTCTGTCATCTGCTCTCCTGGGGTACGTGAAATAAAGGAAAGAAATACAAAATAGTGGTGAAATGCAGATTAAGTCCTCGAACATTAAAACTGGCTTTTATAACCTAATGTTCCTTTGCCTCTTCATACATTTTCATCTACTGCTGTCAGCTGTTTTGCAGTTGCAAAGAGCTTTCAATCCCAACACTGCTGCTCTTCACTCCGATCCTTTTCTCAGTCTCAAATAAGAGCAGGATTGGATTCATGAGTTCAGAGTCCCAATGATTTCAATGGGAGAAGCATTCTCCTACTCTCAAGAAAATAGTAGGAAGTTCTTGCCAATACATCTTTCAGCGGAACATAGAAATCCCTACTGCTGCTACAGCACACCTGTCCACAACAAGATCGTGTGGACATCAAAGCTCTCCTGATGCTCCTTTTCCATAAGCACAAGGATAGCACAGTGCAAGGCAGTGGAGAGGCTGATTTCATCAGGACATAGGCACAAGCTAAAATGAAGACACTGTAATAAAGGAGTCAAGAGAAACTTTTCCAACCCTTTTTCACTTTTTATTCTTTGCAGTAAGCCTCACTCAGGGACACCTTTGGCAAGAAGGCACCAGGTGCTGTGTGAGTGCACGCACAGAGGTTCCACTTGCATCCACAATGAGAGTGATGGAGGAGCAGGAAGGCGACCGGAGCTGCTGAAGGAGCCCAGCCTCAGGTACCTCAGCAGGCTGGAAGCTGAGCAGGGTACAACAGCAGCTAGATCTGCCTTCCCAGTCCTGCACCCCACTTACCCTGGTAGGGCAGGACACATCTGAGAGTCCCCTGTTCGGACCTGCTTAGCTTTGGAGTAATGTGATCCTAGTGTATAAAAAGCATCCTCAGGGAAGCCTCACATGGGAAATAACTTGCCCAGAGTCAGAGGGCACAGGGCAGTGTGACTTTCCAAAACTGGCTTCAGGTTTTAAAGACCTGAGATTCACTTACCTTTCTTCTCATACAGTGGATACATCTTGGACCATCACAGTAGCTCAGAATTGTCACTTAAGGGTCATGATCATAACCAAGATAAAGACAAAGGAAGATAAAGAAGTTATAAATTAGGCACGAGTGTGAGCTGAGGCAGGTATACACTCAGTAAAAAATACACATCTTAGACTAGCAACCAGTTAAGATGCTGTTTGGATAGAATAAATCTCCTGATAGAATTACACATTTTTTTAATAAAACTTCTAAATCATGGCACTGTTTTATGAAAACTGCATGTGTATATAGAAAACTTTCCCTTTTTGATACAAAGTGACTGTTTATTTCATCAGTGCTTTATTTATAGAGGTCTGCACTTGGCCTTACAAAACACTATTCAAACACCAGTGACTCAGATTTTTGGGACTTTCCTGCTTGTCTGGTAATAATGTTTATAATAGAAATGTCTAGTGAATGAAATGCCATTTTCTGCGTGTCACTGACCTTTGTGTCCTAAGAAGCAGGGAAATAGCACCAGTCTTCTCCTTTATTCTTGGAAATACAGAATGACAATTGCAGTGTTTCATTAGCAGATGACAGTGACAGATCCTGTATTTATCAAGCACTACTTTTTCTGCACATGTTTCTGCCACCAGAAAAGTTAGCACAGCATTTTCTAATTTAACACACCACTTTCCCTGAAGTAGTAAGACCCTTATTAGATTGAACTGGAAACTGTGCTTCTGGGGCTAAGGAATATCTTTTTTCCCTCTATTTTTACACTGCTGAATCTATTGGGGCACATAACAAAGAAGCTTAAGCATTACCATAATATACTATGATGTAAGCAATGACACTACATGAACACTTGTATTAATTACAAAAAAGTACCAGTCATCTCAATTAGTTAGTATACTTCACTAGCAGGAGTAGGGAGGTGATCATACCCCTGTACTCGGCACTCGTGAGACCACAGCTTGAGTACTGTGTCCAGTTCTGGGCACCACAGGATAAGAAGGACATTGAGGTGCTGGAGTGAGTCCAGAGAAGGGCAACGAGGCTGGTGAGAGGTCTGGAAAACAGGCCTTATGGAGACCGGCTGAGGGAACTGGGGTTGTTCAGTCTGGAGGAGACTGAGAGGAGACCTCCTTGCTCTCTACAAGTACCTAAAAGGAGGTTGTAGTGAGGCTGGTGTTGGTCTCTTCTCCCAGATTACTAATGATAGGAGGAGAGTAAATGGCCTCAAGTTGCATCAGGGGAAGTTTAGATTGGATATGAGGAAGAAGTTGTTTACTGAGAGGGTGGTTGGGCACTGGAACAGGCTGCCCAGGGAGGTGGTGGAGTCGCTGTCCCTGGAGGTGTTTAAAAAGTGAGTGGATGAAGCACTTGAGGCCATGGTCTAATGGTCTAGTGGTTAGAGAGATGATGGGATAAAGGTTGGACTTGATGATCCTGGAGGTCCTTTCCAACCACAGTGATTCTATTCTATTCTATTCTATTCTATTCTATTCTATTCTATTCTATTCTATTCTATTCTATTCTATTCTATTCTATTCTATTCTATTCCATTCCATTCCATTCCATTCCATTCCATTCCATTCCATTCCATTCCATTCCATTCCATTCACAACTGCAGCCCAAATTCAGAGATGCACAAAGAAGGATTTTAACTGCTCCTGCCTGAGACAGGGAAGAGCCCCTTTGTTGACTCATGCAGCAAGTGTTTTTCCTATGTGTGAGAAGGATCTTGTCTGGGGGCAGGAACAGAGGTGGTGTCTGTGCATCCCATTTGTCTCTTTGACCA
Source organism: Podargus strigoides (assembly GCA_028020825.1). Classification (NCBI taxonomy): domain Eukaryota; kingdom Metazoa; phylum Chordata; class Aves; order Caprimulgiformes; family Podargidae; genus Podargus; species Podargus strigoides. The sequence continues at coordinate 4,212,533 of CM051643.1, forward strand.
CAGTAAATTCCTACTGTCACCACTGCTCTGTGACAGTAAGCCCCACAGCTTCACCCCACAAAACTATGCTGGGATGTTTTTGTTGCCTGTAAATCTTCCATCTGCTAGTTTAACTTGTGCTCCCCTCCTCCTTCCCTGCTTCTTATATCAGAAGAGGCAGCAGTCCTCTTAATTTTCTTCCTAGGACTTCACTGGCTTTTCCAGTTACAGATACCAGTTTTCCTCTTCTCTTAAATATCTTGGTATTTCCTCTTTTTAAAATACTATCTATCTATCTATCTATCTATCTATCTATCTGTCTCCTCTGATCCCTCGCATTTTCTGTTGAAGGAAGAGCCTATGTAAAGATGACAATAACACTGAAATCACCATCAGATTTTTTAGCATTTTATTATATTATTGTAATATATTATTATTTATTCTATATTTAATCTATATTGTGTATATATATTCTACATATAGTATATTATTATAGTATACACAAGTGCCCAGACAGGTCGAGCATCGACCCACATTGAGAAGAGGGTTGGCCACTGACCACGCTGTGAGCAGAGCTGGGCCCTTGGTGTGCTTAGATTGAAGGGATGTAAAGGGGATGGGATTTGTGGCAAATGCCTTGGAAAAATCCAAGCAAAGCAACCATAACTGATTTATAGTAAGACAAGACCTGGAATGTGGAACCATCAAATTTTCAAGTACTTAACTTGAACATCAAGGAGGACATACGGTACAGCCCCTGAACTGGGCTCCTCACAGCCCCTGTTGCCCCCCCAGGTGCTGCACATATACCCCAAAGTTCATCCAGTAAGCAGTAGTTCCTACATACTCACCAGCAGCACAACAGTCTGGGTTCACTTATTTTTTCTAATGGGCTAATGCATAAGGGAAAGGAGCTAACTGCCCCACACCTCCCAAAACTTCTCCACTAACAAATAGGGTTGTCATTGGCCAAAACACTAGAAAAATCGTTTGGGGGGAGGATATATTGATAAACAGACAAACAAAAGGGCAGCATCCTCCCCAAAGTACAGTTTCCACTGCAACCAGGTCAAAGATGTGAGATTTTATGCTGCAGTAGCTGGAGAAGGAAAGTAACAGCCAAGAAATGGCAGCCCATATTCACAGCCCTGGCTCTGCTGCTGGAGTGCTTTAGCAGCCCATGTGCTATTGTGAGGATTTACTAAAGCAGAATACCAGTTTGAAATCTAGCCTGTTAGTTAAAAAGAAGTCATGCTTTTAACTTCGTTCAGCTCTCAGACCAGATTCTGAGTCTTCCTGTCAGCACTATATTTTTCTCAGTTTTATTTTTCTCAGTTTTGTTTTTCTCATTTTAAAACACTCCATACCATTACTATGGAATGTTAGACATAGAAGAGGAGAAACCAACTGTCTGATCAATAGTCAATGCAAAGAATAAAATGGACCTTTGAAAAACATCTGCCAAACACATAAGCCAAACAAACTGACAAAGTACTCTTCCTGCACTGTTTCAATACTCATATATACTCCATATAAAAGAAGGCAAAAAAAAAAAATCTGCACAGGATAAATGGGCTACCTTATATAGTACACTGTTTTGAAAATACAGAGCTTTATCTCACTCTTACGTTATCAGTGTTTCTCCAGTTCTCTCAGTGGAACTGAAAGTGCTTACAGGCAAGAGTTGAAAAAAGAGAGTGTCTCAAATGTTTAAGCTATTGGTAGACAAATCTGCATGGATATCATGCTAGACAGTGTGCTTAGTTTAATGAGTGGTTTGGCTTTATAGTTCTTTCAATATATGGTAGAAGAAAGTGGCCATTAACCAACTCATAATTTGCTGGTAAGTCACCTGCAGCCTTTGTAATGAAAATAACCACATGAGTAAAAGCACTGAATTAACAAGGATTTATCCATGCAAGTTATTTGCAGAGTTTATTTACTACGTGCAGCATGTTACATGCATTCTTTTTGCTGGGCTGAAGACTGCTTACAAGTGCTTAAGAGACAAGACACAAATGCTGCAGATGGAGCTGCTAAATACAAACATGGCTTTGGTGTCCTCACTGAGCAGGAATAAACAGCTTTAAAACCCACTGGAGTATTATGGGAGCAGGAATCCCATGGGAAAAGTTAAAAAGAATACGTTTTTTTCTGAGACTGTTCTCCTACTAGTAGCTAAACAATGTGCACTTAAATCTGCCAGTGTTTTCTGTATTTCCATCAGCTTGTCTCCCATTGTTTATTATCCAATATCATTCAGCCTTATAACATCTGAACAAAACCAGGGCAGCAGGCATGACAGTTTTTTACTGCTAGTGATTAACTGCCTGGTCCCCGTCACCCCCAGGGAAAGCGGAGATTGAGCTCAGGGGAATTTCTCTAATTAATTTAAACCCTATAGGCTTAAGATATGCTTCTCCAACTGCCATCGTTTGGAAGCATAGTGCCGTGAGCCAAGGGCACAGAGCTGGGAGCCCTGAGCTGATGTGGATATATATACATAGCATTCACTGAAAATTTGTTTTGAACCTTCTCATATTTTCTTACTACAAAGAATTTCTCTGGGAGCTTTCTGACACTGTCATTGATCCTCCTTATGCCTCCAGCTCTCTGGGGATGACATTTACCCCAGGAAACAGAGCCAGAGAAGTACTTCAGCACCACTTGTCAGCCTTCAAAATAAGGCTAGGATAGCCTTGAGTTAACACATAGACTGGTGATGGCCCTCTGCACTACATGGCAAAACCTCTCCTTTCCCCAACATACTCATTAATGCTAATGGGGCATGGTGACATTTATACACCTACACCAAGCACAGAATATGCCCCACGGCATTTGTGGTGTAAATGATATTTAGTAATCTCCTTTAAGATTAGAAACAAAGGAAGTGATTTTTTCCTGGCTATGCTAGAGCTTTCACTATAAAAGAAACCTTCATACTTGCGACGTGTGCCCCTTTGCAGCCTTTTGGGATCACATTGATTTTAAATATTTCTCCTGACAGAGATGGGTTATTTGTAGCCTGACCAAGCAAGGAGTGTATGAATGCCCCAAAGTGATGGGTTCGTTCTCCTTCATCAGACTGACCTGTTCAGGCAGACGTGAAATGAGAATCCCTCAGTCCTAGCTGGCTGGAGGTTGCCCAGTGGGGGCCAGGGGACAACTGCAGAGGGAAGGAGCATCCCTGGACACGGCTCTGGAAGCACCCAGGAGCAGTCATATGAGGCAGCCACCCCTTTCCTCCACCCCCTTGGGGACATCCCTGAGGTCAGCAATGCACACTGTGGAGCCCACCCTCTTTGTGCTTTGAATCAGTCCAGGGTTCACCTCCTTTTTAAAACCTGGTGCACATTTGTGTGCTGTACGGGGGGCTGGGAGGACTTCCAAAGCATTAACTGTGAGATGAGCATGCAGTGCCATTGCAGCAGCTGGGCAAAGAAGGATAACATTCGTTAGGTTTGTTAATTATGGAAGTTTTGCAGTTCAGTGCTTAATATTGAACAAATTGCCAGTATTGGGTCTGCACAATTACTGTCTGGATTGATAAACAACTCTTTAATTGGCAAAGCTTGCGTGAGATGAACTTTTAAATCACAACATTTCTACACAATACAGTGTGAAATTTCTTTTCTTTTTTTTTTTTAAATGAGTCACAAAGAACTTGATTTAAGATATATTACTATCTTCTTTTTAAGTGGAGTCAGAATGGCTGTACCATAGCCTAATATTGCAAGTGTTTGGTGCCAACACTTTGATCCATACACATGAACTGGATATAGACATAAGAGCTTACTAAACAAACTGGACAGAGTCCCAGTGGGAACACTCAAAAATGTATTAATCAAAGTCAAGCGGCAGAGCAAATTGAACCAGTTCATTAATTATGAAAATTCTCTCACGAAGTGACATGTTGTTAACTGTGTGGATACTTAACACATTTTGAATCTGTAGACTTCTCCCCATACATGCAAAATTTAGTTACAAATATGAATTTTCTCTTTTCCTTCTCCTTCATTGAATTTTTTTTAAAAATAAATAAATAGAAAGCACAGCATAATTATCATGTGGGCGTGGCTGCACACAGCACACTATTGCAGAAAAGCAGCTTTGCAAAGGTGGGTGCTTCAAGAGCCAGGTGGTCAAGGAAAAAATTGGTCAACAATTTTAGGAAGTATACCCTTCAAGGGAAGAGCAGACAATCTGTCAGCTGTACTGTAGGAAATGGTGAGCCTCTACAAGCAGGCACAGGTGATTGCACAGGCCTCCCAGCACCATCTAGCCAAGCTGCTGAGCTGTTCCAACCCACACTCAGAGGCAGGGAGATGTAAGGTCTGGAAATGAAGGCAGGGGACAGTGAATGGGCATCCACGTGTTAAGAGAGAGCGCAAAGTGGAAAACTTTGACATTTCCCTGAGGTGTCCCCTTGAATCCCTCATCCTCCTGTCCATCTTGGAAAGGGTCAGGTGGAGCCAGAGAGGGAGCACCAGGAGTGACCAGGCATGTGGGGAGCCTGGGCAGAGGAGAATCCAGAAACCTGCTGGCTTCATAGCGGGAAGGAGTGGGATGGCTCATGGGCGTGCCCTCTCCACCTACACCAGAGCGCCCTGTGTTCTAGCTGACGGCATGACCCTGGGCCAGGTTGCTGGTGGGCATCCATGTCCCCAACAGGGACTAACCCCTGTGCTTACGTTACCTCCCCACCTGGACCTGGCCAAGGCAATCTGGGCACCGAAACACAGAGAGAGAGCTCAAGTTAGCCTTTTTTTTTCCCATTTTGAACCAAAACTATCCTTGAACAGCGGCAATTACACACACAAGAAATGCAGAATGACCTTTGCAGTGTTTGGTAAGTCACAGTATGTCTCTCTGTGCTTCAGTCACTCCACCTGTAAATCAAAAAGAACAACGCTGTCTTTGCAAAATATCATGCACGCTGCTGTTGACTAACACATACAAGAACTATAAAAAATACATAATAAACACCACCTTTATAGGCTCTTTATTGGCTAGGGGAAAAAATAAATAGAGAAACTGTTCCCTTACTTTGCTCACTAGTATGCAGACTTCATAGGCAAATGTTTTTCAGTTGTTTATGCTTGATGGATTCTGTTACTTTTAGCAGACCTCTTAAATAAAGACCAGAAGCCCACAGAAGCCCCGATTACGGGCTAAAATGCCGGACAATATTGTTTCCCTTTGTCCCAGCAATGGAAGACAAACAGTTGCCCCCAGATTAAATCCTGGAGCAAAGTGGTTATTTTTTAGGGGATCTTTTGCTGAGTATGGTCTCAGGCTCAATTACAAGAGAGAGCATGAGATTCCAGGAGGGATGCAAAGCACATTTCACAGAATCATAGAACCACAGAATCACAGAATCACAGAATAGCCTTGGTTGGGAGAGACCTCTAAGATCATCAAGTCCAACCATTAACCCAGCACTGCCAAGTCACCACTACCCCATGTCCCTCAGCACCTCATCTACACATTTCTTAAATACTTCCAGGGATGGTGACTCCACCACTGCCCTGGGCAGTCTGTTCCAATGCTTAGCAATCCTTTCAGTGAAAATTTTTTTCCTAATATCTAATCTAAACCTCCCCTGGCACAACTTGAGGCCATTACCCCTCATCCTGTCACTAGGGATGACCAACCCGGGAGACCAACCCCCGCCTCACTACAACCTCCTTTCAGGTAGCTGTAGAAAGCAATGAGGTCTCTCCTCAGCCTCCTCTTCTCCAGACTGAACGTCCCCAGTTCCCTCAGCCGCTCCCCATCAGACTTGTGCTCCAGACCCTTCACCGGTTCTGTTGCTCTTCTTTGGACACGCTCCAGCACCTCAGTGTCCTTCTTGTAGTGAGGGGTCCAAAACTGAACATGGTATTTGAGGTGCGGCATCACCAGAACTGCGTATGGGGAGCAATCACTTCCCTAGTCCTGCTGGTCACACCATTTCTGATGTGATTTGCTTACACTCCTCTTAGAAAAGGAGAGCAATGTGAGTGTGTACTATCACATCCTGTGAAGGAAATCACACTGGTGTTTGAATGATGGGATTACCAGTCCCATGGATGCTGTGATTACCAACCCTATAATACATCCTTTTTTCTAGTCTCCTGGTCTTTGGCACTTCTATATATCATGGAATTTATTAAAAAAAAAATAAAATTAGAAGGACGGGGTGTCAGATATTTCTTGCCTTTCAGAGTGATTCAAATAAACTATCTTTCTAGTGCAGGAAAGCCGAGACAAATGATATTTCTTAGGTAAAGAACAGTGACAAATTAAAAGGTTCAGATAGCCCAATTCAGCAAGCTCTTTCTGATGATAGCTGGTTTTCAGAAAACTAGAGAACCTGTTTTTCATCAGACAAATACAATTTAATTGAAAAAGTGCTTTTCATTCAAAGTTTTCAGATTTATTCTAGGCATTTTCTGCTCCTTCTCAAGGTTTCCTCTGAGTCCTTCTCTTTTCTATTTTTTTCCGAGTTCCCTGCTGCCTATCATGATTTGCCCTGGTCAGAGTCAGTTATTGTTTTTCTTCACTCCTTTCCTTGACTCCTGAGAGGCCATTCAGGCATTTCTTCTTTTAGGAAATATACTCATCGAAAAAGAGCAAAACATTTTGTTTCGATACTTTCAACATGAGAACATGTAAGAATGAAAGAAAAACACTAATTGCCATTATTTGGGATTTTTTATAGAAAGACTCAGTCTCATGTCAACTAATTTTGGCCTTCCAGAAGTTAGACATTTAGTGAGCCAGCCATTTGGGCTTCCTTTATAGTCAGCAGAGACAGGCATGTGCCCAGGTGAATCCATTCTACTGATCTTAGTCACTTCCCCTAGGATGGGAGGAATCACATTTTCTAGAGCCTGGGAGGCTGAACTGCTGGCTTAGGTTAAGCCCTGAACCTCGAGACAGCCAAAGTTTGGCTGGAAGGTTTCCACCCACAGTGAATATACACATTATGAAAAATATCATTGTTTTTGACACAAAGCATTCAAGTACATTTAAGCAAAGCATGAGGGCATTTTAACTGGTCTTTGTTTTTCTATGTTTAGTCCAAAATTACTTATATAAAAGCTTTACTCCACATGTCCTAATTTTTCACAATTGTTATGTATTTTTTCCTGAAATTGTATGTCTTCATCTCCAATGCAATATTAAGTTTAAAGTTAAGAATTCAACTTTTTGGGAGAAATAAAATTTACTTTTGCATAGCTCTGTTGATTAATAATTTTTCACTGAAGCACTCTACTGATTTCAAGACATGACACTGGTATACAAGCTGTTCATATGGGAAATCTTTCAGGAAAAGGACATGCTTCAGCAATTAAGAAAAATTAACCTCTTTGTCATATATAAGTTCAATGGTATGGGAGTTATCATATGAAAGACTAACTTTGACTAAGATTGAAACAGCACTTCTGTTCAGGAAGAAACTGAATATTATCTCCACTGGTGACTGCAAGGTAGAGAACAGTGGACAGCCTTTTGCCTTTCCTAAGGACTAGTCAGATGAAAGACAATAGCCCGTTCTCCTTATGTGACCATAGCCCATTAGCCCAAAAACTTCCTGATACCCAAATTATCATAATATTCTTGCAAAATCCCTTTTCTAAAACAGCTGCAATCAGCAATTAAAGAGATTGTTCTGTACATCTAGTTTATACATATTTAAGTATATCTGTTTTTATCTAGCAGTACTGGGAAGCAGTTGCATACTGGGAATATTAAACTTATGTTTTATTTGGGAAGCCACTGAGAGGCAAGGTCTCAGGAGGAATAACTGACTCTCCAGCAACCAGGCAAGAGGTCCCCTGGCCACATTGCAGAGCCAGAGTAAGGTTGTGCTGGTTGTTCCTCATGGGCTGTGCTCAGGTCCTAAATGACAAGGGCTATTTGCCTAAATCCTTGTCTCTACAGGGAAAATAACATTACCCAAAACATCTCAAGCATTAGAAACAAAATTCAAGTCTTGGGCCATGGGGTGATCTGCCTTGCTCAGTAGAGTCTATTAATATGGGATGACACAGCTTTATCATGAAATAAGGCAAGTCGGGGCTTTTTTATTGATAACATTTGTAAACTGAGTGAAATAACTCTTTAAGTTGTTACAGATAGCAATGTTCTTACACCTCTAAAGCACTATAGCTAAATCAGCCAAAACTACTACTAACACAGAAACCTAGCAACATCTAGTGACTGGATCAGGCTAATGCAGGAAAATATTAGGAATGAGCTCCGACATGAACATACATAAGTCTGAGACTTGAGGGTAAGCTAAAACACTGAATTTATGCTCTTGATTCATCGAGGTTTTGTTCTAGCTAAAAATCATTACATTCTGCACTAGGTTTAAAGTAGTCATTTTTTTAATCCACATTCAGATTTTGAGAGAAAACTCTCTCTGTAAAAAAAAAAGTTTCCCAAATCCCACACAACCAAACAGGTCGAAACAGGAATGTGAAAGTATTGGAAATTGTTGCCATATTAATAAAACATCTGTGTATCAAACCCTGCTTTCAAGTGGTAGTGCTGGTGTAGAACCATTGAGATCTCCATGATATGGACTGAGAACTATTCTGTGTCTTTATTTAGGAGTCCACAATTTAATATATAGCCTATTAAAACATAGACAATAAGATGTTTTAAGCAATATGTTTAACAGATGGTGGCTACTCTGACTCTGCGTATGGGTGCTGGAGTTATATGCAAGCAGCAGAACTCTTTTTTTTCCCTGCTTTTTTTAAAAAAAAACTTTTTAAATATTGCTTTTATTTGATGGAAAATGTAAATGGAGACAGAAAACTTTCTTCTGCTTTTTTTTTAACCAGTTCCACTGACCAGCTGTTTCCCATATTAACTTTATCAAAGACCCATAGGGAAAAATGTGCAATTTCTTGGATAAACAAATTACCGGCAAAAAGACAAAAGTGGCAAATTCGTGACTGTGTACGTCAGCAACTTCAGATATAAATCTCTGGGGCCTAATTCTGAACTTGTTACACACCCACAAACCTAAGATCTCGTCAACTTTCAAAAATTAATCCCAACTAAGACAGGATGCAAATTTAAAGCAAAATAGCCCTTCTTGGATACTAACCCTTGTACACAGCTCTTAGCTCAGAATAACATCCTGTTTGGGATGAATTAGCAGTTTCCAGGCAACAGTAACCTTTTGAGGATGGGTCTTCCAGAAGGAACCCTAGCAGAGGTAGCAAGTCCTCTGGGGCAGACTGAACACTAAGAGTCCCACGAGGAAGCCACAGGGAGCCAGACTGGGAATATCTCCTCCCAGTGTGCACCAAATTCTTCCCTCCCAGCATGGTTACCCCTTTACACTCCAGGATGTTGGAGGTATGGCCACAAACATGGTTCAGCCCCTGAGATACACAAAAGGCCCCTGATGCTGCTTTGCCCCAGGAAGCCAAAGCTTCCTGTGGGTGATACAAATTTCTAAGATTCTTCCAAAGCCTTCATGTCAGGCATAAATATACCCCCGGGATCAATTGCTTCCTACCTGTGCTTCAGAACTGCAACTAAATGAGCACAGCTTGTCAAATGGCTTTTCCACTGTTTTTTTGTTTTTCCTACCAAATTTATCCCAAAATGCAGGGCATGAAGAACATACGGAGTTGAGTGACTCAAAAGGATGAACAGGCACAGGCACACAGTGAGGATCTTGGAGACTTTTTGGTATGAATTAGAAGTGGGTATTCAATTCAAACATGCTGAGCAAAGCAGATTCCTAGCACAGCTAATGCTCTGCTCACATTGCTTTCTTTCACTGCCTTCAGTGACTTTCTCCTTCCTCCCTGCATGGTAATTCATTTCTCAGTCATGTTTCTGTACAAAGACACTAAAAGACAAGCTGATTTCTCCATAGTATAATCATGGCAAGGCTCCTGCTAGGAGACTACTTTGGGAGAGTTTTATGTTTTAGGAGAGGAATGTTATGAATGATTATCATGTTGTCAGCCAGGAGGAGCAGAGCCACATGAGTGTCCATCACTCATGTGGGACCTACCTGTCTCCATGGCAAATACACACAGGAGTTGCATAGGAGTAGCACTAACAGCATGAAAAACTCAGGTGGCCCCAGTATCATCAGGCAAGAATGAACATCTCATGACTATGCAGGTCTTCAAACTGAAACCCAGCACCCCACCAGTGACAGGGGAAGGCAGCAGAGGACGAGCCAGAGGGACAAGTCCATCGACACTCTTACCTGAGAGATAAAACAAAACAAAGGAGGGAAAGGAAAGTGCTTTTTTAAAATAAATTTTCTGGCCGCTTTTCAGGAAAAGCTTGAAAATAAGACAATCAAATGGTGTAGTTACAGAAAGCCAACAAAAGGAATCCAAAATGTTTTGACCGTGGTATTTTTTATTGCTCTGCAGAAAGGAAAATACAAATATTTGATAGTTACATGCTTGATATCATAAGATTGATACCCCAGTGGGGTACTTTTCTGTCTGTCCTTCCTCCCCTCCATCAGTCACCCACAAACCAGACCCAAACTTCCAAAACCATCCAAAATCGCCTGCTCATTCACAGGAGGGTCCCTCTCAATAACTAAGTAACTTGTACATTGCTATCCAAAACAGCTTCTGCTCCCTGAGCTTCTCTACAATTTTGTTGTTAGAAATTTATCTTGTGATAAATTTGCCATCTCTTTCTTTATCTAGGTATAAAAAATGATGGCCTGGGAGAAAAATGAAAAGTGGTCTGAAGTCAGATTATCAGTGTTGTGTGGATGAGTTGAGATCAAAGACATCTTATGCCAGAGCACTGGATATCCTTAAACTCAGGCATTGTCTTGGCAATACAGAAAAAGTATTTAGGGTCTGCTCCAAAGACTTCCATTATCCTCCATCCACCGTGAGTGAAGCGCTGATTTTCCCAAATTATGTGTGCTATATACATTTCTAAAGGTGAATGCATAGCCTGATTATGACCTATTTCCAGGGGAGTTTTTTCCTTCCCGGCCACATGGGGCAACTCATTAAAAAACTATTGATCTTTCTAATTCTGGGTGAATGAACAAGAAAGTTCCTGTGAAACATTATTTGAATATTTAAATGAATTTCCTATGACCTTTCAAACACATGTTCTCATAAACAATTTTTCTGGCAAAAATGCTCACCAAGACAGCAATTGTCCAGTGAACACTGGAGGATATATCAGAAAGCAAATTTGCATCCACAGTCAAGAGTGCCTGCACCAGGAACCCATCGCTAAGAGGCAGTCCAGGTACACACTACACTTGGTCAAATCAGGTAGTACTTCAGTTTTAGAGTCTGCTTGCCTCACCCTGGAGGAACAACTTGCATTTCTGCCTGCAATCCCTGACCAAGGGACGAGGTCACCTTTTGCACACACAGTCCCTCATGCTACAGCCAGAGTCCCATCTCACAAATCATCATGGATCTCCACCTGCTTCACAAGGAGCAGTCTGTGGCAGGGGTAGCGCAGGACTGCTGCCCTTTTGACAGCTGCCAATCTTCTAATTGATTCAAAACACTTACAGAGTGGCCACCAATCCTACACGGGGCCATCCTTCACAGCTATGGGTGGAGGGCCCTCGATGGAGATCTGAGGAATGATTGCTGTGGGACCACAGGGCTTTGACAGCACACTGATCAGAGGCTCTTCCCATCATTTCTAAGCACCTTCTCATAGTTGTACAAGTCCTTTCATGTATGCTCTCCACTTGGATATCCCAGTTGATACTACAGTCTTGATGCCCAGCCTTGAAAAGAAGCCCTAGAGGTTCCTTCTGCACATCTTTGCACATCTGATGGATCCAGGTCCTCCTGGTCACCAGAAATTTCTAAATATGTGAAGGAAGCTATTCTGAGGCATTTCTGTTATGATTTTGCGCAGAGATTGCTCAAAACCAAAGGCTGACTAATGTGCCAGAACAGATGAAACTCCAATTTTGGTGCACAGGAAGATTCTCTTAGGTAGTTGACTACAAAAAGCAGGCTCAAAAAATATAATAAGAAGTCAGATAAAAGAAGTATCTGAGATCTATGAAATCTAATTATTACCATGTATATGAGATAAAATCTTTCTGTTAATCTACCCATTAAATAATATATCTTCTACAAAATGATAGACTCCAAGTATGTAGACAAAAAAAACCCCACAAATTAATTATTTTAATTCTGGGGGACAGGAAGGTAAAACATCTCAAATTTTCCCAGACATTCTTTTCTGATAACATGAGGATATTCACAAACCTACATGCAAATGCCATGCCATATCCACATGTGCCAATTTTCATTCTTTCAAAGACTTCAGAAGTCAGGCTTAGTGCATATGAGTGCAGCTGATGCCTTTGATTGAGGATATTGCTATTACTGAATGCATTTCTGTCATATTTGCTCATCTGAATGCAACCTCTGAGGAGTTATCTGCATACAAGCTGCTTTGGAGAGTGTGCAGCACAGACCTTTCCTTTTTGATATTACATGTGTTTGTTCTCTTGAAAGGCTTTTAGCCCTGAGGTAAGGATTAGACAACAATTTAGCAACCTTAAAAGACATCATAAAAAAATAGGCTCAAATGTCATCTTCAGAAGAAAGAGGCCTCATTTGGTTTTCAAGGGTGTTGTGTTGTTTTCCACACTAGGGTTACTGCTGCGTACAGCTGATGCAGAACAGAACTGTTTTGGCAAACTGAGTCGCTCTAGAAAACCCACTGCTGTAATGTCATTGCAACAGTCTTTTTTTTTTTTTTTTTAACTAGTGTTCATCACACATCTAATTAGTAGTTCACCAGAACAACAGAAAAAAATGTTTCAACAGACACACTTTGAAGTGAAACACCAAAATGGAGTCCACGGCATCACCAGCCTAGGCATCAAAATCAATTCATGTCCAGTCTGGAAATCAAAACCTATTTACTTGAACAATTGCTCCCATTGCTCTGGACAGAGCTCCCACACCACCACCACACCACTCAGCATGCAGTCACTTCATCTCTGCAGCCCTCTGGAGAATTTGCTCCCTCCTAGGGCAACAAAACTGTGCAAGTTAGAGGCCAAGAGCATAGCAGTATGCTTTTTAATGGAGTACTGACTTTCTGCCAAAGGTCCTCAGGTGACTGTATTTCCCTTTGCACAGCAGAGGTATATTCCACAACCTTCATCAGGCAGTGTTGGTGATGCATGAGGTGCCCTTTTACACAACAGCTTCTACACTGATAGCAGCACAAACAACCACAGCCCTGGTACGTCTGCAAAAACAGGCTCAGGGTTTGGTGTGTATGAAATACTGATATGGAACAGCTCACCAACAATTTGTACATTAGAAACAGCAATTAGTGCAAGAGGAAACATAGTCTGTTTTAAATCCATAACGTGCCCAAAAAATGGTGTTATAGATTGAATAGGTGATAAGTGTAATTAGTGCCCAGGTTTGATGCAGAGGTATATAAAGAAGCTATTAAGCTCGTTTATGAAACCAGGCAACTAAAAGAGTGAGAGCACACACTGTTGGTTAAAGCATTGGTATAGAGCCAGTCCTGAGAAGAAATCATCTAACTTAAAGGCATTTGGTTTTGATACAGAAAAAGGAAAGGTTAGGTTACTGATCAGTGAAGGTGGCTTTTCTTTTGCTCTTTTGCTAGGAATTTCAAGGAAGCAATAGCAGAAAAAATCAGAGAAGCCAACAAAACAGGCAGCAAGGAAGCACCAAACGCAGGAGCTATGGCAGCATTGTGCAGAGAAAAAGTTGAGAGAGTCAGTTCTCAAGGCAAGCACTGTCAAAACAGTCTTGAATCTGTTGCAAAAATGCTGCTCTTGCTTGATCCAAAGACATAAGACATTGAATCAAGTCTCATTTCCTAATGGAAAACACCTTGTAGGGCCCAAACTACTTCCCAAATGCTTGAGTCCAAAAAGGACGTAATAGAATATTTGCACCAACATTTGGGAGCTGCTCCAGAGCATTGTTTTTCAGAAAACACTGCTCTGGGCATTGTAGCAAAGAGTTAGACCTCAGCTAGGTGACAAAGTTAGAAAGCTTGTCTCCCTTGGATCCTCTTGGTACTGTCACTGGGGACTGACAGGCTCTAAATAGGCTCTAAGTGAGCTCAGCAGAGACTCAGCTCATGATGTTGCAGTTATTATACCACTGTGGTTACCGTTTGACATGGCATTGACAAGCTTTACAATGAAAGATATATTTCATTTCATTCTTTCCTCACCAAAGAGCAAGGGGAATCCATTGTGCAAAATTCACTGGTTCTTCCTCAAAGTTCATCCATTTTTGGAATAATTGATCAGACAGCCTAGACTGTTGCTAAGTCCTTTTAGCCTACAACACGATAAAGATTTGCTTTTTAATGTTGCCATATTTTACAGCTAATTATGCTGTTAAGTATGTTCTGCTGCAATAGTGCTGGAGGGAAAAAAGAGAACCTCCTTGAATAACTCAGTCTGGAAGGACTTTGGGAGATTCCAGTCCAACCTGTTGCTGAGAGATCAGGCTGGACACAGAAAACAGTACAGGATTATTTGGTCAGTACAGAGCCTAATCATTGCCATTGAGCAGCACTCTGCAAAAGAGACCAGAACTAGTCAAAACGGCATAGGTCTGCAATTAAATATGTGGAAAAATGTGTGGGGAAGTACCAAGATAGGCTAGGCCAGCACAGCATAGCAGAAAACAGAATTCCCATTGAATTCTTCAGTTGCTAAGACACCTTCCCAGAAGGGTTTGCAGTTGTTTTTTTAATTTGCAAATGTTGAGCAAGAAACAAATAATGAAGCTCCATTGAACTCAAAGTAATCTTTCAATTAAGTACCTGGGATTTTCATTCAAGTCTTGATGATTAGCCCCTACACATTCTAAGGACATATGAAATATATATTCCAATGAACATGCCTCCATCAGCTTCAGGGAGAACCAGGATCATGGAGAGGACTTTGCTGTTGACTTGCCTATGGTTTAGCACGAGAAAACAAACATGAACCTGGATGGCTGAGAAAATCCATAGATATTTACCTTGAATAGAGGGCAAAGAAAAGTCTCAAACACTGACTTTTGATGAGGGCAATGTGATATTAATATGAATGCAAACAAGCATGCCAATACCTGCACACAATGACACCAGAAACTTAGAAGCTTTGGAAAGAAGTATCCTGACTTTCCTGGACATTAATTAATCAGTGCTAACATAGTTATCAAAAGGAAGGCCTGAAGTTCATAGTAGATAAACTGTATTATTTAAAAGACACTGGAAAACTGATCATACTTCTGAAAAGGGGGGCAGGAGAGTGAATCCAGGCTTCATTCAAAGTCCACTCAAAACATTAAGGCCATTTTATCAACAACCTATTTGGTCTTTCATGACTGTATGGCTGAAATCAGTGGGAAGCTTGGATCTAACTTAAGTGGTACAGGATATGCTGCATAGGGTGAGTTTATCTGAATACGCAGTGCAAAGAAAAGCATTTCTAGACTATTTCAAAGTAAAAGTACTCCACTGGTGTTATAGGAGAAAATTATTCTTATTTTAAAGTATATAGTATGCTTCCTTGGAGGATTATTTTTCAAACTGCAATTGCAAGAAGGTATATAAAATGAAGTTAAAGTGTAAGGTGAAGTAACGAAAACAAATAAAAGGTTTTAGGTTAGATGAATGCACTAGCTTACCACATACTATTGACACAGGTATGGAGATTGTTGGATGTTAACAATGGAAATTACTTTACCTTAAATGAAAAAAGATTATTTTATTAGTCTGATAAGGATCTCCAGCACAAATAGTAACTAGATAAGACACAGCACTTATCTACATATGCAGTTATGAACTTGAGTAGCTGGTCATAATACAGTAGCTGGAGCTGACAGCCTTCGGGTTCACACACTATAAGATATAACCTGTCTTCCAACACTCAAAGAAATTAGTTTTGTTCTCTGGTATGTAAGGTGCAAACCCACCTATTTATGTGCAGATATATGGATTTTGCTGAAATTTGTAGGAAGGCTCTTAGTTATCTTAGTGAAGCTTTGGATCAGTCTGTAGCTGACAGGAATTCAGACTTCATTAATATTACATATTTGCATAGTTGAAGATTCACAAATTTCCACAATGAGCAGCAAACACCTACACCCTGAAATATATTTATCAAATCATATCTTTCCTATCACACCATTGCTTTCATATATTTTGTGGTTTATTTTATTGTTGATGCCTTTTTATTTTGTTTGATTCAAACTAATAAAAAACTGCCATGCTGGTAACAAAAACTCAGAGTCGGAGGCACCCCGTTAGCAAGCTGTCCTGACAGATCAGGACAGCTCTAAGACTAAAGAAGCATACTTGCATCCTTTCTTCTACCCTGAGAAGAAAATATCCATCTAGCTTTGCAAGACATGGATATTAATCTTTATGGAAATCTTATTACAACGATTTGGTAAAGCTGCTCCCATTGGTCCCATAATGTTATAAGATAGATGTTTAAACTGGAATGTGGCCAGAGAAGGTCAACGAAGCTGGTGAAGGGTCTGGAGCGCAAGTAACAAGCGATGGCACAAGAGGAAATGGCCTCAAGTTGCACCAGGGGAGGTTTAGATTGGATATGAGGAAGCATTTTTTCACCGAAAGGGTTGTCAAGCACTGGCACAGGCTGCCCAGGGAACTGGTTGAGTCACCATCCCTGGAGGTATTTGAGATGTGTAGACATGGTGCTTAGAGACATGGTTTAGTTCCTACTTGGTAGTGCTAGGTTAATGGTTGGACTTGATGATCTTAAAGATCTTTTCAAACCAAACTGATTCTGTGATTCTAAACAAAATTGGACATTTTGATTTTTAAACCAGGATTAAAGTTAGTTTTCAATAATTATGACTCCTGGCAGTGCTCCAAACACCATATCAGCACGTTTTTTCTTTCCTTTCATTTATTAAAACATCTAAACAAGATTTCATCACACATGCACAAAATAAACACAATCGTAAAACATCGCGTTGTTAAATTATGCTTGAGCTTCACTCTATATTCCAGCTGTCTTGAGAGAGATTAAAGTACACCTTTTATATGCTTTGTTTATTTTAAACATTCAAGATTCAAAACCATATAAAAGGTAAGATTTACTGTACCAAAACACAAGTGCATAGTGTTGTTTGAGGGAGACAATGAAAGCCTCTGTATATGCTGCTTATGATATATCAACATTAATTTGGAAGTGTTTCATGCATTTATTTCAGCATTCAGAAGCCTCCCTAATTTGCAAGAAGAGTTACAGTTCACTTTTTAGGTAGTTTTTTTCTTTCTTTTTTGAGGGGAGCAGGGGGAAGATCAGAGTTTAGCCATACATTCAGACACAGAAGATACTGGCTATAATTGTGAACATGAGCAGAGCAGTGCTTTGATGTCATGGCATGGAAATGATCTGATCCTACCCTGGTCCTTGTACTTCAGGACACCACCTGTGTCTCCTCTTCTGGGGGACAACCCACACACTTTGCTATGACATTGGCCCAGACCACAGGGATCCTCTCCAGAGCCCCAGTTCTCCCTGTGGGCAGCTCATGCCACCCCATAAAGATGGCTCCATGAGTTTGTGGGGAGATCAGATATCCCTGTCCCTTGGACATCTTAGCCTCACAGCCTCCCTTTAAACCATCTGGGAGGAGACAGAGCCCTGCGGACACCCTAGGACACAACTGGCTTTCAAGCATAGGGCACGCACATCGCTCAGCACGCATTTTCTGGACCACCACTAAGGGAAAACAGCTGTGCACAAAATCCTGGAAGAGTTCAAGAGTGTTTCCATGTACAAGTAAATTACCGGGCTTTGATGGTATATTTGCTGTTATCAGCATGGTGTTTATTTCCCCCAACTCACCGGCACTGCCCTCCCATTTAGGAGCTTCACTTGGCCCCCACCATGTGCTCTCATGGGTCATTGCAGTCTCTCTGTGTTCCCTCACATCCTCCCTCCCTTCACAGGTGTTTCAAGCTTGCACTCCCTTTCTAGTGGTGTTGGCAAGGCAGGCAACATGTGTGCGTCCACACGCCAGCAGAGACACACAGCCTGGGTACCCTCTGCAGTGGGATGTACAGCAGCAAGGGGTCTGGCTACCAAAGCAGAAGGATAATGAAGTCCATGATGCCATGGGGATGTGAGAGAAAACTGCGAAGGAGCTTAAACAATGAAGGAGGCAAAACTGGAAGACAGAAAGGAGAAAGGAGCAAAGAAAGCATTGAGAATCCATGGGTTCTCATGGATATCTAGACACACACCAGAAAGTGGATTGTATCGATAGAAGGAAGTTTAAATTGACAAACTGGCCCTGAGCCTGTCTGGGGCAAGTAGTTCCCACACCATCAGCTTCCAGCACTGGGTACAAGCCCTATAGCCCATAATGTGGAGTTCTGTTAAAAACCTTGTTTAATCCATGAAGTAGAAGAAAGTATTTAAAGGTCTTCTGTGCAGAAGAAATTTGTCCATTTTCCATCTTGTATGATTAAAAAATTACAGAGCTGCAATGGTTAGTGAGCCACAGCTAGCAGAGCAAGATACGGCCAGGAGCAGTGCAAGGAGATGCTGGTAGATCTGTGTCTTGCTCCCCTGCCAGATTTGACAAACATCCAAAAACTGA
This sequence comes from Podargus strigoides, assembly GCA_028020825.1. NCBI lineage: Eukaryota > Metazoa > Chordata > Aves > Caprimulgiformes > Podargidae > Podargus > Podargus strigoides. The sequence goes on from CM051643.1 coordinate 4,231,138, forward strand.
TGCTTTATTAAACTTCCTTTAAAACTGTATCCTGTGGTTTTTTGATACCAGTCAAGTCCTGGAAAAAGGGTTTCACAAATTCTAATATTGCAGGTTTAGGATCAGACATTTGGCAGAACAAATTAATCCACGTTTTCTTTTGGAGCCCAGTTTTAAGTAGCTGGTTCTGCCCTTCAGGACAATGTCCTAAAATATAGACAGTCTGTGTATACAAAAATAAAGCTGTCTCCCTCCAAAGTGATACACTGTTGAGTGAGAGGAAACTCAGAGGGAGGTTTGATTTTATTTTTATAGTGGTAAAAGCATAAAGTATTTTTGTCATTACAGTATTATTTCTCATTTCACTTGTGTATTCTTATTCAGAGTTTTTACTAATAGGAATGATAAATTGTAAATAATTTTTTACTCTTGAGATATTTCAAAAAAATAACTGACACATTTAAAATCTGCATGCTTAGCAGGTCATTAATTACTTCATTTAAGAGTTGACAGGTCTCATGTCATGCTATACGCTGTTTTTCAAACTGTCACACCCATGCTCTGCCTAAAAGCTGTTGAGTATAAGCGTCATCATTTATAATGCAAAAAGGCTATCATTGATTATGTCCTGATTATTCATCTTAATGCTTTCTTTCATGTGTACTTAATCATTGTGGTTTCTTGGAATATGCAAACCTTTCAGGCAAATCTTTTTACAGAGCAATCCAAACAGTGCTCTGAACTGACACCAGCTGGGCAAATAGGACTCAGGACCCTGGGAACAATGCAGTGGCACAAACCCACCTGCAGCCCAAGGAAGCCAGCTTTGGAGGGGGGGCTCAGGAAGGAAGGACACGCTGGTTCTGCAGAGCTGAGGTCCAATTTCCACTTCTGAAGCAATGCACGGCTGCAGGATCAGGCTTGTCGTGATGTTTTCACAATGACCGTGGCAAACACAATCCTCTTCACACAGAATCACAGAATGTCAGGGATTGGAAGGGACCTCAAAAGATCATCTAGTCCAATACCCCTGCCAGAGCAGGAATATCTACATCAGGTCACACAGGAACATGTCCAGGCGGGTTTTGAATGTCTCCAGAGAAGGAGACTCCACAACTTCTCTGGGCAGCCTGTGCCAGTGCTCTGTTACCCTCACTGTGAAGAAGTTCTTCCTCACATTTATGTGGAACCTCCTATGTTCCAGCTTGTACCCATTGCCCCTTGTCCTATCACTGGATGTCACTGAGAAGAGCCTGGCTCCATCCTCATGACACTCACCCTTTACATATTTATAAACATTAATGAGGTCACCCCTCAGTCTCCTCTTCTCCAAGCTAAAGAGACCCAGCTCCCTCAGCCTTTCCTCATAAGGGAGATGTTCCACTCCCTTCATCATCTTTGTGGCTCTGCGCTGGACTCTCTCAAGCAGTTCCCTGTCCTTCTTGAACTGGGGGGCCCAGAACTGGACACAATACTCCAGATGCGGCCTCACCAGGGCAGAGTAGAGGGGAAGGAGAACCTCTCTTGACCTACTAACCACCCCCTTTCTAAAACACCCCAGGATGCCATTGGCCTTCTTGGCCACAAGGGCACATTGCTGGCTCATGGTCATCCTGCTGTCCACCAGGACCCCCAGGTCCCTTTCCCCTACGCTGCTCTCCAACAGGTCAGTCCCCAACTTATACTGACACATGGGGTTGTTCTTCCCCAGATGCAAAACTCTACACTTGCCCTTGTTGAATTTCATTAAGTTTTTCCCCGCCCAACTCTCCAGCCTATTGAGGTCTCTCTGAATGGCAGCACAGCCTTCTGGTGTGTCAGCCACTCCTCCCAGTTTTGTGTCATCAGCAAACTTGCTGACAAGGCACTCTATTCCCTCATCCAAATCATTGATGAATATATTGAATAGTACTGGTCCCAGTACCGACCTGTGAGGGACTCCACTAGTCACAGGCCTCCAACTAGACTCTGTCCCATTGAACGCAGCTCTCTGGCTTCTTTCCTTCAGCCAGTTCACAATCCACCTCACTACCTGATCACCAAACCCATACTTTATCAGCTTATCTACGAGGATGCTGTGGGAGACAGTGTCAAATGCTTTACTGAAATCAAGATAAACCACATCTACCGCTCTACCATCATCTATCCACCGGGTTATGTCCTCATAAAAGGCTACCAGGGTGGTTAAGCATGACTTCCCCTTGGTGAAGCCATGTTGACTGCCCCTAATGACCCTCTTATCCTTGACATGCCTAGAGACAGCCCCCAGGATAAGTTCTTCCATCACCTTTCCAGGGATGAAGGTGAGGCTGACCAGTCTATAGTTACTTGGGTCTTCCTTCTTGCCCTTTTTGAAGACTGGAGTGACATTTGCTTTCCTCCAGTTCTCAGACACCTGTCCCATTCCCCACGACCTAACAAAGATGATGGAGAGTGTCCTAGCAATGACATCCACCAGCTCCCTCAGCACCCGCGGGTGCATACCATCAGGACCCATGGATTTATGGATGTTCAGGTTGCATAACTGATCCCTAACCCAGTCCTCATCAACCAGGACCAACTCCTCCCCTATCCTGACTTCCTCTGGAGCCTCAGGGATCCGGGGCTCCTCAGGACAGCCTCCAGCAGTATAGACAGAGGCAAAGTAGGCATTCAGTAACTCTGCCTTCTTTTTATCCTCTGTCACCAGGGCACCCACCTCATTCACCAGTGGGCCTACATTGCCTCTAGTGTTAGTTTTATCTGCAATGTATTTGAAGAAGCACTTTCTGTTGTCCTTGACCTTTCTTGCAAGGTTTAATTCCAAGGAGGCCTTGGCCTTCCTAGTTGCCTCCCTGCATCCTCTGACAACAGACTTCTATTCCTCCCAAGTGGCCAGCCCCTCCTTCCATGATCTGTACATTCTCTTCTTCCCCTTGAGTTTGCCCAGAAGTTCCCTGTTTAACCATGCAGGTCTCCTGGCACCCTTTCTTGACTTCCTACCTTCTGGGATGCACTGATCTTGAGCTCGGAAGAAGAGGTCCTTGAACGCTAACCAACTATCTTGGGCCCCCTTACCTTCGAGTACCCTGTCCCATGGGATTTCCCCTAGCAGTTGCTTGAAAATGCCAAAGTTGGCCCTACTGAAATCCAAGGTTGTCCACACATACAGCTGCTGCGGTTCAGCCAAGTGCAAAGGCATCAGAAAAACATAAGAGAGATGTCAGGTAACAATTTCCACTGAAATGTTTACTTCATCACAACTATTAGCATGTGATTTTATAGGAAAAGCTGATGGTGCTGCAGAGTCCATACACATTTGGCCTTTAAAGAAACGAGAAGAGCCACTAGCAGGTGTCTCCAAAATCACACTGTTCCCCTTCTGATGACCCCTACAAGTTTTTACGGAGCAGGTTTACCAGGGTAAGCATTTCCAGTAGTCACAAAAACATATGCTAAAAGATAAACTATGATGTTCTAGAGCTTTACTAACCAAGACAAATATAAATGCTAAGCACAAATATCTGACCTCTAATTAACCAATAAATTAAAGTTACCAAGTGTATCCTTAACAATGACATTTTAAAAAAAATAACAATTCTGTGGAGCTAGAACTGTTTCTTGCTATATTGTTGGGGTTCTATTCCACTCATGAGTGTAATGGTGGTCAACATTTTCCTAAAACTCCATGGAGATGCTAAAGTTCTTGGGGCTGTTGTGGCTGCCAGCATTGTACCTGTGCGGGAACAGCCCAGATGCGTTGGAGCACCCACATTCCCCACTGTGCTGACGTGCTCCATGCCAAGGATATGGGACTCTCTACAGGCTGGAGCTGCCAGCCAGTGTCATGGCCATGCCCACCATTTTGGGCTCAGGCTCATCCCAGAGCACAAAGCGCTGGAGCAAAGTGGGAAGCCCACCTCAGAAATGAGATCCACTGTGTTGGGAGCTCAGCCTTTGCTTCTGTGAATATATTTTCAAAAGGAAGCTCAAATCTTAAAATATTTATCATTTAGAGAAGAGCCCTGCAGTCCAGAGTGCTTTCAGCCTTGGGGGAAAGGGCCTGAGGAGCCAGTTTTTCATCATCTAGAAAAGGGAGCAAAAGCATCTCTAAACACTGGCGCAGGCAAGGCTTCAGCTGACAGAGATGAAACTGTTCCCAGAGGAGCTGTATTTTTCCCATTAAAAAGACCTTGCTTTTCACATCTGTGAGCATGAAGCTCTGGCTATTTGGCAGATGCATAACAAAGTTATTTTAGCTGCAGAACATCATCTTGTGAGAATATCACTATGCAGGGCTAGTCAGAACAGGAGGGAAAGGTTTGCCTTTTCATTACTTCTGACCTCGGCACCAAGGAGCCTTGGCTCTGTCCTCTCCTAAACTTGCTGGTGAGGGGCAGATACAGCCCTGGTGTGACAGGGGGCTGGAGGGCTGCAGCTGTGGGCACAGGAGGAGGAAGACACCTACCTCTTCAGACCCTGGGTACAGCTGCAGGTACCCCAACAATTCCCCTCTGGTGTAGGGGGTGAGGAGGGAGGAGGACTTGGGGGTTTGATCCTACAGGATTCTCTGTCACTTCAGGGAGGTCCAAAAATTCAGTACTTCAAAGGGCAGTACAAGGAAATGTATACCATTTTTAAAAGTTCTGAAATGTATGTCATATTTTTGCCAAAAATAATTCTATGGCACATTTTGAATGGTCTTTGTATTCTTTCTTCACTGTAAAGTAGCCACAGCCTTATTCAGGGGTCAAGACTCTTTTGTGCTGAACTATGAGGGCTAAAAGATTTCTGGTGGGCCTCTCAAAATCAATCTGCAAACAATTCTCTTCCTGAAGATCTTAATTAAACAGTCTGAGCTGATTAATATGTAAGGCAGGCTTGCATCAAAACTCCGGTCACTCAAGACTGTACCTGAACAGGGAAAGATGCGACAATTTAAAAAAAATAGGCTGTGGCCCATTTCTTCATGAAAAAAAGCAATTGATAATTCCTTCTCCAAACACCCACCCTATCAACAGTGAGGCTGAAGAATAGATTTTCAGTTATGAAAAGCTTTCCCTGTGTCACCTTGTAGACCACTTTACTTAATATCAATGAGATTTTATTCAAAATAGAGCTTGCAAAAATGTGAATTCCCTATTTGAATAAAACCTCCCTACAGGAAAAAATATGCATCCACAATACATATAAATCTTTCTAAGGGTAATTCTACAGTCCTCAGAGCATAGGACAATGGAGTTTTCCAATTTTACAGAGGAAAACCAAGACCCACCAATATTAAAAGGCTGCCCGCATCTATGGAGGAGAATCCAGCAATTGAAAAGACACTGCAGTTTGCCACTGAACTCTTCCTCCCTTGCAAAAGGTAATCTTGGGGACAAGGGGAAGCTGCTAAGTGGTCTCCAAAACATGCAGGCCAAAAATTCACCACCTTTAAGCACTGAAGTTACTCAAGCAGTGTCAATGTGAAGATTAAAATGGAGAACAGTGTTACAGCTTATAATGGCAGAAAAAGTAACACCGATAACATTACCTGTATGGTTAATTAATGCATAATTTTTCCTTGGAAGCCTTTTTCTTTTGTTCCAAAGCAGGTTGTTTGCCAAGCAAACGCCAATAGATGTGTGAACCACCTATAGCAAATGTTCATACAATGAAGGTTTCAGAAGTGACTGGTGATATTTGCTCAGGTATTATTTTCAGCCACCTGCACTGAGTTTGCAAAGTGGGCGGGCAGCCATCCTATCTTTTGTGTTTCCAGCTTTCGTTGCTGAGCTACTGCAACTCATTCCCAACAGCGAAAATAAACCTAGCTAGTTTCTTCCTCTGCCTGAACATCAGGGCTTCCAGAAAGAGATTGTGCACTCAAACCATAAGAAACCTTTCCTTTGAACTTTTCAACGTGCTCAGGCAGAAGCTGCCTTTTGAAATCTGCCGCAGTGGATTGTGGTCTAGGGGACATTTTCCTACATGTTGAATGAACATGAGAAATGGTCCAAACAGCAACATCAAATCTCCAGTAAATTTACTCTGACCACATTTTCCTGTGGCCTTGAGGCTGGATCTTTGGTAATCCAACATGGTTATGCTATTCCCACACAAGAAGAATTAAGGAAATGATTGCAACAGATTATGGGTGCTACTCTTACTACAAAAAGCCAGGACAGCCTCTTTTTAGAAGTCACCTTCAGTGTGACTTTACAGCCTACATTTCACAACAGGGAGGCAGTACCTAATCTCTAGTCCAGGAAACAATGGCAGAGGAGTCAAGGGCCTGCAATGCTGGAGGCTTCAGTCCAGCAGAGGAGCCAAGTTTTTAACCCACAATGACTTGAAACAACTTTTAACACAAGCGTAGGAGTGAAGGAGAAAAGAAGCCTGGAAATTGTGCAAAGCACATGGATGGAGACAGTGGCCACAGCTTATAAGAAACAGCACTGTTCCCTGCTAAGGGAGGATAAGGGAGAGGGCAAAGGCAGCCATGCAGAAAGAGACTCAGACATCATGGAAGTGACCAGAGGAGAATTTGCAAAACTGCATTCAAGGGTTCATTATTTTCCTTGGGTCTCTGCCTCCTCTGCTTTTCAACAGTGAACATGTCAAGTAATGTTTTAATAAGGCTAGCTATTCCTTAGTTTATTGTCGTTTGAACCCAGAAGGATAGAAACGGAACATCTGACCTGCCTCAGATGCAGAAAGCATCTTGATAACAGATGTTTGGAAAGCCTAAGCTATATGCTCCAGCAGCTCAGTAGCTAGATAACAGAGTCATACTGTCCAGGAAAGGTACCAGGCACATAAAGGAGCTCAGTGATGGCCCAGAATAAGGGCACGTATTGACCAGTCAATACCCAAGCCTAGTTTCCTATAAAACATATGGGATGCAAAGGTTAGTGCCTATCACAACAGTTGTGGCTGTTCAGAGTGTGGGCTGAGGCCTGAGCTCTGTTGCTATACATACATTTGTTGACATGGTCATCTGCTTTGTGAAGAAGTGTAAGATTGCCTTCTCTATCTGCCTTCTGGTAGCTATACTTTGAAAAATGAATCTCTTGTAAACTACAAGCATTGGCAAAAGCATTAAGTGGCCATTTTCCTGCACTTGTGCCTTGGAACAGAGAAAAAATGCCCTAGGTTGAAAACTAACCTGAAAGATTATGTTTTTAAATGGTTCTCCAGATAAATTTCAGAGACATATTAAGCACCGTAGGTTAAAGCTGTTAAACATTTTCACACACAGCCTGTGTCACTGGGTGCCTGCAATGCCAAGAAACCTCAGAGTGCTTCACAGCAGCAGTGTGTCTCCATGGAAGACCCAGTCCTTCAATCTAAGTAGTAATTTTTTGCAGAGATGAGAACTGAATTAAGTACACAAGGCCATTTTTTTACATAAGTGCAAAAGATCAGCAAGTTAAAAATGACCAGGCTCTGACCCTGCACCGTGGTTTAATAGACAATACTCCACAGTTCTCTTTATGGATTTTGTGTGGATTTTGGTTTTTAAGTGTCCTCAAGCCTTTCTCTTGGACTAGGACTCAAACGTGCTCAGTACAACTCAGTACAACTTTAGCACACAAAATCCTCCTATGCTCCTATCCTCCTACCTTTACAGCTGAAGTACAAACCAAGGAGAGAAACACAAGGAAACAAGTGCAATTATTTGTAAGCAGCAAGGCAAAGGAACAATAATGAGGTGGCTTGGCAAATATCAGCATCTTGTCCTGTGTGTAATCTAGCTTGCAGTTAACAGATAAAGACCTATTGAAACCAGGGTAAAGTACTGAAGTTGTTCCTGAATATCTCTGGGGCATTTTGTTTTTTATTGATTTTGCTGCTGTTTGAATTGGACAAGATCATAAACTGAATGATCATATTGTACACTTGCAGTGATGCTGTTGTTGAGCTGACAGATAGATAGACATCCATAAGGAGATTGTCAAGGGGCAGTCAAGATTTTTGTTTGGACAGAAGGTGATGGTCTGGATTAGAGAGGTGTACCTCTGACTCATTAGTACAAAGATTAATGTTGCGTTTACAAGTGGGATTATCCTGGGAGAAGATGTAGAAGATTATTTATAGACTCCAGGAGAAATATTTGTGGGGTTAGAGTCTAATGTTCAAAGTGAGTAAAATTATAAAAATCTGGCTTATAGAGCCAGCTCAAAGAAAACTTCAGCAGAACAGAACCAGCTAACTTTCTTAACCTTGCCACTTAGTTGTCCCATGACCTGTTTGAGCTAATTCCTTATCATGTTTTATATTGCAGCAGGTATAGACAATCCATGTGACGCAAACAGGAGAGCGTGTTTGTTTTGGAAAGTGCTGTGGTAAATTTCACATTTAACACTACAATACCAGGAAAAAAAAAAAAAAAAAGTGTGTTGCCCTTTTAAGTGAATAGCACTGTTGCCAAAATATGGCTAAATATGGCATATGAACTCACCCTAGGTTCTGATCGTCTTCCCTGCCACCTGCTGCAGTTTTCTTCAGCACCGGGATGTACAGCTCTCCACCACTGCAGTGGGAAGGAGGAAGCTATTGATGTGTCATACCCAGTGAGCACGTTATCAGCCAGGGCAGCAGCTCTTCCATGAGAGCGCTTCATAGCACAGGACACAAGCAATCCTTCTTTGCAGAAAAACACGATATGTCATCAAAGATCTTATCATCAAGGAGTTGTTTGCTCTTCAGAGCAGAAGTGTGCAGTTATCTTCAAATATTCAAGAGGCGTGTTGCCCACATCCCTTCAGAATGGAGTGAAAACAGATGGAAACCTCAACATGGGAAGAGGTGCACTTGCCAGAGTGGCTTTTCCTCATCCAGATGCACATGTTCAGTGTGGTGCTCCAGCAGCACTGAACAGTGGGTGGGCCACATGACTGGCTGCTACTACTTCAAGAGCTAGGATTATTTCCTTTTTAGCTCAGGCTGAAGAAGTTTGCATTTTAAGGTCCAAAGGTCAGTGCTACTCTCAATGACACCCTGAAAAGCACAGCATCCTCTATTCACAGAAAGAATTCTGCAGATAATGGCAACAGAGCCCTTGCAGATGCTAAGAAATCTGGTTAAGATCCACACTAAACACATCTGAGGGCCTGCTGCATGTATCTATCCCATAATTGCTGCATCATGCATGTGGCATAAGAGGCACTTGGCTCTGCATGTAAGCAGAGCTAAGACAAACGAAACAACAGTATACTCTCTGCTACTGGACAGGGGTCTGTCCCTTATCATTTAATCGTACGAAGTCAGGACACAGTAAAATGGCATTTGTTCCATTCAGCTATAAAGTTTCATCCAGAAACTTGCTGTGTTAGCATGCAACTGAAACATGTAACTACAGTGTGGACAAGCACTGTGGACTGAGCAGTGCTCAGCTGCCAGGTGAACCTAGAGAGTGCCAAAATCCTGCAGACTTCACATTAAAACACGGCATAGAGTGAAGATGCCCTGGTAATGCAAGAGACATTGAGGTGGTTGTTTTGTGATTCATGCAGACCTCTAGGTGTGTGCAATACAGGAATGAAATGCAACCATCCTCATCTGGTACGTTTCAACCCTCCAGAGGTTGCACAAGACAGTATAAGACCCAAAGCAGTGGTGACCAAAATGCAGCAGCTTGTGTCAGTACAACTTACGGTAAGTACATTGATATTACAGTCAAAAGTTGTGTCTATGCCTTGTTGTAGGTATAATCAAGGTAACTGTCAGTTAGTTAAATCTAGTTCTGATTAACTGGCTAGCTAAGCAGGAGGGAGCTCTAATTATCTGTGAATCCATGAGATCATTAACATCTCTAATGATCTGAAAACTGATCAGTGTCTCAAACCAGTGCTGCAGGCTGCTTCCCTGCAGTCCTGTCAGTGCTGGTGCCAGCATTGCACCAGCTCAGATATGTTTGCAGGAGCTGACATAACACATATCCCACGTGTTGTTTCCTTGATTCCTCTATAAATCAGTCAGAAGTGTAATTAAGAAAAATTATTACAGTGAATATTCTGTAAAAGTTTTGTCTTTAAGACAATTCTTTGGCTTTGTATGTATGTTGGAAGCCATGATACCACCTTTGCTTTGGACTCACAAAGGTGCCTAAGGCGATCAGGCACTCGACACACGTTGATTTTCTTTGGGCACACCTTGCGCACCTTTGAAAGCCCCATCTGTTGTGCTTTTCCAAGCAGATGTGTGCCCTGGGAGTGTGACCATGTTAGGAAAGCCACTGGCATTGCACCTCACGTTGTGTCCCAGCACAGGCTTGCAGTTCTCTTACACCACTCGGGGAGAGCCAACTCCGACGTTACAGTAAGCTACGTTTTTTAATTACTCTGCTGGTCTGTGCACATTGCAAAAGTGTATCAGCACTGAGGTTTTCGTGGTAAGCTGGGAGAGGAGTTAACAGCATGCTGCTAGCACTGACAAACCTCAGCTGTTTTATCCCAACATGGCTGTGGTTTGGTCTTCAAACAAGCCGAAAGATAAGCAAATATCTGATGTGACCCCTCTTGCATCATGTATATTTTATGAAAGCAAACAGCACTGTGTAATATTGTGATTCATATCTCACTGCTGAATACTCAACAGAGTAATCACTTCACCAGAACAGGTGTTGCAAGTGCTTTTATTCCTCCCCAAAACGAACAACACTGAGACAGAGACTGCTGGGGGCAGAGAGGGAACCTCTGCTCTCCCTACAGCTAAAATAACATCCAGAGGATCCTGTACTGGTTTTGTTCCAGTTCTCGCAGGCAGGTAATCAGACAAAAGGCAGGTAATGGTTACATAGTTGTGGACTTAGGAGAAGTCAGCTTTTCTGATTCCTGTTCACTGCTTAACATGGGCACCCTATCTTCTTTGCTGTTAGCATCCCAGAGTTACAATTCCATAATTGTTCATCTAGTTTCTTCTTAAAATAATGCATGGACTACACAAATAGGAGAATCTTATTTCAGCAAAGCATCTCATTGCAAAGGCATCCTGGAAAGAGCAAAAAAAGGCAAAAAACATGATTCACGTCATTAGTAGAATCACACAAGTCAAAACCTAAAAACAATTACACATAGTTCTCAGCTCCCTTGAGACCTGACATTTAAATCTCATGTATATTTCCCTCAAGTCTTACAAGAGCTTCTTAAAAATACACTTGTCTGCAGCTAAGTGATGAAGCACCAAATCCAAGCCACACACACCAAGAATCTTAAATCAATTATCAGTTAGCGTTTGCTGTTATAAATAATTTTAAATTAAGAAATGAAAATCTGAGTAAGAGACACATTGAGCCAAGGTTACTTATACGACTTCTAAAAACTTGCATTTAGGTCTCAAAACATCTGGAGGCGAACTATACAGCAGAAATAAAATACCATTTTGTTTTGAGATGGACTTTCAGGATCATAAGGTTCTGAAATGCCACTGAAATCCACTAAACAGGTCATATTTCTCTTTTAAACATTATAGGATTGTAAATTATGTGCAGTTTAAGAAGGAGTACACTGTTACAGTGCCAGCACTTTTCCCTTAAAAGCTTATCCGGACTAAACAAAATTTGTAATCCAGAAAGGATTTGTCAAAGAAAGGCTCTTTAAGATTTAAATACAAAAATGTTGAGCAACTCTTAAGTCTGTTCTTAAGTCACAAACTTGAACAGCTTAAGCAGACATATGAGACTTGTACATTTTAATAAGTACAAGTCTAGATAAAAGGGTAGACACCACGAGTTTCCAGACTGCAACCCTATCATCTTCTAACACGTGGGCTCTGCACTGAATTCTTGGACCTCTGGAAACAACTGCAGACCGGTGCCAGTTCTTCCTTTTCTTTTAACTTTCTCAAATATATTGCAGCACCACAGTATTAGTCCATCGTTATGGGAAACTATATTATCATTTCCTTTCATTCTGTCATGAATAATTCGGTTTGTTAGTCGGAATTCTCTCTCAAGTTAATCCTCTGCAAAATCAGAAACAAGCTGTTATAGTGCTCTTGATGAGTGTGCTCCTCAAGCACTATCCTCGTCCAACCGCACAGACGTCTTTCAGAGACTAACTGTGATGAACTAGATCTATTGTGAGCTGTGTTACTGAAAAATATAATGGCATGTTCACATTTTCAGCTCTTGGGATAAGAGTTTAGCACACAAATTATCCATTCAGGAAGTAGAAATCACCTCCTGCGCTCACTTTGTGGCTTAGGGGCATATAACACACCTTCTGTGGTTATGGAGCTGGAAGAGAGTGAGCAGCAAAACATGCATTGGTGAGGCTACCATCTGGCAGCTTCTGAACACAGAAACATTGAAAGAAAAGGCAAATCTGTACGAGAACTAAGATAATTCATCCCAATGTCTAGTCTCTGACAGCAGCCAGGACTGATGCTCAAGGGAAAAGCATAAAACACAGAAGAAGCATGACGGTCTTGTTCCAGTTTGCATCCAGACTATCAGCTCTGTCCTTGTCTCAACCCTTTTGGAAACTGTTTCTTCTTTTGGCCTCTAGGACGTCTTGCGGCAATAAGCTCAATAAACCACTTACGCACTACTGTGAAAAACTTTTCCCTTTTGTTTTTTGCTTTATAATCCCACTAGGCACCCCCTACTGCTTGTGTTTTGAGAAAGAATATTTAATCTTTCCCTGTCTGGCTTCCCCATATTATTCAGGATTTTATAGTTTCCTATCATAACCCTTTCCTACCCCATTTCTCTGTTTTCCCAGACTTATGAAAACTGGTATGTTCAACTTACTTTCCACAAGAATCACGTCAGTCTTTGCTGTTCTCTTTATCGTTGCTAGTTTTGCTGTATTCAAGAAGTGGCAACCAAAGAAGTATGTGTTATATCATTTATATTAAACTGCATTATATTATACTTTACCATGCTGTATTATTCCTATCTAAATGGAGGTATACTCATGAGTTACACAGAAGCCAAAAAATACTCTGTTCTTTCCCTGTCCCTTTCTCAGGAATCTCTTAGAGACTATTATCCTTTTTGACTGCTGCTGAGCATTGAACCAGTATTTTCATATACCACAACCCCACAGTCACAAGGTGACACCAATATCCTGAAGGCAGTTAAATTCCCAATTTAAATATCCCATTGACTTGAAAAAAGGCTCAATCAAAGAACAAATGTGCAATGGAGTGAATCTACTCCCAAAGAAAGGGCCAAGATATGGCCTGTACATCTCTTAGCTCCTAGTCAATACCTTGTGTTAGAAAGTAGGTGGCAAAACAGCTATTTTGCATAGGACTGAATTCAACCCCAAATAGTATGAGCTGCCAGCCAGTTGTAGTTAGCATGAATTAAGAAAAAAATACTCTGATTCATTTATTTAACCTTAAAAGGTCACAAACAGTGAACATTTGGCAGATACAAATGCTTTTTGCTTATTCTGACTCTAAATAAACTGTTTTAGGAAGGGACGAAGCACTCTTTACTTCTTTTGTTTTGATGGCTTTCTACAGATCTACATGGCTCACACAGAAACTATACTGCAGAACATGGACATACATTGTCTGGGAGGGGCACTAAGACTATTAATTCAATCTATGAAATATTTTGATCTGTGTTTAGTTGTATGTATTGTGATAGGGAGATGAACATGTGAAAGCAGACCCTAAAATAACCTTTAAATTACACATACTTAATGATTAAAAAAATATATTTTAGCTATTAAAACTTACTAGGAATCATTAAAGCATGTAAAAACGTGCATTTGTAGAATTTCTAATCTCTAAAATATTATGCACAAATTAGAGCAAAGAAACCCACAACCTACTTCTAATGACTGCCTTCTTCTGGACAAAATGTTTGACTAGCACTTTTTTTGTAAAAGACTAATCATTTCTCACGCACATCCCTGAGTTCTTGGCTCCATGTGTCAACAGAGGAGAGAAAAATGAAGGTTCTTTGTGCATTTATTGTTCTGCTGATTGGTGGCAAAAATAAAGCAAAGCAAAACATTCCTGAATACTCTCACACAAGATTTACAAGAAGACAACAGTAACTGCCTGTGGATAACAATTAAACAAAGTCCACAAAACTTCTGGGGAAAGAAGACTGTTGCAGCTCATCTTTCATTTTGCTTATGATCTTGCATAGTTTTGTTAACTAATTGTGCTATTGGCTTAGGAATCTCCGATGCAGCATTAATTTGGGAACTGTGGAAAAGTGACAATCATCAGAGCCACAGCAGATGTGGCTGAATAGCTCAAGTCACAGGCTGCAAAAAAAATCGGTATTTCTCATTGAATTCTGCCCAAAGAGAGCAGGAGCCTGTCCCCACACACAGGAGAGAGCGAGCTCTCATCGCTGCTGAAGAACAGAGAGAAAACACCAAGTAATATGCTGCACTAAACCCAAGTTATTCCATTGGCAGCAAAATTTTAAAACCCTCTGTTTCCTATGGGTCTGTCACACAGGGGGAATGGCCCCGTTGGGTTTAAGCAGACTGGCTCTCCGTGAGCTGGGCTTTGCTCTGCAGTGCAGGGGGAACAGGCCAGCAGCACCCCAGCGAGCAGGTGGAGGGGTGCAGGCAGAGGCAGTGTGGCTGGAGGGTGGCATCCTCACACCCCCAGGCCCCCAGCAGCTTTCCTAATGCTTCGAGGAGCAGCCACACCCTTGGTTAGCGCCTTTGCTCCCCTCTCCCAGCCTGTGAGCTGGCTCTGCCCATGTGCCACCCACTGCATACCCCACAGGCACCCCAAGAGAGGCCCCTATAGGACGCCAACCACATAATTCAGCTAAACAGGTCTCCAGTTGTGACCACACAAGCCTTACCTGCCCTCCCCTAGCCAACAGTCCCATAATGATTCAGTGCAAAACCCACAGTGCCTTGTGGAGGGAAAATAACCTAATTCATTTCTAGTACAAAATAAAACAAACACAACATTGTTTGTAAATAAACTGTCATTTCTCTCCCATGGGATTACACTATGTTTTGGAGGGTGTGTTGACATTTAAAAGGAAATTGTATGTATATGCAAGTGTGTTTGTGTATACATTGTATACACACCCATCTCACTATGAGCACTGCTTCTCAGAGCATCAACTAAACAAATGACAGCATCTCGTTTAACTGTAGCTAACCAAGCCACGTAGCACAGTTTTCTTTCCAGAGATAGCCAGGATTTTAGTATTTCATTCTTTTCTGGTGATATAACAGATGCTACACCTCAGAGCTGCCCACAGCCTCTCCTTGTTGCAGAGCTTAAAGTCTCCCTTTGTGGAATCAAACTTCTAACTTGCACGAAAAAATCATTCTTTGCTTCTGATTATTGTAAAGATAATTTGAGTTTAGTACAGCTGGAAACCAGTAGGCAAGTCAAACACTACCAAAAGTCAGCGCGGGTTTTTTTCATGTAATCTTGGCATTGTCAGGCCAGCTTTATGGTGATAGAGAGATGCAGATGTCAGGCCTCTAGACAACAGTAAAGGTGCTCTCTGAAGAAGTTTTCAGCAATTTCGTCTTCAAGCAGTGCTAATTTTGTCTGGTCCAGCAGTCAGCAGGAGATGGCAGAAGAGAAGAGCACTGCTGGTCACGCAGACCTTGATGGCAGAGGCCAGCCCAGTGGTGTCTCATCACACAAAGAAGTCATCCCCACAGGGTGCCAGGGCACAGAGTGGTTTCCCTCACTAGGCCAGGAGCAATAGAAAGGAGCTGGGCAGCCATCCTCCCCTGGAGCAGCATTCCATGGAAAGCCACAGGCTCACTTGACTCTTTTTTTCTTTTTTGTTGAGAACATCATGGTACCACCAAGTCATCACTGGCTGGAAGAACTGCTGCCCTCAGGGCTTTGCACCAGTGCTGCGGGAGCTCAAGCAGCACATTGGGATTTCAGACACTCTGAAATCACTCAGCCAGGGCATTAGTGACTTTTCCAGATGCAAGGCAGTAGGTCTGCAGTCAGTAACAACATGCTCACCTCCAGGACAGAGGGACATTTCACACGCCTGATCCATGCTGCCAGGCTGTTAGCATGCTGCAGAATTAGCCATCACCAGCACCAGAGGTAAAAGAACTCCTCAATGTGTATTTTGTTTTATATAAAACCAAAGTTAATATTATTAAACTTGACATGCCAATAGGTTTTAAAAGGCTGAGGAGCCCAGCAGTGTCATTTTCAAGCAGAGTTTGAGGTTGTCAGGGGCTCTGAGAGTTTCTATTCACCTGCTATTGTGTCCTCCCCTCCCTGGTACTGGGCTTTACTTGGCACTAGGAACTTCCCAGATCTGTAGATTTGAACCATGGTGTTAATGTGCCATGCTATCTATTCTTTGTCTTTATGACCAAAAAGTACAGGGACAGAGGTGGCAAAAGCAATAATACATTTGTACAATTGCATTAGGGGAAAGCTGATTTATTGCAAGGCAATCTTTGATGGAGTCATTATTTAGAAAGAAGACATCAGGAGAAATACATGTCTAAATACAAACACAGATGAAATGCAATAGCCACAGTTATCATTCACAGGATCTGAATCTTGCCAACAAGCAAAACCACAATAAATGGCTAATAAAAACGATTCTCTGTAAAGCATAAAAAAAGTACATTACCATTATGTTGTGGTTAATTCTCAGACAATACTGCAAAATAAGAGTGAAGTGTTATTTCCTGTCACTTAAAGGAAAAGAAACCCAAACACCAAGAATTCTTCTGGCTAAGGAATGCAGACATACATCATGTCTGCAAGAATCATAAAAAGATCAAATGTAATATTTTCTTTCGGTGCAGACAACTGCTTTGAGATTTTCCATTCAGACAGCCTTGAAAACCGCCTCCAGCATTTGCCAATTACTACTGACAAATACCATTTGGTAGTGAGTGATGTTTTAAGTGAAATAAAACAGTGAAGAAAACTGAACATGATGAAAGGATTTTTTTTTCTCCCTCTGAAGTGACTGTAAGTTATATATTCACAAGGTAGGGTTTACGCTTCCTGCCAGTGACAAATTCCATGTGATGTTGAGCGCAGAGGTGAAGTTTGTTTGACAGTAATAGGAAAGGAAGACAAAACTCGTTTTCATGTTCTTTTAAGCAGTCAGATATTTTCTAGCTATAAACAAAGGGAGAGCTGCTAGTACCTCTGTTCCACATCATTCTTCATAATATAAGTGCACTAATGGAGAGAACAATTCTCTAATATCGAAGTGGTCAAAGTGCAAAGAGGGCGTACAGTGGAGCTTTCTGTCAGCAGCACTTGATTTACATATAAGCTGCAACCTGTGACCAGTAACAACCAGTGTATGCCGTATTTTTTAAAATATTTATCTGTCATGCAGAGCACTGAGATGGGTAAAAATAGATCAAGCTGTATGACTGGAAGAGATGTTTAAAGTATGATTTAAATAACCAACTATTGATCATCTTTTGACCTTTTCTCCTTTTAAACACAGGATTGTGGTCCATCTAGATCTACATTTACTACCTAAGACTGTCAAGATTAATTGTCTCAGGTCCTTGTATCATGATACCTGCTTGCCTCACCATCTCTAACTCTACACACACCAGAGTCAGGCAAGTGTCTAGGAGGAAGAAAGCATGGCGCAGAGACCCCAAAGTCCAAGCCCTCAGAAGTATCCCTGTCCCAATCTCTGACTGGCCTGGGCTCACACAGCATCACAAGCGTGTTGCCTGTTGTCCTGAGGACACCAAGTTGCCAGAAATTTGCCTCTCCCTCCCAAAGGGAATAGCATCTTTTCCTAATTAGTACAATGCTGTGTAGTTGCAGCAGCTGTTTTCTGAATTATCCAAGTAATACTCACATTTTCCCCCCTACTTGACATTCAGCAGTTGCATCTTGTTATTGACTTAGATTCAAATCTCACTTTCATCTTGAAACAGTGGGGAAAGCAGGAGGGAAAATCCAGAGAATGTGGGTACATTAAGAACATTTTTCATGCTGTTTCATTTTGCAATGGTCTCAGGTTTCTTTGTTTAATAATTCTCTGTGCATTTTCTTTAACAAAAACATTTTATTTTGAAATTAGGAATGCTTAACCCATTGTTTTTCCAGTGCTGCTTCTCTTTTTATTTTTTTTTGAGAGGCGTGTTTATCCTCACAGGTGATTCTCCCAAGAATTTCAAAAAATACATTAATAAAAATAGTCAGTGCTGTGAGATTCCACTCACTTTTGACGTTGCAGGTCAAAACTTCAGCAGGGATATTCCTTCAGACTTCAGGAAAGGATTCTTTCCTCAGGCTCCCTGATTATTCTCCAGGAGACATAAACCAGGGACTCACTTGGCAGTGAGTCTCACAGGCATGAATGTGGTGGCTTTATTGTGCACATGTGTCTTTATTTACAAGGCCCAGGTAGCCAGAGCATGTACAAGTGACATGTATAAAACTATGTGCAGCTGTAGATCCATTGCTTGGCACATACACATTAAGACCAGCATGTGCAGGTCTCATTGGACATAAAAGCCTGTCCTGCACTGCTCAACTGCATAGATGGGGCTGGTCAGGCACACTCCAGTCACTGCCATGCCAAAGTTGCTCTCTGGCTTCGGGTAGTCCCAGAGTAAGAACCTAATCCTTCTTTTTACTCCCGAACAACACTCAGTAAAAAATTCTGCATATGGAGCCTAACCATGGCACTTCAGTTGTGCCAGGTCCTGTTCCTCTATGGCTTTGCCTCTGTGCTTACATTCGAGGAGATTAAGAGCTACCTTAAGAGTGAGCAGATTGAAGTGGTGCAAACCCTGTGACTGTGTGACTGCCACCCACACTGCAGGATGTTAGCCCAAACATGACTCCAGCATAATACACTCCAAGAGAGCTAAGGCTGGGACATATGTCTGCTGACAGACCGAGTGGTACCAAACCTGGTCAGCTCTTACGCATCCAGGCACACTGTACAGAGGGGAATTTGAGCTCTCGCTCACACACACACACTCAGCTTTCCTGAAGTGCAAGAGTTTAGCCTACACCTCGGTGCTTCCAGTGTTGGAAGAGAAGGTTGGAAGAGGATTCATGCTCTCTGATCCTCCTACCGGGCTGCAGTAACTCCCCTATAATTGCAATGCATTCTGTCCTTTTCTTGAAATAAAATAATAAATAAATAAATAAATAAATAAAATAAAATAAAATAAAATAAAATAAAATAAAATAAAATAAAATAAAGCTTGAACACACATAAACCAAATTATAATTTATCATAGGAGGTTCTGCATAAATGTGAGGAAGAACTTCTTCACAGTGAGGGTGACAGAGCACTGGCACAGGCTGCCCAGAGAGGTTGTGGAGTCTCCTTCTCTGGAGACATTCAAAACCCACCTGGACATGTTCCTGTGTGACCTGACCTAGGTGTTCCTGCTCTGGCAGGGGGATTGGACTAGATGATCTTTTGAGGTCCCTTCCAATCCCTAACATTCTGTGATTCTGTGTGATTTCTGTCCGCAAGCTTTGGACTACAGCTATGCCTAATGAAGCCCTGAGGCCAGATATCAAAGGTGAGGTGTAACTCTGATTAAGCCAAGTGGAATTAAATCAGCATAAAGCAGACATGGGATGAACTGATTTTTCACAGTTTTTGCTGGAAGAGCCCAGGACAGAGACAATGTTAAGATTCCCAAGGTTCAGGCCAGACTGGTGTGCTGTGGTCCTCAGTACTTGTGCCAAGCATACCTCATTTTCTAACTGATCCTAAAAAGTGAATGGCCATTCCCACAGGCAGGGATATCTTTGGAGGAGTGCAAGCACTCATCATTGCCATTGTCTCCAGTACAGCCATGCTCAATGTTGGGTCCAAAATTGTCAGTTTTTGTTGTGATTTTAGCCTGGATGCAGAAGAAAATAAATCTATGTATATCTCAACAAGCTACTCTCCCCTTCCTCTCTCATGTATTTTCTCTACACATTAGCCAATTTCTATCAAATATGACATAAAAGAGCAATTTCAGGGGGCCCCATATGCTGTCTTTGTGAATATTGTTGGCTGTATGCTAAAAGCCCAGCTCTCAGACCATCCACACCATCTCAGCCTTGGAGCATATCCAAAGGGGTGATCATGAGAGCACCTCATTTGAAGTGCCAGAGGAAATCTGAGGACTGCTTATTGCTTTCTGTTTCCTGATACATATTCCCTACCTCACTAGACAGCTACACACACAAGAGTGTCCCAGCCAGGGCAGATCACATCCTCCAACTCCTATCCCATACAGGAGGAAAACCCCACAAGTGAATGGTGGTGGGAAGCATCGCATGTGTCTCCGTGACAGAAAGGCTGACTACGCTGTCGTACCAGAAGCCTGACATGACAGATTTCCCACCTGACAACACAGAGGGATCCATGTCCTTCTCCAGCTAAGCGTGACAGCATGGAGCAGCGAGACACCCAGATGGACCAGCACAACCAAAAAGCTCCCTCTGTCACTACAGCTCTGGCTCAGTGTTATTTCTCCACTGCCCTTCAGCCTAGGGCCCCTGCTCTAATGCTGCAGAAAACATGCCAAACCAGGGTTATGCAGCCAAATAAACCCAATAGCCCTGCTCTCATGAAGCCAGCATAGCACTGGCCAGCCACAGCGTGGCACACACACACACACACGTACATACTTGCCTGATGCTATATGATTTTCTAAGGGTTACTGTCCCAGACTGCCTGTTTACCACCCTTACCTTCCCACCCCTTTTCCAATCTGCATAGAAATGGCCACCCTGGCAACCACACCTCTTCTGGTGGAGCAGCAGGACTGTCTAGTCCTGAACTTAGAGGCAGAGAAAAGCCAAACAGGAATGTGTGCTCTTTGTTAGTGTACAAAACATCCCCTCTCCAGTGAAGACCACTTTGTCCCTCCCATCCTAGCTCACCCTTCGCCTTCCAACTCCACAGCCCAGCCCACACTGCACTCCTAGCAGACCTTTAGATGTCACCCACGACATACACAGTGTTCTCTCACTCCTGAGCCAGGAACTAGCTAATCCAGCATCTAAGTACTCATCAGAAACAGTTTAGAGCATCATGAGTCATCTTGAGATGGCATCATCCCTTCTGATCTCTCACCAATGTCCTCTGAAGGCCAGCCCACCCACACCAAAGCATCTGTCAATGCAAAGTTCATCTCATGGGAAGGATACACAAATTCACTGGTACTTTCTTGCTGCAAAGAGGACTGGCTTCTTAGGGATAGAGATACAGGCTCTGGATGCTGTCCCAGGCAGGGTGGTACAGACAGACATGGCACCAGTCTCATGCTGAGAATGTCTCCCTGTCCTCTCCATAGTCATCACTGCCTGCCAAGGGTCAGAAGAGCCAAAGTGTCACTGCCAGCTCCTTCCAGAGCAGGCCCAGCAGGAGGGAAGTACTAAAACAGCACATTCAGTGCCTGTTGGATGTATCTGCAAGGGATATAGTGTTCATCTGACAATTTCTCCAGCCCAACTCTGGCATCCTAGTGGAGACATAAAGCACTGAACACAGCTGGTCCTGCCACACTTGGAACAAGTACAGGCATATGCAAAGAGGAAAAACATCTACATGAAAAGTGCACTGCAAATAACTGACTCTTCCCTTGCACAGGGTTGTAGTAGAGCCCAGTCCACTCCAGTGCTATCAAGATTGACATGTCGCATTATGGTCCAGCACTGGAGGCAGGGGAAAAGAGCCAAGGAACCAGAGAGAGGGCTTCAGGAGAAAACCGTAGCTTTGCAAGCAGCAGATCCCTCCACTTCTCTTTCTAGCTGTAGGGCAACGGGGACAATCTGAAGGGGCTCTGAGCACATGCAACAAGCACACATCAAAAGTAATAAGTGAATGAAAACAGGCAGTGAAGAAATCCCCAGTGAAGGAAAGGGTCAAACGTCAGCTTCTTACTACTAGACACTGGAGAAATGACACAAGGGAGAGTCCACAAAATTGCCCTACACAGGGGAAGTGTTTCAATCGGAGTCCAATCAGCCACATCAAAGGACATTATGGAGAGATTTGTGCAAAAGATGAATCTGGCCCCTAATCTCTGAATTAAAAACACATGAGCAGACACTTCTCCATTGCGTTGGGTTAAGTTAACGTAATAAAGGTGATTTGAACCACTAGTTATGTTTTGGGTGATAGGTTCACAAAAAAGAACACCATGATTCAACCTGAGAGACAAGCAACTCCAACAAAGTTATAACACAATAAAGCTGAGAGAAGATAAAATATTACAAAGCTTCACGTTTACTTGAAACCAGCGGAAAAAAAACCACGTTTTAACTATTTATCTAATACCAACCATGGTTTATCATTGAAGACAACGTTTTTTACAATTAAAAATATAATACAATATATAGGATTACAACTGTATGTGGATATACTGTCATTACTTATTTCTCTGTAGTACAGTTGCATCATCTAGTGGACAACACAGAGATTGCATTAGTTTTACAGTTTTGTTTTGGCTTCATCAAGTATCTTCGCTTTTCCACTGAATATAGTTCATTGCAGTGTTTTCTAAAACTTAATTCTGGAACTACTGATATCCACTAAAATATTCAGTAGAATGAATTTGGAATGTATTTTTTTCCTTTCACTCCAACATGCAACAGACTGATGCCACCTAAGCTTTGCTTCAGATAGCAATAAAATCAAGTTCTTCTAGTTTATTTCAGTCACTAACTGTGATTTCCTTGCTTTTGTGCTGAAATGATAAAAATCGTGAATTTCACTCGGTTGAAAAACAATTGCTAGTCCAAACTGAGGGAAAACTTCTAAATCTTTTAACAACTTTAGTTCATACATACTGTGTAAAGAAACCCATAAATTTCTTTTGGAACAATTTCTCTCCATCCTAGAGTTCATTATCTTCATCTCTGTAGTCACAGATGAGCTGAGTGTGAACAAACATTTCAAATCATGCTCAAGTGTGGCATTTTTAAAGGGGTATTCTTTACCTTCTAGGTGAGGAGTGACTATATACCCTGGGAGACATCATTTTGAAAAGCTCTTTCTTTGGGAACATCATCTTTGAAATGTTTTCATAGTGTACCTAAAAGCTTTAATTATCAGGGTATGAGAGCTGATACTCCCTTATCTTGTCCTGAAACAGAGAGGTCTAAAGGCACTTAGCAATGATGGATGATCTCCACACATTACAGCTGAAGAAAACTGTAAGCTAGAAGCCACTCTCTGTAGAAGATCAAAGAAAATCCATGCCAAATTTACATACATTGACACAGGAAAGATACTGTCATAAGGTTTCATGTTTATCATTGTTCAGTGACTTCAGACTGCACTAAATCAACTCCCTTCTCCTAAAAAAAAATTAAATAAAAAAAAAATAAAAAATCAAGCTGTGCTATTTCTGTTTCACACTCTTATCATTAGAAATAAAGTAACCCAAACCCAGTGTCTTCACTGCAGTCATAGAATGCCATCCTACTTTATCTCTGTTTAAGTAACACTACACAAGCTGGAAGAGAATCTATCTCACTGCCATGGTCTATATGAGGTTTCTATTGCTAATGGTAAAAAGCTGGGGTTTATTGCCACTATTGCTGACACCTGCAGATCCAATTTAAATGGAAATTTATACAAAGAGGGAAATACAATCTTTCCACACTAAGATCATGGCTAAATCCCTTCTTAGATGTAGAGAGAGCCAGAGCCAAATGTTAACAGCACGTCACTAAAGCTAAGCAATTAAGATAGCCGCAGCTCAAAGGGGCTCTGGTTAAAGTAGAGGCTGAGAGGAAGCATCTTCACTCTTTGAAAACTGGATTTAGTGTTCTGTAAGAGTGCTGAAGAGCCCTCCCAGTGCAGTTACTTCTTCAGGCACCCTAGCTCTTGGCCCAGCTTAGCATGCCCTGTCTTGCACATAGTTTAGATCTGATTCAAAAAAGAATTTCAGCTTTTGCTGACTAGCATATATATACATAAATGCTGAATCACAACCTGTGTTACAGTGGTTTATTCCTGTTAAAAATTCAATGTCCACCAACACCTTAAAAGAGCAAGCACAGGTCAAGCATATACTATACTTACCATCAATAACCTCCCAACCTTCAAGTATTTCACAATCAGGGGATTCTTGGGTTTTTTTCTTTACATTTTATCATTAGCTAGAATGCCTTTATTGCTGTAAACAATTTCATTTATTTCAAAAATAGAGTCTTGTAGAAAATGAACCAATATATATACAAAAATAAGCACACTTTAAAAACACAGTTTTTTTAAAATGCTAAAAATAGTAATGAAAAAGTCTATGAAATGTGATTCCTCACAAAATGGAAAATAACCACAATGTGACCACAATTACAAATGAAGTTTATACAGTTTAAACAGGAGTCCTGCCTTGAAATGCCTTTTGAAGTCTCTCTAAACTATATACTTAGGTAGAACTAATACAGAAAGGCCGCTCACAAGACTATTCCCTTGTGGATAGGATAGGAACATTTCTGAAGGACTGGCTTCTTGAACCCTTCCTCTTCCCCCTCCTCCCTTGCTGATCGACAATACGGACCTGTTGAACTGCCTGTTCACAATTTCTTTTTCCCTAGTGTGGCAATTACTGTAGCTGTTGTCTGGGTCCCTGTCTCAGCCATGGTGTTCTCAGATGCAGTTTGGATCCCAACTTCCCTAGAAGGTGTTTTGCTCACAGCAGCCGTGATTTGGATACGATGTGATGACATCCACCTGTGCTTCCCCCAACCATTTGGGCATATGCATGGCAAATGAGATTCAACCAGCCTCAGCTATCACAGCTCCAGATGGATCAAGCTGTCATCATATTCAAGTTGCAAAGAATCTCAGCTGATTTTTGTAGTATTTTCATATCTTCCAAGCGTAGTGCTTCTACCAAAGCCAGGTGGGTTTTGAGGTTCTCTTTGTTCCTTTTCAACTGGGAAATCTGAAGTTCATACAAATGGAATGCATTTACTAAAAATTTGGATTATTTCATATAGGACATGAACATGAAATTTATGGAAAGCTCATCTGTGGTAGGGATTCCATGAACTATGTCAAAAGAGTGGGTTTTTTAATCTTCTACAAGAGAAACTGTAACAGTAAAAGAAAAAAAAAAAAAAAGGAGGGGAAAATAAGGAAGCAAATAACCATGTGGATAGGAAACAGATCAAAAACAAGGAGAGGAAGCGAAATGTTTACCTGCTATCAGGCTCCTGAGACCATACTATCCTCAAGATATTGTTGAAGTACAGATTCACCTCATACTGTGTGCATATACGTGTTTCTTTTGAAAAAGTGTGGTTTTAATACCCCTTTTCCATGACAGCTATCCAATTTGACATTACGTACACATGTTGTTTGCCAAAATTCAGATTGTTTTCTTAAGAGCACAGACCTCCCTCACAGGAGACTGGCTGACATGGGTAGTTCATTTGGCTCGACTGGCTTTAATGAGCACAGTCTTCACCTTCTGCCATAGGGCACTCGTGCAGGTCTGCAGTATCTTATGTGCCCACTTCATACAAGCGTGCATTTTCTTTTAAGAGATAACCTCAACACATTGATACTGTAGGCAGAGAAAGGTTAAACGCTTTTCATTTGTTTACAGGGCTTTGTATAAGCTTTGTAACATGGCTCCTTTGCTGCAGCCACAAATTCTGCTGAGCAATTCAGCGCTGTCAGTCAGCCTGGAAAAAAATCCTACACCACCCCAGTGTAGTCAGTTCCCTCACTCATTCTGTTCTTATCCCAGAGAATTACATTGCTGTAGATTTATGCTAAAAGAGAAAGGAATCTGGTCTACCTTGTTCTTTCATTCAAATTACCTGGAGAAGGACATGCTGTGTCTCCTCTATTAAAAAATGGCATATTTTTGTTGTTATATTCAAAGTCTGCTGTTCATTTCTGGCTGAAATTACATCACCAAGCAGAGCTCTCCTCCAGCAAGGACTAGAACAAAAACATATGAACAATACACAATCATTTGCTGTATTCCCCAACATGTCATTATGGTAATAACATTGCTGGGACAAGGCAAGTAGGGTGAGCCTACACGAAAAAGGCACACAGCCTTTTCAGGTATCAGACTGGTAACACAAGCAAAGAGAAGAGAGGTTTAATGGTCTGGAGCAGCTCTTCCAGGCCTCCACCCCTACCCTTTCAGCCAAAGCCACAGTCTGCACTTAGACCAGTGCTTCTGGTCTTTACTGCTCTGTCATTCTGCCACCAACTTCAGCAGCACCAGTGAGAAGTAAAAGCTATTTGCTCAGAACTTATTAGCACAGCTTCTGCTAAACTTCACCTCACATTACTGACACATTTCATGGGCTTGAAATCAGTACCACACGCATTTATGTTTCATTCTTATAGTCAACTTATTCAACTCAGCAACGAATCTTCAAAGGATAAAGAGCTTTGAACATAAACAAGAATTTTTTTTTTATAATTTGCTATTCCAAGCAAAGCCTAGGTAACCATTTTCTATTAATGCTTTTTGAGGTAAATTCACCATTTGGAACAAATGATCAAAACTGTGCTGACAGCCACTGGAGATTAATTTCAGCAACTTATTTGGCCCTAAAATTTCAGAAGCAGCCTGTGGAACACATGCTTTAATGAAACCAAGAAAGGTCAATAGCATTTAAGTCTCATCAAACCAATAGGAAAAAGGTCTGGAGTCTGAACCTTAAAGTAATATCTGCTTCTCAAAATAGATACACCCCATTGTTTTCCCTTTCTATCATTTAATAAAAGCAAGCAAAAGACCAAAGCAGCAAATATGCAATGACTTTACATTATATAGTGTTCCATGCCTTTCTTCTTTCAATTCTCACCTGGAGTCAATGAGATAGACACAGGAGATCCAAAACAATTGTCTCAGTATCTCACACACAGCCAGCAAAGAGTAAACACAGGAAAATGGCACATGCACATTGTCTAAATATTCAAGAAGTGCTGAAACTTACAATTCATCTGCTGCAAGACTTAACAACTTGATGGCTGTGAGGAGTCTCCAAGATGGTCCATCCCACCCAAACGTCAAGTTTCTAAAAAGTCAAAAGTGATGAGATGCAGAAAGTATAGATGATCTTTTATGGCATGACAGATTTCTTAATGACAAGTGCCAATAAGGGAAGATCTGCTCTTCAGAACTAGAGGACTCCCTGACTCCCTTATTCTGCTGCTGTCTACAGCTAGGAGACAGCTTGGACCTGGAAACCTACCTCAAGCTTTGATACTGGTGTTACCACTTCCACATTCTCTCACAAACAGCAAGCAAATCAGTTTGTTAAAAAAAACAAATCCTTATTCTATGTACGATTTTGATACTAGAAGAAAAATTTGACTCCCAGTAAAAATGAAAAGAAACTTCACAGGGAAACAAAAAGCTACCATTACCTACTCTAAGAAATCATGATCCTTTAGAATGGAAAGTTTTGCATTTCTCTGCTTGTCCAGTGGTGGAAGATATCTGAGGAGAGTATCTGCACAAAAACACATTTTAGATATTTAAATAAATGGTATGTAGAAGAAACCACAATCCTCAATCCTCAAACAACATTTCAACCATATTTCTCAAGTAGCTACAGGACAAAGACCAAAATTTGCTCCATTCTGGTCAATTTTAAGATAATCAAAAATGTACTTCTCAAAAGCTATCAGCAACCTCCAGGATTGTATCCTTTTAACGGAAATCCTGACTCAAGTTATGAACCACTCTCAGCAACTTCAGTTTGTGCGCATCAGGACTTAAATCCTCAAGTCAACGATACAATCTAAGGCCTCCAATTGGAAGCTCTACACAGATGCTGGTGAGAATTGAAATTTTACAAAGGGAAAAGTTACTACAGAACACTTTCAATTTTAAAAATCCAATCCTTAAATTCTATGCAGTTCAACTTGGTATCAAACTCTATTCCACTTCTGGGATATACAGACAAATATTTTGATGGTACTAAGAGAAAAATCATAATGCCTTAATAACCATTGTGCATATTGTGCACTGGGCATACTTATATATATAGGCAAGTGCATGAACTTCTTCACTATCCTTTAGCTATCCCTTTATACTCACATCTCCTGTTGAAGACAGACAGCATTAATATGCTTAGATACTCTGCTCTCTACTATTGTACCTTTCAATATCAAGACAATCTATAAATCCAACCTGATGAGACATAAACGCTGCTGTGAGGGTTATCGATGGCAACAAATCCATATTCTAGAAGCAGTCGCTGATTATCATGAGGCCCATAGCAGATAAATACTTCCTCATATTTTTTGCACTGTGAATTTGTCCAAATTTCATAGCTTCTGGTCTGCTCATTAAATGCAGCCTTTACCTTTGAAAAGTTAAAAATAAAAGGTTTCAGTCTTGGCAGGAAGACAGGATGCAAAAGGAATCAGATATTGAATATTAAAACCCAAGGGTACTGAAGACTTCTCTAACAATGGAACAAAATAGACAGTGTTACAGATGTCTGAAAAGGCAACCCATTTGGACTATTCCACACCAGGATTACTCTGTAAATACTAGTATAAAGAATCATATCAAAATCTTAGTCTGCAGGATGTGCCACCCACCCTGTAGACTTATTACAGAGGCCACAAATCAAGATGACTTCATGCTGAATTGGCTACTTCTACGCTGGCATATAGTCTCTGACATACAGTGGAACTGTTCTATACACTTTCCTAAGGCTGCCCAGAACTTTCAGCCAGAGGTGAAGTAATACAGAGACCATGTAACTCAAGATTTGTCTCAGGAGCTAAGCCTTTCATTAGTGCAGAGTGGGGTTATATTAACAAGTGGCTCTTCCCAATAACTACCCCTGACGCAAATCTCACCCAGCAATTGTGGGCTCTCTGTGTACCTTTGCTTTGCTATATAAACTGAAACATTTTAATCATCTATATTGAACTTGGGCTGAATAATAAGCTCCAGGGTATCCACCAACCACAGGTACTCAGTCTGCGCATGTCCTCAATGGACAGCTTCCCCACTATGAGATCCCTCACTGACCTCTGGACACTCCGAGTCCATCACATAAATACACACAGTATTGCGATAGTGCATTCACAAACAAAGAAATGATCTATTTTTAGTTTCTTACCTGAACATTTGGACTGTGGTTTAGTAAATCTAAATACGGTGCCAATGCATAAACATCTGGCTCAAGAGAAAAACATTCCCTCTGTGAATGTTTCATGTATATAGTCCTGGTATTAATAGTGCACCAAGCCCACTCTAGAGCACTGTAGTTAAAAATAGTTCCTGTGTTCTCAGCAAACAAAGGCTGCAGGGAAGAGAAGAAAGCCTTGGAAGACATGTACAACTCGTGGACCAGTGTTCTCTGCTCCTGAGCCTTTTTTCTTAATGGTTCAGGCAGAAGGCTTACTACATCGTGCTCCAAACAAACAGGACAAGTGTATGTCTTGGGTAAAACATCAAGATACGGCTTCCACAGAGATTTCTCACCAGCACACTTCTCTGCTATTAAAAATGTGCACAGTGCTATCAAAGGAGATACAGGAGGCTTCCATCTATTAGAAAATAAAATAAAAATAACTATATAAGAGATACACAGAGGTGAGACAGGAAATGGATCCAGCAGTACTTTATCTCTCTTCCAGTTCTTTTAAATGTTATAAATAGCTTCCATGTTAAACTTCTTTGTAGTTCATCCCCAAGTCCTTTTGATGATTTCAAAGGGGCTATAAAAGCTGGTTTGTAGTAACAACTTCAAGCTATCCTCTTGTTTGTTTTTTCTTTGGGGCGGAAGGGTTTTTTTAGGATATATAACAAGTACTCAACATCCAGCACAGATCTTTGCTCTGTATTTTCTAAAAGGTCATGTTCACGTGACTGCTTTGCAACCCAATTTTACCCTCCTCCTACTGAAGCATATTCACAAATTCCCAAGAAACCATTCAGGACTGGCATTTAGGGCCAAGCTGGCTCTAGAGGGAGGTAAAGTTCAAGCACGTACCATCCCTCCTACTCTGCCTAGCTATAAGGGGATGCTCCAATCCTTACTTATCTCAACATTCCACATGCATGAAAGTTCACAAGAAATACTTACACAAGTTAAATGCAGTTTAAGGCCCTACCACCACTTAAGATAATTAATCTACTAATGAGCAACCCACAGTAAAGTCCAGCTTGCCCAGAAAGTGTTATTTTTCACTTACTTCATAATGTATTCTCCCAAGTAGCTACTAAGGACAGTGCCCGTGGTGAGTAAGCATTTCTCAGGCAATGAAATAATCAGATCCCCTGCCTTTGACACAGGAAAAAAAAAAATAAATCACATGCAAAGAATAGTAAAAGTCAAGTGTAAATGACTCATCAAATATATGGTTTCTGAACAGACATTCCCCAGACAACACTAACGTCAGGAAGCAAAGAGATGTGATGTTGAACTTGGTGGAAACTGGCATGGTTTTAAGACAGTCACAGACAAGCGAATGAGGACAACTGCAGTCAGTAGGAACAGTCACAGAAAGTTACCTGTTCACAGAAAGTTTGATGCCTGGCTACTCACTTTCTTTGTACTGAGATATATTTTAGATCAGATCTCACAAATATAACAGTATGGGGTAGGGATATTTGAGGTCTCTCCTGACCTTGGCTGCCAAGCTGCTGTGTGTATAAATTAGCTTTCATGCCTGACTTGAGTTATATGTGCCCATGCCTGTAAAGAGGGCATGAATCAAGTCAACACTCTCCTCTTCCCTTTCCTCTCCTGAGTTGCCCTATCTTGCTCAAGTCCAGTTGAGTCTTGCTTCAGGACTGTGGATAACCTGAGCCTCTGGCTTCAGCTGCTGGCTCTAACCCTGAATCAGCAGAGAACATACACTGTTCTCTGCACATGACTTCTCCACCACATCTCCTTCCTTGCTATACTCTCTATTTTGCAAAAGGTTCTTGGTCTGATACCCCATTATTTGATACGCTGTTCTCATACCAGTTAGGAAACTTCTCCAACAAGCCTACTTTCCAAGAGACACTTTTCAGTCAGAGTCCAGTCTTTCTGCACCAATATCTAAAGGGCAAGGTATTTTTTCTATCATTCCCCTTTTCTGCAGGAAATGTCTGAGAAGTTACGTTTGTTTCTCATTGTCTGAGAAATTATGTTTCCATTAGCTTTCCACCAATAAAGAAGGGGGCCATCAAAGTGAGGTTAAAGCTATGGTTTCACATTATGGCTAAGACAATCTAAAGCCAAATGCTGCTTAAAGCCCCATCCCATTCCTTCATCCCCCTCCCTGATATACCATTCCTCCCTTTGTACCAGCACTGGTCTGACCAAGGTGAGAGATTTCAAGGAGCAGTGCTACCAAAACTAGTAATTTTTTTGAAAAGGGAGTTTTCTGTTCGTTTACCTTCCTGATACAACTTACCACACGAGTGGGGAAGACTACTACAGCCAGTGCAAAGGAAGCTGTGCGAGCCAGTGGCTGAGGGAGAAGGCATCCAGGACGGAAGGGGCCTACTCCTTCTGGTTTCAGTTACCCACTGATTGCCTTAAACTGAAACATGATTCTACATACTAAATCTCTGTACATGAGTACAGGAATGTCTTCATCCGACAGGGCACACAGGAAATCGTCTTACAGATATGCCAACACTGCCAGTTCCAGTATTAGGCCAGAAATTACCTGCACAACAGGGACTGTGAAGATCTTGTCTCAAATATTGGGCTTTGCTTGTTGTAAAAGTCATTACATGTCAAAAGAACCTGAGGAGTGCTTGCATTAGAATTGACATTACTAACCTGAAGAGCTTTTATTGTCATCAGTCCTCTTTCTGTACCTGAAGCAGGACAAAGAGAATGCTTAAATACATGAATATATGTAAAATACAGGAGACTAGCTGCAATAAATTAACAGGTCAGCACGGAAAAGCTCTAAAAAGACATATATTATCTCTTACAAATCATAAAAGTCCATTATGTATTGTTCCAGACATATACCTAACTTCTTTGTTCTCCGATTCTCTTTTTACTTTTCAGGACCCTGTGAAAGCCCTTCCCCTGCATACCCTGCAACTCTTACCATCCAGTTCTAGCAATTACTCAATTTCTTTTTCCCAATTTTTTCTTTAAAAGTATCTTTTGTCACTGGCTGGTGTTCTTCATTTCAGAGTTTTAACTAAACTTTACAATTTCTAGTCACAATATTCTTCTCTGATTCATACTATTCTCTCTACTCTCTAATATTGCAAAAGTTTTTGAAACATAACCTACTTGAAGAGAAAAAATACAAGTTAATACCTTTACTCTAAATAGCACTAAGTGAATCCCAGCTCTAAAATTATTTACTTATCTGTATCACTAGATCTGCTGAATTGGCATGGGGGAAAAAAAAAAAAAAGAAGAAATGATAACAAGATTAGGTTCCAATACAGGAAACACTTAAAGAGATGTTACTTTCTTCTTTAAAATTGTGCTACTAACACTTAAAATCTCAATTTCTACAAGGATTTCAGCATAGGTGTGCTACGTTTTGCAGCATAGCAGAGTATTCTCAACAAGAGTTTTACATGAGATTATCTAAGGATCAGTTTATACTACTTCAGGCCTCCATATCTATTTCTTTATGTTAAATGACATTCACATGCATTTGCCAGAAGTCGTTAAAAGACTAACGGTATCTGGCTTTTTTCCTGATGCCAGCCACGTGTGTGATTCAAACTGAAAGCAGGAATCTTAACATGCTTAGAAGAATCAGAAACTTGTAGCACCAATAAATAATTCAAACATTACCCCAGAACTCTGCTGGCTTTAAATTACTGTCTTCAAATCCTCTGTCTTTCAGCCAAGTCTTAAGTTTAATGTATTCCAGCTTGTGACTGCAGTTGACTGAAAATTAAAAAACAAAAAAAAGAGGGGATTCACGCTATAAAAGAGCACTCTATTGGAAAACAAAGGAAATGGAAAAAAAAAATAAATTACTGTATAGTCAGAAAAACTACATTTTGGACATTTTAGTATAGTATAATAGGACAGCCAGAAAGGCGTACTAAGTTCTGGGTGTCTGGGCACGGGGAGCTCCCAGAACCGTGGGAGTCATTCAGCATATTCAAGGGCCAAGGAATTTAAGAATAATGTAGTACTTGCCACTGCCTAGGAAAGAGAGCTCACCATATTCACCACGCTCTGCTTGGGACTGTGAACTATTGCTAGAGTATTACCATAGGAAAAGCTAACGTTAACGAATGTCATTTGCGAAGCACAAAGGTGTTTGACATCAAATGAAGCCCTGACAAGCAATTGGTTATTTTAATTTTTAGCAGCACTCCCAGGGATAGTACCTCCATCCTTAACACTCTTCAAGTGTCTTCTTCTTCTCTTTCGACATGTCCGCCCTCTGCTTTTCTTCATAGTAAGACACAGATTTTGCCTGATTTAGAAAAACTGAATAATAAAAAAAAAAAAATAAAAATTACTTAACCATATTTAAGTACTTTTCAAACTCCGCCTGTTTCCCTTATCTCGGGAGGGCAGACCAGAGCAGCGCCTGTTTAATGAGCTGCCTCTTTAAAGCCCGGGAAACGCACTGGCAGCAAGGCCCCAAGCAGGGCAGGAAGCGGGACACCCTCCCCTCCTCCGAACGGCCACGCTCCCCTGAGGCCCCGGCGCCTCCCCGCCGCGCCTCGCCGCCCTCCTGGCCTGACAGAGAGGGCGAGCGCAGCGGTGGGGACGCTGCCCGGCGCCGCTCACCGCCTCACAGCCGCTCACCCGCCGCCAACCCACCTGCAGGAGAGCACGCAGGCACCACTACCTACGCAAGGGCCCTCCGCCGCTACCGCCCCGCCCGCGCGGGAGGCGGCGCTCCCCCGGCGCCATCTTAGGTGCGTTCGCCTCCCGCCCCCTGACGGCGTGTGAGTGCTGGCGGCGGGCTCGGCACCGCCTCAGCGCTGCGCAGAGCTGGGAAGCGAGGGGCAGGCACGCAGTGCCGGAGGTGGGTGAGGGGGAGTCAGTCCCCGCAGCAGTCGGGCTTCATGGCGGCTCGCCGGTGTGCTTTGCCTGCCCGTTCGGGAGGGAATGGGGGCGTGAGGCGGCGGTAGTGGGTGAGATGTGCCGGTCTGCAGCGCGGTGGGCCCGCCATGGCCAGCCGGGGAAGTGGCGCTGGCCCTGGTGAGGTCAGTCGGGAGCTGGGCAGGCTTTTAGGAGCTGGTTGAGATTTTATGCTTGCTAGATATCTGCTGGGGTTAGTTACAAGCTGTGCGGAAGAGAAATGGCAGGTAAGTCAAAGGTGAACAAAACTAGTGTTCTAAACTCGCTTTTATGAGGGAAATGCAGCTTCTTTAAGCGTGCTGTGCCTGCAGGGAAAGCTGCAAGCAGGCTGTGTACCTAGAGCTGGCCGGTGTGTTAAACAGAAGCAGCGTTGTCTGCAGTCAGCCTGTGGTCCGCTGTTTCTCTCAAAGAACGCTGGAGTTGGTTCTGCTGCCCGGCCCTTGGAGATCAAACCACCCCTCCCCGTTTTGAGAGCCTTAGTTTGTCACCTGGGGCTGCATCAGTGCTTCAGCTGAACCAGCTGGATATTCTCCGAAGAAGGAATGGTATTCCTGTGAGGTGTATGTGCAGAAGAGCTTACTCCCATCAAAAGTTAATTTAGTACTAAAGATTAGTCATTTACTTTCTCTCTCTCTCTTTTTTTTTTTTTTTTTTAAACCAGTCACTGGTTGGGATTTCTTCAAAGCATTAACACCAAACATGTATTTCCTTGAAAATACCTCGTGCTGCTTTAGTAAGTTACATTTAGTGTGCCCTTTAATGTAGTTTTGCATAATTCAAAGTGGAATTCTAAGCAGGATTTTAAAGAGAAAACCCTTTAATGCATTTTCAGATAGCCATCTTTGTCTATCCGAGTGTGAAATTTTCCTCTTTGCCGTTTGCAGTTACTGTCGCTTTGGCACACAGTCAGAGAGCAATGTCCAACGTGCCAGTGGCAGTGGTGACTGGGTCCAACAAAGGGATTGGATTTGCAATTGTGCGGGCTC
This sequence comes from Podargus strigoides, assembly GCA_028020825.1. Lineage (NCBI taxonomy): Eukaryota > Metazoa > Chordata > Aves > Caprimulgiformes > Podargidae > Podargus > Podargus strigoides. The sequence continues at coordinate 4,265,988 of CM051643.1, forward strand.
TGTGCAAGCAGTTCCCGGGGGATGTCTACCTGACAGCCCGCGACCCCGGCCGTGGCCAGGAAGCAGTGGCAAAGCTCAAGGAGGAAGGGCTGCATGCACTCTTCCATCAGCTGGACATCGATGATCTGCAGAGCATCAGAGCTCTCCGGGACTTCCTAAAGGAGAAGTATGGAGGGCTGAACGTGCTGGTTAACAATGCAGGGATCGCTTTCAAAGGTAGGAAGTGGACTGTCTGGGATGGTCCTATGTGCTACAAAGCTATGTGGAGAAGGGTAGTAGATGCATCAAGGATTTTACAGAGTTTCTTATATGAGACTTCTGTGCCAATGGCACACAGCTTTTTTGGCTGCCTGCCTTCTGAAGCCTGATCAGAGGGCAGTGTGAAATGGCTCTTCCTCTGTAAGGCTAACTGACCATGTAAAGATGCTTCCCTGGAGTATTTGCATCGCATACAGAGCATTAAAATGCTTTAGGCACACAATGCATGTGAGCAGAGTTGAGTTCATTGCCTCAGTGCCCATGAGTTTCACCAGGCCCATGGGAGCCCATCATCTGTGTGAATATGAACCATTTACCTCTGGGATCTGTTTTCTCTTCTGCAAGCCTCATACTTTGTTCTGTTCCTTACTGGCTCAAGGATTCCAGTGGATAAAAAAGAACCTTTGGCCCTGGGTGATTTTGTTATCACTACTTGTCTTTAACTTTCTCAGGTCATTCAGTTACCTATAGAACAGTTAAATTAATGCTCAGTACACAAGATTTAGGTTAACCCTTTCATCCTCTAGTGGACAGGAAGGCAGGGAAAGTGAGGAAGTCACAGCAGTTGTAAGGTAGAAGAGTCCCTTCTTGTAGGTATTTGTAAAAACAAGTCGAGAATCATGTTATCTCCAGAGAGAGCAAATCACAAGCATGGCTACTAGTTCATTTTCCTGCCAGTATGAACTTGTTCTTTCCATGTTTTTCTGGATTTTTTTTTTAATCTGCCCAGTCTCCAGTTAGGATATGTAACTGTTCAAGCACAGTGTTGTGCTGACTCATCTCACAACTTAAGTTAAGGAGGCCTGTCAGATAGTATGGATCAAACGTCACCTGCTGCTGAAGGTGGAGCTTCTCATGAAATGGGAGTGCAGCAATGATGTTCTGAAGTCCAGTCACTGTCTATTTTGTATGGTACTTTGCAGGCAGGTTAACTGTCTTCAAGATCATCTTAATAGGAGGCAACTCTTAATATATTGCTGAGCTTCAGGATGTGTTCAACCTAGAGAGGTGCTAAAACCTTGCAGCAACAGTTAAAAGACTGTATCTTTGTCTGTGCTTATTGTTTATAAAACCTGCAGGTGCTCAGACCAGTATTTTTTTAACTTGTAATCAGACCCTTAGCTCAACTTACTAGTCATAGTAAGTTTGAGCAAGACTGAGCTGCAACTGCAGCAATTGAAGTGTAGTGTATGTTTCCTGTTGCTGACTTTCATGCAGCTGTAGCCTCTGTCAAGGTGGGAACCCAGACAGGTGAAATAAAAGCTCCTCAAATTGCTGCAGCATGATTTGCTGGAGTTCATCTGTGAGAGATCTTACGTTTATTATTGTGGAGCCACTGAAGGGGTAAACAGGTAAAAAGTGTGACCAGTGGAATTCCTCTTATAGTAAAGGAAGTATCGTAGATTTTTTTTTTTTTTTTAATTTTTTTTTTATAAGTTGGCTCCAGACATTTGGCCTTTCTTCAAGCTGACAACTTCCTATGAGTCAGCAGTAGGTCGTAAATTTCAGAGATGTGATAGAGGAGCCAATTGTAATCGTTGTTGTGTAAGTATCTAGCACAAAGGCTAGAGGGTTTAACATCTATGTAAGAACATAAGGTAATGCTTGTCTTGTACTTGGACTTTTAATAATTGCTTCTGGGGTTGGCATTTCTGCCCAGGCTTGCTTCTTGCCTCGCCAGGTTTGTGTTGGCATACCAGAATTTACGCTTTCCTTTCTTTACTGTAGTACTGTGTTCATGCTGTCTGGCAGAGATGAGATTTACAATTAAATTTAATTGATTGTTGAGGTTTTGTTCAAATAGTCCAGCAAAGTACCCCTGGTAGGTGGGATAGGAATGTGATCACCAGAACAGAATGGAAACAGAATGAGTTGCCTGGGTGGTCTTCCAAACAAGAAACAGAGTTCAAAGTGATACATCCTTTCAGTTGTCAATCCCAGCAGGAGGAGTCAGGACACCAACTACAGTGGGTCTGGAGGGAGCTTAGGGAGTAAGGAGGGAAATTCACACTTCCTGATGTTCAAGAAACACTTGGGCTGAAACTGTGAAGGGAATTACTTAGAGTTGGTCACAGTGGGACTGATCTGTGCTCTAGTCCACATCTGTTACTCCAGTAATGAAGAGGTGCTACATCAACTTCTAAGTTTTAGGGACATGTACAGGTCTCAGGGAAAAAGTAAAGGATCAGTACAGGGCAAATACAAGAGGCTCTGTCCTCTTCCTCTCTGTCAAGTGCCAGAGCTCAGACACACCCTGAGGAGTATCTGCTTAACCCTATGATCCATACTTTAGCCACGCTAACAGCTGTAAAGTCAAAGACTGCTGAAATTCACAGTCCTGGGGGCCTTTGGGTCTCTCTCTCTGCTCTCCTCAGACCTAGTTTGCATCCTGGTCTCAGTGAAGGCATTCTCAGAGGTGGTCTGGGTCCCTGCCTTAAGCACAGTCCTCTGACAGGACTGAACTGTGGCTCCGTAGGCACAGGCCAAGGCTCAGGTCAGTGCTAGAAGCACCTAGTTTTCATTGGGTAGGCAAGGTGCCTTTCTATCAGGTGGTGTGTCAGTTTACTGGGGTTACTTGTCTCTTCAGGTGTTAAGTCCCAGGCCAGGAGAGGTGATAACTGCCCTAGGCACCTGCCCAAATCCTTCCACACACCCTGCCGCCCAGGTGTGGCTGTCTCAAGGCACATTTCAGTACTGTCTCACCCCAAAGTTGTCTTCTGTTATACCAGGATGACACCAAATTCCACAAACCCCACAATATGCCAATGGTGTCAATAGGTAGTATTAAACAGCTCAGGGAAGGGTGAGGAAGGGCCTCAGGAGACTGCGTAATAAAACCACCACATCAGTCCTCTTTAGGAAGAGGGAGGTGTTATTCCCTTATTTTCTCCCAAATAGACCTTCCACAGCATAGTAAAAGAATCAGTGCCAGGGCAAAGCTCATTGCTACTGTTCATATTAACATGTTCCTAGGCTCAGTAAAATAAAGAGATAAGCAGTGCAGCCAGCAAAGACCTAAAGGGCCGTTCTACAGCCATGATCACCTGCAAATTGATACCTAACATTCCTGTGTTTACATTCTCAAGTACTATTCCATTTCCTTTAACAGACAGATATTGTTCTCCCATTCCATGGGCTTTGTCCACTCCTCCAAATGTTCATAAGTACAGGCTATAAATCAAGATGTGTTCAAGACAGGAGAAGCAACATGTTTGATTGTTGGGCACCAACACTGGCTCGGTTTGGGTCATCGTTGCACTCACCTGGTTCCTTGTGAAGCTCACTTTTTGTCAGTTTGGGTTGTTCCTGCTACATTACTTTCTACAATGCATGACTCGCATCACAGATTATTTTTCCCCCAAGCTTAAATCTCCTTGAGGCACACATAGTGTCTCCCCATTCCTTTATTGTAGTATTGTGTGTTATTGCTGTCTGTCAGAGATTAGGTTTAACGTTAAATTTAATTTATTGTTCAGGTTTTGTTCAAATAGTCTAGCAAAGTCCTTAGTCCAGCAAAAGATGTGCATGTGTGAAATCACTAGATACCCATGGGTTGCCTTCTGGATGAGCTTCTGTGGAAGCAGTCATTCTAGCTTGTTAGTTTTTCTAAAATTCGTTAAATCAAGGCAGCGTGTATCTTTCAGATGTTACAAATAATATATCTTGTTCTACAAATGAGTGAGTTTTGACGTGTAGGGAACCTTCTCTGTTGCAAGGTAGGTATGGAAACGGGAGTTTAGAGTTTTTTGTAGGTTTTTAGTTTCTTCACCCACCCTCACAACTCTAGCAATAGGTCATGGTCTGGCTTCGTATCTTGGATTTAAATTCAAGCAAGTTAATGGCATTAAGTTTTGCAAATCGTGCCCATTGTTTGAGAGTATGAATAAGTCTGCTGTTAAAGCTGTATTTTGCAATTAAAAACACAACTACATTAAATACTAAATGACCTGTTACTACTTCTCTTTTGAGTTTACATAGATCTGGGCTATGGAGACAAGTGAAGACCTGCCTAATCTATATAGGTGGCTTTCATCACTGCAGAGAGAGAGCCTGTAGCAGAAGTGCTGTTACTTTGACTCCTACAAGCATATGGCTTGTTGCTGAGCCAAATTGTTAGCTGATGGCACGTCCTACCCCACTTTTTGGTGGTAGCAAGCTGTCAATTTTGTCTGATGAAAATCATACCATTACAGTGCAGTTCTATGGCCTGCTTATGCTTACTTAAGTCAGCTCCCTGTCCTAGCTGCTAATTTATACTCTTTTGCTTGTCTTAGCACAGATCTGTCAGTTCAGGGAGTGATTTATGACACAAATATTCATCAGTTTTGGGGTTGGTTAGGTTTGTTTGTTTTTTCAGACTGTACCAAATCTTATCCATGTATTCCTTATGGAAGGTTTTACAGTGTTTGTTGCGATTCAGTTTTAAGTCAAGTACCAACTAAGAGCCCAAGACATGACAACATAAGAGTCAGGATATAGAAGCAGTTGTCTGCCATGTTGTTGGATGTTGGTAGTGAGGTGGTAGTAGTCTAACTTTTGCATCTTCATTGGCAGCATCCTAGGTTCAGGATCTTCCCTTCTGATTTCCCTTCTGCTCCCTCCCCTGGTGTGTCAGGATGGTGGCAAAGTGCTGCGCTATGCATTTAAGAGGAGAAAACACCTCAAAGTTTACTTGCATGTGGTAGTGGCAGCCCAGACCGAGCACTGGCTGTAAATACAGGCAGGTCAGTGGACAGGTTGGGCAGCACACCCTTTTCTTGTCTCTTCCATGTGAAAGGCAGAAAGACAAATGGCCTCTGGGCTGACAAATGACCCTGCAGAGCGATAAACTGGCTCTCCTGGGGCAAAGCTAAAACTTTCAGCTAAGAAGAGATGAAAACATAATTAGCTCATTAACACAATACTGCAGAGCTGGGTCTTTTCATTAATAAGAACGTGAGTGTTAGTGATGTTGCTTTTGTTTCTTACGTATTTTAATTGATCATATGCCTGTTTCCTAATTATCAAAAAAAAAAAAATAAAAGGAACTAAATAAACTTTGGGGATTTAATAATTTGGTAATTTTCTTTCAAACAGTAGTATAAATCTAATGTTTTTCTTTTTTTCCCCCTTGCTCACTACCACCTCTTATGAAAAGTTCGTGACACAACTCCATTTGCAGTCCAAGCAGAGGTTACACTGAAGACAAACTTTTTTGGAACCAGGAATGTTTGCGCAGAATTGTTGCCTCTTGTGAAGCCTTATGGTAAGTGTAACATAACAAGTAGAGAAATAGTTTTATATGAATTTTGGTCCTCATTGAATAGGAAAATCCTGTCCTATCAGAGAAGCACACTGCCCCATAGCAAGAGGAGTGTACCTTGCTGTACTGTGGGTAAGGCCTTTCTTGACCTGCAGAATATCTCTGCTGTGTATATTTAAATCCGCTTTCAAGCCAGTTCTTTCTGTTACGGACTGAAGTGGAATTCCCATGATGCCCTCAAGAAGACATGAAGAACTTAGCCATGTTCTGTCCATATCTGCCTACGTAAATTGTTATTGCTTCAGAAAGGACCTGTTGATACAACGAGGATAAAGGAAGTACCTAGAAACAGTGTTTCAGCTGAGTTTGATGTGACATGCCTGTTGTTGCTACTGCTGAGGAAACCTCTAGATTGATCACAGCCTTTGTTGTATGTGCAAGCAGTTATAAATGGCACTTGAAGATGTAGGATGAGGGGCAACAGGCACAAACTGGAACACAGGAAGTTCCATCTGAACATGAAGAAAAACTTTACTTTGAGGGTAACAGAGCTCTGGAACAGGCTGCCCAGAGAGGTGGTGAAGTCTCCTTCCTTGGAGACACTCAAGACCCCCCTGGTCACAATTCTGTGTGACCTGCTCTAGGTGAACCTGCTCTGGCAGGGGGGTTGGACTTGTTGATTTACAGAGGTCTTTTCCAGCCCTGACCATTCTGTGTTTTACATTAAGTTACTGTGATTTGGTGATGTTAGGAGGAACTGGAAGAAAGCACTTTTCCAAAAATGGAGGAGACCATGATCAAAGATTATAGATGCGTCAATAATAAAGAGGTGTTAGCAACACACAAATAACCTGTACTCATTGGATGACTGAACTCCACAGAATGCTCCCATTCTTCAAACCTGGGAGCACTGGAGGTGCCCTGGAACTCTACTGACATGCCATGGCTGATTTGAAAGGAGGATATTTGGACCCAGTACCCACACCAAATCTAAGGGTTTTTTAAAAATACAATTATCTTCAAAACTCGTGGTTACTAGATATTTTCATGGATATTTGGATAAGTGCTTGCTCTATAAATGAATTGTAGTCTATACTAACATTTAAATACATCTAGATTTTCAAGAGACAAGAAGTCAAGTAGATGAGAGAGAAGTTGGGAGCTGTTAGTCCCTAGGGAGCAGGGAAAGGACAGAGTAAATGAATTTGGGGGGCTGGTAGGGGAGAGAGTAAACAGTGACAAAATTGCAATTTAGTCATCTTGTACTAAGGGTGAGGACAAGTGTGTTAATAAAGTCATTAACAGAAAGGCTTAATATCTGTTTCCAAGATCTAAATCTTCCTGTTCATTCCCCAGTTCATCAGCTGAATGGCTGTGAACGAGCAAGAAAGAGGGAAACACTGTGTAACAGAACAAATAAATTTACTGATTCAGCTGACTCCTCTGTACCGAACTGCTGGGAGATAAATAGCTTACTGCAGTTTTGCATGCTGGGATTTGTAAATCTTCAGCTATTGTGTAAAAAAAGCTGATGGTCTCACTGCATTGAAAACTAAATTGCTTCAGTCGAATTGTGTATTATTCTGGCTTTTCAGCCATTCTCAGGGCACTGTACTCGAGCTGTTGCAGAACTGAGAACGTTTTCCACCAGAACTTCGAGAGTAAAGTCTGGCTTCCACTTGCTACTATGCATATGCTTACAGATTGTAACAAGCTATTTCCTGGAAGCATAGCTGAAGTTTGATAGAGAGCTTTTGCAGGTTCGTACCTTAAATTATCCTCTGTAATGGAAATCACTAGAAACAGTTGACATTGAGTTAACTGTGATCTTACAGAAGCTCTGCAAAATACCCACACAAGATATTTTACAGCTATTCACCTAAGTAGTGTATACATAACTGTAGAGCAAACCCACTTCGGTGCCTCAGATTGTTTAGTGTGTGTAAAAGTAATCAGTCTTTATTCTCTTTTACCAGGTAGAGTGGTGAATGTCTCTAGTATGGCAAGTAGCTCGGCTCTGGGAGGCTGCAGCCAAGAACTACAGCAAAAGTTTCGCAGTGACACAATCACTGAGAATGAGTTAGTGGAACTCATGACCAAATTTGTGGAAGATACCAAGAAAAATCTGCATGAGAAAGAGGGCTGGCCAAATACTGCCTATGGGGTATCCAAAATTGGTGTCACAGTCTTGTCCAGGATTCAAGCCCGGATGTTAAATGAGAAAAGAAAAGGTGACCACATCCTTCTCAATGCCTGCTGTCCTGGGTGGGTGAGGACAGACATGGCAGGTCCTAAAGCCACTAAATCACCAGATGAAGGGGCTGAGACCCCAGTTTATTTGGCCCTTTTGCCTCCTGATGCTGATAATCCTCATGGCCAGTTTCTCAGTAACAAAACTGTTCGAACCTGGTGAGCCTATGTATGTGGACCTGTGCAAGTCGTAATGTGACTGTGGATCAGCCTGTGCCCTGGTAGGGGGCATTTACCCAGAGCAGTCTTGTCCTGTCCACAGCAGCAGCAGGGTCCTTTATCATTACAATGAGGGTTACGGTTACGGCTCTCCTGTGGGATTAAGTCTATGCTAGGGTACACTTCCCAACACTCTCCATTAGCCTGCTCACAGCATTGACTGTGTAGCCTGAAATCTGATTTGTGGGTGTTCCAGCCCAGATGATACATGCTAATTTGGTGTTGCCTTAATGTAGAGGTGTCTGACCTTGTTTACCTGAATTTACTCTTAATTAAATCATTGCCAGCCCTTCTCCTACTCCTGTGAGATAAACCTCTGATGTGGAGTTGGGATGAGGAAGTAGATGCCTTATATTTTCTCAGCACAACGGATCTCTTTCTAGGCACCAGAGCTGCTTTTTGAGGTTGTACAGAGATTCTTAAAGCGGGAGGGGGTTGTTCTACAGCCTGACCAGTTTGGGGGGGAGACTAATAAAACCAGAACAGAATCACTGCTGTATAGAGGTTCCTTATTATCAGTACAAAATGGAATTAAAGAAAATTAAAAATAGCAGTGATGTGCCATTAATAGGAAAACTTAATCAGTTGGCTTAATTAGTATGTATGTCAGTAAATGGTTACTTATGATTTGTATTCATCCAATTATCTTATTCTAATACTAAAAATCTAGAAGTTTTCTACAGCTAAGTTTGTAGCTGGAATGTGTGATGTTTGGACTATATAAAGATAAAATAAACTACAAAACTGATACAGCAAACTATTCCTCAGGACTTCCAGTTCTTTTGCACACCCAAAAGTTTCCTTATTAAAAACCTGGATTAATGTGCTCTCTGTGTAGTAGAGAAAATGAACTGCAAATGTTACAGTACTGTTGCAGGATAGGAGTGAAATACATCATCGTTATGGTAACTAAAACAAGTCATCCAAGCAAAATCATTAGTAGAGGAACTAGTGATGTGGAGAGCACCAAACTTGTTTTCCCATTTTTAAAATGCTGGTTATTGTGTTTCAAATGCTTCATCTTAAAAGGTTGCCACAGCACTTCAAGCTGTAGAGGCGGAGCTGGTTGGTGGCAGAGGCAGCCTGGGGGTAGGGCAGGGCACCTGAGACAGCCCCAGGTTGTGGGACAGCTGGCTGCTGAGGGCTGGAGTCACCCCCGGGCTATAACCGTGCAGCTCTTTCTCCACCATTTCCTGCCAGCCAGCACAAAAGCCATGGTTGGGGCTCTGGGGCTGTGCCCCATCTCTCTCGCAGGTCAAGGTGTGCACAGTGCTGTGCTCTGCAGGAGGAGTCTGCTGCTGACTTCCCCTTGCTGTGAGAAGCTGAAGGAGCTGGAAACAATTGCCTGTAAATCTGTCATTAGTAACGACAAAGCAGTAATAGGCATGTTAATTCTTAATCAGGAGTCAGCAAGACAAAGTGGCTCAGCCAACTGAGTCTTAAGTTGCTTTCCCTGCTACAGTTTGTGTTCAGAGAAGCCTTGGATCAAAAGATGTTGGACATAAATAGTATGTGTGGCTTTAGTAATAGCTTATTAGCACAGAACAAAGGTAGAATTATTAGTTTGTCTTAAGTCATTAAGTTTCAAAAATTGTGTGTCCTTCCAGTTGGCGTGTACAAACTTTCCAAACAAACCTCGACCCAGCTTTCCTATGGTTTGTGCTGAGACCAGACTGTAAGAGTCCTAGGTGAGTTTACTGTAGCGGGACAGTATCCATTGTTAAATATAAATTAGTTTCTAAGTATCCCCTATGCTCTATAAAGCTCCTTCTTAAATCTAACTCGGTATCTGTTTGGTTTTTTTTTTAACGTCCAAGCCAAGCAAATTATAAGTGTGAAAGTTTTACAACATATGTATTTAAAATTCTTATATTAAGCTCATTCACAGTGCTGCTTCTTTGTTAAACCTGCTCACCCTGTTTCAGGGTAATGAAGTAAAGTGGAAGATGATCTTCAGAAATGTCATTTCTCATAGTGAAATTGATTATAATACAAACAGTTTCATCTGGTATGAACAGAAAGAAGATCAGAGGACAGATCTTTCACAACCTTTGCAGCTGTGGCATGGTGCTTGAGGAAGAGGCAGCTGTGCAGATGGATACAGCCTCAGCTGCAGGAGGTGGAAATGAGGCAGAGAATAGTGGCTGTTCACGGGACCAGTCAGAGTGAGGAAGGAGCTTATGCAGGAGGAGCACTTTCTCTGGTGACTGGTAGGAGGACCATGTCCTGGGAACAGAGCTGGGACTGCACAGGGCAGACTGCCAGTGGGTGGCTGTTTGCTGAGAGCAGAATCAGAGGACAGGCTGTACAGCGTGTGTGACAGGCTGAAAAACTTACTTCTTTCTTAAGCTGCCTCCCTGCATCTCTCCCATGTCTGCTGAGTCTGAAGTGTTTTGTTGCTTTCAGATTCTGGCACGCTTGCTGGGTGGTTATTGTGTAAAGTTTAAGGGTTGGGAAAGGGATGAAATAATAATCTGTTCTACTGTATAGAACTTTTATGTGTGAGTTACTCTTTTTCTTTGTAACAGTTACTTTGGAATATATTAGACAATGAAAATGTTTGGCAACATAGTAGCTGCAGTGACATGGGACAATAAAGAAACTAGATTCATAATTCTGAGAGCTCTGTGCAGGAAGTTTCTTGGGGATACCGTAGCTTGTGCAGGATGCAGTCACCACTGCTGCCTGACACTTTGGGAGTGGAAGCTGAACCTGCTGGCACACCAGCTGGATATAAGCAGTGTGAAGGGCCCCTGTAGGCAATGTTTCTAGCTTTGAATGCTGTGGTGTTCCTCTCAGCCTAAAAATGTGTCAAGGAAATTTAGATTGTATATGCTACCCAGTATTACTTAAAACACTTAAACGCAGAATATAATTCAAACATCAGTCTTAGGTTAGTATAGGGATGTTTTTAGCTTTTTAATCTCAAATAACGAAAAAAAAAAAAAAGAGAAGGAACAATAATGTTTTGCAGTGGAAATTCTTCAGTTTTCGTTTTTGTTCTGCAAAGACTTCATTTTGGAGCTGACAATAAAGGAAACTGTCAGCTGGACAAAGTTCTGGTCTTGGAGGCCAGCTTTCATTGTCTATAGATCGCTTCACCAGGTTAGCTATTCATAGCACTTACATCTGAATGAACAGTACCCAGCTTCACATTTCCTAGTTTGGATTTCTGTCTTGTCTTTGGACCCTGCCCACTGATCTGGACTTGTGGTTACTCAGAACTCTTCAAATCCTACCCTTGCTCTCTTCGGGTACGTACTTGCATACTCGCACACCCTGATCTGCTGATGGGCATTGTCTGTTTTGTTTGACTGGAGTTACACAGTATTTAGAGGACATATGGCAGTAGTGGCTCCAGTGGTGTTTTGTTTGTGAATGTATTGGTCTAGACTCTACTAGGGAGGTAAAATACTGAAAGCAAGCAACTTGTTAAACTTCCCTCAGTAAATAATAGAAATGTTACATAGTTTCACCGTAGAAATTTCATATTTTCAATTGCAAGGGATATTAAAAAAAAAAATAAATCTGACAAGTGATTTATGATTGGAGTAGACTTTTCCAGTATGAACCAAACAGATTTGTGTCAATGTCATGTGGAAGTTAACGTGAATATTCATTAGGTTGAAATGCAGCCTGACTGTCTCCAGAAGTGATTACATGGGTAAATCTCTTACTTGTTCCCATCCCAAGGGCCAGGGTTTAGCATGGGCAGTGCTGCCGTGGTGCATGTAACACACTGATTTACGGCCTTTCCTGAAATCTTGAGCAGTTAGTAAGATAGGGATGCTTTGAATTAGCATAACCTGTGATACAAAAAACAGCATTCAGAGTTATTTTTCAAGTAATTTAACAACCAGCAGATTTGGAAGCACTGGAGCTGAAGAAGTGGTTTGGACAGAAGGTTGGCTGGTTTTGGTGCATGTTCTGATCAAAGCTTCCTAGCAGGCTGAGCACTTCTATGGCCTCTCTATCAGGAGATGCTCTGATACCTGCTGGCAGCTGCCCTGACACTGCAGCCATTCCCTCAGCAGGAGCCCAGCAGAATCCCTCTCCTCCACCTGACTGCCTGTTCCTTAGAAATTTTGGAAGACCTCTGTCTTGTGGTGGAAATCAGAATGACATGAATATAGTTGGGTACCCACATACAACTGGTGCAGTCAAAGAGCACAAATTTGCAAGAAAAAGAACTTCTAAAGAGACAGAGATGGCAAACCCTCAGAAACTAATTTTAAAGTATCCTAAGTAACATGCTGTATTTTAGGATGTAAATATCAGGTGTTAAGGACGTCTTCAAAAATACAAGTTCTTCACTCAGTCAGGCACATATTCGGAAGTGCTGACCTTTGTTTGCAAGAACTAACCTACGCTGCCTTGAAAGTTACGAAAACCTGGAATTTAGAAATTGAAACTTAAATTGATGGCATTGCAGTTTGGAAAGGTAAGCTCTGTTGATGCCTGTGGTACTAAATATAGGTACTGCCATGTATACCTAAGGAAAAATGTTACAGTCAAACAATAATCAGGAGGGAGCCCTGCCCAAATGGAGAACCTGATCACGCATACATAATGTCACCACGTTTCTGAAGATTTGTCTTCTAAAATGATGACAGATGTGTAATAAAGCTGTAAATCACTGCAAGGCATTTTAGTATTTCGTCACACACATTTCCCACACGTATTACCCAGCCTTTCAGGCATCCATGCTGACCTTGGCGCTGCAGGCAGGTGCCAACTTCCCAAACGGATGGGATGTGCCCGAGCCGTGTGGGCTGTCTGAAAGCTTGTGAACAACTGCTCGGATTTTATAGTGAGGTAATGCATGCTGAAGCTAAGCCAGCAGTGCTTTTTGGAGATGTACACAGCTGGGGAGTGAAAGCACACGTGGAAGCCTTCCCATCTTCCTTCCAGCATCTGCATAAAGCAGTCTAATTAGCTGCCTGTGCCCATCGCTTTAATTTGTTAGAACAACGTGCCACATCAGGCTACTCAAATCTAGCTGGGAAGGGGAAAGGCAGGTGGTCTCAAGAAAATAAAGAGCATACAAATGTAAAACTTAGAGAAGGTGATTGCTGAAACGGTGTCCATCATCATCTCAAAAGCCACAGTTTCTATTCTCTCATCTTGAACAACCAAGTGGGTTATTTTCCCTTGACTTTTTCAGCTGCTTTGAAGTACCAAGAGTATGTTCTACCTGCATGTTAATAAATAAATAAATGTGAAATAATGTGTTTCTACAGTATATAAATCCGTGCCTGCCAAGATCACGTGTTTTACTTCCCATGGGTATTTTGCCAGTTTCTTTTCTTGCTGTAAGCGTACCAAAATTCTGACAACTTTCTTTCAAGCCCTTTGTAAGGAGCGGAGCGCTGCTCACTTCGAACTCGAGCCTACTGTAAGCGTGACAATTGCATCCCCGTGAAAGCCGCGTCAGCAGCATTTGTCAGGAGTTCGTGCCTAAGCCCCGTGCCTCCACTGCCTTCGGGGCGAGGGAGGCGCTGCTGGGCGCCTGTCCCCGTCCTGTGCCGCCAGGGGGCGCTCTGTGCCAGCCCCGTGCCCGCCCCGTGCCAGCCCGCCCGCCGGGCTGTACCATTTCCCCGCGGGGGACCGCGGGGGACCCGCTCCGGGCTGCATCGCTCGCTGGCAGCCTTCCTTCGGTGCCTGGCAGCGGGTACAGGAGAGAGCGGCCGCGCTGGGCAGGGACGCCCGGATCGAGCTCTCCCCCGCCGGCCTACGGGCTTCGCGCTCCCCGCGCTGCGTTCCGTGGTACGGCCCCAGCCGCCGGCTGCGGCGCGGCCCCGGCGGAGCGGGAGGGTTTTTGCCCTTCTCCTTTTTCCTGTTGCCAGAGTCACTGCGGGTGCGGCCCCCCGCCCCGCGTCGTCCCGTCGCGTCCCGCCGGGCTGGGACACGTCGCCCCGGGAGGTCTGCGGAGCCCTTCCCAGGTACGGGGGTGGCGGGGAGGACAGTGCCGCCGCGCCCGGCTCGGCGGGCGGGCGGGCGAGCGTTTGGGGAGGGGCGGGGGGACAGACCTGGCGGGCCCGGCCGTGGGGTCAGCGCCGCTCACCGCCGGCTGAGGGGGGGCCGCCCTGTCACCGCCGCTGCCGCAGCCCGCGCGGCCTCGGCAGATCCTGCCTGGCGGGTGGGGCTGGACGGAGGCCGCGGGGCTGCCCGTGGCGGCAGGGGTGTCGCGGGGGGCCCCGCTGCCGCCCGGCTCTGGAGCTGTCGGCGGCGGACGGGGCGGGGAGGTGCCCGCAGCCCGGTGAGGCGGCGCGGAGCTGCCCTGCCCGAGCAGCGTGCTCACACGAGCCGTGCCCGTGAGCCGCTCCGTGTCCACCGGCTGGGAGCTCTGTCACCGGGGTTCGGAAGACGCGCCTGAAGGTCACTGGCGAGTGGCTTTGGGTTTCTTGTTGGGGCTTTTTGTGGTTGTTTTTCTTTTTTTTTTTTTTAATGTCCCTGCCTTTGTGTGTAAGCACGAATGCGATCTAGCGGCCAGCTTCAGATTATTGGATTTTTTCAGGCGTTGCTGGCATCTGACAACGCAGGTACGTGAGCACCGACACACACGGAGTCATTGAGTCCATCCCTGCCGTTCTGGGTGGGAATACACTATTCACCCGTCTTCTTACAGCTAAGTACACAGCAAGTGTCTTAAGAACTGAATAGGACAATTTTTCCCCGATTGAAGTTTAATTAACTTGTTTTTTCTTTCCTTGAGTAGTCCATTCTATTTTCCCCTTGGAACCTTACTACATTTTACTTAAGTAGACCAGGTTTTAATGCTATGAGAATGCTTTAAGACATGGTTTTCATAGAATATTTAGAACACCTTTAAGTTCTGTTGGTAATTAGATTGATTCCACTTCTCCAAGTGGATTCATGTGGGTATAGCACACTTACAAATGAAATTTAATGTGTTCTGTCAGCAAAACAGCGCCCAATTCTAAATGATCCGGACAAATCTCTTATTTATGAAAGTGGCAGCACTCTTGACTTGGCAGAGAGCTGCTGGGATGCTTCCTAGCTCGTGCTTTGTTCTGGGGAGTACAAATACAATCCAGTACTCCAATGATTAAGGTATGTACGTGAGATGCGGGAAAATTTCTTGCCCTGCTTGTTTTCGGGCAGTGTCTATATCACAGAATCACAGAATGTCAGGGATTGGAAGGGACCTCAAATGATCATCTAGCCCAATCCCCCTGCCAGAGCAGGAACACCTAGATCAGGTCACACAGGAACATGTCCAGGTGGGTTTTGAATGTCTCCAGAGAAGGAGACTCCACACCCTCTCTGGGCAGCCTGTGCCAGTGCTCTGTCACCCTCACTGTGAAGTTTGCCACTCTGTTAGGTTTTATCGGAGGGCTGACGTTCTTTTTAAACCCTTGTTGCAGCAACGATTGCTGTGTTCCAGATGAACGTCATACCCCACTGCCTTGCAGTGGGTTTTTTTTACTCTCAGTGCTCTGAGAAGCACTGCATACATCCTGGTGAAAACAGAACAGTAAACCTTTTTCTGTAGCAAAACAAACAAATGAAACCAAACAAACATGACCCCAATGACATTGTGTGAGAATACTTTTTTTTTTTTCCATGGAGGTGGATCTAGGGTGGATGACATAGAGTGGTTGTATCAGCAGTGGCTGAATCCTGCTATCAGGGAGTGCAGAAGTGGCTTAAAGCAGCCTTCAAAATATTTTCTCCTTTGTGGGTGCATCCAGCATTTTTCTGTTTCTGAGAGTTCGCTACCAAAATCTTGATGTAGTAGTAGTTGTTGTTTATTAAAGTTGATGGATGATACACAGTTGCTCTGATGAAATTTTTTTTTTAAGTGCTGTGAGAGATGAGCTGCTTTTAAATAATATAGCAGACTGCTTAGATTTATTTTTGTGTCCTAACAGTAGGAAAATGAAAGCAGATGTCTTTCAGAAACATTACAAAATGTTTTGTTACAGGACTGTGCCTTCTTTTCTGTATCAATGATATAGCATGGATTGATCTAAACCTTGCATTCCTAAACTTAAGCATCCCTCCAGAAGAATATTTTTATATTGGCTAACAGAAGAACCAACGTCATAGCTTGCATAGGTGTGAAGGTATGATTTTTCAGTAGATAAAGTCCAGCCACACCAATTTCCCATTGTTCTAAAATAGGTGTGTTTTGCTTTTTTAATCTAGATGTGTTGCAGAATATGAGAAAATCAGGTCTGAATAACTTATTTTTTCCTTCCTAAAAATATATGAATACTTTTTGGTGCAGTAAAGGAAGATCTGAATGCATGCCTAGATGCTTTGGCACAGCACCTTAGTTTTGTACTTCAGCATCTGCTGCTGACAAATTGAGATGCAGAGTTCTGAGGGCTCCTTCTGCTGTGAGCTGAGAGGCCCTTTAATGAGATTCCTCTGTAAAGTTGAATTTTGATATGAAGTGTTTCACATTCCAGGGCTACAGGTAACCTTTCAAAACACTGCACAGGTGATAAGTTATGAAAACTGTTTACTTCTCCCTAACTCCTTGTTAGCACTTTGACTGTTTATAATGAGACTTTATATTTTTTTCCTTGGTTATTGTGTGAGAGATCCATGTGCGTGGAAGGGAAAAATGTGTATCATAAACAGGAAAATGTGACTGCAAAACTAAAGCAGGCACTGGGGAGTCGGAGTCATGCCTGTTAAATTATTTTTAGTTTTGTGTTGAAACGTGATCAGATGACCTGTTTAGTGTGATCCGTCAGTGCTTCTACATATTTATTGTTATCTTACAGTATTTTAGGTTTGCCAGAACTTAAATGTGGGTTATCTTTTTGTAGCTGTGTGCATGTTTCAGTCTACCAGGAAATTTCACCTTGCTATGAGAACTGAAGATGGATCCAGAAGAGCAGGAGTTACTTGGTGATTACAGATACAGAAATTATTCTTCAGCGATTGAGAAAGCTTTGAGAAACTTTGAATCATCAAGTGAATGGGCGGATCTTATATCATCCCTTGGCAAACTCAATAAGGTACAGTGTCACAGGAATATTTTTTCATTTGTTTATTATTTTTATATTGTTATTAACTTTTCTGTAACTTCCAGTATTTAACAAAATTGAAAATTCACTCAAGAAAAACATTAGTTCAGCTAAGTCAGCATCTTTTATATAAATGTGAGACATTCTGGTAAAACCAACAGAGTTTTCCTTCAAATGGTATTTGTTTCCTTTATACAGCTAAGTTAATTTCATTTTTGCATCAAAGAAACCCTCGGGATGCTGGCTACTGACTCTAGAGCAGCTAAAAAAGTCTTTATATAAAACAGGAGGTCACAAGTTTTAGTATATATTCTGAGTCAAAATTTCTATTTAAAGATGCCATTTACTTGATTGTGCCCTTTCTTTGTATTTGGGGAAATAATTGATTTGCTGCTGGTGGTGTCTTTTGTACGACCATGGAAAATATGGCTGAGTATAGGAAGAAAGAAAAAGACTTTTATGGGAAAACACCTAGGAAGTGTGTCCTCTCCTCCTGCTCAAGAAACAAGATATACATTGTTTGTGTCCCATTTGGTCTCTTTTAACATAAAGCTCTTCCTGAGTGTACGTGGGGCAAGAGTAATTACAGTCATTAAGGAAATAGGAGTGGGAGGAGGTAACTTCTGCAGAATTCATAAGGAAACATCAGTTGTTACCCAGTAGGTGCTCACATGCCTGTGCTGTGGTTGTTAAGCCTTAATTCTACAGAGTTTTCAAAAGGGGAGAGAATCCATAGAAGCATAGAATATCTCACGTTAGAAGGGGCCCATAATGATCGTGAAGTCCAGCTCCCTGCTCCTCGCAGGACTACTTAAAACTAAACTGTATGACTGAGAGCGTTGTCCAGACACTCCCTGAACTCTGATAGGCTCAGTGCTGTGACCACTTACCTAGGAAGCCTGCTGCAGTGATCGACCACCCTTTCAGTGAAGAACCTTTTCCTAATGTCCAGTCTGAACTTCCTCTGACGCAGCTTCATTCCATTTCCTTGTGTGCTATCACTGGTCACCAGACAGAGGAGATCAGCACTCTGTTCTCTGCTGCCACCCTCAAGGAAGTTGTAGACTGTGATGAGGGCACTCCTCAGCCTTCTCTTTAAGCTGAACAAACCAAGTGACATCAGCTGCTCCTCATAAGTCTTTCCCTTCACCATCTTGATTGCTCTCCTCTGGACACACTCATATAGTTTGATGTCCTTATATTGAGGTGCCCAAAACTGCGTACAGTGCTCAAGGTGGGGCCACACCAGCGTGTTGTAGAATGGGGCAGTCACCTCCCTTGACTGGCTAGCTCTGCCGTGCTTGATGCGCCCCAGGACACAGTTGGTCCTTTTGGCTGCCAGGGCATGCTGTTTAGTTATATTCAACTTGCTGTCAACCCAAACCCCCAGATCTCTTTCCATGGGGCTGCTCTCCAGCCTCTAGTCCCCCAGTTTGTATGTATAACCAGGATTACCCTGTCCCAGGTGGAGAATCCAGCACTTGCTCTTGTTAAATTTCATACAGTTAGTGATTGCTCAGCTCTCTAGTCTATCTAGATCTCTCTGTAAGGCCTCTCTACCCTCGGGGGAGTCCATAGCTTCTCCTAGTTTAGTATCGTTGGCATACTTACTTAATGTGCATTTAATTCCTGCAGACAGATCATTTATAAAAGCGTTAAAGAGCACAGGCTCTAAAACTAAGACCTGGGGAACCCTACTGGTGACTGGCCACCAGCTTGATGTAACCCCCTTTACTATAACCCTTTGAGCCCAACCCATCAGCCAGTTACTTACTCAACGTATTATGGACTTGTCTAGCTGTGTGTTGGACAGTTTGTCCAGAAGAGTGCAGTGAGAGTATCAAAAGCTTTGCTAAAGTCTGAAAAAAAAACATCTACTGGCTTCTCTTGGTCAAAGAGATGGGTGACCTTATCCTAAAAGGAAATTAAGTTGGTTGCACAGGACTTTCCCCTTATCCTAAAAGGAAATTAAGTTGGTTGCACCAGACTTTCCCCTCGTGAACCCATGCTGGCTATGACCAATGACTGCATTGTCTCTCAAATGTTTTTCAGTAACTCCCAGAATAACCTCCATAATTTTACCAGGTGCTGAAGTGAGACTGACAGGCCTGTAATTACCAGGGTCTTCCTTCATATCCTTGAAAATTGGGAAAACATTTGCCAAATTGAGGTTTTTTAATGGCAGCCATGTTCTTTCCTCTTCTGAGGAGAGCAGCTGGATATTGCTCTGGCAAGGAGTTACACATTTCTGCCTTCACTTTTTCATCCTGATTCCTGTAGAGTCAATAAGGAAAGTTAGAGGCCTTCAGAATTCTTGTCTCAAAAGGGAAAATAAGAAGTAATTAGGGTGAGAGATTTCTTACCTGTGGCAAGAGGTAGCCTTTGACCTTTTATGTTCACCTACACATGAACACACTGAACTGATTAACACCTATCTGAAACTCTTAATTCAGGTACAGAATTGCCAAAACAGGTAGCATAGTATAAACCAAGCAAAAAAAGCTTTTAGCTGTTACATCAGTCCATCTGCTGTGGTATTTTATGGACTTTGTGGTTTTAGGAGCTTAAGAACTGGTAGAGCAAATCATCCCCAGTGTTCATCTGCTTCTGTTATATGAAAATAAGGATGTTACATCAGGGGAATGTGCCACCAAAAGGAAGACTGTGAAATAATCAGCTGTCAGCAGCTGTTTTCTGAACTCCTATGATTACTTGGTCTCTTACAACAGAAATATTGCTGTTGAGTTCTGTTAGGGTTGGGGGGGAGGGGAGGTGTTTCTAACATAAAAGCCTGATTTTTCTACAGTCAGTTCTGAGGGCGAATGAATGAGCAGAGCGTGAATGGTTAGGAGGGAGATCAACAGTATCTCGGCAATAAAAATGTTTTTAAACACTACACGTGGTTATAATCAGTCACCTGTGTGTCTATAACTGGTGTGCAGTGATGCCTATTATTAAGCAAATGTGAAATGCTGAGAGAGGGAAAGACAAAAGAGGATTAGTCAGTAAAAGAGTTTTGGAAGTACTTTTATATGCTTCTAGAGTAGCACAGGCATCTCTCTAGCATATGTTTCTTAAGGATCTTTGTATTGTTGACTTTAATTGTGGGTGTAATATTTTTGAGGCTTTTTCTCCTATAGGCAAGTTTGCACCATTGAGTCTCATGAGTTAGCACACGCACGCACACAATCTTACTTCTGTGGAAGCTCAGTGGCATTATCCTTTCGGTACAAGGTCTGGAGGTAGCACCATAGGCTCTTCCTACTTAAGGATGAGGGAAAAGGAATGGAGGGAGCTGATCCAAGTCGCTTTGGCTTTGACTGAAACAAGTGATCTTGGAGCTCTTGCTGCTGTTACTCCTGGTAAAAAGAGAGGCAGCTCTGCTACTTCTTTCTGTTACTACTTTGCTACCACAGTTAAACTGAGGGTTGTTTTTCCCAGTTTCTCTGTTGCTTCTGTGGTTCTAACTGATGTTTCACAGTGACTTGTAGAACCAGGGAAGCAAGAGAGAAACTGGTTGACTTTAATCTGAATGGTCAGCCAAACAAGTCACTTTGTAGATCTAGAAAGATTATTTTTTGTCACCTAAGGGAGATGAGCCTTATCTTAACTTCAGATGACTTCAGTGTGGACAGCTTCACCTTGAGTCACTTTTAGTCAGAGAGAGGAATAAGGGGGTTTATTTTTTTTTGTTGTTGTTGCTGTTGTGACTCATCTCTTGCTATTTAAAGTAGGTCACATGAATGCTGTCCTAAAACTGCATGTGTTCCTCACTGGTTTTATAGGGAGCCCAAGGCAAGTTACTGCAGTGTCGCCCATGGTTTTTAGCTGACCTAGGCTTCTAAGGTTAGACGAGGTGAATCCTCCCCTGCAGTGTTCTGAACAGAACTGCAGGTACCAAGTGTAAGCATGAGTGAAGGATGGAAAGAAACTATGTTTTCTAACAAAAGCTAGAGTTGGAAGGATTTGCTACTGTATGCTACACCTCAAGTTTGTAAGGGAAAGATTTTTGGGGGTTTAATTTGAATAGTAGGGGTGTTATACATCATCCTGGTGAAGGAGAAACACTGGAAAGTAATGTTTATAAAAATGTATAGAAGAATATGAATGGGCAGATGCAAACAGGTGGATTAAACAGGCAGTAAATATGAATGTTAATGTTTTAAAGAGGGATTTCAGCTTTGCCTTGAAACTTACTCATATTCCACTTGTAAATATCTTTTTCTCTGTGCTTTGCTTCTGTTTAAGATCTAGTTACTATAAGACGGTCATTTAGTAGCTGCAGCCTAGGATGTTCTGTGCTTTGAGAAATGGGATTCTCTTCTCAGTACTGTTCTTGGATACAGCTCTGGACTGTGTTTTTATTTTTTTTGCAAATCTGCATATGTTCACTGTTTGGAAAGTACTATTTTGTGACTAAGGTTTTCAGATGTTGAGTACAGATTGCTGCATCCAGAATACAGTAATCCTTTTCAATTGTCTTGGTGCTAAAATGGAATTGTGCTATTGCACGTTTTGCCAGATTGATCCAATGTTTTAAAAGGATACAACTCTGCAAAATCACTTTGATGCTCTGATAGAAAAAAATGCTGGGGAGGTAGGGATGTTGTTGTTTTATACCAGGAAATAGGTGGTGGTTCAGCACATGTGGGCTTCTCGGTGAAATAGGTGCTTTTGACATCATTTTCATATCCAAAATGCTTGTCACTGTCTATTCATAGTATAAACAGATATGTATATTATATAAAATACTTATAAAAGTATTCATGTAGGGGGAACTTCAGGCAATTAAGAGGCTAAAAATATTATGAAGATAGGAAAATCCAAGTGCATAATTTGCATTAGGGTTTTTAATCCAGATTATAGGCATGTATTTTCTAGAAATTTTAACTCTGGGTGCAGGCAAACAGTAGATGAGTGACACAGTTTGCAAAATTAGAGAACTGACCAGTAGTAAATACTGGCAGGCCAGTGTCCCTTTTGGAGTAAGTTGTTCATTTATAGTTATAGTTCACCATGAAAACAAAATATTATAACTTTTGAAAAATCCATTGTTCTAGGGGGATTTATTTTATGCTTGACTAGTATGGTTGACTTGCTCAGTAATAATTGCAATGTTTGCTCTAAAAGAGCACTTTCAAACTGCTTTTTATCCTTGGACGTAACACAAGTATGTAAATGCACAGATTATAAATTCTTTCAGTACTAATTTTTAGTCTTTAGTCTGCAATTTCAAAGTTGTTTTTTTTTTTTTGTTTGACTTCCAATAGAAAATAAGTATGTTACTTTTTGTTTCTGTAGGCTTTTCTTGCTTCAGAAACTTGAAGATGAATATGATCTCAACCAAACACTTGATCTGTTTAGACAAGAAGGGGAAAGAGCACAAAAATCATTGCAGCTGCACAACTATTGTTTGTTTCAGTAGTTACAATTAATGTTACAATATGTCTGTTCTTGAGGGGAGAGAAGGGAAGGATTCTTCTGAAATAGAGATTTAATGAGCATAGCCATTAATTACACCAGTTGCTTCATATGAGAACTCTGTCTGCCACGGCTTTATAACAACTGTTGGCTGAGTTACAAACACAAGCACCGTTTGCCTTCTGTTGAAGACAAGCATTATCTTTGCGAAGAAAGGAAGCTTTGCCTCCTAATTGCTTTATGGAACTTCACCGCACCCGATGCACAAATGCAATTTGCAGGACTAGGGATATTTTATACATCTTTTTCCCCCCCTTTTTAAATATAGCCCTAGCTCCTAGTTTACAGTTTCTTCACAGGCGTCTTTGAACTTCATGCTGCTGTTTTTTTATGGTGGCTGGAGCTCTGTTTAGTTTTTTCTTACTTGACTGGAAAATGAATCAGTGGAAAATGGAATCGCATGCTCTCTCGCTGCCCCTCTCCTCTCAGCCACTGTTGCCTAAAACGAGTCATAGTATCTCCTAGTTGAAGATAATCTTATAAATTGATGTACATTGCTACCGTTTTCTGGAATTCTAGTTATGTAGATAAAAATGTTTACCTCTTTGGTCTTTTTATGTCTAGGCAAACTGATCTAACTGATCTCTTGTGGTACTATAAAACAGTGCAGAATGACTTAAACCAGTAATGGTGAAAATGTGAATATTCCCTCTGCATATGTGTGCCTGTGTTTGTTTGGTTTTAAGGTATATGTACACACTGTTGCAAAGGATAGTCTTCCCTATCTACCCTTTATAGCCCACATTCAAAGAAACTCTGATCATGCTTATGCATTAGAAAATGTTTAGTGTGTATAATGTATTTTCTAGTCAGTCAAAAAGAAAAAAAAATTGAAAAAAAGTTGAAAACTGGACATGAATGTGGACACAACTCATTACTTTTCATGTCTCATTTTTTTTCCTGACTTACTGATTGAAGTCTTTATTTTAAAAGCCAGTAGTAGGTCAGATACTTGTTTTTCTGGGATTGTTGATTTCTCACTGATCTGTGCAAACCAAACCCTGGGATCATCTATTAAGTGTGGAGTGCTTGCTGGCTTCTCAAGCCAACCCTTACTAGCAGTTCCAATGACATTTAACACTTCTGCCACCTTAACTGCTCAGTTGGAAAGCAGTTGGAGACAAGGAGGAAGAGTAGATTGTGGATGGGCTTCAGTCCATATGTAAATAAAGACAGTCAAATTAAGCTCACACGATTCAAAAGAATGGGTGAATAATAGATGTCAAAATCTGTGAGCAGAGTTGTCCATCTGCAGTTGTTAGTGTTGGATTCTGAATGAGGAAGCAGTGGTTTCGGATGGGATCTTCATCTGCATACAGTGCCAATGATACCAGGCTTGATACAACATTTAACTACCTGTAACAGCTGAAATTGTAATGGCATTTCAGCAGCCCTAGGTTTTGCAGACAAGTGATTCTTTTTTTAAGTTCTGGGAGCTCAGGATATTCAAAAATCAAGCTGCTCAGCTTTGCCTGTCAGCTCACAGAAACTAGCATTTGGAAATATGTTAATTATCATGTCACTCCTATTTCAATGAACAGCTTCAGATCCATCCATTAATTAGTCTCTCAACCCTTTTAAAATTCGTCGGGCCCTGCAGTTCTGGGGAAGCTGTTAATGATCTGAACCTTTCAGCAAAGTAACAGCCAGCCCACCTCTGCTGGAATGGCTTCTGGTGCAACCACAGTCTTCTAATAAGTTGCAGTGTGGTTTAAAATCCCTTGCATCTGCTGGAAGATGAGAGACAACTGTTCACCAGGAACACCCACTCTTGAGAAGAATTGTAGTTTGTGTCCAACTGTGGTGTTTCTTCAACCCAAATCAGAAAAAAAAAAAAAAAAAAAAAAGATTATGTACTTCTGAGAAGGGAGTTTCATCTCAGAATCATTCTGATGTGATGGGCTGAAACTCTCCTCGTCTTATGTATGAGTATCATAGTAAATGTATTCAAATTTGTCTTCCTGTACAGAGATATCTTCTGATTCTTTAGGTGAAGCAGTATAGTTGGCACATGTATGTGAGTGCAGTCTTGTTCTACGTTAGTCTCACCTGCTGAGTTTGGACATAGGAGGGTTTCAGAGTTACCCAGGAAAAATACTTAACACAGACTTATCCCAGAATATCCACTAATCAACTCCCAGTATACCTGCAGTAATTTTTCCTTTTCTGACTAAATGTTTTGATATCTGGGGGAGGAGAATTCTTATTTGCTGATGAAGATTTACTTCATATCCTTAGGAAACGAAATAAGCCAAATGACCTTTTTTATGATGTCATTATTTCTGTAGTGGATCAGATTCTCTGTGTAATAAACAGTGAATGTTTTCATTTTCTACTTAGTTGATATTTTAAATTTTATCTGATAGAATATTAATATGGTATTTGTTCAATTTTAAGATTGAGAGGGAAATATTTACCACTGGCTTTTTTTTTTTTTTTTTGGTGTGTGATTACTTTCTTTTATATATACAGAGGGTGTGTGCAAATACATTCAAACAGTAAGTTGCACACACCTTTGAAAGATGATGGGTTTTGTCTTTTCCTCTTACTGCTGCTGAGAGTATCCAGCGTTCAAGTGAATGCCGAGATCATTGCTGAACTGTTTTGGTTTTTTTCTCTTGGAAATGAGCAAGGAAGGGTTAGTTCACTTGCCTGCTGCTTTTTCAAAACTTTTTTTCAGGTAGGATAGAAGAATCTCAAGTTTAAAAATATTCTGTAGGATAAGACCATGACTTAACGTTTGAGAGAGTCAAGAATTTGCCTGATCCTGAAAACATGCCAAATGTCAACTGCAGTGAAACATCTGTTTGCGTTAGCAGACAGTGAACAAAGGCTAAAGTGGCATTTACCTGCAACTTCTGCTTCTGTAATTGTCTATGAACTGAAGGCATACTTACTTACCCCAATGAAATGCATGCAAGGTTCAAGGAAAATGGTAATCTTTCCAAAGAAAGATGCTACAGTTTGTTTTTTCCAGACACCTGGCCTGTCTGCAATACTTGGTTAACTATTTGCTGTCCTGAAGGTGTTATATATCAATACAGTGGGTACAGTTAGTAAAGCCTTCTGGACGTAGCCACGTAGAATTACAGATAACTTCTAAGGTGGTGTTGTCCTGTTTAATCATGCCTGCTTTTGTTTGAAGATTTTTTGTTTATACTTCAGCTATACGTGAAATAATAATTTATGGGGAAAAACAATTATTTAAGTCTTACTTTATTCCTTGTCCTTAAAAGCTGAGATGCTTTTCTTCTCACTTCGCTACTTCCACTGGAGATAGCATAAGGTACCGTGTCCCTGTCCTGTCCTTTGACTTCTATTTCCAGCCTCTAAGTAACGCAAGACCAGACTTTTCTGGATTGTTCATGATTGGTTTCACATGAAATCTAAATTGCAGAATTCTGCTGTTTCAGTGTAACAAAATGCATTTATGAGAGAAAACTCTGGAATGCATTTAGTTCTTCTCAGTGTGCTAGTAGGAAACCTTTGACATGCAGTCATCATATACATCATCATTTAGTATAGCTATTTATTCTCATCTCCTTTCTTTCACAGGCTCTTCAGAGTAACCTGAAGTATTCTCTATTGCCAAGACGGCTTATCATCAGTAAAAGATTATCTCAGTGTTTGCATCCAGCACTACCTAGTGGAGTGCATTTAAAGGCACTAGAAACCTATGAAATAATCTTTAAAATTATTGGGACAAAATGTCTTGCCAAGGATCTATTCTTGTACAGGTAAACTTTTCTTCAAGGGTGGATGCATTTCACAGTCTATTTTAATTGCCTAATTTTTTCTTTCTTTCTTTCTTTAAAAAAAAAATAAAGCTCTGGTTTGTTTCCTCTGCTGGCAAATGCAGCAATGTCAGTGAGACCCGTTCTCCTTGGTTTATATGAGAAATACTTTCTTCCTCTCCAAAAGTCCCTCCTGCCTGGTCTTCAAGCCTTTGTAATTGGACTGCTGCCTGGATTGGAAGAAGGATCAGAAATTTATGACAGGTGAGAACTAATATTAATCTAAAAGCAATGTATACAGTATTTTGCTTTCCTAGGGGATTCTCAAGAATCTCCTGTCAGCTCTCTATGTAGAAGGCTTGATAAAAGAGCTTCTAAGGGTGGAAGAATGGCGAGTCCCTGAAAGACGCAATGAATAGTGCTAAATTAGAAAAACCTTTTCCCCTTCTATTTTCATCTCAGGAGAAGAGGAGAGAAGAGGAAAAGGAGGGTTAAAAATAAATGTGCTGCGAGAAAGGAATAAAAGCTACTTCTTAAAGCTCCTCTGAACTCCTAAATAATTAATGTGACTCCCCAAACTACTGCTCTGTCAATAAATTCAATTTAAATATTGTAACTCTTATAAAATCTATTGTGGAAAAAAGTCTCTCTCTCACTTGTGGGTACCCTTAGCAGTAATGACAATGGCATTCAGTATGACAAAGTGAAGATCAAGAAGTGTGCTGAGAAGAGCAGCTCAACACCTATTTATGTAGTGGTTTTACTTCGGTTACCAGAACTCTTTTGTAAGAACTCAACCACTGTAGGCTTCATCCAAATGTTTCTTTTCTTTGCTTAGAGAGTCACTAAATGTTGCATTGTTAATGCACTTCCTTCTGTATTACCAGTCCGGATGCATTGACTGTTCTAGGGGACTTGAGGGAGAAAGGAGATCCCTTGAAACTAAATCTCCTGTCTATCTGAAGCCTTTTTAGGGAGGCTGAACTTACTTTGAAACTGACTACATTTGAAGTACTGAGTTAATGGAAACTGCAGATTAACTTCCAAGATCCAACTTTATACCTTTTTCCCCTATTCTTGATGGCACTGTTTTCCTCTTTGTCTTGAACAAACAGGATCACAGACAGGACCTGACCGTACATTTCACTGTAAAAGGTTTATGCTAAAACTAATTTAATGTTATTTTGTGAAATAGAAAAATTACATGAGAAGGTCTTTCTTTAGTTTACTCATCGTAATGATTCTGGTGCAAGAAAAACAGACCAAGATAACTTGTCAGAAGATGTGTTAGATTAACTTTAAATTCAAGTTAATGAGACACTCTCCAGTGAACATTTTCAGAATCTTCAACATTGAGGACTAACATTAATACATCCCCTGCTGTTCCTGAAAGTGGTAGAAGTACTAGCTCAGGTCATGCTTCACCTGAGAAACTATTTTCTTCTTGAACACACACTTATGTGGGGGTTTGCACACACACACACACACAAATCAGAAAAGAAAAAAATGGCTTAAGGGCTAAAGAACATCAGAAAAGAACATCAGACTGGGGGGAGGGGGTGTCCCTCTCTCTGCTGAACTCCTTCCTCTTTTCTCACTTCTGCATTGCTCATGTGAGGTTTTAATTCCTACATTATAGTAAAATACCAGAATACTAATAAGAGTTGCCAAAGCAGAGAATGTGCTTTCAGTCATAGGACTTCCAACGTGATTGCCTTTAAACTAATTTCAATGTACCAGTCCTGTGTGCATTAACTGACAGTGCGTCGTTTTATCTCATGGGGTTTTTTGTTCAGTGACTTACAAATTGAGCCTATTGATTTGCAAGTGCAAATATGTAGGATATCTTCCAGTTACTAGACTGATAAAATTGGCTTTCAAAGTCTAGCATCAGCTCAAATTATTTCCAGTTCAGCATTTCACACCACCATAAATACTTTGCAATCAGAGCTACTGCAGTAATTTGGTCAGAGCTTAATGTTCGCGTGTAATTACTGGAGAAATTTCCAAAGTACGCACAGAAACTTTGTTTCGGTGAGTGTGCACAGTGACAAAGGATTGAGTGGGTTTTTTGATTGTTTTTGTACAATCAGGTGCTGGCCATCTTCACGTGAAAAGGGCAATACTGATAATACAAAAATGAGGAAATTAAATAAATAGTGTCAACTAAAATACTAATACTGTGTATAATTGCCTTTTTATGGTATAAAACTGAACTAACAAAAACCTATTTTCTCATATCAAATATATTTCTGTACAGAACAGATGCTCTGCTGGTGAAGCTCTCCTTATTGATGGGCCAGGAAGTGTTCTATGGAGCACTTTGGGGCAGTGTCCTGGTCAGCCCATCCATCAGATTACCCGCTTCTCTTTTTGTTGTCAGTCATATCAACAGAGAGCTGTCTGGAAAACAGCAGAAGTACATGCTTGGCACTGATTATGAGCTCACAGTAAGTTCATTACACTCCTTGTAGAACAGTCTTATCTACCATAGTACCTGCATACCAGCAGATTGTGCCTTCTCTGTATTCAATTAGAGTGACATGCTCTTAGAAATATTTTGGGGAGAGAGAGAGAGGCTGATGGAATTACTTAATACAGTTACTTTATGGGAGCATCTTACCTGAAACATAGCAGAAAATCTCCCATACCAATTTTAGTTAGCCTGCAGGATGCAAATCTTGTGCAGTTTTTAGTAATCAGTACTGCATACAGCCTTAGAAGACCGACTGTGTTTCAAGTCAGAAGATAAACCTGACATCTTTTCTTTACTTGTTCTGAATTTGCATGTAAGGTTGAAGACCAGCTTTTCTATAATACAATATATACAATGTTTAACGTGGATTTCTCAGTCCTGGAAGACAATTCTGAAATTTGGTATCTTTCTATTTTTTCAGTAAAATAGAAATCTTCAGTAGGTAGTAATTTATGTTAAACTTGAGTGATGGAATAACTGTAATGCTACTTAGAGTACTTTAATATCTGTATTTTGTGAGGCTTCACATTCTGTCTGATAAATGGTGACGTCACGCTCTGACATTCTGTATTGTTGGAAAACCAAGTATTTCTGAAGTATTAAAGATTCTTTTAACAGTATTCCACAAAACTTTTTTTTTAACTCCTTTTCGGGGCAGGAGTTAAATGGCTGAGTAATTATCCTCTTATTTAAAAAGATACTGTTCACATGTTGCCAAGTTTGCTTTCTTTCCTTCTTGTGATTATTGATTGTAGTTTAAATGTGATCATGAAGTAAAACACTGTTGTGCTTTCTTTTCCTTTCACAGATAAAGTCTTTGTGCGTATCAGTATTGGATTCAAATGTCCTTGTGCAAAGAAACACTCTAGAAGTGATTCTCTTCTTCTTCCCCTTTTGTACAGCTTTGGTAAGAGGACTATTTTGGTATTGTCGTACGCTCACTTTGTGCGGGAAAGTGTCTTCTGTGAAACCAGTCCATCTCCTACTTCTGTCATTGCCAAATGTCTGACTTTTGTACCTTCAGAATGAATGAACAGATTTTGCAGTTTCTTATTCACAAGTCAATTTTAATTGTAGAGGAGACTGCTGCTTCTCAGGCTCCTTACAGCTTCAAATGAAGATGTGCTTTCATAGTGCATATTGCATGGTATTTGGAATGTGCTTGAAATATTCAGGCCTGAGAAACTGCATATGGAAAAAATATGGAGCTCCTTTTTCAAGTAGGATTTCAGCATTTGGAATTGTCTGCAGTAAACTACTTCTGTTAAAGACTAGGAAAGAAAATATTATTTGAAACAAGAGGCGTTCCCCATCATTTCCTAACTTACCTAGTATAGTCAGTGTTTTGAAAGTAGCAAGTAATTTTAAGTCTTAAGACATAACATAGTGAAGTCTGCAGTATTTCTAGCTTAACTGTAGGTCTGTACCTTAAATATGAAAATAAATATGAAAAAAAAATCACAATTGTGTCGGATTCCCTTTCTTGAGATTTTTAGTATACAAAATATTTTGTTGTTGATGATTTGTTGCCTTTTTTCCCCAAACATTAATATTACCAGTTAAACAAACACTCAACTCTTTACCCATCTGATTTGTTTCAGTGTTCACAAACAGCTAAAGTATCTTTGTTTTTCATCCTAGGACTGCAATGAAAACGCTGTTCTGTTGCACAGGACTGATTTAGTCTATATTCTGTCAGCAGCTACACAGACATTGTTGAGGAGAGATATGTCACTCAATAGAAGATTATACGCATGGTTGCTAGGTATTGTACAACATACAGTGATATTCAGTATTCTGAATACCCAAGAGGAAAAAAATCAGTGCTTAAACATGTAATACACTTTTTCAACAGTTAATGAATGATGATAAAATAAAGTGTTGTTTAGTTGCCATTTATTAAGTACCTGTTTAATCAAATTAAGCATTCATTTGGCAAACAGGTCTTCTCTCCAGAGGTGAATTAATTTTGCTGTCCTGAATCACAAGGTATCTGATGAGTTATTTCTGGTCCCGTCCACAGTTCATGCTGAAGTGGTTCAGAGGACTGAAAGGAGTGGGGTGCTATTTTAACATTGCTCTTCTGGAAGTAATAGTCTATTAATTCCCATGTGGGCTTAATTTGCAAGGAGGGGCCATAACGGAGCTATAGCTTCTCCCCATTATGCTTTTAACAGCATAAGAGAAGGCTAAAAGTGATGGGGCAAGAGCTGCAGCCATGTAGTTGCATGAAGGCCACCCTTGCTGACTCCTTTTCTGGATCTGCCCTTGGTTTTGATTTATGCTCAGTATAGCACATTTGGATGCCTCAAACTTTTTGTGGGCCATCCTTGAGCAGAACATGAACTAGTTTCAAGGAAACTGTTGAAATGACAAAGGTTAAAAATGCAGTGTAATTTCAATATTTGTATAAATGACGTGTGTGTATTGTTCTGTGCTGTAGTGTTTCTCTGTTCTCCTGGTGCCTCTGTTTATCTTGTAGGCTCTGATATTAAAGGTGGTACTTTTGCTCCAGACTCAACAACTTCTGAAGACCATGCTATTTATTTCTTTGGAAAATATTCTAAAGATCTTTTGGTTGAGGTTGGTGTTCATTGTATACAGATGTGTTTATGATCCTTTAACATGTTAGCACAAGCTGTGTCTAGAATTGTTCACTGTGCCACTTGGTTTGTCCTTTGCTTTCTGTCCCCGAAGATAACATCCTTTTGGTGGTTATATTTTCATCTGTCTGAGTGCTTGCTGTGCTGTATTTATCCCAATATTGTATGTGCTTACAGTGCAAATGGAATCTAATGAAAGCAAGGGTAGCATTTTTGTTGAACTACCTGAATTATTAAAAAATACTTGGCTGCATAAGATCAGCTCTTGAGTATAGATGATGAGAAGATGTCATTGATTTATCTACCCTGTATGGAAAATCAAATTTCAATTGCAGTCAGTACTAAACAAAATCAAATTTAGAAACAATTCAGGTCTTAATAAAATGGCAATTTCTTTTCTACATACAACATTTTGATGTATTTTTTACTAGAGTTTGATTGAAATTTTACATCAGAAATTCCCGGAATCTGATACTGAGGAACAGCATCAAGCTTATTTGAAACCCTTCCGCATTCTGATCAGTCTCCTTGACAAACCTGAAATAGGTAACGTTACTTGTCACTTCTGCTATGACTGCTAACAACTCTTACAACTCGGTGTTCGTTGCCTTTGACAGTAGGACTCAAGACAACACCCTGCACAATTCTTCCTAATTCTCAATACGTGTGTGTTGTGTATTAGTGTGCAGGGGGCTGTGTTCCTTGCCTTGGACCTGTTTCAGAATGATGCTCTGGAGCAAGCACCCTCTCCAGGTTATCTCTGGCTCTTCTGCAGAGCACTCCACTGTGTAGCACAGACATACCGTAGTGAGGGTAATGCTCTTCCATGCCCGGAGCTGCAATCTGAGGGGCCAGTTAAAAAGAACCATTCCTGCCCTAGTCTCAGTATTCTGCTCAATTTGTACTTTGGAGCTTATTCTCTAAATTACTGCCAGGCTTCTTTTTGTTCTGTCTTTATAAAGCAGCTTCTATCTGGAAAACCACCAGTACTACTCTTGCCTGGGTTTGTTTCCAGTCCTTGGGTGTGCTTGTAGACCTTCCTATACACTTGGATCAGACTCTTATGACCGTGTTGCTTTTCCAGACACTGTAGTCCCACAGGCAGCCAGCTTCTGGTGCTACTGCTGCCAAAGTGAGCATTACCACTTGCCTGTAGGTGCTCCAGCTGGAAAAAACCTGTTAAGGGTGTGGGGAGATAGGGACAGGTGCCTCTGTCAGTGGCACTGCCAGCTTGTGCTTTGGTTTGCGACTTACGACTGAGCTGTGAAGAATTTCCTCCTCTTCCGTGACTGTCACATGTCTCTCCTCTTGTGTACCAGAAGGGTGAGGCTCTGCTGGCCTTTATTTTAAAGGGCAGGTTCTCCTTTCTGCATCAAAAAATTAGGCCAAAGTGACTTGACAGATTTTTAGGATTTAATAGCACTCTGTAAGAACCATGCCCAGATAAATCTTTGAAATTACATTCTGTGAATCTGCAAGTATGAGAAGCCTATGGACTGGTTAATTGGTATTTGTTAGAAGCTAATAGAGTCTTAATGACTGGCTGTATCCCAAAGTGTTGTTCTAGGTATTATCGTGGGTGGGGGAGTGGTGTTAGCATTGCTAAGCCTGTAGACTTAGAATAAAACTCATGTACTGAGACTAAACACCCAAGTGGCAGCTGGTTTTACAGGCTCCTGTATTGGGTAAGCTTATCCTCTTTCATGGGTCAGGAAAGTCCTTTTAAGCACATTTCCTGTTAAAGAATTACCAAAGCACTGCCAGGAAAAATGAGGATTCTGTATTGCTTATGTAACAAATGAATGCTACCTTAGCAGAAGCTGTTGTTTAGTCAGTTGATACGACAGTGTTTCTTTCCTTCCTCTGGTTTTAGTTGTTTTTTAGCTGTTTTTTTTAAAAATCTATCATGATTAAAGCTTCTTATATAAAGCATTTTTATTTCCTGACAAAAATACTGAAGAAGAGGCAGTTAACCAAGGTTGTTACATTATAAATTTCTTGATTAATTTAGAAAGTAGATGACAGATACTACCCTATTGTATGTTTTGTTTGGCTGACAATCTAATTTAGAAAGTAGATGACAGATACTACCCTATTGTATTTTATTTGGCTGACAATCAGTGTTAATCTGAACTGCAAATACGGGTTATTTAGCTGAACTGCATTATACAGTTTAATCTTTCTGTTCCAGTCAGCACACAAAATATGACTTCTTGAGCCTTAAGCCAATATGGCTTTCACTTCCTTTTAAAATGGATTTAGCAATGCAGCTTTTTTTTTTTTTTTTTTTTTTTTTTTAAGGTAGCAAACTAAAACATAACAAGAATCTTTGACCTCTTCTGCTATTCTTAGTTACTTTAACTTTTTTTTTTTTTCCCCGTTTTAGAAGCACTCATTGGAATGCCTTACATACTACTATTTTTTTTTTTGTGGTTCCATGTTTAGGGTATTGTACTTATTATTTGTTCACCTCTTCTACAGGCAATTTCAGCTAAAACAAAACAGTGCTGACTCTTGAAAACTGGGTGCAGTTGTCAACACACATCTAACTTATACTTTTTTATAAATACGCATTTTTATATATATTTAGGCATTTGAACTTTCTTAATTTGCTGATTTTTCCAGCTTCTGTCCCTCAAAATTTAATCAAGGCTACTATGTTAATTGGTATTGGGAAATATGTTTGTTTTCCTTATGGATACAGACATGGTGATTATTTTTGGCTCATGAACTGCACATTTACGGTTATGATTATGCCCACTTATAAATGATTGCAGTGTAGGTGACTTACTGAAGTGACTTAAGTGTAACGTAAAAGCAGTGCTATGGCTTTCCAAGTATCACCTTAAAAAGTTCCTAAAATGAACAACAGGTGGTATTTAATTAGAATAAAATAAAACCCCACAAAAACCAAACTAAAACAAAAACACAAAACAAAAAACACCTACATAATTAATTTCATTTTAACTGAAAAATCTGACATTTTAAAAAGCCATGTAAGCATTTTATTCCTACTTGGGTGATTGTCATTTTTTTAGTCTAGCTACTCCTAATTTAAGTCTATTCATTCAAGTTTGTAACTGAGCTGCCTAGTAATCACTTTGGTGCAACTACTAGATTCTTTTTTTCCTTCAATTGTAGGGCCACAAGTGGTTGGGGATCTGTTCCTTGAAGTCATTAGAGCCTTTTATTCCTACTGCAAAGATGCACTTGGTTCTGATCTCAAACTTAGCTACAATCAAAGTGGCAACACACTTGCAAGGTATAACTACAAGTTTTCAACTATGAACTGAAAGTATCATTTATATTAAACTAACTTATTAAAATGTAACGAATTTAAGGAAGGTTAGATTTTTCACAAAGAGACCTTCTGTATAGAAAATAAGATTTTTCTATGACTTCTTTTCCTCACAGATGCTTGATTTCTCTTTGGTTAGCAGAGAAGAAAATTAAATACACTGCATATGATTGGCGTTGATTAAATCCAGTTCTATTGGCCATAAGTCAGTCTGGTGACAGAACTCTTAGCCTTTTGATTTTCAAAGTTGAAGGCTTGTTTTCTTTCATCGGGGAGAAAGATGCTAAAACTCTAGCTATTCCAGAATGACCTAGTCCTTGATTTAAAACAGTCAATGTCTTTTAGCTTTTAGAGAAAGGGGGAAAAAAATGTTAGAACGCATCAGCTAATACTGTGATGTGTATGCTCTTAGAATCTTCACTAACATCTGTTTCTTTATTTTTATTTTTTTTTTCCCTTTCACACAGTGCAATCAAAGAGAACAAAATTGCTTCGGAAATTGTCAAAACAGTCAATTTGTTGATCACATCCTTAAGCACGGATTTTCTTTGGGATTACATGACCAAATGTTTTGAAGATTGTTTCAGGTGTTTATGTTGTCAAATAATAGTGTTCCTCTTAAAAATGCCACTTAAGAACTATCTGTGTAAGACAACAAAGTTTACTGAAGCATTTAAATTCTGGAAGGGACATAATACATGTTAGAATCAGACAGATATGTAAGTTGGATCCTAAAATAATTCAACAATGCAAACACGTAAACAATTACATAGACACTAGCAACCTGAGAGCAAAAGAAATAACTTTCAAAATGATAGCTGAAGGAGGAAAAAGCTTGGAAGGGGAGGTGGAGAGGTCTTCCTTGGAAGAACAAGTGGGTTTTGAAGAAAAATAAAGCTATCTATTTTTTTTATCTCTTTCTAAATATAAGTGAGAAGATTATGCATTAAGTTGTAAGATTGTGTATAGAGATTCAATCTGAGTTAGAAGCACTTTAGCATCCTACATGCAAGCTACAGTTTTGGTGGTTTTGACAGCCTGCTTTATCCTGCTGTATTAGAAGTCCCATTTTACTTTGCTTCAGAAAGCCTAGCTGATCAGTATTTTGTGCTGGTTTTAATGAAGCTTTTTTATTGTAACAAGATTTTTGACAGGAAAAAAGCTTATATAATCATGTTTCTCTCAATCCAGAAACAAATCAACACAGATGAGATATCCTCTTGAAAAAATTAGCACTCCTCCTACAGTTTCAGAGCTCTGCACACTATTGGTGTTTCTTCTTGACGTAATTCCTTTGGTAAGGCAACCTGAAGTTAACTGCTTTGAAGTCTTAAGAAACTTAAAATCAAATCATTCATATTGTGATTACCTAAAATGAAAACTGGCACACTGACATATGTGTGTATAAGCATGCTCCTGCAAAGTATAGTTTTATGTGCTGACTTATATATGGCTACCTGTGGCAAAATAAAAATTGTTTGCATTTTAAAATATGGTGATAAGGATATATGGTGATAAAATAAGGAATGAACAAGTGTTCCTTTTGCTTTTTGGGTAAATAATTTCTTGGCACTTTTTGGTCTCTTAGTAGCTGGCTGGCTGACTATTGTAAGGTTTTTAGGGTATGATTCAGTGTTCATCTAGAATGAAGAAAGAGGGAATAGCACTGAAGCAAGTTGGCACAGCTTACCCATTCGTGAACTGACTTTGTCTATCATTGATCAGTGTTACTAGACAGCTGATTAGTAATATGTGATAACTATTTTAAACAGTGCTTATTTATTTTAGGAACTCTACTCGGAAGTGCAGACTCAGTATCTTCCACAGATGCTCAGTTATATGGTGCAGTCTCTCCTGGAAAATATGGAAGTATTAAGTTTACCAGAACTCACTCATGCCTTACAGACCTGTTTTAAGGTGCTTAGCAAAGTGCAAATGCCCCCTTCCTATTTGGACATTGAGACGGGAAGTGGAAATGGGG
This sequence comes from Podargus strigoides, assembly GCA_028020825.1. NCBI lineage: Eukaryota > Metazoa > Chordata > Aves > Caprimulgiformes > Podargidae > Podargus > Podargus strigoides. The sequence continues at coordinate 4,302,535 of CM051643.1, forward strand.
TAGGTGTTTTTCAACTACTCGTAGATGTTTAAAATTGTTAGTGACATAACTTACTTTAAAATGCTAAACCTAGATGATAACTGCAGCAAGAAAGATTTTTGAAACTTACCTTCTTTGGCCCTTTCCAGATCTATCTGATGCCTTGTTTTCTTACTGGGTGTTCACTTCTGACCGATTTGAACTATTTGTAACAGTGAAGGAGTATAGTCTTGTCTGAAACTAGGGCTATAATCCTACCTCTTGAGAAGAATGTGATCTCAATTGAAAAAGCACTCAGCATCATGCAGTTGCTAAAGATCTGAGTTGCCAAAGCAAGCCCAGCTTTACAGCTGCTTAGGTCTGCGAGGCTTTCAATTAATGCTTTAGTTTAACACAATATGGTATTATTTGTGTGCAAGAGACTATGATAAGGAATGAGGAATAGATGGCATAAAGCAGTCATACAAGCACAGCCTGCCAAAGTTTTGCAGCAGAACAAATGCATGCATTTGTCTAGAAATAATCCAACATAAGTAATACTATTCTAGTGGTGCATTGATTTTAAAGAAACATTTCCATTTGGTAAGCATCTGTAGCTATGGATCTGTTGGTGCTTGAGTCAAGGTGTGAGGATTATTTAAACATTTGTTAGGTTTTAAATGCATTTGAATTGAACTGCTTACAAATAACTGTGTGTCATGATTTTGTAAAAGTAATCTGTATCTGGAAATTGCAAATACTAGGGTTTTTTTCTGTTATTGCTGTTCCCCAGTGCCTGCCACAGTTCTACATAATGTAAAATTATCCACACAGTGCCACATTAACCACATTAACATTCCTGTTTTAGAGCCCAGTGAAAAAGGAAAATGTGGACATAACCTTGGAGACTAAGTCTGTGCTGCAGGAGGAGGATGAGACTCCATTCCCTCCTCTGAAGTCAGAGGACAGTGGCATTGGTCTAAGTGCTTCCTCCCCAGAGCTCTCTCAGCACTTGGGGATGCCAACTGTGACCCTTGAGAGAGATGATGTCTGGAAGAAAGGGGGGAGCATTCAGAAGACTTTGTATTGCATCCAAGAGCTGGTTGCCAAGTTTTCCAGTAAATACATTTTTGGGGTGCAATTTCAAGAAACAAGTAATGAAAGCATCTCAGCAATGAATCTGAATGGAAAAGAGAAAAAAGAGAATGGCTACAGATTACCTGAAAGTGGTGGCAAGAAAAAGACCCCATGGGATGCAAAGCAAATCACTGTACCTCAGTTTAAACAAATGCTTTCAGACTTGTTCTCAGTTCGAGGGTCACCATTCAAGAATAAGAGTTCTAATCCTCTTCCTTCAGACTGCAACTCTAGTAATAGGAAGGAAAAGGAAGAAGAAGAGTGGGACTTAGAACAAGTGATGCTTGTCTTGGGACCCCTTAGACGTGACTGCAAGGAAGCTTTCTCTGCGGCTTGTCACCTTTTGTTGGATTGTACCACATTCCCAGTCTATCTTTCAGAGGAGGAGATGGAACAGTTGTATCTCTCCCTGTTTCAGGTTCCTGGTAAGAAAAGGTTCCTTTACTGGGCAGCTTGAGCATTTGAGGATGCAAATAGCAGTGTGAGCTTGTCTGTTTGCAAGACATGTGACCAGGGCCAGTAGTAATGCCTTCTGAGAGGGCTGAAGGCAAGTTGCATGTGAATTAAAGACTTACCTACATCAGCATGTGCTTTTTGTCTTGCAGCTGAGGGACGATTTTTACCAAACTTTTATAATTCACATTATTTTGAAAGCTTTCACTACAAAACTTGTAGCTGAAGGGATTAAAAGATCATCTGGCCTGTAGAGCCTTGTGGCATGCTTCAGTATTTTCAGAAAAACTGTCCCCCTCCATCCATGTCCCACCTCCCCCTGTCCCTGTCATCCCCCACCCTGTCCTGTGTCCCCCCCAAAAAAAAAACCCAGTGTGTTAGAGGAATATGGGTGCAGGTGGAAAACTGGAGCTCTAAACCATAGCAGAAGCAAGAACAGCTCTTTCACTAACCCTCAGAATTCAAAAGAGTCCAATGTAAGCTAACATATAAGAATAATCTTGTATAATTGGAGGACCTGTTTTTTCTGGGAATTCAAGTTTATTCATTAGCTTTAGCAGGAGCAGTTATTGGCATGAAGGTTTGTAGTGAATAGAGAGGTGGGAAACTGAAAAATTGGGTTCTCTTCCTCACTTCACCACAAATTTCTGCTGTCTTCCTTAGCAAAGTGATGATAGGCCCATCATCTACACAGGTGAGCTGTCTGCTAGACATGCACACTTTTGCATACTTGCAGTGCCTTCCATGTGATCAGCAATGAACTTAGAAGGCTTGCTTTCATAATTGTGTTTCTTTGGAATATCATCCTAGGATTATAGAAGTTTATTTTCAATATTCTTTTCAACTGCACACCCTGGAGAATACAGTAAGGTTTAAAGCCAAAAGGAGAGAACCACTGATAATAAGGGTCTGGGTTCAATGTGATAAAGTAGTTGTCTGATGTGGAGAAGGCAGAGTGGTCATTTTGTCATGGTAGTAAAGCAGTTAAAACATTTGGTTTTGAAGCCAGAGGTCTGAACTCGTACTTCAAACTGTCTCCAGTCAAGCCTTAGTAAAACTTTATCTGATTATTCACTCAGGAGAGGCAAAGATGACTTGATGTTAGCCGTATCAGTTCCTTGTGCGCTTCCTGGTTTCTGAAATGATGCACCTCAATGTTACTCAAAAGAGCATCCTTGGATCAGCAGACCTCTGTTGTTGGTTTTGACAATGGCAGCTGGAAAACAGCAGCTGTAAAAACTAATTGTGAATAAACATAAACTAGAAAGCAGAAATCCACTAGTTAGTGGTTTACTGAGGTCCTGCAGGAACTTTCTGCTGGCAGAAATAGGGAAAAGAAATAACCTGCTTTGAGCATGACAGGTGTATTTGGGCAGTCTTTTTTGTCTCAGTCCTGTGAGCTTGACTGAACAATTCTTGGAAATATGACCATAACCTTGAGCTTATTCAAAACCTTTTTTCTCACTTGTCTTCTGAGGAGGTTGTGATGCCAGCTTCCCTCTGTGGCTGAAGTCCTTAATGACAATATGCTGTTGTGTGAATGACTGCTATGTTCAGAATGTGTCCATCTTCACGCTGCTGGAGGTGATCAACCATTCCCAGTCACTGGCACTTGTGATAGAAGACAGAATGAAGCGGTACAAAGTGTCTGGCCACAACCCCTTCTTTGGAAAGCTACAGATGGTCACTCTTCCTCCCATTGCTCCTGGAGTTCTAAAGATCATTTCAGAGAAAACAGATTTCTACCAGGTGTCAATTTTCTTTTTTACTGCCCAACTAAGGACGGGGTGGGAAAGCAAATTTTATTTGCATGAATGTTTAGGGGCAGCACGTTTGTGTTACAATGACACACTGCCGGTTCTTTTGCTTCCACAAGCATTTGAAATCAACTGCATTCTTCTTCATGTGCTTCCCAACAGGATGTTCAAAGTGTAAGGTTATTTTCAAGTTGCTAGGTTTTTTTGTGCCAAATTCTTAGGGGATAGGTGTAGCTGATTTCTGACTTGAAGGGTTTGATTTCCTTAGCTTGAAAGCTACACTTTAGAGATCTTTGATACCAGTCTGAGTTTTCAGATAAGAGAAAATGCTAGTGGGTGAATAATAATGAAAACATTCCATCCTCCTTGTTTTGAGTGTATATATTTCAAAGATGCTTTCCTTCTTCTGACCATTTATTGATATTAGTGTTGGTATGAGGGTTGGTTACAAGATCTTTTCCTTAATTACTGTGTTTCCAACTGCTGTGCCTCACACATGTACAGTCTGTTAATTTTTGATTCAGAAAATAGAAGCAGGAATGCTTTTTTAAACTCCTGGTGCACGTACATTTGGATTACCTGTCCTACTAGGATAGGAAGGTTGCATTCCTTTAGGTCTGAGTGTATGACCTTAATTACTGCTCTTTGCTAAACTAAGATGATTTGGAAATCCCTTTTCGTAATAGAGGCCATTTATGCAATGGAAAACTTTTAAGTCAGGGAAGAAATGGCTATTATTATTATTAATAATAATAATTCTTTTTATTTTTCCTTAGAGAGTAGCCTGTGTTTTGTGGAATCAGCTGAACAAAGAGACACGGGAGCATCATATTGCCTGTGTGGAGCTGTTCTACAGGCTGCACTGCTTGGCACCATCAGCAAATATCTGCGAAGACATTATCTGCCACGCACTTTTGGATCGTGACAAAGTGAGTCCTGTATTCACTGAAGCCCCTTCATTACTGTAGAGTTCTTCCAGTGCTTCTCAGACTGCCTCCAGTTCCCTTCCACCCCACATCTTCACTTCTGTGGTCCCTCTGTCTTCCAAGAGTCTTACAGACTCTGTCCACACTTTAACAGTTCCTTGGGATTTATTCATCATGAGAGTACTGCTAAACTTTATCCCTAGATACAAGTTCTGTCAGTCAGTGCTGGAGCTTTTTTAGTTTTGGCCCAAATCATGTAGTATCTAAAAACTTGCAGTTTTTGTCAGTATTTCCAAACTGACCCAGCTCCACCAGTAACTCTAAAATCATTCTATCTTGTGTTGATCTTGTAAACTTTGTATTCCAACAAAATACTTTATTACCTTGTAAGTGTATATCAACAAAATGTTGACCCTGTGTCCACCTTAGTACTTAGTTCTTATATTAAGTAAGCTATATTTAAGTGAGCCAGTTATTAATTATACTACTTACCTAGTTTAATGACAGAACAGTTCTTTAATAACTTACAGTATATTTGTGAGAAGTGCCTTGCACAATAAAACTTAACACAGCCACCTTCAGTCTTCGGTATTGTTTTCATATCTTTGCTCTTGCAATTTTGCAACTTAAAAGTTTGGAAATATTTTAAAAGCTTTCAAACAGAATTACCAATAATAAACATTACGTAATACAACAGTGTTTTCCCATTTGTCATCCAACTTTTAAACTTCCCTAACACCAAACCAAAGTATTTATACACAAGAGCCCTGAAATGCATTTTTGGTGTACTGGCATGTCCTTTTTTTTTCTCCTACAAACACAGTGGCTGTTAAGTTTTGGTTGTGCATTCGTGGGTATATGGCATTTTGGTGTAGTCTATCACAAGATAGAAAAGTGCTCTCAAACTGCCTGAGAAGGATTAGCAGTTGTCTACACAATAACTGTTGTTCTACTAGAGGTTTAAAAATCACTAAAACTTTACTCAGAGATAAATGCTACAAAAAATATGTATCTGTCTTGTTTCCTTGCAAAGGGGACAAGGCTGGAAGCACTGTTCAGATTTTCTGTCATGTGGCACCTGACCAGAGAGATCCAAGGCAGCAGAGTGACTTCTCACAATCGGTCCTTTGACAGGTATTTTCCATTTTCACTGGCTTGGACTTACATTTATATATTTAACTGTATCATGCTTTGTTCTGTTCTTTTTTTCTGAGGAGGGAACAAGTTCTCTGTAGAGAGAACAAAAAATGAGCAAAAGGAAGATCTTCAACTTACTTGCACTACTACCTTTGCAAAGCATTCTGTGTGCATGGTGCACTTTCTTGTGTCAATGAAGTTTCTGTGAAAATAGAAAGAGCTTCATATATGAAGAGTAGCTTGCAGATGAGTTTCTGCATAGCAGGTATTTTTTATCTTGGAGTAGGTTAGATTTTTTTTCCAAAGAAAGTAGAATTAGCTATTTGTGGAAAAAAAAAAATAATTAAAAATCTTATTTTAGTTTTCCTTTCTACTTACAAGATCATAACCTTTGTATAAAATGAGACACAAGCATTAAAAGTCTTTCTAAATAAATATGTGAAAGAACTTTAAAATATGCTGTTCTTTCAGAGTGCGGGTATATGTATGGCCTTGCTTCTACAAACATGTGTGTGCTTGGCCTCAACTGGAAAATGTGCACGATCAAGCTATTGTTAGCAGATATGAGCCATTGGCTGGTGCTTACTTGAACATGCACTGTGTCTGTTCCCTGCCACTATTTCATTGTTTGCATTAACTTTTTTAGGGATTTCAATTGTACTTCTTCGTTCTCATTTCTCCACTCAGGTCTCTGTTTGTGGTACTGGACAGTCTCAATTGTTCAGATGGTGCCATTGGTGCTGCAGCACAGGGCTGGCTGATCCGTGCTCTTTCACTTAATGATGTTGCACGGATTCTTGAACCAGTCCTGCTGCTGCTGCTTCATCCTAAGACACAGCGCACGTCCATCCACTACATCAAACAGAAAAATTCAGCAGGTAAAACTGTTCTTGGACTGAAACTGTAAGTGCTAACATAGCATGGCATATTCCTGAACACCTACTGAAGGTAGTTTCAGAAGTGCAATGGCATCCTATTACCCTGAGTTGTCTTGTGTCAGTTCCATATATTCCTCTTCATCCAAGTACCTCTAGTGATGCCTAAAATAGAGTTCAGGAGTAAGTTGTGCTAGTTTAAGGCCTAATGACCATTTCTATTATTGGTGGCTGCAGCTATATTTTTGGTTTAGATTGCTCCCTGCTTTGCTCTGAGATCTTGTCCCACACTTCTCATTGCCATTCCTAGATGATCTACACTGTATGTGTGTTCACTGTTCACAGGATCCCTTCTCGAGCAAAACTAGGTCTGCAGCCAAATGAAACCCAGGAGCGGTTTGGTGACTATATCAGTCCAGGAACTGTTCCAGTAGGCAGGATGGCAGGCAAATCTTACTCTCTCCACCCAGTCTTGCCCCAGCACATCATGGACGCTCATACCAGGTTACTTTATTCAGCAGCATGTTAAAATAATCAACAGAGTGTGAGGAACATCTTGCTGTTTAGGGTACATCACACAAAAAAACCCCAACACGTAATTCTGCTAACTTGTAAAAATTAAAATGTCTTTGTCCAAAGAAGATCCATCGTGATTAAAAAGGAGAGCTGAGCCCGTGTGGCACAAGTCTTGAGGTATCCCAGAGCTAGGATGCAGAAGCAAAGAGAGATGTTTGGAATTGAAGATGATGTCCAGCCACCTAAATTTAGGAATGTGGCAAGGCGTCTTTACCTTGGCAGGGTAAATTTGACAGCTGGAAGATGACCATTATAAGATCTGTAATGAGAACTATTGTGAACCGTATATGATCTGTGTGTCAAATGTGGAACAGACAAGTGTGACAGAGACCTGTGGGGAGCAGCTGAGGAAGACTGAGACAGGCATGGAGCCAGGATTCGCTCCAAGTGCGGAGTCCTGTGAAGGCTGGCAGTCTGTTCAGGTTTGGTATTGATGGGAAGAAGTGGTATGGATACGAGACATTGCACCATTTGGCCCAAGTAGCCAAGGTTGTTTCCTGGAGCAGAGCAGGAAGGCAGTGGAGAAGTGTCCAGTAGTTTTGTTTAAAGAAAATTCTGTGTCACCTTTTGTCTCATTACTGTTAACCTAGCTGTTGGCTTGCATAATTGTTTTACTGTCTTGACTGGTGGATAGTTAGATGGAAGACATTTGTAGCATCCAAAGGGACTGGTTTGTTAGATGTTATACAAATACAGAGCTTTTATATTCCTTTCTTGTTACACAGCATGTAATCAGCGCAAACATTAGCTCTTAAAAAAAAAGTACTCTGTTGCTATCCTGATCTCAACAAACATTTTATGCTCAGGAAGCATAAAAAAAAATTAACATCTCAGGAATCATAGCATAAGAGAAACAGCATGTGCTTTTTATGTTTTGATCCTATTCTTTTGTGCTTATAGTAGTTTAGGACTGCTCTACCACTTTAAAGAAAAATATAATTCTTGCCTTAACCCAGGTATTATTTTAGCTCCAGTTGTTACAATTAATAGTAGACTAGAGCAGAGTAGCCTTTTAACCTCTTTTTTTTTTCTTACAATAATTTATTTAATGTAAAGCATGTTGTGTGAAATGGATGATTATATGCTCTTTTTCAAAAAAGGTTTGGTTTTTTTTTCAGAAGATGTGCATTATTGGCTTTGCAAGAAAAAAGCCTCTTTGAAAGAGTCTGGCATCTCTGAGAGCAATTCTGAGGAAAACCTTCCACTGAGCCAGTTTACTGCTGTGGATAGAGAAGCAATTTGGGCAGAAGTGGAAAAAGATCCAGAGAAGCTGGAGTTAAAAACCGAACAGTTTGAAAACGATGGCTCTTTTAATCCAATAACTTCACATGAAGCAGATGGTGACCAAGATAATAGTGAGCACACAGAATCAGCAGACACCAGCACAGGCCATGACAGTGAAAATACATCCTCTTTTTCTCCTTCTCTGGAGCTGCAAGAAGTGAGCAATGAGGACAATGACAGTGCTGCAAGTGAAGGCAAAGAGACCATGAACCATGTGAGTTCTCTCAACGCATTGCTTCCTGAAAGCTCCAAATCCAGTGTAGCACTAAACCTTATGCGTGCTGACTCTGAGAGGACTCAAGCATCAGAGTCTCTGTCAAGTGATGAAGAGGTGGACTTGGAGCTCCAGGAAATTACTCATTCTAGGTTGCTCAAGCAGCAGAAGGAAAAACAGGAGATGATTGAGGCTCTGTTCAAACACATGCTGTTATATTTGCAGCCTTATGATTCTAAGAGGGTATTGTATGCTTTCTCTGTTCTGGAGGCAGTGCTTAAAACAAACCCTAAAGAATTTATTGAAGCAGTAGCTAGTACAAGCATGGATACCAGCTCCACAGCACATTTGAATCTTATTTACAACCTCTTAGCTCGCCATCAAGAAGCTCTTGTAGGGCAGAGTTTTTATGGCAAGCTTCAGACTCAGTCCCCAACCATGTGTCCCCATTCACTTCTAATAGAATTGCTCACTTACCTCTGTCTCAGTTTTCTGCGCTCGTATTATCCATGCTACTTGAAGGTCACACACAGAGATGTGCTTGGCAACAGAGATGTTCAGGTAAAAAGTGTGGAAGTCCTAATTAGAATGATGACCCAGCTAGCTACCATGGCAAAGGCAGCAGAGAATAAGAACGTAGACTTCATACGCAATCTGCTAGGAAGATGCAAAATTCAGGAGTTTGTTCTGCTTTCTTTGTCTGCGTCTATGTATACAAGTCAGAAACGGTGTGAACTGCTTATGGCAGATGGAGTTAATAATGTTCCTGAAGAACAACTCTTTGAAGAGAGCCTAATCAATTTTGGGCATGATCAAATATGGAGCGAACATCCACTCCAGATAGAGTTGCTGAAGCTCTTGCAGGTGTTGATTGTCTTGGAGCACCATCTTGGACAGACTCAAGAGGAGCAGGAGAATCAGCCAGACCTCTCTAAGGAATGGCAACAGGCTCTTAATTTCCAGCAGGCTATTGGTGCAATGCAGTATGTCTATCCACACCCAATAACTTCACAGGGATTATTTGTCTCTGCTGTGGTTAGAGGTTTGCAACCAGAATATGGCTATGGGATGCATCCCACTTGGGTAGGCTTAGTCACATGTTCCCTGCCGTATTTTGGGAAGTCTTTAGGCTGGACTGTGGCACCATTTGTTGTACAGATATGTAAAAACCTGGATGAGCTTGTCAAACAGTATGAAAATGAAGCTGTGAAGACATCTGCAAAAACATCAGCAAGGTAAGAGTCTGCAGTGTGGGATTTGTTATGCTGAAAAGTTCCTCTTACTACAGAGTAGTGCATAGTAACTTACTGGTTTAGTGCTGTAGATCCCAGCTCCTCGAACCCTGGTACACATGCAGCCATCTGTCCCTTGAGCCCAGGTGAGGCAGAAGCAGTATTGGTGCAGCAGAGCTCACAGTGGTTGGAAGAAGAGAGGAAAGGGGACCAGCAACAAGAATGACCAGCAGCTGTGATACTTCCTGTCTTCCTCTGCCTGCCATCCAAGTAAAAAAGTAGTTCCCAGTTTTGACAAAGATTTTGGAGGACTAGTTGAGGAGAGACACCTTGGAGAAGAAAAATACAGTGATACTGTTCAGAACAGGCTGTAAGTGAAAGGAGCAGGGAAAAATAATTGAACGCTAAAGATTTATGGCCAGGTGGGGAATAATATTCTAAAAGATCCAGACAAGGAAACTGGTTGTCCAAGCATAGTTTGTTGTGAATCCTTCATTTTGATATTCCTGTCTGGTCATTCCAGTACTCTTTTAACTGTTGAATAGAGACAGATTTCTATTGGAATTTTTAATCAAGGAAATACCACTTGGACTGTTAACATTTTTTTATTTTATTTTTTTTCCCCCTCTTTCTCCAAAGCTTAACTTCTAAAAGAGAAAATATTACGCCTGATTACCCACTAACCCTTTTGGAAGGTCTGACAACCATTGGTCACTTCTGCCTTCTGGATCACCCTAATCAAACTAAAAAGGTAAGTGCTTAATGCCTACCACTCACTTGATTACCTCAGCACCAGTTTGTCAAAGTATGCACCCCTTTTTCATTCAGAGGTGAATAAAAGTAGTAAAGTGGTGCTTGTAGAAGAAGATAACCTTAAGGAAGCCTCATAGCACATCAAAACAAGTGAACTAAGTAAAAGTGTAAGGGAGGGGAACTGAACTTATTTTTTTATATTTTATGACAGGAAAGTTAATTTTAAGCAGAAGGCATTCACGATGAGCTTGGTCACACAAATGTTAGTCCTGTTTAGCTTGTCTACTGTTGCTCTGTCATTAACGAAGTCTTCTATTTTGTTTTGAGTTCATAACATGCTGATGTGTTCTCTACAGTGTTTATTCCTATAACATTTGTTAGAAGAGGATGTTATCCTAATAATTTCCTAGACAAATCAATTCTCCCTGTGCCAAAATAGTGAACAGAAAATTCAGTACACTCGAATAGCAGCAGTATATTTCAGAAATAAATAGAATGACTGAATTATTTTTAAAGTTGCCATTAGAAAAGTTGACTATAATTCTCCTGATTATAGAATAAGAGCAGTTTCTCTACTGCACAATATAATGTATTTTAATATTCATATTTTTGTTTTTTCTAGTCATCATGTTTAGCTGAACCTGCAAACCTGAGAAATGCTAGGAATGCCATTTTGGAAGAATTGCCTCGCATTATTAATACCATGTCCCTTCTTTGGAGCGTTATAAAGAGGGAAGACTCTCAAAAAAGACCAACTGACTTTTTTGGAACAACTAAAGGCTCTTCTTCGGTCTACTTCAAAGCAACAAAAGTAGGAGTTCTTTTAAACTGCTGTGTATCTCATCGTCCTTATCATCCCCTCCCTCACCAGTGCATTTTACATAGAGTTCATAGGAATAGTTTTGCCATTGGGCCACATGAATGACACTGGGCCACAAGGAATTTTTGAAGAACTTTCATAAGATACAGATTTGCACAGTACCAACCTACAAAAGTAGATTTTTCCCTGTTCTTTTTGCCCATCTGCACCCTTACCTGTTAAACATATTGCTTTTCCTGTGAGCTTCTGTTAATAGCTGCTGTGGACCCACCAGCCTCTGAATTGTCTGCACCTTCCACAGGCAGTAGAACTTATAGCTGAAAGAATAAAAATACTAAACTTTTCCCTTCTTCTGTGGATATTAGTAAATCATAGTAGTGAAAAATATCTGTAGAAGAGAGAATATACAAGAAGTTATTTTTTCTGTTTTGCAGTCTGTTTTCCACAAATGTGCCTTCCATCTCTAAGAAGGATACACTAACTCATAAATAAATTATCAAAACTAGTCTGACTGCCAAGTATATAAAAAGATTATTTTGTTGTTGTGTATTTTCTGAACATCTTGGGAAAAGGAGGAATGTTTTACAGACTGTGAGATAGCCTTTGCCTTACGAAGTTCAGCCTTGACAGTTATTTTTTTTCCCCTCTATAGACATTAAGAACTAAAATACTGGACTTCATTAATCCATTGACGGCACATCTTGGAATCCAGCTGATGGCAGCAATTGCAGCAGTATGGAATAGCAAGAAACCTCATAGGAACCAAAGTAAAATCAAGGTGAAAGTAAAGAAAGGCACCCTTAGTTTTCCAGTGTAAAGGCAAATGTTACATTTATATGATCAATTCTAAACTCTGGGCTTGTTTTTAGATTCTTTGGGGTTTTTTTACATGTGACAATGGCAAGCCACTGAAAAATCTGAAATGTTCTTATTTATACATAATTCCACAAAGCATCAGGACTACAATTAAACATAAATAAATAATCAAATAAAAAGGACAGTGTGGCAGTTTGAGTCTGATAGTAATAGCCATTTTTTTATTCAATACTGAATTGTAATCTTAGGATTGCAATTTGCCAATTACATTTTAAAGACCCTGAATCAGCTCCATTTCCAGAGAAGGGTTAGAGCTGTAGTATTCTCTGGAACTAAGCATTTATTCTGACTAGAACAGATCTTTCTCTTCTGCTTTCACTTGAGCATAATGAAGTTGTTTTCATGAAGGCGTTGGGAGAAGATCCATATATAGCAAACTGTTGCATGCTTGATTTAACTTGTCTAATTTACATTTTGTATAAATACTGATATTTGAGTAATCACACAAAAAGCTGTTTTTTCAACTTCATGTTTTGCCTGGTACAGTGATCTGAGGTTTGTGTCTTTTTTGTTTTGTCAGATTCTTCCAGTGGCTAGTGCATCTCAGCTTATTCTTGTGGACTTAATATGTGCACTTAAGACATTGAAGATTGACACTATATTACATCTAGTCAAAGAGGTAGTCAAGAAACCATCACAAATCAAGGGTGAAGAGGTAACCATAAAGATAATTCACTTTTCTTAATATATTCTATTCTTGATCTATTCCAATGCATCTTCTAAATATTGTTAGAAGGAAAGTTTGGGGGTTTTAAAATGTGTGATTCTCTTTTTGCTCCTGAATAAGTTATGTTTTCCAGAATGTGGGTTTCTGTGTTTTAATCCATCAAAGTAAGTAGATTCTTCAGAATTTTTACTAGAGAAGTTGAGGTAATGAAAAGGTGTGAAGTTCTCCTGTACCAAAGATGCTGATAATTTTCATAAAGCTGCTACAGGTACACAACTCAGTGATGCATTTCTATCTTTCTACCCTTACCTGAACAGTTAGAAATACTTCACATTGAGTCTGCTGTCTTCCAATTGGCTTTCAAGGAAAGCATTTCTGCCACTATGCACAGCATTTTAGGAGTTCCTACAGCTCTGAATAAATTGTAGCAGATATTCCAAAGTAATGTGACTGCTTCTGAATTAGGGTCCTCTATTAAAGCTCTGAATTCCCTTGTACTGCCGTTTAGATAGTATTATTGTAGTTGGTCACCTGTTGTAGTACAAGTGGCTTCTAAGAAGGGTATGTTAACCATTGAACACAAGTATTCAAGAGCTTGGACCTTCTTTTTTTTCTGATGGCAAATAATTGTGGTTTTGCTTTTATTTTTCAGAAATCATCTCTTGTAGATATTCCAGTGCTGCAGTTCAGTTATGCTTTCATTCAAAGGTAATTCAGTTATTATAAAAGAGAATTTTCTATTTGACTTTACTTAGTACAACAGCCAGCATCACTAGTTCTGCTTTACCTTGATCTTTGTGTCACAGAACACCTTTATGTAGGAAATTATTATTGCCACTTCATTGTTAAGATAGACACAAAATAATTGGGCTATGACATTATGTTCCATTGTTCTGTTGATAATGCCAGTCTTTCATACTAATAGAGCAACATGCTTCAGGCATCTCATTAACAAGATAGTTGTATAATTTCTTATGATCTTTCTCTTTATCTGTTCCGTGTTGCCAGATGAATGGATAGAGAACTTCTAAATTCAGTAAAACTGCTATGGCTGCAGTCTGGGCTGGATATGTAGTGTGTCAGGCAGTTGATTGGAAATACTCCTTTGATAAAAACACTTCTTCACATACTTGGCTTTTCTCAATACTGTGCAATACACTGTATGCAATAAACTATGGAGATGAAGTAAGATAGCATGCAGTGGAGTGGTTAGCTAAACTTTATTCCTTTTCTTCCCCCTGAAGACCCAGCCCTCTCACAGTGCTGGCTGGCATGCTCCATGTGCTGCTAGCATTTACGGATGTATGCATATTGCCTGTGCTGCTGGATATTTATACCATATTGTTGGATCAGTTAGGAAGGGGCAGGATCTAAAGGATGCATCTGGATGGAAACTTTTAGGCCACCAAATTACCCATGTATGTTGTTTGTTTTTTCCTTAATTCTAACTTCAGACTTGGGTGTGTTTTGATACTGTTTTTTTGGCAGACTGCCTGTCTCAGCCTTGCAGGAGAACTTCCAGTCCTTATTAGGACTTCTCAAAGAGTCTGTGCAGTTGAACTTGGCTCCTCCTGGACACTTCCTTCTTCTCAGGTACTGCACAAGAGAGAAGAACGTTTATAGATACATCGAGTAGACCTGTCCAATTACTAACTTGGAGTGAATTAATTTTCCCACAGTACTCTGAATGACTTTGTGACTAGGACACCTACTCTAGAAAACAAAAAAGACCAAAAAGACTTGCAGGTACAGTGTATACATGTATACGTTTTAGTTCATAAATCTGGCACTGTACATCTAAGTAAAAGTGGAGATGGCCTGATCTGTACTTTGTATCTGAATTCTCCTGTGTTTTAGAATGTGTGAATGTGCATTCATGTGTTTTGGCTTAGGCCTGGTAAATATGGGAGACTTACATGTGAGAGACATGAGGCACAGAATGTCCAACAAAATTTGTCAAAAATGCATGAAATCATAGTTATAACTATGGACTTTTCAAAGGTGTTTTCTCTGGGTAATTTTATGATTTTTCTCAGAATTTAAATCATAACACAAGTGTAATGTCCTGAGTTCATGTCATATGTGTAAGTACTGAAACATCAAAACTATCTAGCAAAAATTAGTAGCATAATTGTCCTTGAAGCTCATAGCTGTGTTTGGCAATGTAAATGACTGTCAGCTCACATTTTACGTAAAGAAGGGGTGGAGTAGAAGAAGATTCTCTTCCTGTACTGATTGTGATTTCACCAGAACAGTTTAAGTACTACCTACATGGGTGCAGTTTTGGCTCTGAGCCAACATATTGCTATGTATGAGGTGAGACAGCATTATGGTTATAGTACTTTTGTGTGCCAACAGAGAAATTAAGTCTCCACTTCTGCTTCAGAGACTTGCCAGCAAAATGACGATGATAATAAAAAGGCAGTTTTGCCATCTTACCATCTTATAGCCTTTTCACAAGTGACCTCTGCTTTGCTTTGGGTACTTGGGATTTGGTTTCATTAGTGTGACTAGTTTTTCATTTCACTGGGAATTAAATATGCTGAAGTATGACTGTGCACATAGTCTGATGCTATGTCTTGCTTACCCCTAACAGAAAGACCTAAACATGAACAGATGGATTGCCATAAAATAAAACCCTGCCTCACTTAATATTCTCCAGATATAAAGGGAATAAAAAGGAACAGTGTTCAAAACAATAAAGGCATTGGTATGCCATTTCTGAGAGGCTGAACAATTCAGATCATGTCTTTGACAGATGACAGCTAATGTGTAAAGTGTGGCAGGACTGATGCCAAATTGATACTATGCCATTGGTAATGGCTTGCATGGAAAATCATGACTAAAACCTCCTAAGCTAACTTAAAGTTTTTCCTGCTTCTCATTTTCTTGCTGTTCTTATATGAAGTGAGCAGCAGCTGGTTATCTTAAAAGTACAGATAGTTAAATCAGAGAAGTATTTATGTTTCTAAGAGATAAACATGCTTACTTCTAATCCTCCTGACACATTCCACATGAAAAGGACTTTGCTGGACTGACCAAGTGATGATAGCTTTCATCTGATGCCACATTGTTTACGTTACAGGAGGTGACCCAAAAAATCTTGGAGGCTGTAGGCACTGTTGCTGGTTCTTCTCTGGAACAGACTAGCTGGCTGAGCCGGAACTTAGAAGTGAAAGCTCAGCCTCAGATTTTACCAGATGACTTCAACATGGAAGATGTGAATGGTAATGTGGTCTGACTTTCTGCTGCTTTCTCTCTTCTGCTTAAGTCAGTGAAGAGTACAAGGTGTTTGCTGGTGTATAGTTTGCATGATATGGAAGTAATACAGACATAAAGTAAAACCAAAACCAAATGCATTATCCTCCAATAACAACGTCAGCCTAAGCAGGCTTAGTAAATATCTGCAGATTGTGTATAATACAGAGGAAAGCTTATTGCAAGTGCATGCAATGCATGGGACAGAACAGCATGGGGCATGAGGTATGTCTTTGTGGCAACGTGCCCAGAAGCATTTCACTATTATACCAATATGCAATTAACAGTACTGTTTGGGAAGAAAATTAGGAAACAGCAAAATTTAAACATGTCTGAAAGGAAAACTAAATTATTTTCCCTGTTTTAGATACATCAGTGGCACCATCTTCAATGGTTTCTGCCTCTGCTCCTTCAATATACAGTGTCCAAGCTCTTTCTCTCCTTGCAGAAGTAAGTAGAAACCATTTTTGTAAGAGTTTACTGCTCTTATCTGTGGGGTGTTTGTTTGTTGATGTTATTGAGCAGAGGAATATGTTAGGTTTTCCTAGCAGATTAAATGGGAGCTTAAATCTTTATTGAGGCATCCCATGTGCACACACATTCTAGCCTGAAATATGGCATGCTTTCCCCTTTTGTCAGAAATACCAACTAGAGATTTAAAGACACATTTTTTTTCATTTTTAAGGTTCTTGCATCTCTTTTGGACATGGTTTACCGGAGCGATGAGAAGGAGAAAGCTGTGCCATTGATTTCACGTTTGCTTTATTATGTATTTCCTTATCTGCGCAACCACAGGTGACTTCTCTCTCTGCACATGATTCTTCTTAAGTCTGATTTTTTTCTTTTTTACCACACTGTAAGGCTTTTGCTTTTTCTTCTGTTTGTTCTCTCCCCTGTTTCCATTCCAATAAGCCACGAGCTGTATTTCCCCCAGGAACTGAAACCCTTTGTTGTTTGAACTTTGACAGGCGTTTCTGTTTAGCTGTAGGTGTTCCTCCCATCTGGGTTTTTGGCCTTTACTTAAAGCTCCCCTTTCTGTGTATGTTAGGTAATGCAGAGAGGCTGTGGGATGGGGCAGCAGAGCACTGGGCAGGTCACAGGACCCAGCAGTAGGAAGAGTACAATATCTCCCTATACTCTGCCAAGTTTTTCAGCCAAAAGCATAGGTGTGGGAGAGATGGATAGTATCCTCTGTCAGCTGAACAGTATAACCCCTTTTCCCACAGGGACAGGAGAAGGGAGAGGAGGACATTTCCTTGCTTTGGGGGGTCTCCTTTCCATCTTCCAGGGCCTTATGAGTTGGTCCTGGTTCCTCAGCCTTCGTCATGCATCTCTCCCTGCCTTTCTCCCAGTGCTATTCACAAATCTCTTAGAAAGCAAATCCTCCTTTTTCTAGCAGCTTTCTGCCAAGTGGCAGGAAGCAACCTTCCCCTTCTCTTCCCTGCTTGCCACTGGCTCCATTTTTCTGAGTTGCAGCGGTTCCTGCTGTAGCAGGTATGAAGCTTCTCCTCCTTCTGGCTGCTACCTTTTGGCTACTGCATTTTTCTGACCAGGCCATATATAATGAGGTGTGAGAGAGCATCAGAAGCAGCTTGTGGGTTGCAGGGGCTTAGGAATGGGGATTGTCTTGAGCGTTACTTAGGTCATAGTCAAAACCACTAGCCAGCATACAGTAAAGAGCAAAAAAAGATATAGAGGGTCAGGGAAGGTATGACCAGGCATGCCTAAAAGGGATGATGGGTTGTGTCACTGGGAAATGAGCATTAAAGCCAGCAAGCCTCAGGGTGCAGCACAGTTTGAAGACATTTCCATGTTCCCTCTCAAGGGGAATGGATTAAAAATGATGCAGAGAAATTTTGGGAAGCTATTCATTATATTTGTGCAATTTCCATTGTATCTGCAACAATGTTTTCTGTCTCTTTCACCCCAAACCAAGTCAGTCAGATCCTTGACGTATGGAGTGTATGTCACTCCTGTTGAATGGGGCATATACTATCGTGCAGGTGCCTCTGGTGCCCTCGCCATTTGCAGCAGATACGGAAAACTGCTGCATACAGCCACCACTGAAACTGTTCCTGGGAATACTGGCACCATGCTGGTGTGCTCGGCCTGTTGTAAGCCAGTGGCTGCAAGCCAAATGTTTGTTCCATCTCTGCCCCATATGTGGAAACAGCACAGTTAAAATCGGCATGGACACCACTGCTGTCAAGATGTCCTTGTGAACTGGTGCAGGGGATAAATAATGACTTCTGCAATGCAAATCTGAACACCAGGAGTCAGCCAGCTTTTTTTTCTTGCAAAGAAGATACTACCAGGCCCCTTTGGTCTGAGACTGAAGGTTCAAAAGACATGGGCATCAGAGTCCTGATGAAGTTGCCAAGATGCTTAGAGATGTCCCTTCATGGTTCTCCAGTGTCAGCCTGGCAAGGCCAGCAGTCCTTATGATCTGTGTAGCCGTAACCATAAAAAGAATGGTCACTAGTTAAGATTGTGGAGCCCCCATCAGGGCCATAGATGGGCTGTATGATTTTCGTGTCACTCATACATGCTGCTCAGCAGCTGGACTATAAGCTCCAAGATAGTCGGCATGCCACTGTCCTCCCCAGACTGACAGGAGTTTGGTTGCAGGGCTCCACAAAAAGGCAGTAGCATCCTCCACCCCTCACTTTGAAACCACAGGGGCTGCTGAAGCCTTCTGTGAAGGTGTGGTGTCAGCTCACAACAGAAGACCGTGACAGCATCCCTTCTCAACCAAAAGTCGTGTTCCTGTCAGTCTGACCACCACTCCCCAAGCCGAAACCTTTATTCAGACGTGGGCAAAGCAGTTACAATAGCAAGGATTCATAGCAGGATGCAGTTTGGCATCTCTGTCCTCAGTGAAAATGAGGTGCCAGAGGACAAGCATTAGTTCATGCAGGTTCCCTTCACCTTGACCCAACACTCTTTCCCTACTGTGCCTTGCAGAGCATGGTGTCCAAATTTGGAGTGGGATGGTGCGTAGGGCAACACAAAGGGAAAAAGGCGTGCGTTGAGATTTTTATACAGGTGATGATTATATGAGAACTGACACATAAGTGTAATCTGGCTGACAGATGAAGCCTACTGTGGTACCTTCTAAAGGGGTCTGCTGACAAGGATGCAAAGCTTATTGGAAACTTTTTTCAAGGAAGTTTTGAACCACACCTGTAGTGGAGACAGGCAGGTGCACTGGAAACGTGAGGAGCTTCTGCACAAACTGCTTTGATGTATTTATCTCCTGCTGCTCTGAGTTATGAGCTATGGTAGACATAGCCTATTACTGAGAGAATTTGGTTAGAAGTTCTGGGGAACACTGAAGTTTATTTTCTGGTTACATAAACTTAACTTTAAAAAGTTACATGTATTTATTGTTATTGTTCTCTTTCCCCAGTGCCTACAACATTCCTAGTTTTCGTGCTGGTGCTCAGTTGCTGAGCTCATTGAGTGGATATGCCTATACCAAGCGAGCCTGGAAAAAAGAAGTTACTGAGTTGTATATGGATCCAGCTTTTTTCCAGATGGACACTTCATGCACTCAGTAAGACATGAGATTGTAGCACTCCAAGATTCTATCCTGAATTTGCAAAGAAAGGCTCCTTTAAAGAAGAATGGCTAATATTGGAAAGAAAACTCTATTTAGTACTTTCTTACAGAATGTAATAATGTTAAAAATGGTTCTCAACCACTAATTCTACTAAATGTACTATAAGCACTTAATTTTTCATTATAGTGCATAAAAATAAACCTGTCTTATGCCAGTGCTCCCCTTAGTGATTAGGGAACTGCATACGGTAGAGCTGGAGGACCTAGAATGTAGTACATGCTAAACCAGATAAGAGTCTGCATATTGAATACCATTTGGAAACTGTTTCCTTGTATGAAATGTTTGACCAAAATCTTTTCTGAGGTGAATCTATACCAAAGCTTTCTCTGTTTATCTAATTCCTTCTATATCTTATTCAGTTGGAGATCCATTATTGATCATCTTCTAACACATGAGAAAACTATGTTTAAAGATTTGATGAGTAAGTATCAGCTACTGTTAACTTATTTCTACATTTATTTGAAATTTGCATTTGAGCTATTGAGTGCATTTTTAATATACTAATGTACCAATAAAATGCAGACAATGCTACATCTGCATAATTGACTATATTGTCAGCTTCGTTCACAGCTAAAAGCTGTGCTAAGTTAATTCTGTATTTTGGTCATATCTAAAACACACGGTAAGTATGTTTGTTCTAGAAGTGCTAATGTTGGACTCCTACATTCACATTTTGCTGTAATTTTAAGCTGCTGAAGTGTGATCTTTTGCAGCTGTTCCCTGTTAGAAAGCAAGGAGACTTTGGCTAACTTTGCAGGTGTCTGTATACTGGCATCGAGCTGCAGGAATGTGGTACACCAGTACAGCAAACCTTTGAGCAGTGTGCTTTGACCTCTAATTCAGGCTTGAGGAGGATGTAGAAGGTTAAGTCCTGGGGAAAAGCGTGGGATAGGACCCTGTAAATTTGCCTAGAGCTTCAAAAGAAAAAGCAGCTTTCACCTCTTTTTCAGATCTAAAAGAATAATTGAAGGTTTACAATGAAAGACTAAGTCACCAATCAGTAGACCCAAAGAGAGTTTAGTTTTAAAATATTTCAGGACCTAGAATTCTTTTCAGCCCAAAACATAAGAAGTCTTTATAGAGTAGATAATTCTTATCTCTATTACAGATATGCAGAGCAGCGCCTTAAAACTGTACCCGAGTTTTGAGCAAAAAGCGATGTTGTTAAAGCGGCAAGCTTTTGCTGTCTTTAGTGGAGAGATTGATCAGTATCATCTCTATCTTCCCTTAATACAAGGTAAGATTTGTAATTTCACCTGTGTTTTTTTTCAGCTGTAACAATGCAAATTGTGTAAGAAAGGAATGTCACCTATTTTCACATATACTTCCATTTTTTTAAAAGTTTTTAACAAAATTTATGATGCCATGAATCTCTGAATTCTATCAATAAATAATCTCATTAAGAGGGAGACAGGAATCTGAGTTTCAAAGCCTTTAATCTGGAAACATGATTATTTTGTGGCAATCTTCCAGCCATTCTTGGGCTATTGTTGTTCTCCTTAAATGTCAGTTTTGACAAAATTTTGTCGAATATAAAATTGCCGTGCCTTCAGACTTTTTCTGAATCACAGTTTTGTTAACAGAGTGCAAAGGATTCAACCCAAAACTGGTGATAGAGCACAAATTTTGTTTTGCCACCTTCTACATTTCTTTTTATTTCCCAAAACAACACGTTTCAAAAAATGCTATGGTTTGTTATTTTCTTTTGTTTGGGTTTTTTTACTTTTTTAATGTTTATTTCAGAACGACTGACTGAGAACCTCCGTGTTGGACAGACTTCTATAGTTGCTGCACAGATGTTTCTCTTCTTCAGGGTTCTTTTGTTAAGGATTTCTCCTCAGCATCTAACCTCGTTGTGGCCAATTATGGTAACTGAATTGGTAAGGAATAAATGTGTTTTTTCCCATTGCACCTTTTTCTTTCCCCTAAATACACTTGCTGTTTGAAAAATAAAATGTTTTCATAGTTTTACATTAGTCTGATAATTTGGGAAAAGAATTAACATTGTAATTAGGAAATAGCTTTTTGATTAATTTTGTTATTGTTGCTGATCTCTCTTGCATGTTTCTTAATTTGTTGCAAGTCATAAGAGTAAACTAAGAGTCTGTGGTTCCTTATACTATGTGAAGCATATCTTTTTTTGTGATAGAGTTGTATGAACGTTTCAGCATCCCCATAAATAATTTATTTCTTTAAAGATTCAGACATTTCTGCAGCTGGAAGAAGATTTAACTGAGGAAGATGAACCATCAAGGTAAGGATTACCACTTGTCTGATAGAGAATTTGTGACAGCTAGTAACGACTGTGCTTGTTCTGTATCTGCAAATCTCTCTTTCTCTTTCTCTTTCTCTTTCTCTTTCTCTTTCTCTCTCTCTCTCTCTCTCTCTCTCTCTCTCTCTTTAATGCTGTGGGATAGAGAGGAGACAACAGGATTTTTTATTATTGCACTTGTGTATTTCTAGTACTGATGAATCATAGTTTAGGATTATTTTTTCAGCAGCTAAAACAGTGATTTGCTCAAAAAACATAAGTGCCACTTATTAGTTGCATACAAAACCAGAAGAGATGCTAAATCATTATTTGAATATTTTAACATATTGACATTTTTTCTGATTATTTTAGACTGCTTTTTCTTCTAACAGCCTTTTATATTAATCACAGCACTGATACACAATAAAAATAGTTTTTGTTGCACACAGGTACAAGTGCTCATTTGTGTAAATGTGTACATTTCTCTTTTGCTGAATGAAAAACATTTAATGGATTTATGTTTTAACGGTATATTTCTTAATTGTAACTAACAGGAGCAACAGCAAAACAAGCAAACAGAAAGTCTCAGGTGATGGCAGTGGATCTGACATACAGCAGAATGAGCTATCCTTGTACTTATCAGCTTGTAAGTTTTTGGACACAGCACTTTCATTTCCACCTGACAGGATGCAGTTGTTTCAAATGTAAGTCCTCTAATTACTCACCTGTTCACCAAGTTGTTAGCATTCTTATCCTTTAAAATAATTCTACATCTATTTTCTTCTAGACTTAATTTTGCCATCAGTTGTTTTTACAAGTGCAGATGTTGATGCTCAGACAAATGTAATTCGGGATATTTGGAAAAACAATTCCATCTGGTCAGTGTAGGAGGATTTCACCATCCTCTTTAGGATGTTCTCTAACTTGGAAAAATTGGGAGAAGAGAAAGACGGAGACTGTTCTTTGTTTTCCCTTTGCAGATACTTGGGAATTTTTTGGAGCCAGTTACATTTAAATACTGACATGATAGTAACGTCCTTGTTCATTAAGTTTGGCTGTGGTAATAGCATAAAATCATAGTTATGACAGCTCTTTCTGTAAACAAACCAGTGCTCTGCTAAACTATGTATGATCCAAACATGGATTTTCTTCTGGCTGACTTCTTATCAAGAAATCTATTTGTTTCAGGTTCAAATGGGCATTTGTCCCGGAGGTGGACACAGAGTCATCTACTGTGACCTCTAACCTGGTAGTAAATCATCAGGAATGTAGGCCACACATTATAAGAATCATGGATCTGCTGAAGTTGAAATATGGGGTAAAGAAAGAATGTTTTGCTTGAATATTTAAAAAAAAAAATAATCCATTAATTTACTTTTCTAAACAAGGGAGAAGATTTTAAGTTAAGCAAGAGGTTTTTAGATATTCTAATAAGATTCATAAAGCTTTTAAAAATGATCTGCCTGCTTACATATATATATATATATATGTTGAAGATGTCAGATTGCTTTTGAGTGAGGGAACAATAGGCAGTCTTCCTATTGTTCCCTTGAATCTGCTCACAACCACCCAGTTGAAACAATTTGCCTTAGGACTGGTTATTATAAAAAAAGCATGCTGTACTTTGTCAAAAAAGCTTACCATAATAGCATTTTAAATTACCATTAAGGTTTAATATTAATTCTTCCAGAAAACTAAATAGGGGCATTAGTATTTCTCAGGGGTACCTCTGTATTCTGTTGTTGTTTGGTATCTGATTCTGAAGGTTAGTCCAAATTTGATGTGTTCTGAACTTGAGGCTTTAGTTTAAGGGAACTGTGAATCAGAACACAGAAGTAACTCGCTATTCCATCTATACAATTTATATTTTCATTCAGTTATACACTGTGGATCTCTTAGTATGAAGAAAGTGTATAGTACAGCATTCAGACAAGCCATAATAACACTGTGTCTTAATGTAAACCCCTTAGTAAACCTTGGTTGGTTTGCTTACAGGAAACAAACAACACTGAGGGAATTTCCAAGAAGCACAAATGTCCTCTTTTGAACTTCCACTCTATATCTAGCATCACCCAGCTCATGCCCTTCTTCAAGAGTCTGTGTTGCACATTTAGAGCAAACAGGAGTGAGTCCCAGAATTCACATGCTTCTGCATCTCTCTCAGTGGACTATGTTGGCAGTAATGCCATAAAGATCTTGCAACAGCTTGAAGAGAGTGTTGAATGTGACTTCCTTGAAAACATGGAAAGTTAAGCCATGCATTGGACACTTGGTGAATAAGTAGCAAAAAAAGGGAAAACTTTACTGCAATTCTCCTCCTCTCCCCATCCCCCCAACCCCCTGGTTTTGAAACTACATTTTGGGGTTTATTCCTGCTGTTGTGGAGTGCTCTTCAGTAATCCAGGCTTCTGAGTTGGTGTTAAAGAGCAGGATTCTTCAGTTCCTGTGGGGAGGGGGAAAAAAAAGTACAGTTTAGTGGTAATTTATCGTAGTTACTGTATTCTTTTACTTGTTTTCAATGTAAAAGATTAAAGAGATTTTGTAAAAAAAGGAAGAATATTTTTGACTTGGTGAAAGTAGCAACTGTACCATTTATCCAGTAACTTCTCAAGTAAGTATTTTAAACTGCTTTTGGAACTGTGTTCTGAAAGCAAATTTAAGAAAAAGCTAATATTGCATGCCAGCGTACAGTCAGTTTGCAGATAAGCCATTTCCTGAGGTTAAAGCCTGCTTCTACGTCTCCTTTCTTTAACTTATCAACTTCTAAACAAATCACCTAAATTTCAAACAGATGTATTTTATAAATCTTAGCACTGTGCAGATAACTGCAGACTTACCATGTTTGTAATTTCAACTCTGTACTATAATAGCATTCTTCAGGATTAGTGATTCCTAAATAAAAGACAAACACCTGTGTAAAAGACAGACCTATGCAGTAACATTTTGTAATTTACATTACTTGAAGGGTTTTTATTTTAATTAATTAACTAAAAAAATTCTAATTCAGTTTTTTAAATTAAAAAACTTTGTTCTTTCTGTGACTAAGGTCATTTTGCAAACTAAGGTCATTTTGCAACTTCTAAAATGCAACTAAATGAAGAGGACTCTGTAAAAATATAAATTGCTGTATACCAATAGCCTAATTAAAATGAAAATTCTTTTTTTTTTTTAAAGAACACTTTTTATACAAAATAATGTATTTGGCTGTTCCTAGGTGTTAAAAGAGGTAGGGAGATCATCACAGTGCCATTACAGTAATGTTCAAGGTGCAGCTTATTTTGGAACTGCACTGCTACCACCGCCCGGGATCTGGGAGAGAGGGATTAGTTCTGCCACCAAACAGTGCAGCTGCATGTCTGAAGGACACTTCTGATGGCCAGTGGATATGCACCACCATAGCAACACATACAACAAAAGGCTTAGAGGAATGTTTTTTAAATGAGGAGGTGGACTCAATTGATTTTTCATATTTAGTGGATTATCTGACTGAATTTGCAATGCTGACTTGTCTGAGAGGGGAAGTTTATCATATTTTTCATGGTGAAAAGCTTTGTCTGGTCTTTTTTCTTTCTTTTTTTTTTTTTTTTTTTTGACACCTGTGCCTCCAGAGAAACTGGTTTTGAAGATATACCTGCAGACTGGTACATACTACTTGTGTTATTTGGAACATCCCAAGTGAGGTAAATGTGCTGGGTATTGGACTTCACCATTCTTGGTTTTGCTAATTAAAAAAGGACATACAAAATGTATGGTTTAATGTTATCGGGTTGTGAGGTCAGGGATTTATTTTTTTCCAAAACTCACACAACAAACATGGAAGGCTACTCTGCAGTGATTTTTATCTACAGACATATGAAGGTTTCATCCTTGGATTATAAACTAAAATAATGAAATACTGAACCAATATGCTTTACTATGATAATGCTGTAATGCTCTATGAAGATAACATTACAATAGGCTTATACTAAACCTAAATAGCTTACATGCATTTTTAAAGTTAAGGAAAGTGATAGGCTGAATTGTAATATTGTGTACCTACTAAGAATGTGAATTATTGGTATTAATATAATTTACTAATGATCTCTAATGCTATTGGAATGAGCACCAGTGAAAAGTTACCCTTTTAAAGCATTACTTGAAAATTGGAGTAGGGTATTTTCAAAATGTTTCTGTTTGTTACTTACCTATCTTCAATAATTTTTAAAGAGAATATTGCTAATACTCAGGATGATTTGGTAGTTTTACTTCCAGCTTTCTGGCGGTTGCATTCCATACTTGGGTATTTCTCTTAAAATCCTGATGAGATGCTGTCACATGGGCTATTAATAACTAAGACAACTTTCTGCCATCAAACCTTGTTTTACATTCTCCCGTAAGCTATAAGCCTGTGTCTTCACATAGTTTCCTTGCTAACTGGAGGTGGTGAAACAGTAACTTAGATTGAGGGTTTTGTCATTCTTCCTTCCCCTTGAAAGGGAATGTCCCATTCTGGCTGCCTGTATGTAAGATGTGCAGGGTACTGGGCATCAGTCACTTCCCCCCCTAGCTGTGGTGGTGACCTTAAAAAACAGAATCTGTGACTTAGTCTGTATAACACCATCTTCTATGATAATCTTACCTTTGACAAAAATACCACTTGCTAACTCCTGCCTTCATACATACGTTTACCTTTGCCCTGTAGTTCTGCATATGGCTGCTTTAAATGGCCTCAGATATTTGTGACTTGCAGAACCCTTTCACTGAAGCAGAATCTAATTAATAATTTTAAAAAGTTATTTAAAATTTAGTATATAAGCAGATCTTGTATCATTATAAATACAGCGTGAATAAGGAGGAAAAGGCTCTAACTGGAAAAGTCGTACTTGGGTGGTAGAGAGGCACAGTTACATATGCCTAAAGGTGTCTCTAGCAGCATAACTTTATTTCTTTTCTTTAAGGGACTAACTGTAGTCATTTTACTTCTTATGCTGCTGCTGTTAAATCCACATGAAGGAGGGTTGTACTGCTCTAACACTGGTACTTCCAAAGCAGAATAACTTAACTGTAAATGAATCTGAAAAACTTTTGCCTATAACTCAGTATCAAGGTCAGGAGAGAAAATGCTTTTGCTTTGCTGTGTAGTTCATTGCTTGTTGTCAGAATAACTAAGCTTGCCTTTCTCTTTTGGATACTTCAGCTTTGAGATAGCATAGCATCAGTGCATGATACACAGAGGGAGACATATTTAAATATTCAAAAGGATTTCCTTTTCCTGAAGGAGAAAAAATAGTAGGTGCAACCAAGGGAACTGCCAAAGAACAGCAGAACTTAAAATATGGAGCATTAAGTAATGGTTAAATGTATTCAATACTATATTTGAATGTAATTCTTCTAGTAGTATTAAATGTTATTTTGAAATACCTTTTCAAATGCAATTCTCATTTTTCAGACTACCTTTACTGCTCACACACCAAGTTTAATTTTTATCTGATTTTATAGAAGCTCTCAAATTAAATTTCAGTGGATGAGGGCTCTGTACAGAAGTCAGTAGACCTCAGTTTGGACCCCAGCAGCAGTGTCTCTGCGCTAGTCTGTGCTGGCCCCTACACTTGCTTGGGGAAGGCCTGCGCCACAACCTCCCTAATCCTCTCATCACAAGCCCCTACTGCTGCAGTTCGTACGTCCCTATCTTGTACATTCCTGAACTTTCTGTTCTGGGATCCCAGTCCTGTGGGACAATTTTTCAGGATTTGTGTGTCTGGGAGAACAGCGTGGAGCAGGTGGAGGAAGATGCTGCTGCAGCATCAGGAGATCATTGGCTGACATACAGGCACTGACCCCCTGCATGGAGGGAGTGCCTCTTCCTGGAAAATGAGGGACTGCTGTTGCATAATGCTCTCTCTGTGTCCCAGAGCTTTCCAAACTTCAGTCTTATATGTTCAAGGCAAATGCCCTGAAAGTACTACCTTTTCATTTGGAAGGAATAAAACCCTTAAAACTGAGCTTTGAAAATCTAAGGCCAGGGAAGTACAGTTTCAATGACTTTGTGAAAGCTGTTTTTCAGGTTTCATCCTTTCTCTGTAGTCTGTACATCTTTTGTGATGTTCTGCGATGTACCTTGCACCTCAGCAGCTGTGAATCATAGAATCGTTTAGGTTGATGTTTGATTACACTGCATATGTTAAAAATCATTGACAGGTGCTCTATGTATGCTGGAAATACTGTAGCATAGCAGCTAGTAATACTAAACCACTGAGTGTCTCTCGAGCATCTGCTTCGAGAACAGCAGGGTTGGCCAGTTATGTTTGGCAGTAACAACAAACCTCCGTCTTTTGCAATTACTGTCCCAGTGCAGCTCCCCTTCTTAAATGCTGGTTGTCTCCTGCTGATCAGTTCCCAGAGCTTCAGGTGAGGCAAATGGCAGCGGCTGCTAGATCCCATTCCTGCCAACAGACCAAAGGGAGGGAGCAGGCAGATGGAGAAAAATGAGTGATCAAAACTGATGACGCTTCCAGAC
This sequence comes from Podargus strigoides, assembly GCA_028020825.1. Taxonomy (NCBI): domain Eukaryota; kingdom Metazoa; phylum Chordata; class Aves; order Caprimulgiformes; family Podargidae; genus Podargus; species Podargus strigoides. The sequence goes on from CM051643.1 coordinate 4,330,827, forward strand.
AGAGGCTGAGGTATGTTTTCCATGCAGCCCCAGTGCTGTCATTAGTCTCATTTACGTGTGTGGGCAGGGTTGTTGAAATTAGCAGGTGAAAACATTTCCCTCAAACTCTGTTCAAGGCTGCCCCTCAGCTAAAGAGTCAGGGGCCTGTACAGGGGCCTACGGTACGTTGCATTAAACAAGGGCAAGGCCTCGATGGTGCGTACCAGCCGCGACCAGGCTTCCCCCAGCCGGCCTCCCCTACCGCCTCACGGCGGGCGGTGACTGCTGAGAGGGCCAGGCCGGTCCCAGCGCCCGCCCTCGGCCCAGTGCCACCGCCTTCCCGTGACCACCGCCTCCACCCACGCGGAGGGGGCGTGACCTGGAGGCTAAGCCCCGCCTCCCCCGGGAGCGTGCGAGAAGGGCGTGAGGCGGAAGTGCGGGTGCTGCCCAGCGCCACCCCCCTCCTCCGGGCCCGACACTTCCCGCCCCGGCGCTCGCTGCGGCACAAAAGATGGCGGCGAAAACACAGGGCGGCATCCGCCTCAGCGCGGTGAGTGGTGCGGGTCCCCGCGGGGCGAGTGGGGTCAGGGTGGGGTGGTGGGGGAGGGCTCCTGAGGGTACGGTCCGTCTCCTCCCGGAGTAATCCCCACGTCGGGGGCTGGCGCTGTCCGGCAGCCGGGAGGAACGGGGGTGCCTGTGCGAGGCCCGCTGCTCCGGGGAGGCGGGAGCTGCTGTGCCGCTGCGGCCGCCGCTTCAGCATCTCGTTGCTTTCCCTCAGGGACGGCTGGGCTGACGCCTCGCCTCTCCGGGGATAAAAAGTTATCGGCCAAGTGCTGGTCAGAGCGGGCTCCGCAGCCCCTCGCCTAAAATAAACCAGCACCCCCCTCCCTGCCTCAGACTTCCCTCTCGGCTTACGCCGTTCCCGGCACGGCCCTCCTCCGTGAGCTGTGGGCGCTTCGCTGGCGGGAAGCGGCTGCCGCGCCGGGCTGGGATAGCCCCGGCGGTGAGCGGCAGCCCCCGGGGGACCGTGGGGGCTCGGCCACCCATCCATCTCGGCACTGGAGCGGCGAGGTTGGCTCCGGCCGTGCCGGAGGGGAAGTTAGGGTCTGTGGGTGGGTTGGGTATGGGGGCGGCGGTGTCACAGCCCGTGCAGTGATGTAGTTAGTGGTGACCGTACGACCTCTCGTGGGAAGCTCGTAACTTAAAATCTTCACTACATTTTGCAAGAGGCCCGGTTATATTTTAACGAGGGTGATGAATGTACGTGCAGTTGAACCCGCTACTGTGCCTTGCTTTTCAGTCACAGTACTGCTTGCTGCTCTCTTTTTGTCGCAGTTGGTCACTTCTCGTTTGTGCTAACACAAATTAAGTTAAACCTGCTTTTTTCACTTGTTTGGCATATTGTTGATAAAACAGTATGTTTGGGTTTTTAAAGCCTTTTTGACTTCAGCTGCCTATGCCTATAAGTCACACAAACACCTGGTTCCTGACCTTACTTATAGAATAGCGGAAAGAAGCAGGATCACCACATTAAGTAACTTGTCACACATTTGAGTGAAAAACATGTTAGTACGTTCTCAGCACTGCTTAAATTACCTTAGTATAAATCTCTATGATTCTAGAGGTTAGCTCTAAATGTCATCTACTTGCAGTTCAAGAATCATACTTTCAGATCTTTAATTCTTCTAAGTGTTTGAAATCCCCAGTTTGTCTGATATATTTTATTAGAGATGTGTTCTTCCTCTTTAGATAACACAATGTTTAAAAAAAAAAAAAAAAAGAAAAGAGAGAAGGGAGGTCTGCCTGTGTTTTTAGTGCAGTTAGTCTTCTTGAGGGGAAAAATAAATTGGCATTAATAATGAGCCATTGCAAAAAAAACCTGCATATCACAAGTCAGACTGCAGAGTTTACAATTCTTCTGAAGCTGAAATCACTTTGGCAAGCTGAACTCTCACAGATACAGATGAGAAATCTAAGCAAAAGTTGGTGCAATTGGTAACTTCCTGAATTATTTTTAGGATGCTGTTTGGTTTTGTTTGTCAGTAGTCATAACTGAAAGTTTACGTTCTATCTACTTCCAGTGAAAGGTGTGATTTTCATTGGGTTTTGCTGAAGAAGCGAAGCAGCAGATACAGGTATTTTTAACAGGTTCTATCCTACAGTGTAAAACTCTCTGGTTTTTAGAAAACCATGGAGAGCTGATGGTCGCAGTCTCTTCTGTCAGCAGCTATTCTTTGGAAATACGTTAGGTTTCACCACAATATTTCCATTAGTTTCAGAAGCACGTACAAACCACACAGGCAGTGTGAGCAGGCCTCGTAACTTGTTCCCACACTGACATTTATCTCCTTCTGTTGGTCTGGTAAATTTTTTGCTCAGTTGCACGATAAGACAGATCAGGGAAGTGATCCAGATTAAAAATAAGATTAGAAAATCATTTTTATTTTGCATCAGCCCCCTGCTGTGGTTCATTACACAGTCATGTAAGTGGGCTAGCATAAGTGGGAGATAGGAAGGAGGGCGAACATATCAGGAAAGAAACAAGCAGCCAGGTTACCACTGAACATTTTGATTTGTGCATGCCTTATGCTCTGCAAGGGATGGAAGAGTTCCAGTTTTCTTGGAAAATTAAAATTCCCCCAGTTCTGTCTTTTTTGAGAGATAAGCTGCTTTATTCTTAAATATTTGCCAGTCATAATTGTAGGAGGTTCTCCTCTTAGTGCAGCTGAGTCTTTTTATGATATAAGCTGTATATGCAATTTGAAGGGGAGGGGGAGGTTTAGTTGTATCTCCAAAAAGGACTTGGCTGCAAAGGGAAAAAGTGAAACTAACCAAAACCCACTTAGTAGCAAAGTGTACTAGGCCCAGTGAACACAGCAACTGAATTGTCTTAGCTGCGGTCATGCTAACCCAGCCAAAAGTAAGCATGCACCAGGGAACTCTTTCCAACTATACTTACTGAACTGCAATTATTCATGAGCGAATTAAAGTGGTGGTTTGATGAAGTGTTAGGGGACAAAATGAGCTTAAATATTTCCTCATGAACTCATCGCCAAATGAGTTGTTGATGACAGCTGAGTATGCTCTGAAGCAAACTACAGAGGTAATGACCTTAAACCACTATTCTGTTTTTTTAATCTGTTTTTGTCATGTGCCCTTGTTTCTGTGACTTACATGAAGTGGTGGTATCTGCTCTGAACTGGACTTTCCAGTGAACTACCCTGTGGGATACTTGTTCTCCTTTTGCTGGGGGGAGACACTAGAGCCGAGAATCAGTTTCTTAGTTGCTGTGTTCCAACCCGTATCTTCTCATTTCATATAAAGAGCTCCTATATAAAGTCCCTAGTTCTGTGTACCGCCTTCCAGCCTTTCTCAAAAACTTATCACTTGAAACAGCGATCCAGAAAAGATCAGCATAATTCTTGTGTTTGCTTATAGAAGATGCTGTTTCTTTAGAAGGCTCTTCTTTTCAAAGTTAATCACTGGTATGCATCAGTGAAATGAGGGATGGAGAAGCACTGTGCTACACAGGCAACCCATGAAGAAATTTTCTTGCTGTGCATGTGTATGCTTTGCTTCATAGAAAAAAGGACATTTATCCATGATTATGTCAGTGTTTCAGTGTTGGTGATGCTGAGGTTCCTTCCTTTCATCAGCACTGTCTGGTGACCAGGGGAGGTTCACAACTGTGAATTCATGCCTTTATCAAAACTATAGTCAGGACTTTCTGCCAAGTCCATATTGCTGAGGTTACAATGCCAGTAGTAACTCCAGAGGTCCCTGTCTACCTGGCTTGTATGGCTGGGGTTTTCCACTGGCTAGCAGCAGAGAAATATATTAGCAGTGAGTTGAACAGACGATGAATGCTTGAATGTGCATCTGTGTGGTGGGGTTCTTTTTTTAATGTTAGTGTTTATGTTTTGACAAGGAGGGATTTCAGGTGGGGAAAAAAAAACCAGTTGTTTCTTGGGTGTTTTGATCATGAGGCTTAGAAAGCAAAGGAGCAAGTGGTGCCAGTGCTGTGAAAGGCTGAAGAGAATGATACAGGGATCTTAAGATCCACTGAGTTACTGTATGGCATAGGAAGAAATCCAAAGCTCCTTTTAATCATGTGCTATGGGATATATGAGGTTTCCATTAGTAGACTTGATGACATTTTCTTCTTGGATTCTAAATTATTTGTAAGTATCTGTTAGGAATTTGAAAGGGGCACAGCAACTTAGCCTGGCTCAATTTAGCAGAACTTCTAAAACTGGCATTTTAAGGCACAGATGGCAACGAAGAACATGATGTCTATTCATACTTGTACTCTAGCTCCATGGAGAAACGCAGGGATTAGATTGCAGACTGAAAGTGTGTCCTGTACTCTTACGACCAAGGTGATGTTTCTTGGCAATTTATGTTGATCCGAAGTAGGGCTGCTGCTTCTACCTTTCTCCTGCTCTGATACCCGGCTCACGGCTCTAGAACTTGCTTGTAGTATTATTCCTTTTCACTGATAAAGGAACTTGAAGACTCAAAGTGGTTGCTTGCTTTTATTTAGACTTTGCTAACTATATAAAAGTGTTTGTCAGTGTAGTAGTTCTGTAAAATTTATGAAGTATGGATATGTACACACTAATTTAAAATATATTTCTGATTGTGTATATATTATAATGTGGATTTATGTTTTCTGATGCAATTGCCCTATAAAGGACTATTTCCAACGTTACGTGTTTGTGGATACTGCTTTTTATGCTACCGGCATAACTGTCAGTGAGGCTTAAGCATGTATGTGCAGTGGATTTATGTTAAAGTCCTTGTAAAAAGCGTAATTACAGATATTCTCAGTGGTAATGCAAATACAACTATATGCATTTCAGCAGTTAATTTTCTCCATTGACAAATCTCTTAAGTTAAATGGATGTTTAGTTCTAGTTTGCCTAGTCTTGATTGAGGTGAATATATGTGATCCTAGGCTTTCATAAATTACTTGAGAATACTTCTGTCACTGACATCTGTAAGATACGACCCATAAGTAGGTACTTCATTTGTATATTGCCATCTAAACCTAACAGTGGCTGCCTTTCTCTGGTTACATCTGGTCATAACTGAGGATAAAATGTATGAGATGAAATTGCTAAAAGCACAAACCATTAGTTGAGAGGATCTGATAAGTGATTTTGATCAATATGGGCAAAAGGAGCAATGACATTGGATAGTAATACACTGAGTATATTAGGTGCTGCTTGCTTTTCAGATTAAGTTTAATACTCATGGTTTAAAATACATTTTTAACACTTGAGAGCATGTGCTTCTGTTACAAGATTTGGACTAAGGCTCTGATGTTTTCTGTAACCTCTAGCATCAGTATGTAGCAATAGTTCCTTATATTTTTATAAAGATGAAGAGAGTTTGATAGGATGACAATATAACCCATGCTTAGAGTATAGTATGATACTGTGCTGAATTCTGTATTGCCATTTTGTCTTTAATATCTGTATTTAAAGGGGTTAGTATGCCAGTATCTAAAATTAAATTAAGTTACAATTCAAATTAAAATTAAATTAAATGCTAGTGTTGTGCAAAACAGCTTCATTTACTGTTACTTTAATGTACTGTGTTCAGGCTTGGTATTGTTGAAGAGCACAAACTAATGCTATTGTTTGTGGTTTATTTTAGCTTTGTCCAAAGTTCTTGCATACCAACTCTACCAGTCACACCTGGCCTTTCAGTGCAATCGCAGAGCTTATCGGTATGTAGATTAATTGTTTGCATGAGTACTTGACTGTAATACTTGTTCTAAAAGAACTTTTTTCCTTCTAGTAGGGGAAGGAGTTGATCTGTTACCATTTGGAATCTTAAAACGTCTTTTTTTTTGGTACAGCTAGGTTGACTTTTTTCTTTCCTAACAGCATATATTCTACCTGACATCAGTTGCAGGGGCCTTGTAAGATTTGCCATTTTCTTTTTACTAAAGTTTATTAAGGATTGCCAAATGTGGGAGACTGTGGGACCAAGTAAATTCCTTCTCTAGTCCACCAAATGCAAGTCTACTGATTTTAGCTGTTCCCAGGCCCAGGGCATAGTAAGACACATTCCAAAGACGTGTGCACACTTGCATCTTGCACAGACACTGCTGGCCACAGACAGACTGGCATAGACAAGAGGACAGTAACTTTGCAAGAACCCACATAAACACAAGAGATGCTTGAACCATGAACAGCACAAATGGCCTTATCGTGTTCCTGCTTCCTGGCTAACCAGGTTTGAAGTTCAGTAGTGGTGAATATGTGTACTGTCACTCACTGGTCACTTGTGTTCACCCATGTTTCTCTGTGTTTCACCAAGACCTGGGAATCTTTCCAATACCTGTGTCCTGAGCTTTTTACCAGTCTCTGGCTTAGACCTTGGATCTCAACCAGTTGCTGGTTTCTTCCAGCTTGTTGGCTTGTCCAACTTAACGTTTGCTAGCAGAACAAATACATACACGCATACATTAAGAGTAGAGAGCATACTCGTACAGGAAATCATTACAAGTAGTGTTCAGTAAGAACGTACAACAGAGTGGCACAGGGTCCAGCCATACAAGCATACTGACCAGCAGACAGCTTGCACACCATCAGCCTGTGTTATTCCATGCACACACACCCCATACCACTCTCTTCCTATCCACTTTGACCTTTCCCGTTTCTTCGATACTTCCTCAAAACATTCAATAGTAATTTTTGTACATTGTCACAATACCCATCAAGCATCTTAATTTTCTTCTTTTGGGTTACCAAGTTTCTGGCTGAACATCTTCAGGGTTATACTTGAGTGGTTTCTTTTATTGGTCCGTCCGTCAGTGTCCTAAGAGTTCCGCTCTTTGTCATCTGCTGTTAGCTAGGGCTTGTACATCTGTTTAATTTATTAGCTCCTGTTGATTGTCTTGTCTTGGATTTTAAGTAGCTGTTAACTGGATATCTTCAGAGTTGCTTGTTTCCCTAGTTAGGGAATGATTAGCAGCCTTTCTTTAACTGGTTCCTCAAAAAAACAAAAGTGTGGTTTGGAAAGACTTGTCAAGCTTATCCAGGTGCTGGCAAAGGGAGCAACTCTTCTGGTCACACATTCCTTCGCTTCCTGTGCATGAATTTTGCTATTGCTAATCCAGAAGATTAACCTAGCTAAAGAAAGTAGGAATTTTTCAGCTAGGTAAGGCCAGAGCTGTCACAAAGGAGGAAACCAGAACCACATGACTGGCTGTTTTGGGGGTAACAATATGTTAAGTCAATTCAGCTGTTTTAACACCCTATACCATACCTGACTGGGATGATGGTAGATGTGCTGTGTAAGGCAGGCAAACTTCTCCTCTTCCTTATGCCTCTGGTTTGTTGTATGTGTTGCTTTAACAAAGCTTCAAAAGCATAGTAGCAACATACTGATTGTAAAGGCTTCTAGTTAGTCATACTGCTTTGAATAAGTTTTGTAATCTGTTTTTCCCATGCTATGTAAGGCTATACCATATGCCAAATATCAAATAATATGAATAGGGTTACATTGTGGAGGCCTGAATTTTAGTTTATGCAAACATACCTAAAACATTAATGATCTGTATGCTAAAATTTGCTTTTTAAGCCCTAGTCCCTCCTGTCAACTTATTGCTGGTTATATTGCTGGCTTTTCCCATTAGTCCTCAGTCAGATTAAATTTCGGTGAACTACTGGTGACACTTGGAAGAGGGTAAACAGAACATCTAGAGAGAGTTGGTGAGCTAACAAATTGAGAGACTTATGCAAAGCATGGTCTGAGAAGAATACTTTGTTGTACTTGAAATGTCGTCTTTTGTTTATGCTGAAATACACTTTATAAACTTTTTCACTGTAGATGCAATTTTTATCCTTACAGATAGCAAGCTAGCAAGCTTAGATTCCTTTTTATAGGCCTCAATGCTGGCTTGAGTTGTTTATTTATGGCCCTCAGCTGAACCTGCAAAACGGGCAGTGAGGCAGGGGCACTGCGTCCTGCTGTCCCACCCCTCCCCTGTGCTTTCCCCCCCTCACAAATTCCATGAGTAGCACAGTGCTGGGGAAGGTGGGAGAAGAGATGTGGCAAAGTGATGTTCAGGCAGATGAGATTTAAAGCAGCTTTGCTGCTGAAAAATGTTTGTGAAGCCATGGTTTCTGTTGCACTTGTGGTAGCGATGCTGCAGGCTCTTTCAAATCCTGTATATACAAAGTTTAATTTCAAGCATTTTGTATGTCCTTTCTGTGAAAGTCATACATTCTTAGATTTGAACAACTTGCAGTGGTAAAATATGTATTTGTCACACTCATCTCTGTTAATATGGAAGTGATGTGGCAGCAGAGCAGCAATATTTTTTTCACCTAAATCTGCTGCACCAGTGGAGTCAATATTCTAGATTTCACAGAACTATTTGGGATGAAGGAAGTTGGGCTGCAGGTTTTTTGCTTGCTTTGGGTTTTTTGTGTCTCAAATTTGATTACGTGAAGTTGTGATAGTATTTCAAATCTCATTTCCCAATTAAAAAGCCCGCAGGTCTGCAGCAGGTAAGACATTGTTGCAGCCATGCATATTAGTGATGTGCCATTGTCTGCATTGTGGACAATAACTCCTGAGAGTTATACTCTCCTGAGTCCTCCTAAGAGCCAGTCAGAAGAGATGTTTGTGTGGTGGGAGGAAAGTGCAACAGCTGCTTCAGAGAAAGAAAATGAAAGTAGAAACCTTGTCTTGGTTTCGTTTTCTGTTCTCTTTTGAGCTGCTCATCTCCACCTAAATTTTTGCCTATATATTACTGCCATCTGTAATTGCTGGGAAATTGTGTGTTGTTTTCAGGCAAAGTTTGCCAGGTTTTGATGGAGCTGTTTCATCATAATGTTTTGATTTAGTGTTGTCATCTATAAAGATGATAGTGTCTTAGGCTTTAGTGTATGAAAAACGAGCTCACTTTTTAATAATTTTTAAGTGGGACAAAGTCTGTGGAACAAAGAATATTTATTTACAGTGCTGGGTGCATGCCTGGTTGGGCTGCATGCACACCATTCACTCAAATTTATAGGCTTTTTATAAGCAAAAACCCCACACCCTCCCCTGACTCGTGAAATTTCTTCTTCTTAATTTGCACATAAATAACCTAAAATCTTGTCAGACCCCAACCGAGACCTTAACCCTAGATCTTGTCAGACCCCAACCAAGACTCTTACCAGACCGTAACCCTAAATCTTGTAACCCTAAATGTTGTCAAACCCCAAGCGAGATTCTTATCAGACCTTAACCCGACTGCAGGGAGTCCCCTGTCCCAGTCCCGATAATAGGTCCTGGAACTTACAGACTTCCTGCTCGCCTACGCATCTCAATATTTAATTTTTAATACCCTATTTTGAATTAAGCTTTAGCTGAAGCAAAGTTATTATCTATCACAAGTGTAACAATTACTTTATTAAAATACTATAGCTTCTTGCTTCTGTGCAAAAATTGACTAATATTGAGTGACTTAGCTGAGAAATTTGTATCTGTGCCAGCACAAAATTTCTGCAACTGTATCATATACCTAACTGTGGAGCTGAAAACTGGCCATAGTTTCAGAACTCCATTAATTTAGTGTGTGTGATTCTTCAGGGTTGTAGGGATTTCACGATTAGGGAACTTCATTAAGATGCCATGCTCACCAAGAAAACATATGTGCAAGCATAGCACCATAATAAAGTTAGGGACAGCTATCCCATACAGCTGTTTGGCAGCGTTGCAAGACTAACATTTGGTAGATTGATTATATATGTATTCCTGCTAGATAAGGCTCATGCTACATATGGATTTAAGTAACTTTGGAAGAGTTACTCTCGGGCATCTCCACTGGAATCAAACACTTGAAAATATGGTCACACTTAAACTGTTTGTTTGCTTTTTAGTATCCTACCCTTGTTTGCTTTCTTTCTCTTTAGATAATGCTTATGATCCAGATGTGAGTGCTAAACAGATATGGATAGACAAAACGGTGATAAATGACAACATATGTTTGACATTCACTGATAATGGAAATGGTATGAACTCAGAGAAGCTGCACAAAATGCTAAGGTGGATATCTTTTACATTTTTTTTTCTTCTAAAAATTCCCACTTGTAGTTCTTTTACTGCTCAGCTTATTCCTTTTTCTCATAGGTAATCGACTAATTTTATTCATAAACTTAACATTTCTGAAGGTGAACAATTATCTGAGTGACACTCTAGAATAGACAGATGCTAGTAGAACTTTCACACAACTTTATCAGTGTATTTCTATCTCATAATTTCCTTTTATCCTTTTTGTCAGCCTTCCCATTTTAACTTTCCGTGCAGTGGTGGTGCTGTGTAAGCTCTCTGTACTGCCCTTTAGTGGAGCTAAGGAGAATTTAGAATTTGATTTATTTTTTTTTAGTCAAGATTGATTTAGTTTAAGTTAGCAAGAAAGAGAAAAAGGGAGATTCAGGTCAAACCCTGTGGAGTATTGAAAATAGAAGGTATTGTAGAAAAGGGAATGATAATTATATTAATGTGGTTTGTTTATTTACCTGTATATATTCTGTAGGGTTTGAACTGATCTTTCTGCAACTACAATTAGCAAAGAGGTTTCTGTTCAGTTACTATTTTAGTAGCAAATGCAGATCCGTTCCTGGGTTTAAACTTGAGCAAGCTTGAATTCAAACTGTTACTTTTCCTTTTTCTGTTAGATACACTAATTAATAGCTTGCTTGCTAAGTTCAGTGTTCTGTATACAGTATCTGTTTTACTTTAAATGTAATGTGTAGTTACTAATGGAAAACTTACAGATCATGCATTTTCAAGCAAGTGGGGGGGGGGGCGGGGGGGGGGGGGGGAAGCTTTAGGGTCTTAGTATGTATTGTGAAGCCACAGGGTAACGATTAGAATCCCGTAAGAATGCTTATTGCATAATTCCAGACAGATGATATTTCTTTTCCATACTTAAAGACAAAAGTAAATTACCATTAATTCTTGCTTTATGCTTTTAGCAATGTTATACAGGTAACTTTCAGGATCTGCTTAACTGTACATTGTTTAATTGTACAGTAGTCCCTGATCTCTTAAACAAGAGGTTAACTCATTGTGTTTAAGTCTAATTTGAAAAGTCTTGCATGCATCATTTGAGCTTTCAAGTTTTACAGGGCTTTTTACACTCTTCTGATGTTTTCGTATCTTTCAGCTTCGGCTTCAGTGAGAAATCTGTGATGAATGGCCGTGTTCCAGTGGGACTGTATGGAAATGGGTTTAAATCAGGGTCCATGCGCCTGGGAAAAGATGCAATAGTCTTCACCAAGAATGGAGAAACCATGAGTGTGGGACTGTTATCTCAGACTTACCTTGAAGTCACAAAAGCAGAACATGTCATGGTTCCTATAGTGACATTCAACAACCAACATATCCTTTCAACAATTTCTGAATGAAAAGTTGTGGGGATGTGCAGAATTCTGATGATAATACCAGTAAAGGAAACCTCCCTGTCTGGCCTTCTAGAGACACTAAATAAATTGTGAGATACAAGGAATGCTATAATTTGTTAAAGCCTTTAAATTTGTAGGAGCTCTGACATGTGGACTGAAAAGCTGTGAAGTGAGGATGGAATACTGTTGCAGAAGTTTCCTCATCTTCTGAAAGCTTATTTCATTCAAAGTTACTCTCCTTAACATAATGCTTACGACAGATAAGTGATCCAGCAGAATCCAAAAACAGCCTGAAGGCCATCTTAACACATTCGTTATTTTCTACGGAGGAGAAGTTACTGGCAGAGCTAGATGCTATAATAGGGAAAAAAGGGACAAGAATTATCATTTGGAATCTTAGAAGGTAAGATGAAGTTCAGTCTCTTACATCTCTCATTTAGTTTGTTATCTTTCAGTGTATGCAAACATAAAAATTTTTGTTTGGGGGTTTTTTTTTGGTTTTTTTTTTTTTTTTTCGCTTTTTATGGAATAATTTCAAAAGCCTGTGGGGAGTTAGCTGGAAACTGGACTCAAACTTGTATGATAGGAGGGGTGTAAAGTTGCATGAGCACTGTTGCTAATATCTCAAGTAACAAAACAGAAGGAAGGAAAAAGTAAACTTTGTATTTTCCTTTGATACTCTTGCTTTTGCCAGAAGGAAAATTGAAATAGATAAATTATAAATCTGTTATTTCAGACGTATGAAATTATAAATGCAAACATTCAAACAGAAAATATTTGTATGTACAGGCAATTATTACTGGCTTTTTAAGTTTGGAGTCAGCAGTATCATTCTAGAGGGATCTAGACCTTTCTAAACTTTTTAACTGTTTATCATAAAATAAATAGAAATCAAAGTAAATACATACAGGTTTGTGTATTTTTATCTGTCTACTTGCCTCTGTGGGATTGTTCACAGCAGTATAGATTTCCAGCCTTTTCTAGCTTTTACTTGCTTGTTGCTTCATTATTTTTTTAAACAACTGTTGCTCTAGCAGTGGCTGATGGATGTCATCACTTCCCATCTTTTTTCCCTTTCCTTCACATCTTTGCTGCTGCCTTATTAGCAGGGATCCTGTCTGATAGTCTGTCCAGAAAAGCTTTAGTGTGCCTTTAACTGTGATGGCACTAATTGGTGGGGAAGATAATATCTTATACTATGTTTTTAGATGTTTAGCTTACTGTAGTTTTAAATACTTGAAATAACAAAGTATCCATAGGAAGCAATTTGAAATGTTTCAGTCCTTTGGATTTGTCAAGAAACTAGCTTATTTTTCAGTTTCTTTATTGTTGCCTATTGGAAAAAGGATGGGGGGGAGGGGAGTAGGAAACCACACCTGGATGAGTATAGAGTAAATACTACACCAAAAAAATTACATCTAAGTCAATTATAGCAGGTGAAAAGTTTGGGTCTTTTTTATTTCATTAATTTCTTGCTAGTATTAGAGCCCTGAATCACTTTTTAGCTTAGGAGACTTGAATACAAGAAAGCTGGCAGTAACAAACATGCATTACTAATTCTAGTTGTTTCCCCTTGCCACCTGCTCCACAAGAAAAACTTCACCTGCTTTACACTTCAGAAACTAGTTAGCATTGCCCAGGTAGGGTCATTTATTTTTAGGTATGAATATTTTTAGGAATGTACATCACTTCATTGGTTGGCCAAATGAAAATACAGTGAACTCGCCTGACAGGGCAGGTTAATGTTCATGTTCTGAATTTTGGAGTGTATTCATGGGAAGCTGTGGGAAAGAATGTTTGGTGTGGGGGAAATTCATACTGTTTCTAACATGTTGTAATCAAATCTACTTTAAAAAAAACCAACCCAGAGATGTTTCAGTATTAAAAGACTATTTCTGGAATATTTGTGCCAATTATGATAGATCTCAATGTTGTGCAAAGGTACTGCCAGTGTACACATCTGCAACTAAATACAGTGTATACATGGGGTGAGTGGTGCAATAAGAAATTGTGGTAATTACTGAGTTGGAAAGCTGGTAAGTGTCATTTTTGCAGCATTAAAAATCCTGGGAAGGCAATTTGTAGTGCTTAGAAATTTTGCATTTAGAAGGAATGTATGTGCCTTGGTCCATTCAGAATTTAAAGCCACTACTGACTGCTTTTATTTTTTAAGTGTGACTTGTTTAGAATTAAGTTAGAATTCATTAATGTCTCACTTGCTGTCACATCTTTTGTATTCACTGGACATCAAAAAGGAACTGGTGACCTTTGTGTGCATTTTAGCAAATCTGTAAGGAAAACTGCCATGGCTCAAAAGAATTCCCTTTCTCTTGCATCTTTGTGATACCCACTGGGTCCACCACAATATCTTACTTTCTGTTGGCACTTGTCCTCCATAATTAGTATCTTTTTTTAAATCTCATTTTTTTAGAGATAAAAATGACAAAACAGAATTTGACTTTGACAAGGATAAATATGACATCAGAATTCCAGAAGACTTAGATGAAACAGGCAAAAGAGGATATAAAAAACAAGAGAGACTGGACCAGATTGTTCCAGAAAGTGACTACTCACTGCGAGTATGTATAACATTTTTAAAAATTTGTTTGGTTTTGGAAGCCAGAGAGTGTATGTTTTTGGTTTATTATAATGTACTATATTACAGAAGTGTTGACTGGGAAGGGATGATGTTTTGCCAATTACTAAGCCTAGTACAAAGGACGCAGCCAGCAGTAGAATGAACCAGTAACCAGATTCTGTTGCACACAAAAGGGTCAGTATATGGGTGATCACTGGGGGTACAAACAAGTCAATGAGGTTACACATAATAGACAGCAACCCCAATGACCCCAGGAATGACGCAGCATGGCCAACAACCAGTGGAACAAACAAAGCAATAAAGCCTCCCATAAAAGAGATGAGAGACAGCCAAGAGGCTGATAACATAGCATAGAGGCAAACTCATTCCCACAGAGCCCACATTCATGGGTACCAAACCTGACTGGGGCCCAGTTGCAGAGAGAGTCAGGAGGTCCTTCCCCAATAGGGAAACTCTGCAAAGTGTGTCCACCTCACAAATAGACACTCCACCCTTCCTGCAAGTGGTCCCAGCTTTTATGCCCAAAGCAGGACACCTGGCACTCATTTACTCAGTGTAGGACACCTGAGGCTCATTTACCCAAGGGCTTTCCCTGCAAGGTTGGCCACACCTTGGAGGAAAGCCAAAAGGCAAACTCATCCCCTCCTTTTGAAGGACTGTGGGAACCACCCATATGTCAACCTTAATTCAGGGCTCAGGGTTCAGACCCCAGCACTTCAGATGATGAATGTCAGAATTTAAATGCTAGGACAATATGTCAACACTGATTTTGAAAATTGAAGTTGGAATGTATTTGTGAACTTGTGTAAATAGTTGCTGTTTATTTAGAAGAAAATTACTGGGATTTATGTAGTCTCACAAAAAACTTCTGCCATTAAATGTAGCCGTCATAATCCACTAAGGAGCAAGAAGGAAATGCAGTCGGTAGCTTCCGAAATAAAATGGGTGGTGTGTGGTGTGTGTGATTATCAGCAGAGTAAGCATTCCATTGTAGTGCAGGTATACATGCATATAGTACTGATGCTATGCCCACGTAGATCTTTTAAGCTTTGGTTGGCAAAGCATCATTTCTAGATTTAAAAAAGAGGTGAAGGAATTGGGAAGCAGCCCCATTGTTTGAGTGCATACATATAGACAGGGACAAGGCTTTTTTTGTAGGATAATTGATAAAACCATTATCTCCACTATTGATTCATAACCTTTGAAGGCTTCTTTTCGTAAGAAAGTGCATCTGGAATTACTAGGTGTTCTGTAAACTTGTGGATAATATTCAGAAGTATTATTCCAGTTGAACTAAAACCTTCAATTATTCTTAGATTCATTGAAGTCCTATATCTTCTTCAATTATTAGAAGTCACAACTATAATAAATGAAATGCAAATTAAAATGCATAGATGTACAAGTTAAGAAGTTTGTAGTAGAATTTTTAAGCTCTCAATGGGGGATAAGAAGAAAGGCCTGTGTGTTTGAGAGCTCTTTTAGACATAAAACTCCATCTTCAGACACTTGATTAACTTGTCATTCATAAAAGTTGTCCTTCAGTTTCTATTCATTTAATTTGTGATATGCAAGTGTGCATAATAAGCATACACATTTCATATTTTTCTGGATTCAAGTTGGGGAAAAAACATATTTCATAAAATTTAATTGAAACCTGAGTTTATCTTCCTAAACATAATGTGTACTGTAAAATGTCCATATCTTGAGGGGTTTGGGGTGGTTTTTTAATAACAGGTGTTTGTCTCTGTATGTTTTATAGGCCTATTGCAGTATTTTGTATCTGAAGCCAACAATGCAGATCATTCTGCGAGGACAAAAAGTGAAAACACAGCTGGTTTCCAAAAGCCTTGCCTTCATTGAACGCGATATATATAGGCCAAAATTTTTGAATGTATCCTTTGCTAATATTTACATCACTGCACGCTGAATTTAATGATGTGACTTTTTATGTAAACTGTCTGGAATCTGAGGGATATGTTGCAGTTATCCTCATGTGATTTTTCTTCTTATTTTTAGTTAGGGTGGGTTTTTTTTGGGGGTGGGGGTGGTGTTTTGTTGGATTTTTGTAAAGACATACTGGTGGAATATAAATATAAAAATAGAAAGTTCCAGGACCCAGTTGAGAATGAACACTCAGAGTAACTATATTTTTGTGTTACATGAGATTAACCAGATTTTTCCTTAATATCTGGAAAAAGGCTAAAACAGTAAGAATTACTTTTGGATTTAACTGCAGAAACAAAGATCATTATGGAATAATGATGTACCATAAAAACAGACTCATCAAAGCTTATGAAAGAGTTGGCTGTCAGTTGAAGGTAAGAAATTAAAGCTCAAAAATATTTAACATCTTCAGAAATAATTTTCACTCAAACACTGATTTTAAAAAAGAATACAGATGGAAACTAGGATATTGGTGTATCCTTTATAAACACACCTTTTTTAGTTTGTGCAGCAAATAAATTGTATGCAGTTGTTTTAATGTTTGTCTTTGAAACTAAACTTGATACGCAAAGTACAGGCCCAAGCATATCTTTCAGGACAAAAAGAGGGGTAGAAATTTTTTTTAATTTAGGGGGTTTATAAGCCTATATAGCTTATTACCTCTGACAAACTTGCAGTATTAGCATAGAATATATGTTGTTTTTTCTGATGGATCTTAATTTCTTACAGGCAAACAACATGGGTGTTGGTGTAGTTGGGATTATTGAATGCAACTTCCTAAAACCAACTCATAACAAACAAGATTTTGACTACACAAATGAATACAGGTACATGTATATTTTTATGTAGGCTTTATATTGAATAGTGTTGTTCACTGTATCATAGTTGACGATAAAGGCTTCTTTTCTAAGTAGTAAGAATAAAGGCTTATGTTCCATCATTAAACAGCAGTGACTATTTAATGACCCCTAACAGTAGGGATGTATCTACATATAGGCTTTGAATAAAACATAAACAGCCAAGTCTGCTTCCTCTTCTTTGGCTGGTAGAGATAGAAGCTCACTAGTGAAGGCATGCACGTGACATTCTAGGTTCACAAGCACATATACATTGGTGGATCCCCTGAGTACTGGCACAGCCCCTCTGTCTTCCTGGTACCCCTGCCTGGATCCCAGGCCCTCTTACTTGCTTCATAGGTTCTCTACGTGCTGGCTAGTGCAGTTTGATGCCTGCTAGCAAACGTGCATACTTGTACCACAGACTCTCCATATTTGCAGGTCCCTCAGCACAAACCTTTGCCTGCCTGATACCCTTGCCCAGTCCTGGGGCCTGCTGTTCAGTGCCGAGTCCAGTTTGGAGTTTACTAGCAAATACACATGGACACCAGGACTGGGAAAGATGCAGACGTTTGTCCACCCACCAGCAGCCAGCACCAGGCACATGGGCTGTGACCCACAGTCATGCTTCAGTTGCCAGCAGTGAGTCCCTCACTCATGCTGGTCCACCCCACGGCTGGTTTTTTTTGAGGGGACACTGTTCCTGCCTCAGTGGGTGGCAGCTGAGACCCCCACTTGCTCTGGTAGCTGACATCACACACCTGGTCTTGACTCCAGGAGCTGACAAAATCCACTCACACACAAGTCTCACCAGCAGCTGGCATTTAGTCTTTGCCATACACATGGGATAGAGAATGAGATTATGTAGAGAGTTAAGAAAATATTAAATAAGACAGTACAGACTGTGGGTGATCAGGCACAGGGCTCAGCCAGACAAGTGTATTGACTGAACCTGGTTTACATGCAACCAGTTCCTTTTATATCCTTTTTTATCTGCCTTCCTCTTTGTTTCTCCCTCCTTCTGCTTCACCATGCACATTGCCTCATCTGTTCGCAGAGTTCCACTGACCCTTTCCAAACATCCTGAACCCTCAGGTTTGCTTCCTTATTAGCTGCAAAAGTGCAGTTTGCCTGCAATTTCTTGATAGCCTGTCAATTAGTGTGACTGACCAGGTTTATTTCTGGTTATTGTCCGTTAATGCTAATTGGTCAGGTTTTATGACACTCTGTCTCCTTCCCTTTCCTTATCCTCCCAACTGAAAAAATAAACATTCTCACACTCCATATATCCTTACCAGTTAGTGTGACTGACCAGGTTTGTTCTTATCACTGCCTATCCCTTGTCAGTCAGGTTTGTCTCTGTATGTTCTTGTTTATGGCTCCTTTGACCATATGCCCTTAAAGGAGGAGGCACTTTCGTTCTGTGTGCCCTAACACTTGCTTTCATTGTGGACTTAAAAATTTAGAGTAGCGACTTGCAAACATAGGTGGGGTAAACTTTGGCAGGAGAAGTCATTACCTCTTTCAAGCTGCATGTTTTGCCCTTTGATCAGTTGTGGTTTGGCTTCCACTGGCAACCTGGACTGTCAACAATGCTTTTCCTGAATTGCTGATTTATATGCAGCTCTGCATATAAAGATAACCCAGAAGCCACACTAGAGTGCTGTCATAAACAGAGCTGTAAATAGCAGCAATTGAGGGGCTATAGCAAGATATATCTGGTTATTCCTGCAGTTGAAACAGCAGCTCCTCTGGAGGAGGAGCAGCAAGCCTGATAACTGCTGCAGCCACTACAGTTCAATCTGCCTGTATCTTTAACTGATATCCACAGTTTATGCTGCTCTACAGTGATACTGCCAGCTCTAAGCAGTTCCCGTGTTTCTACCACCATTGTGCTAGCAGAGCTGTTAACGAGAACACACGGTAAAGCAGATCAGGCAATCAGTCAAACTGGAAAATAGCTCTTGTGTTAGTTTTTTCAATACAGGTGTTCACTGAACCATTTCTTGTGCAGTGGCACTAACAGTTCCCTTGACAGCGGGGGAGGATTTGGGAATGCCATAGGATAGTCTGTTGACCAAGGTTTGCACTATGTTCCCACAGGTTGGCACAGTAAGCATTGAGTGCTTTTTACTTGTTACTTTTTAAAAATGCTTGTAATATGGGCATAGAGATACAACACTTGAAAGATCTTTTATAAAGGTTTTTCTGCAAAGAGTGCTACAGGTTTTCAAAAGGTAACTTTCCAGTCCAAAACAGAAACATAAAACTGATGCTGTAATTGCCTGATCAGAGTAAACTGACCTGCACTTCTTCCCTCTCCAGAAGAGGGATGTGATCCCACCCATGCATTACTGCTCATTTCTGTCCTTGTGGTGGTACTTTTTTGGCATCTCAATTCCTGACTTGGATTCAGAGGTGATCTAGATCAAAATTCTCCAGGTCAGACTAATTCACTGCACAAACATTTGTGTTAGTTCAAGGGGCAAGGTGGCGTAGGTGTTGGAATAAGCCAGACAGGGAGAGACTGACTTTCAGGCTCTGGTAACCCAGCCACTTCACTCTGACATAAATTCAGCATGCTGACAAGAGGCGGTCTTACCTCTACCTCACCTGTGGGGCTTGTTGTTCTGCTGCTGTGCCACTCCCTCCTGTGTGTGCCAGCTCTAGTAATCATTGAGCTGCATAATAAGCCCTGATCAGGAAACTAATCCAGCCAACAATGAACCTAGGATAAGACTGGCCTGCTCCTTCTGGCAGCATGTAGACTTTATACTGCATTAAAGTGATCATACATTTACAGTCTCCATGTAGTAGTGCTGTATGTCAGAGTAGTCATGAACCTGCAGTTAATGGATGTACAGAAACATCAGCCAAATACACAGCTAGGTACTGGGCTGACAGAGGTGGGGTTTGTATTTGTTTGTTCTGTGATTGAGGTTGAACTGGTGAGGTAGCTTCAGGGTTTGCACTTCTGAATTGAGCTCTCTTGATTTCAGTTTTTATCTGTGCTCCAACTTGTATTTCCGGTAATATCTTTGCTGACAAACATGACTTCCTGGAATTCCTAATGTTCAGGCTTTTCTAAAAGCAAAAAGCTTACTGTTGTGCAAACAGAAATACTAGTGGTTCATATGTTTTGTTCTTTCACTGTAGTTTATAAAGATTCCGTGCTAGGATTTGATTCTTATTTCATTATTTAAAAACTTTTCTTTTTAGACTCACAATAGCTGCATTAGGAGAAAAGCTTAATGATTACTGGAATGAAATGAAAACAAAGAAAAATGAAGAATATCCATTAGCTTTGCCAGTTGAGGAGATACAGTGAGTATTACTTCTAAATAGAAGAATTTTACACACTGTTATTACTGTTTTACACTCAGTCATGAAAATGAACTTTTCATCTGAAAGTTCTGATGTTATTTCCATTACAGAAAACAACCTGATCAGACATGGGTGCAATGTGATGCATGTCTGAAATGGCGCAAGCTGCCAGATGGAATAGAGCACTTGCCAGATAAGTGGTACTGCTCACTGAACCCTGACCCACAATTCCGGTAAAATTAGATTTTGATGAATATCTAAATACTGCTTTTAGTTCTTATTTTATCATCTGTTATAAGCATGGATGTTAAGATCTGTCACCTTTTTTTAAAATCCTCCATAATTCAGGAACTGTAATGTGCCAGAAGAACCAGAAGATGATGACTTAATACATCCTACATATGAGAAAACTTACAAGAAAAAGTGAGTACTAGAGACTGTCTTACAGGTGTCTCAACACTAGAAAAGTGAATGCCCATTTCTCTTACGTATGGTGTAACTGCAACTCTTCTGGGAATATATCCAGCCAGAAAATAGTGCCCTGAAATCAAGACTTGATCGTAGCAGTGAAAAGATGAATAGCACTGATTTTTCTGTTATTAGTGTGTTGGCATTACATTCAAACTGCTCTTTGACTCAATATTTGTCTGCCCTCCTAAATCAAAATTAGGAAAGTTGTAATGAAAGGGGCCTCTCATTTAATAACTTCTAAGCAGAGCAATGCAGTGATTGCTGTTCAGGTACAGATCTTGAAGAGGGCCATTGTTTCATAGTACTATGAGGATAGTTTGGGATGCTAGAGAAACAAGCTATTATGGCTGTTAGGAGACCTTGTCTAGGTAACTATTATTTTCAAGGTCCATGTTGAAGCAGCTGAATACTTCAGTACATTTATTTGAGAATAAGAAGATTCTTAGCTAAGGTATATAGAAAAAGCCTGACTTGGGTAATTCTAACTAATGCTAGCTAGCATTCTAGAAGTGGGAATTTTGAGTTTTTTTCATTTTTTTTAAAGTAAATCTTAATCTGAGAGAGAACTTGTTTGAAGTTAAGCAAACTTTATACTAGCTTCTAAGTTCATGCAGATAACTTTCAATAAACCAGAATACTTTCATTAGAACTTTACTGTATCTAGCTAAGGTAAGGAGTGTTGTGTTTGCTTTCAGATTTTGAGGTTGGTTTGGTTTTATAATGAATTAACATTTTTTAATCTAAGCTCTCAATTTCTTTTTTTTTTTTTGTTCCCTTGCTGCTGTGCAGAGACAGGGAAAAACTGAAGAGGCGACTAGAGTACAGCCACCAGGTAACTCTTAGAGCTGACAGGAAACTGACTTTGGTAGCAGAGTTGGTTTTGCTGGCAACAATACTATATTTTGGTTGAATAGGCCAGGTTTTGAGTTAGTTTGCTTTAGCTAGTGGCCAACTGACTGGTTCAACATCCTGTTCTGTTTTGATGGCTGTACAGGTTATGCTCACTAATAGCAAACCAGAAATCCCCCATCTTTGCTGTCCGATGATGGAAAATACACCGTTGCTTTCTATGTAGTACTTAAGAAAGAGTTTGAAAAGGACAAAGCCCTCTCAATGTAGTATTAGAAAAGATGTCAGTCACTCGTGCCTGTTTTTATGGCATGACATCTAATTATTGCAAGTGGTTTTGTTGTAAATTTTGTTTTTGTAAAAAAAGTAAAGATACCCTTAAAACTGGAGGGGGAAGTGTAATGTGTGTGCAGATGGACAGATGTGTAGTAGCTGTACTTGGCAAGGAGGTACTCAAATTCACATTAAATACAGATGCAGATCAACATGGTTGAGTGATGAGAATGTGTGGGCTGTAACTCAGAATCAAATTTCCGAAGTGTGATTTAGCTTAAGTTGCTTTCCAAGTAAAGTGCTAGCCTAAGATCACTCCTTTTCTGGAGAAGAGATTTTTGCATGTGCAATTTTAACCGATGTACTTCATTGTATTAATTTTTCTGCCATTACTTTTACCCAAGTACAAAAGTAAATTCTAGAAGTAAGCTATTGTTCATTTTAGACAGACTGAATTAATTATGAGCAGCTTTAACAGGGATGGCTGCCCCACGCTTTATATATGATGCTCAGACTTCAGACAGAGATACAGCTTGGGAAAAGCTCTTGCCTGAGATTCTACATGGTACTTTAAAATAACTATATCTAGAGAAAGACTTGCAAGATCCAAAAACTGTTTTGACACAATAAATCTATGCATGGAGAGGAGTGTGCAGCTTTTGTACAGCATTCAAAGTCCTCTGAGAAACCTGCCAGAAGTCTGTAATTATGATGTAGAACTTGCTTTCTAATATGTTGTATGCCTTAAACCAACATGTAGGAAGTAACTTCACACATCAGTAGAGTTTGGGGGATTGGTTGTGCAATCATTAAGTTAGAAAACTGAGGTTTGCAATGTGGAGTCTAGTTAGCCTTTGTTGCAAAATACTGAGCCCAGGTTCAAGGAGATCCTTATAGTATACATTAGAAATGTAAGTCGGAATTTTAGGTGTTGGCAGATAGTTAGAACTGCTTAAACTTCTTCTGAAGAATCTACTAATGTCTGTTTCTTTTCTTTCTTAACTAATATTCTCTTATAGATCAACAATGAAATATTTTTAAAAACGCACGTTTCTTCAAGTAAAGACTTCAAAACGTTCTCAGCTGTGAGTGGAAAGGAAGCTGTTCCAAGATCACTTTTACCAGAAGTATCAAATGCATCTGTCAAAAGACCTCTGCTTCTTTTAAATAGATCAGTATCTTCACCTCATTCTGATTCTGATAACAGGTTAGTGAATCTGTACAAAGTAGAAGCCTATTTATTTCTAAAATTAATAACTTACTAATGAAAATGATGGTGTTGAGTGTAGTCCCATCTTTGGGTAATAGCTACCAGAATTCATACATTGCCTTTGGGAGTATAGGAAGCAGCAGATTGATTAAAGGTACCTAGGAACCTTGTGAAGTACAAACTTGAATGCAGCCAAAACTGCTGTGCACTGGCAAGGTAAATTGCTTAGTGGTTTGTCTATTTAGGAAAAGATTGTACTGTGTTAACCACATTCTGCAGTATGTGTTCCTGAACCTCTGTTGGTTAAGGAACGGGTGCGGGGGGTGGAGGTATTCCTGCAAATACGGAGACTGAGTCTGTTTCAACGTAATGTGTGAAGGTAAGAATTCAGTGTGTGGATGTCAGCCACTTGCTTTTACAGAAAAGGCATTTATTCTGGCTACACATCTTAAAATACTATGCAGGGAGACATCCCCTTCTAGTTACTGAGTGGTAATTTTTAATAGTGCTTGTAGAAACACTAAACGTAGTTTGAAACAAATGAGTTTTCAGTATTGGAGCAATACAATGATCAGTTTAATATTTTGCTTCACAGTCTTAAACGGAAGACACCTAGTTGTGTGACACCTGTGTCTTTAAAGATGCCTCGATTAAATGACAAAACATTCAACAACCATGATGATGATGATGTCATTATTTTAGAGGAGAGCAGTACTCCAAAGCCTTCAGTAGATTCTGATGTTCCTGTAGTAAAAACTGAATGTATTAATTTAGATCAAGAGGAGAAGCAGAAAGAAAGCTGTGATGCCGGAGAACCTTGCAGTGCAGCGACTTCAGAATCAAAAAATGAACAGTTGACCTCAGCAACACAGACAGAGCTCCCAAACTTAGTTGTTAAAAAGGAAGAGGTGGAAGATGACATCAATATTCCTGTTCCCAGGGCAGAGACAGAAACTGAACAGAGCAGTGTTAATGGTGTTTCTGAGACATCTGTAGATCTTGGAAATGAACTGAAAAATCAGCTGCAATTATTAAACAAAGAAAAAGAAAGGTACCAAAACAAATGTGAAGTATTAACCAAACAAGTAGAAATACTAGAACAGAGGATTTTAGAAACGAACAACAAGTATGTAAAAAAAGAAATGTGCCATCAGTCAACTGAGACAATTTCTTCATTTGAAGAAGAAAATGTTCATGAAAGAAGTTTGGCAGAAGTGACCATTCTCTATGAACAGGCTGTAGAAGAAATAGCAAAACTAAAGGAACAATGCAGCACCCTGCAGAACTTAAAAACTGAATGCAGCAAGTGTGCAGATGGCGAAAATAAGAGCGAGGTAGATGAAATTGCTGTGCAGCTGGATGATGTTTTCAGGCAACTGGACAAGTGCAGCATTGAGAGAGACAGATATAAAAGTGAGGTACGTTTGTTAAAACAGTGATATCTTTCAAGATAACAAATTATTTTTATTTTTTTAATGGGTGTTTCATAGCAATTCTAATATACAATGTGTTGTGTAATTCAGTCCATTAACTAATCAAGCTATCTAAAAGGGGCAAGAAATACTAAATTAGCCTAGGAGCTTCTGGTCTTTTGCTTTTCTCAAGGAAACTTGAGAGAGACTGCAAGGCTCTGAGTGGCTCTGACTGCAAGACAAGGGAGACTGAGCAGGTGTAGAGGGAGTACGCATACAGTGGTTCAGCTAACAGCTGGCTATTTTCAAGCAGTTTGTCTAGGCTGTCATATCTTAATCTCACTGAAAAGTTAATTAAAAACAGTCAACAAAGTTCAGTGATTTAAATTTGTATAAGCTGCCTTTATTTTAATCCACCACAGTTTTATTTGATATATAAAATTATTTTTATTTACTTTCCAGGTTGAACTACTAGAAGTGGAAAAAAATCAAATTGCCTGCCAATGTGAAGAACTCAAAGCAGAAATCGCACAGTTAAAAGCTTCAATTCCACAAGCAGTAGCACATGCAAATGATTCTGCCACCAGTAATGTAGAAGAGACTGTAAATTTTTCTGATGGAGAAAGGTATCAGTTTTGTTCTTTCTAGACTATATTTCAAGTGTGATTTTGGCTGGCTGATTGTATCCAAAACATTTTGATGAAGGTCATGTCTGATAATTATGTAATAAAATGTGATGCTTGGAATTCTTTTCTGCTGCCTCTTGTCACTCCTAACTCAGTAATGCTGGTTTTTGGTTTTTTTTTTATCAAGTGATTTATTTAATTTTTTTTTTTTACAGTTTAGGTATTTGTGTGAGCAGGGTTGGCCATTGCACAGTAGAACACCATACTGACACTTCTTAAAATATCAAAAATTTTATACGATTTCTAGCCACAACTTGCAGAACAAAGAGAGAAAGAAGGCAGGAAAGAGGGTGATCATTATCTTATGCTGTGTAGGTGAACTTCACTTTCCTATTCTACTTTTCTTTCTTGGATCAATTGTATTCCACTGAAAAGAGTTTGGATTTAGTTTTGAAACTTACCTTTCCTGTAAGAACTTTTTGCTGCAGACCAGTCCTATGGAACTAGGTTGTGTCCAGAGTATATCTTTGATCCAAACAAGGGTCTAAGCTTACAAACAGAGAGCTTGCAGCTCTCAGTTATTAGGAATAGCACACACACAAAAGAAGTACACACACCAGATGGAAGCAGGGATGAGCAGTCCAGCAGGAATATAGACACATTGTGTGGGCATGTAGGAAAGAATTGAAAGCCAGAGCTCAGCTGGAGTTAAAACTAGCAAAGCTGGTGAAGGGTGACCAGAAGGGCTTCTGTAAGCACAGTAGCAGCAACAGGAGAACTAGAAAAATGTGGGCTCGCTGCTCAGTGGGGCAGGTCCTTAGTAGCAAAGGGCACGAGGTGTGTGAGGCACAAATTACTGAGGTACTTGGTATCTTCTTTACCTTGTTTTTTACTGGTGAGGTCTGCTCTCTGGCCACCGAGGTCCCTGAGCCAAGTGGTAATCTTTGAGAATGAAGCATTACCTGTAATAAAGGGACCATTTAAGCAAACTCGACATATATAAATCCATGGGATTAGATCAGACGCACCAGAAGGAGCTGGCCAAATTGATAGAGAGTTGGCCTTGCAATGGTATCTCCAAAAGGTTGTGGCAGTCACCGTTCCTGATGCCTGGAAAAAAGGCAATTGTCACGTCCATATTTAGGACAGGCAGAATCGCAGGCTAGTCACTGTAGCCTCAGTCCCTGGGAAGACCCTGGAGCAAATCTGCCTGGAATCCACCTGCAGCCCTGTGATAGTCAAGGTGATTAGGACGGATTTACTGAGGGCAAATCATGCTTTTGCAGCCTCACTGCCTTTTACAATGAGATGGTCAGCTCTGTGGACCATTTTAGCAAAGTTTTCAACGTGGGCTGCCATAATATCATGACAGCAAAGTTTGTGAGGTCTGGTTTGGCTGGCAGACTAGGAGGTGGGTCGTAAAACTGGCCAGATTGCTAAACTTATGGATCAGTATCAAGGCCAGTAATGGTTAAGGCCTTCATTAACGGCCTTAGATGATGGAGCAAAATTATCTCGGTAAATTCACAATGGCATCAAGTTGGAGTAAGCCATTGATACTCTGGAGCGTAGGGCTGCTGCTGAGGGACCTTGACAAATTGCAAACATGGGCTGAAAGAAATCTCCTGGAAATTCAACAAAGGCAACTGCAAAGTTCTGCACCTGTGTTGGAAATACCCCATGCAGCTGAACAAGCTGGAGACTGCTCATAGAAAAGCAGCCTGGAAGAAGGTGACATGTGATGCTGATGGACGAGAAGTTGCATGTGAGTCAGCAGCGCACTCTTGTGGTGGGAGAGCCCAGTGCATACTGGGCTATACTGACAAGATTTCAGGCAGCAGTTTGAGGGAAGGGATTCTTCCCTACAAATCGAGTGTTGTGAGACCAAACATGGAGTGTTGTGTCCAGTTTGGGGCTCCCTGGTATATGAATGACACTGGCATATTGGAGCAAGTCTACTGAAAGGCTGCCAAGATGGACTGGGGCCTGAAGCATCTGATATAGAAGGGGAAGCAAAGGAAATAGCCTTACATGGAGTGGGTTTACCTTGAAATCTTATTGCTCTCATCTGCTGCCTAATGAGAGGGTGTAGAAAAGATGAAGCCAGTCTCTTCTCATGAGCACAGTGACAGGATGAGAGGCAATAAACACAAGCTGCAACAAGGGAAATTCTGTTTGAATATTGGAGAAGAAAAAGCGTTCACAGCAAGGGTAGTCAAATCCTGAAAGAGGGACACAGGCAGATGTGAAATCTCCATCACTGGGACTGTCAAAACACTAGAGGGTCCTAAGCAACCTGATTTAAGTTAGCCCAGCATGAAATGTCTGTTGAGGGTAGGGCGATGGAGAGAACGGACTGGATGATTTCCAGAGACCTCTTTCAATTTTGACTTTTTCTGTGGTTCAGTCCCCTCTCTGTCTTCCAGTGCTTCATTTTCTTCTTACAGCATCTGACTTGTGCTCCCTAAAAAAACTGGCAAGTATATGCAATACTTACAAGTAACTTCCAGCACAAGTCCTAGTGGGGTATCATGGCACTGTAAAGCCTGGCTACTGGAGATGATGGAGGAACTGATGGTAGACGAAAATGCTCAAGAGAAGGGATGTGTGATTTGGAAGCAATTTGATCATGAAGAGGGTAGAGCAAGGTGACTCAGGAAAGAAAGCAAAAAGAGGAAGCATAGCATTTTCCTTGTACTATATATAACTCTTACCTTAATTCCTCTTTATATTTTAAAGCCTTTGGACAAACTACTCTTTCTGGCTACCACCTTGTCTCTTCTTTTGTTCCCATAGGTGGTAGTAGTTCACGCTTCTAAATGTATTAAAATATTGGCGTTTAATATTGTTTTGAGAAATAGGATAAAAATTCGTGCCAGTGCTTATTTGCTAACTTAAATAAAAAAATAAAAGCATTCAGAAATATTTCTGATCTGTTTTGGGAAAGGCAGAATTCTGTTTAGCCCTTAGCATTTGTTTGAAACTAAAACTCAAGAAGTTCAGCTTTGAAAAACCGGTAGATTTTGAAGTTATCTTGATGCAGATTTAACCGCATCAGGTTTTGTTGGTTTATGGAAGTCATGTACAGAGCCTTTCCGGTGTAGAGAATTAGGCCAGCTTTGTTACATACTATGTATTTGAACATAAGATTTCATCTACATCTAATCATATCTAATTATTTCTTTACAGCCTGAAACTACGCTCTCTTCGAGTGAATGTTGGACAACTTCTAGCTACAATCATGCCTGATCTAGACTTGCAGCAAGTAAATTATGATATTGATGTAGTAGACGAAATTTTAGGACAGGTTGTAGAACAAATGCATGAGATCAGTAGTACTTAGTATCTTAAGATTTTGTAACAGACTCTTACTTGATCTTCCATTATAACCTTTGTGTAGGTTCAAAATTGTATATACTGCTTCTTCACTTTATACGTTTGACATAGTTTGATCAGTAAGTGTATATACTCTATGCATTTAGATGTTCCCACAGATGCAGTGGGTGTTATCTTTACTTCCTCTAAAAGGAACACTGTCAATATTGACCAACCCCAATGTACTTAATTATTTTGCTTTTAAAATGTATTTGTAATTAAATTTGCAGATATTTTTATTATTGGGAATCTTAATACTTTTCTACAAAAGATTTTTCGTTGACTTTTGATCTTATATAAGCACTAATACTAGCAATTATTTCATCTTCTAAAATCTAAGTAGTGGAATATATTGAAAATGAAAAAAAAGAACCTTCCCTGATTTCCTTCTTGGAACAAACCTTAGTAGTGTTGTTGTATACTACGATATTGATTCGTTGCTCTCAGCAATGTTGTATCTTGCATTAATGGGATAGGAATGTAACTAGTAGATGAAAATTTTGGCCATATGGGTAATACTTGTGTTTTACTACCAAAATAAGAAAAATTCTTTAAGGGTTTTATCCTGAAAACTGATGATCTTTCACTCCCTTTTGGACTTTTTTTGGTGTCACTAAAGAACATGTCTGTACATAGTTTTGCAGTATAAACAGCTCCATGGGGATATGGCTATGATATCTCAGCTTTTTCAGAGATGGAAACCACATGCCTGTTTGTGTCCTGTCCTTGCTGTCTGTAGTTGAGCGCAGTCAGAGGGATCTTCAGTTCTACCCTATAGTTCCCATTTGAACACAGCAGAGCTGTTTCACAAGTTCAGGTGTGTACCAGTCAATGGTCATATTTCACACACGGCTCTTGCCTGCTTTCTTCCAAGTCATGGCAGCTGCTGGAATGGGAAGTATCCTGGTGGACCACTGGAGAGAACAAGCTGGAGTGGCATATCTGAAGCTAGGGTAGGAGTCCTGAGCAACCTCTGCTCTGCATCGAATGCCACCTCTTGAGACATGAACGCTGTTTTTCAGGGAAGCCCAGTGCTGAACAGGATCAACACAGGTTCTGTGATGTATGCAAATGCGTATATGTATTGTCTCAGACAACAAATTGTTGCAGTATTAAACATGTAGTCTGCCTTGGAGTCTTTTAAGCTGAGATGTAAGGGTGCTGAGATTCATCTCTGAAGCTCACCTTCCTATCAGAATGTACCATGCTGAGTACAAATGGGTCAGACTACTAAATCCATTAATTAGTTGGACGGAAGTACTTTGAAAAGGAGGCATGGTTCCTTATCTGTGGTGTTAACAACTATGGAGTGAGCTAGAGCTGAAAATGTTGAAATGTAACTTGTTTATGCTGTCTTAAAGTTTAGGCATCTTTTATTACAGGCAAGATAAGGGGAGTCACTCCCCCCCCCCCCCCCCCCCCATAAATGTTTTACAGTGACTCTTAAGCCACTAGTTCTGTGCTCTCAGGCAAAAATTTCCTGGAAGAAATGGTGCTGAGAGAAATAATTGTTAGAATGATGACAATATTTTCAGCCAATTGCATGTTTTTCTTTTAAAGTCCTCAGTAATGAGAAGAAAGGTGGCAAAGACAGCAGATCCACCTTTTACTCTGTGGTGGTATTTGTCATTCAAACAGTGATCAAGATAAATAGTTCTTGCTTTTCAAAAAAAAAAAAAAATTAAAGAATCACGAAATAGTGTTCAATATATTCATTCCTAGGAAGTGTCTTTTTTTTATAAAGCCAACATTTTTTGCTTTTGCACTGCTACTGTCCTGATTAAATAAGATTATGTTCCTTTTAGTTGTAGTTCAGTCAGTATCTTTTGATGGACAGTATTTCAATTTTAAGATACTCTCTATTCTGATATGCCAATGAGGGTAAGGCAATACTGTTGTACTTTATAATTGATTAATTGAATCTTTGATTTTTGAAGAGGTGGCTGTAATATAACTGTTTGTATGACTTTAAAAATTTATATTTTCCATTTATTGCTGTGTAGTTTTCCATTTCTTAATCATTATTTATTATGTTTCATCAGACTCTAGTTGAATTTCTTATAGACAACTGGTAAAATATAGCATATGTCTATATTAAAAACTGCAAATTTACACTGTACATTTACACTTTGGAGGACAGTGAACTAATGGAAATGCTTTTTATTTACTTGTTAAAATGTATTTTTTGTAAAAAAAAAACAATATATAAATCTGAGTTTGCAGGATCAAAACTTGTATGTGATCAAATGCAATGTTTCTGTTTATAAATAAATGCTATGCAGAATGGCTAATGTTTCTGGCGTATTGTAAGTATTCAGTCTTTTGTACAGGAAATTCTGTTGCCCAATTACAAGACTGTTACTGTAATAGGATTTGTGACTAAACTGTTTCTCAAGGCCTTGTTAGAGAGTTGTCATCTTCGTGGTACTAAGGCAGAAGGGATGGGAGTGGGGTAAAAGTAGGGAGGTGGGACCACCTCCCTCTTGGGTGACAGTAAGTTCTTGAATCAGGACAGATCAGGTCTCCTTGTGAAAGTTTACCCTCAGGCTAGTTGAGCAGTTTCCCAGCATGAGAAGCTCAGTTCTTTCAGATATTTTTGTGGCTTTTTTTTTGTGGCTGAGTCAGACCGTTCTTCCCTGACTGGAACTCTATGATAATCAGAGCTTTTAAAAACTACGAAGAAGTGGCAGTGTGCAAGGTGTTGCTGGGAAAAGTGTTCCTGGTATGGAAGTTTTGGATATGGGAAAAGCAGTGCTGTTACAGTCCAGGGTATGTGATAACTGCATGGCAAGGAAGCACTGGGTTCCAGTGTGTGCACGTCTGGCCGTGCTTGAGTGCAGTTGGGAACCCAGCACAAGGACTTGCCCTGTCCTGGCTTCCTAAGCCCTGTCACACTTGTGTGGAAATCCTCGTTGCCTTCTAGTTAGGACACCTTTTCTTTTTAAATTTTTTAAAAAAATTATCTGTAAACAATATTTTTCTTCTTTTCTGCCTTCTCACCGGTTGTGTTGGGCAGCACGGAGTGCTGGTCCTGGCTTTAACCTCGGCGCCGGCGGGGAGAGGCAGCAGGGTGAGGGAAGAAGGAACCGGAGGATGTACATTTCTTAATTATTATTCTTCACTATTATTTCGAATGGAAAGGTTTGCATTTGAAAGAAAGGGGAATTTAGGGGCTTGGTTGGCTTTTTCTTTTGGGCAGTGGGACAGCTTTGGGCTTTTTTAGTTTTTGTTTCGTTTTGTTGTTTACGCAGGGGTTTTGTACTCGGAAGCAGGCTTGGGCGGGGCAAATACATCCTGGGCGGAAGGAAAGGCAGGCACAAACCCTCCCCCCAGCGGCAGCGCTGCCGAGGTCGGGGATTCCCCCAGTAACCCCCCGCCCCTTTTTCCTTCTCCATCCGCCTGCAGCAAACCCCGAGCCGATGCGGGACGGGGCGAGGCTGCTGCCCGTGGTGTGGCCGCGCGGCCCGGCGGGGCCTGCCACATCCCCGCCCTCTCGTCGCTCCCGCCGCGGGCAGGGGGCGCTGCCGCTCGGGCGGGGGCGGTGAGCCCGCGCGCAGGCGCGGGGCGGGCCCGGCGGGCCGCGGCGGGAAAGGCGCGGGATCGCAGTCAGGCCGTGCGGTGCCGCAGGTAGGGGCTGGGGGGATCCCTTCAAGCCGTGGGGCATCGCCGGTCCTCTGCGGCCCAGGGGCGGTTTCCGAGGCCCATGGGGCTTTGGTGCGGCGGCAACCCGGCCGAGGGGGCGACTGTGGCCCGCGGCGCCGTCAGCCTTCCTCCTGTCCCCTCCGGGGCCTGCGTGCCTGGCCTTTGTTGGCTGCCCAGGTCGTCACCCCAGCCTGGCGCTGCTGGGCCTGGGCTCACCCTCAGGAGCTGGGCTGGGACAAGGCTGGGGCAGCTGAGGTAGTGCAGGCACCCTCAGCCCCGGGGGCTGCCCTCAGGACCTGCAGCTCATTGTCACCCTGCCCTGCGCTTCTGTCACAGTATTTAACTCCACCGAGAGTCCTGGCATTGTTACCCTTCTCACGCAGTGTGCAGGCAGTAACTTTAGCCATAATAAATCACAGTACTTAAAACCGGCCTTCTTTCCTTAAACCATCTTTCTGTCACTTTCTGCAGTGAAATTGCTATGGGATCTGTCTGCAGTGCTTGCAAAATCTCTGCTAGCTTTGATTGCCTTAGTCTCATAAGAAACAAGAATTCATCCAGTATTTGCTCTTTTCTTTAGCAAACATGAAGGTCATCACTTGTGAAATAGCGTGGCATAATAAGGAGCCTGTGTACAGCTTAGATTTCCAACACAGAGCCGATGGGAAGATCAATCGACTGGCCTCAGCAGGCGTGGACACAGCTGTGCGCGTAAGTTTCAAACCTGTTTGGTTTGGGTTTGTGGCATGTGCAGGGCATGTTGTCCGAGGTATGAGGTTATTGGCTGTACGTGACACTGGTGGGGGGTGGTTTAGGGAAAGAGCATGAGGCTGTGCAGCTATATACAGAATGACTGTTCCCCTTTGCATACTGTCCTTGAGCTCTGCTGCTGAGTGTTGAACTGTTATTTTCAGAAAATTACCTGCGTTGACTGTTGAGGGATATTCCTGAGTAGCAGCTGCTCATTTATGGCACAGTCTTGTGGGTTAATGAGAAAGAACTGGTTTTAATTTCTTTTCCCTTTGTCACTGGCAAATCGACTTCTTACCTGAAGTCACGTACCGGTGAGTGCTTTTCAGGGATTTTGGCTGTGTATTTAGGTTACTAAATTTATATTTAAGTCATATTTATAAATATGCATGTTTTAGAGCCAGAATATTTTCAGTGTTCTTTGACATAAAAGATTGCTGCTATGTCTTCTCTCAGAGGACTACTGCATTAGGAGGGAAAGCTGGCAAAATTACAGAGATCTTTATTCAGGCTGCTTCATTGTTTGATATAGTCCTATCAAGGCCTGTTTGTCGGGTTTGAGTTTGGTTTGTTGTTTTTTTTTTCTGAGCTGAATTGCATCCAGGGGCAGATTATTTGAAACACCTAAAGGGATTTAGCTATCTGTGGCCTTAGTCCGTGGTATGGGAACATAATAGTGTTGCTTTCATGGCTGAATTGTCTCGCAAGTAGAGCAACAGCAGTGGCATCACTGTGCTCTGCAAAATCGAGAACAAGTGGGATCAGCGATTCCTTAAGCCAGCCTCCTCCCCTCCTTCTTCACTGACCTTGGTGTCTGCAGAGTTTCTCACATTTTTCTTACTCTTCTCTCACAGCTGCTCTGCAGTGTTCTTTACCCTTTCTTAAATGTGTTATCACAGAGGTGCCAGTAGTGGGACAGTTTTGGAGCTGGACGAAACTGTCTCTGTCCATCATGGGGGCACCTCTTGGTATCTTCTCACAGGAGCCACCCCTGAAGACTTCCCCTCGCCCCAGCTACCAAAACCCACTACACACCTGTAGCTTGTAGAGGGAAAATTTGTAGTTCCTGAAAACTGTCCGTAATTCTTTTTTAACTAGATATGGAAAGTGGAGAAAGGACCAGATGGAAAAGCAATTGTGGAATTCTTGTCCAACCTTGCCCGCCATACCAAAGCAGTAAATGTTGTGCGCTTCTCTCCAAGTGGTGAGATCCTAGCATCTGGAGGAGATGGTGAGTAATAATGCATAAAGAAGTGCATATAAAGAAGCTGTGTTTATGCATCTGATGAGTGAAGGGGGGGGGGGGGGGAAAAACAAATCCAAATCAGGAGCTTGTTCATTCCTCTCTAACACCTCCAGGATTAGACTCAAGTATGCCCTCTGATTATAATTAGTAAGTGCATGAAATGTAGTTCCTGAGTAACTTCTTACTGGCTGTGTGTCTGAAAGGCTCTGTTTTCCAGACATAAAGTGATGACTGTTCCCATTTCCCAGATGGGGAGGTTGAATGGATTACCCAGTGTCATACTGGGAAGCTGTGGCAGCATTTGTAAATTTAGGCTTGTCTGTTCGGGGCCACGTGGTGGTTCTGTCACAGTAAGGACAGTGTTAGATAGACATGGTAAGCACTTAACTCTTATCTTACACCTGGAAGTCTTAATCTTTTTTTATTAGATAATTAAATAATTTAAAAATACATTGATTAAAATCAGTAGCTCACACTGGAAGCTGAAGCAGTCTAGCACCTACTCTTCCCCACCACAAACTAGGAACTACTTTTCATGTGTCTTATGTGGGATAATTGTAATGTTGAACTAAATGTAATGCATTAACAAAACCGTGAGTGGGAAAGAAAGAAGCTTCGTATGATTTCTTTTACAGATGCTGTTATTTTGCTGTGGAAGCTGAATGATAGCAAAGAATTGGAACCATTAGTCTTTCAGGAAGAAGATGAAGCTCAGCTCAACAAAGAGAATTGGACAGTTGTTAAAACTTTAAGGTAGCTTAATATTTTATGAGTACGTTTTCAGTGTTTTTGATTTCCTGATGGCTTTTATCATCTGGTACAGTCTTCTGGTCAGTGTATGTTGAACTTCAATGCTGTCTAAATTTTGCTTGCTCTAATATTCATCCTTTTATTGTATTTTAATGATTTTCTTTTTATACAGTGCCAACCTACATCATCTTTTAAGGCAGGAGACTTGGCATTTATGTGACATAACTGATATACTCTGAAGTTGGTTCCTGAGATTTGCAGTCACTTAAAGCTTAGCAGAGATGTATAAAGTAAATGTGAAGTTTTATTTACTTGCTTTATAGTAGAAGTTTTGATCATTATTAAAGCAAAAAGAATCAGTATATGAAATGATTCGTGCAGTTTTGCCAGATGATAGCTATGAGGCTATAAAAAGTTTTGGGCTCTGTACTGTTAAAATCATTAAGAGTTTACACTTGTTTACAAAAAATAAATAACTCTGCTATCCATATCTGAGACATCCCTTGCAACTGCTGAGGTTTACGTGAAAACCGTTTCAAAAATGCTAGTAGGACTGCATGAAGCACCAGCATGACCCTTTAGGACCATCAGAGTTAATTTCTTAAAGCAAGCAAACAAATGAACCCGGTCCGCCTTCCCTAAACGTGGTCTTGCCAATATTAAAGTTACCACCCTGTATGATAAGACTTAAAACTATGACCAATACAGATTGGTTTTGATGGAGCCCTTCTAGGTGATTCTGACTATCTGGCAATGTTTGTTCGACTGTATCTGAGTCAACCTTAATTTTCTGTTTCCTGTAGTTCTGCTGAATATGCGTGTTTGTTTACATAAATACGGAGGAAAGTTTTCTTGAGTAGTGAAACTTCTGAATTACTTTGGTGGAATGTTTTATTTTCAATTTGTACACATCCTAGAAACTTTCATTTGCAGAACTCTAAGTACAAGTTCATAAATCACTTCAAATGCAGTGTTTTCATTGTCTATGAAAAAACCTTTGAAAAGGGAGGCTTATTTTGAGTAGAAGTGGGATGTGCTATTTTAAAATGTTCTACTGCTTTCTGAATGTGGAAATTTTTTTAAAAGCTGAAAGTCATATTCTCCATTTCACTTCAGTGATGCTTTATTTGCCTCTGATTTTGTTTCAACTTAAAAATGTACAAAGCACATTTTTACATATAGCTGTTAATTTTGAAATTAATTTGTTTCTTCTCTCCTGGCTTCTAGAGGCCACTTAGAAGACGTGTATGATATTTGTTGGACTTCAGATGGAAATTACATGGCATCTGCTTCTGTAGATAACACAGCTATAATGTGGGATGTCAATAAAGGTAAATGCTACGTTTATCACTTGTGCCTTCAGTCCTGATGGAATTGTCTTATGGTATTTCCCAAAAGATTTGAAAGCATCTTTTTTTTTGTGAGAACAGTCCACTTAATTGCTAGACTTCTGAGACGGTGAGGCAGATAACGCAGCATATAAGGATACCATCAGGCCAGTGGAATTTACACGTAAGTAGTCTCGTCTCCTTGGAGTGTTTGGGAAGTAAACTTCACCCAATGTTTTTCCCCCCCAGACTCCTACACAAGCATCTTATATGTTATTTACTCCACCCCATACTCCAACAAACAAAAGCTTGACTGGTATCAGGTAACTACCTACCTAGGTGAAAAATAGGGAGTATAGGATGCAGGCTCTATTTTGCAAGATGTGCATTTTTTTTTAGGCTCCATTCAGCCAAACACTTCTGTTGATGCTCATCCCACTGGAGTGGGATTGCTTGTATTCCCCAAAAAAGGCCCATGTAATGCCCATGTTCTAGTAATAGCCAGCTAGGTTAGGTTGCTTTACAATGGCTTGATGTTTTCTTATTAGCAGTGTAATAATTATTTTCATTTTTAATTTAATGTGGAAATACTTAAACTTTAGAGAAAGTTAACTTTTTATGTCATATTTCTAGTATTTAGTGTCTAATTAAGAAAAATAAAGTAGAGTCCAGGTTAATTTTTCAGTGCACACACATGAAAATACAAATGTTCTGCTGCTGACATTTTTTATGTTCTTGGTTTGGGTGCTTAATGTCTCTCCCATCTGAACTGTCACATATACACCTTTCCAAAAGTCTTCACCATAAATACATGAATGTTCAATTAAAAGTGTTTGTGCTCAGTGCATAAGTATGCTTAGGGGCATTGTGACAAAATGTCCCTTGCATCTCAGACTGCTTCTAACAGCCTTAAAGGGACGTATCTATTGGACTTTTTACTAAAAAAAGCTGGATGGCCTCTTAAGATGACATGCTACTTATATGTAAAGTCTTCCATTCTCAGTGCTTTCTTTCAGCATGCAACTAATGCCATGGAGGGCATTTTGTGTCTTCCAGGCAGAGAGACAACTATTAAATTGGAATTAAGAAACCATTACTGGAAAACATAGGCTTTGTGATTGAATTTGTAGGTACATAGAAGGAAAGAGTGTCAAGGATTAGCTTCCAGTAATACCCATTGCATAGTTTAAAAAAAACCAAACTGCCAGAAGAAAATTAATAGTAAAAATCCATCAGGCTGTTTGCTACAAAGAGAACATCACTGGCTTAACAAGTCCTTGAGGTAGAAACTGTTGGCAGCTTACAGGGTATCCCATAGAAATACCATTATGTGTTTGCTCTGTTCATATACTGTGGCATCTGTTGTTGGCCACTGTCTGAAACAGAATACTGCAGCAGAAGGACTTTGGGTACTCTGCAGCATGGCTTCAACCCTGTTTGTGTAATCTTTTTGAAGAGCTGTTGTCATTGAAACTTGTCAGCCTATAGTATTGCTTTGCAACAAGGCAACACTGTACTAATAGATGAAAAACCTCAGTCCCTGGTATTCAAAATGAAGTATTTAATGAGATTATCTGTAACTTTACCTCATCACAATGGTTTGGATCTGAGACATTCAGCTGTGTAACATCAGTGGGGTCTTTGTCTTTGAGAGATCTTCATGGCAGGGTAAGCTGTGGAAGAACATGAGTTAGCACTGCTGTAGAGTTGTTTCTGAAAGTTGCCCACGTGTAAGCATCATTCAGCATGTGTGTGGTATGTTTTTTTCATTGCCTGCTCAGCAGAGTAGTTGAGTTTATACAGGCCTAGATAGGAAAGCCTGGCTGTTTAGCCCCAGCTGAAAGTTATGTTTTAACGCTGGAATTTCTGGTTCAGTATTCAGCTAGATTCATTTAGCTGTTGAACAGCGAGACTTGCCTGAAAATTTTTTTCTAAATTTCAGAGATTTTGAAATGCTTCTGGCTTTGAAATATGCTCATCTTGCATGTTTAATGCCTAAGCCAGGCTGCTGATCTGAGTTAGTTTGTAGGGAACAAGCCTTAAACTGGCATGTCACAATTTACTGTACTTGTGAAGATTCTAGAAATAAAGCAGCTGTTTCTGATATTCTTATCAGGTACTCTTGAGTTAACAGTTTGTGTGTTTAAAAAATGATTTTGAAATGTTTTGTCTTGTTTTATTTCTGAAATAAAATGTTTTAAAACTTATTTGAATTTAGAATCTGGAAACTGTTTGTAATTTCAGGACAGAAGGTTTCAATATTAAATGAACACAAGAGTTATGTCCAAGGAATAACCTGGGATCCCCTAGGCCAGTACATTGCAACTCTGAGTTGTGATAGGTGAGCTGTTGGTCTGAGTGTTTTGCCTTAGTGTTCTTTCTTGAGGATGAATTAAAAGCAAGTGTATGGAGTAAATGTGACTTGTCTTTTAATTTTATTTGGATTGTTCTGTAAGTAGGTTGACTGAAATTTAAATTATATTTTAGTTAATCTTTTGCTTATGGTAAATGATTCCTGAAGTCTGAGTGCCCTCTGTAAGCAGCAAATAAGCATACATAAACTTGTGTAGAAATTTTTCTTAAGAAAATAAGTTTTCCTGGTATTGGTCATTAGAGATACCAAATACATCTTGGAGTGCTGCTTTCTCTGTTAATGAGCTAATAAGTTCATCCTTGTAATTTTACAGAAAGATATAAACAGGTTAAGAAATCAGTTAAAATCTTTTTCCACTAATATCTTTCTTTTGCCCTCTTGCTCCCTCCATTGCCAACAGTTTTGTAAGTGATGTCATTGGGAAAGCAAAACACACACTTCATAAACTTGGCCCTTGTCAGAACTTTGAGTTGAGCTTAAACTGTTTAGGGCATGTGTGCTGCTCTGAAGGGTTCGCAGCTGGCTAATAAATGCATGTCATCTGGCACCCACTGCAAAGAAAATTGCTGTAACAGTGGAAAAGTAGCTTTGATTTAAGATTTGCAATAGGCTCGGAAAAATGATAGGTTAATGGTGACTAGGCCATTATGAGCCTCTGCTTTCTGATAATCAGTTGTGTGAGATTTGTGTGCCTTTATTAAAACGAACAGCAGTGAAATACAAGTAATAGAATGATGCACAAGTTTTTCTTGGAGTGAAGTCACAAGTGAGGGCATGAACTAATCTGAAGAGTGGAGATCTCCCACCCCCTCGGGTTTCGGACACTTTTCTGCAAGGTTAGTTAATAGCATCAGCTCAGTGGGAGTCTAACAGGAGCCAGGACAGGGGACTCACCGGCCTGGGGTGGAGAGACCTCTTCCCCACTTTGGCAGACTAGCTCAGCTGTATGACATCCAGAGCCAGTAGTTCCACAACTGTCTCAAGCTGTCTGCCACAGTCTCACCTTGTATTTGCTTTTCCTAGCTCTGTCCAGGACTCTTTGTGGAGCTGCTTCAGCACATTAAATCAGCAGAAAGCTGTCTGGGTTTTGTGTTATGTTGGTTTTCTGCCAGCCTAACAAACTAACGTAACTTAGTGAAGGTCAGAGCTGGCAGAAAAGAGGGAGTGATGGGATGAGCAGTTGGGTTGGCTTAGGCTACCTGCTGTTTTAGTGAGATGGAGTCAGGGGAGTTCCAACGTTCTTCACAGAGACGTGCTCCAGTTTTCATTTAATCCAGATGAAACTGAAGCATAGGGATGTAGCTAATTGGCTTTGAGGTGAGTTCCCACTCTGCAGGAACATGCTGGCTCCTACAGCACAGGTAGGAACGGCATGGCCATTCGCTGTCCACTAATTCCCTCATTCCTCTGCGAATGCATATGCTGGTACTTCCCAAACCTTATTGAGTCCAATAGCTGTCAGTGGTTCATTGGTTATTTAGCCATCAAAACGTCTACCCAGTGGTGTCTCATGAACAGAGTTAATTATAATGTGTGATTGTCATTTATATTTGACAGTCCTGTCCGAGAAGTAAGGTGCTGTAGTGCTGTGTGAAACTTGAGGTGGAAGGAAGCTGTTCATAGCTAACTGTGCTCTCCACCATGTAGGGTCCTGCGGGTATACAACACACAAACCAAGCGTGTAGCGTTCAATGTTACCAAGATGCCATCTGGATCAGGAGCTGAAGGAGAGGTATATTGTCCTGCTACTAATGGTACTGGAGAATTGGCTGGTGCTGTTTTATATTAGTTCTATTCTGTGGAACCAAAAGGGGCAAATGTTTCCATTCTAGTAATCAGTATATCAGATATTTTTGTCTTTGTCCCACTTTTGCATTTTGTAAATAGAAGCTGCTTCAGATTTCCTCAAACATTACAGAAATGACTAAGAAAGAACACTTGCAAGTTCATCTGATTAAAGTAGTGACACAGTGTCTTTGGTTGTAAATGTTAAAAATTGTGTGGAAGAAATAGTGTGCGTAGTAAATTCTCAATAGGAAAAACTTCAGATGTATCTGTCAGTAGCTGTAAGTTTATTAATGGATAATAGATAGCAATAGTGTTTTAAAGCCAGCAGACTGAAGTTTTCAAAAAGGTTGTCTGATTTTTAGGAAAAATATGAGATAGTGAAAATTTAGGAAATTCTCTCTAACCCTAAGAGGGAAAACAAAGAGCTTTTTCCCCCCAGAACATTTCGAAGTGATAGTAAAATAACACCTCCAAGCTGGCTATAACCTTTTTAATTCCTTCTATTCCTTTTCTTTTTCTGTGAAAGCATTTGTAACTGTTTTATACAGACTAAAGAACAGGCCTGAGAGAGGGTGTTTTGCCATTATAGAAGTTCTCTTTAAACCTCTAATACTAGAGTTAAATGCCTCAGGAATGGGCTTTTACACTGACTGTTAAATAATGTTGTTCTCCAAGTTATTACTATTTTTTTGGTTACTGGTCTAATGTGACTGCTCTTGGAGTGTTTTGATTAGTAGCTGAAGAGGGATCAAGGACTATTTTTCTTAGCTGTGAAGAATTTATAGCACAGCAAAAAGTGAGTTTGAAGGAGCCATGGTTTTTAAACCATTTTTATTTTATTTGAAAAGTTCCATCAAGTTGGATTGTAAAACTGGATAGTTTTTCTCACTTGAATTCCAGCTGACATGTTCATGGCACTTCACACAATCCTATTGTCAATGTTACAGGCTAGGAGCTATCGGATGTTTTATGATGACAGCATGAAGTCATTTTTCCGCAGGCTCAGTTTTACTCCTGATGGCTCCTATCTACTCACTCCAGGTATGTAAGAATGTGTACTATAACTTACATTGTATCTATTGTGCTATAGTTTGAATGTGCACCAAGATTGCTTTGAAACTGCTAGGGGATGTTATTTATCTTAATCATGCTATTCCTCATTCTTCCCATTGAAGAAAATAGAGACTCCATGATACTCTTCCATTAGCAGTCCAGAACATCAACTTTCTCCCATAATAAAAATTATATTTATGGCATTTTTCTGAACTGAAACATGTAAATTGCAACAATACAGCTCTGTTAAAATAGAAATGAAGAATAATAGTGGTTTCTTTTGACTAGTCTCTCTTTGTATCCTTTCTTAATAACATTCTGCAGTCATAGTAAAAATAACACTGCAAGGAAGGGATCAGTTTGCCTGTATAAGCACTGCTTTTATAGATGTCTGGCAACATCAAAAAGAAGTTCTGAGGGGGAAGTGTATAAGGGAAACAAAAACAACACTAAATAAATATTTGGGATGCCTTTTTAAGTTGTGTTCAGGTTGCACAGCTCATGCCCAACTGACAAGTCTAATTCCTGAGAATTAGAGTGTTTATGGACATAAAGTGCATACTCAGTACCTTTTTTGAGTTGATGAGTAATGTTTTAACCTTTATTTTTGCAGCTGGCTGTGTCGAATCAGGAGAAAACGTTACAAACACCACATATGTGTTCTCCAGAAACAATCTTAAAAGGTAGAGTTTAGTAAGATCAAAATATCTTTTTCTTTAAAAAAACCCAAAACAAACAAAAAAAAAACCAACCCTGTTTTCTGAAATACTCATTCTTTATAAAAGGCCTGTGGGTCACCTGCCATGTCCTGGAAAGGCAACTCTTGCTGTTCGCTGCTGCCCAGTCTACTTTGAGTTGAGACGAGCATTTAATAAAGGTACGGTAAATCCTTCAGGGAGTATGATTTTACAGCAAATATGTGAAAAGGCCAATGTGGCTTTTTACTGGTTTGTGTCCCAGCCTTTTAACATTCTACTAAGATAGTGTTGTACCACATTAGAAGCTGTTTCCTGGTTCTGAGACCCTGAATTCACCTTAAGTACCTTGTGAGTAGCTTTAGATATGGTGGGTAAATGTTCTTACTTGGTCTCTTCGGCTACAGAAACACTGTTTAATATTTTTCTTTAACTTTTATCTTATTTTGTGTGAGTAGAAGTAGATAACTTGTCTTAGCACTAATGGAACAACCCAGTATTTTCTGTTAGTCTCAACTACCCACATCACAGAAGCACCAGAGTTAGTGTAGTTTGCAACAACTGTTGATGTTTATTCAAGGAAGTCAAACCTGAAGTGGTGCTGGTATTACTGGCCAGAAGAGGAGTTTGTAAGGATTGTATGAAGTTGCCTGGAACTTACCTGGAGGCTGAAATACAGCTGTATTGTGAGTCTAACGGGTACAGGAGTGTTTGTATTGAGCAAGACCAGTCTTACTCTGGTG
Organism: Podargus strigoides; assembly: GCA_028020825.1. Lineage (NCBI taxonomy): Eukaryota > Metazoa > Chordata > Aves > Caprimulgiformes > Podargidae > Podargus > Podargus strigoides. Next base: position 4,373,508 of record CM051643.1, read on the forward strand.
AAAAGGCAGAACTTTGCTCCTTTCTTTAGAGGGTCAATTTGTAGTATTCCTTACAGGATTTAGAGATTACCTGTTGTTATGTCTGTATTTTCATCATAATCTTTAGGTGCATTGTAATGGTGTGCTGCAAAGGAAGGAGATGAGTGTCTGCTGATGGTCTCTGTAGCTCCTCTAAGCTAGAGTGTTCAGTCTCTGCAACATACACCCAGAAAAGTGAAAACGTAGTCTAGAAATCTGTAGATGCAAGTACCTTACATTATGTTGATGTTAACAACCTGTTTTAGCTTCCATAATCATCATAGAACTGAACAGGAGCTCTATATACTGGGAATTTCTGAAAGCAGCTAGTTAGCATCCAGCTTCCAGTCGAAGCTGGAATAACCTGGCCTTACAAAGAACTAATGTTTCAATGAAAAGAGTAGCTAGGACCTCAGCCCAAGATAACAAAAATGGAGCTAAATACTTTGTTTTGACTGAGTCATGCAGAATATAACATGGTGGTGTAAATTTATTGTGACCTTGATTTACACTGTATCCTAAAGTGTGTTTGTTTGGGCTTGAATACTAAAGTGCATGTAAACATGCTGAAAGATTTCAGCTGGAAAAAATGTGACAGACTTTACAAAACAAAATAATAGCAATCCAGATGGACAAAACTGCTGCCAATTTCTCTACCTTAAGCTAAGAGAATAGAGGTCAAACTTCAGACCACAACAGTGTTAGTACTTGACATTAAATTTTACATTTCATAGAAGTGCTGTCTTCTCAGCCATTATCTTGATACTGATTAATAGTGAAATCCTTATTTAGGTTCAAGACTAAGATAGTGCAGTTAATACCTTGCAATGAATATGAGAGAATTCTCAATGTGTTATTTTCTTTGCATTCTAGATGAAATCAGTCAGAAATCAGCTCCTGCTCTATATAATCTGCCCTATCGATTGGTGTTTGCTGTTGCTTCAGAAGATTCTGTGCTTTTCTATGATACTGAGCAATCTTTCCCCTTTGGTTATGTTTCTAACATACATTATCACACCCTGAGTGACATTTCATGGTAGGTAATTGGTTTAGTGTTAAGATTTGTTGTGATGGAAATGTCCTTATTACATGTTGAAGTACTGCACATCTTGTGTCTTGCTTTATTTTTATGTTTCATTTATGTCACGTGTGGTCAATGTCATTGCAGTGTCTGAACAGCAAGCTGCCTCTTTTTTTCCCTGTAAACTGGAGAATTATGGTTCTTTTATCTGTTGGGAAACAAGGTACAAGCACCCTGAGTACAAGGAGATGAGAAAGTTTTTATGAAAAATGTACTGATGTACTGGGTACCCATGAAAAGTACTCATTGTCCAGGCAGTGTAACTAGTAATAACAAAGTTATTTGGAAGTTTTGGAAGTCATCTCTCTGAGTTCAAATGTGTGTATCCTGGCTAAATTCTGCTTTATCTACACAATTCTGGGTAGTGGTTCTTTATGTATGGGATAAAGTAATTTATCTGACTTGATGCAAGGAGTCAGAACTGGAGCTGAAAATTGAACCCAAGCCTTGACATCAGGATACATGCCTCTGCTGGACAAGGCTTCTTCTCTTATGCCTTTCTGGACAGTATCGCTAAGCTGAGGACCACACGGAGGCCTCTTTTTCAAAAATTATAATTGATGCTCAGACACTGTGAAAACCATTGTGTGTCAGGATTAGGGGAGTAGGAGAGAGTAGAAAATAAAGTGGTTTTAATCAGTGATAGACACTATTTAGTGAAATGAGCACGGAGGGCCCATTCAGGTGAGCACCATGGTGATTCTGAGCATTGCCTCAATGTAGCACAAGGAGCACAGCCAGAGAGCTTGAACTAGTCTGAATGAGGAAAGTTCAGCAATGTTTCAGAAACCATGGCTGAAGATTTGTGTACCTGCAGTTGAACCATACTTTGTGCCTGCTCAAATGCATGCAGGTGCTGGCAGCACCGTATTACAGGTGGTCACAGGCAACACCAGAGAGATTAAATCAGATGTGAAGGCCAGGACTGAGTATCTTTTGTTCATTTGAATTGGATGTCTTTCACTTGACTGCAATTTTATTTAAATGTATACATGTACTTAGGGAAGGGAGGAAGAAAAGACAGCTACAGTATGTGTTATAGGGGGTGAGAGTATAAGAGAAACTCTAACCTTTCCTGTTAATGGAAAAAAAAAAAATATCACAAATAGGTCCAGCGATGGAGCCTTTCTTGCTATTGCTTCCACGGATGGATACTGTTCATTTGTTACCTTTGAGAAAGATGAACTGGGAATACCACTGAAGGAGAAGCCACAGATAAATGTCAGGACTTCTGGTGCAACAGAGAAAAAAGTGAAAAAGAGCCAGCCACACAAAGTCATTTCCCCAGGCTCTAGGCTGACAGAGGGGACTCCTCCTAGCAGGGTCTCCGATCCCAGCACTCCCACCTTCCAACCTAGAACACCCACAGCTGCTGGTAAGGATTTGCCTTCTGCACCTGTTGGCGTAAAAAATGTTCCAGTGTCATCCTCGGACGAGAGGAAAATTAGCCAGCCAACCAGCCAGAGCACTAAAGGAAACCAGCCGAGGAGGATTACTCTCAACACTTTACAAGCATGGAGCAAGACACCAAGGTGAGATTTATATTGCTGTTTCCAGTCATAAATACAAAGTCCAAGACAAGCTGTGCTTGTGCTGCATTTAAAGGGTTGGCATTTAGACATAAATTCCCAGGTCTGTGTCTTGATGGTAGCTGTCTTGACATGGAACTTTTTGTTTCAGTTGTACCTCAACTGAAAGGTTAAAATGTCTCCTGAATCCTAAATGTACAGCTTTTATATTTCTGTCTGAAATGTGAGGCAGTAGCAAAGTTTACCTGTTATGCCTTGTCCATATGGCAGAAAACAGTGTTTGTCTTCAGGTCCCATTTTCTGTACAGAAACGGTACCAGAGGCCTTTGCTATTTAACGACTCTTTAAAGACTATTTAGATATTCTTCTATTTAAGAAGACTATTTAAAGACTTTTCGGACAAGCAATATTTTAAGAAGTAAAGAATGTAAGTCTAGACAGGCCCTCAGTGTGTACAGTCACAGGTGTGGAACTTCATACATCAATTGAGGTTATTTCCTAAGGTGAAGATCTAGGTTTTTAGAAATTGCCAGTAATCCATGTATTGTAAAACAGGCTGCCATATAAGATCCTGAGCTGGTGTGCAGCAGTAAGAAGACAGGAATGTAATTAGAGATCTCGACAAAGAAGTCACCAAAACAAGGCTATTTTATAATAGCCTTATTATAACTTTTCATAGGAATGTTTTACTTGGTAGGTGGCTCAGGAGGAAGTGGTGAATGAGAAAGCAGAATAGTGGATACCGCAAAGAAAAGTCTTGAAGATGATGGCTTTCTACACACCAGTGCTCATCTATACTGGAACTAATAAGTTGAAGAGTTGTAGGTAGTTGAAGGTGACTGTTGTTGAGGTTAGTGGACCTCAAAAGGCAAAAGAATTCTCTAGAGTTTCATGAATCTAAAGTGTTAACATGGACAGAGCTTGGGATTTGTAAGCTCTTCCAGTGGAACTGGAAGCCCTGCCAGGTGCCAAGAAACAGTTTAAGATCCTTGCCTTTGCAAAATATTTGACCAAGTTACTGTGTTCTGAAGGTGAGTATCGAGCATTATGCCACATATAACAGATGGAAAAGTACTTTCTAGTGGAGAAGATCACTACTAGTATTTAAAGTACTTCTAAAAAATGTTCTATTTAACATATAACAAGAAGAAAAAATGCATAGTAAAATATATCTAAGCTACATTTAAATTAAACTACATTTACATTTAAACTGATTCTATCTGCAGTAAATCTGTAAATAAAGCATTTGTGGAAGTGATGACTTTAAAGCAATTTCACTGTTTCTGCTCTTTTAAAGGAGAGTAAACTTGATTCCACTGAAGCCAGATACACCAACCTCTGCATATATAGAAACAGTTCCTATACTTCCTTCCTCAGAACAGGAACATGGTAAGCTTTTGTGGCTCTTAATATCCAGCAAAGTCTTTTGCCTATCAGTTCTTTCTGTGATAGACTCAATGAATACAAGAGTTGTAAAGACCCTTGTACTTTCAACACGTCATTGTTTTAGATGCTGGACATTCAAACCAGGGTTGTTTGTATTGCATGGATTTTTTTTTTTTGGCAAGTGCTAAGTTGTTTGTGAATTCAGCAAACCAGTTTACTTTCTTGATCTGGAGTAATTTAGTTTAAATGATTTTCCTATCTGCCTGTTTCAGAGAGGCCATTACCATCTGATGACAGTCTTCAAAATCCCCCACCATCGAAACGTCCTAGAACTGAGGAAATGTCTCTTTCTGCATCTGCTGAAGATCCTGTCAGCTGTGATTCAAACAAAGAAAGGTTAAACTCTTAGACTCTTCACTGAAGGCAATGCAGCTGTATCTGAGAGTGCTTTTTTTTTTTTATTGCGAATGTTAAAGCCTCAATTCCTGATTAAAATACCATATGCATATTTGACATAGTGCTGTGAAGAAAGAAGTTGACAGTAGAAGACACACAGGTTTCAGGAATTAGCTTTGCAGAAGAGGAAATAGTTGGGAAGAGACTTCTAAGTGCCCTTTCTACTTCTTGAAGACAGCATTCTTCAGGAAATACCACAGCTTAAGAAAATCTGGGTATCAAAAAGCCACACAGTAACCTAAGAGTTCTCCATCAAAGTCCTTAAGTTGGTGTTTATAAAGTATTATGTCTTCCAGAAACCTGTCTGGAAAAAAAAAAATAGAATTTCTAAGGACTTAATCATAATGATTTGATGTGATTTAAGACCCAAAAAAAAGTTTAATTCAAGCATCTTGGCTTACATGTTTCGCAGTGTGCAAAATAATTCATACTCTCCAGTACATGTGGAATGGAAGCTGATGTTGACATGCTCTGAATAGAGTAGCATACAACATGACTGATAAAATTGAAACAGAAATCAGAACTTGTAACTGCAAGAAACAAGAAAGCAAAAGGAAGAAATCCTCTGAAGACCTATTAAGCATTAAAGAGCAGAATAAAGTTCTTAATTGTTCCATTTCTGTATTTTAAAAAAATGCAGACATGAGATTTTCCTGCAGGATTTGAGTGTATTCGTTAGAAGTTTCCTCCTCTTCATTTTTCCAAATCTTAAATCCCTTAGCCAATAAAATATAATACAATACCAGTGTATATTAAACTTCTAAAAGTTTGTTTCTTTTTGTTATTTAATACTTGCTGTGTAATGGAACTAAGACCTCCAGATTGAAAACAATGAGACCAAAATATTTGAAAATCACTACACTCGATTTTCAGTGGTGTGCAGACAGCCTCCAGAAATAGAATGCTCAGTATTCTGGGCTTGTTCACTTCATTTGCTTTAACATCAGGTACTTTTTTAAAAAAAGTAAGATAATTTTTATGTGAATAGTCATTCTAGCTGATAATAGCATGTAGAAGTTTTAAACAGAATTTTCTCTTGTGATTTAGCCTATTCATCTTTCATTTCAAGTTCCATGACACACAGGAGGTTAAAGCTGCAATTCAAATTAAAGCTCTTTGGCTTTCATTCTTCCCTGGATTTGGTTGGTTTTGAGGTGTGCAATTTACTTAGTATTTGCTTTTTGTCAGTTTCTAAGGAAGTGGGCTAATACTTTAGAAAAGCAAAAATACAAATGTTTCAGAAGTGATTCATTAAAATATCATCAGGAGGAAATATTAACAAACACCTATGACAGTGTTTCAAGCAAATGAATTATATTGCTTACAGTTCAATTTCAACAGAAGTTACTAAGCAAAGAGTTGTAGGCAACTAACTGTACCTTTGCTTTTAGCCACTGAGATGAGAATGGAGCTTCATTAGACTTACCCAAACCTGAGTTTTCTTCTAGTGAGGAATATAAAGACATAATTACTGAGCAAAGCTGCATGTAAAACTGTTTTCCCCGCAGCAGTTTATAGAGATATCTAAATTAAAGTTTGTATAGCTATCTGAATTGATAGCTAACACAAGTATTTGTAACTAACATGCATTGCTCAACTTGCTATTTTATGTTTTGTCCAGTCTGAATTACAAGAATACTCATGTTTCATCTTTCTGTGGGCCAGTGACCCACTTAGTACAGTACTGCAGTATTTTGTTTTCTGCACTGCAAAAGGTCCTTTGAATTCAAACTTACCCTTTTAAATACTAATTGCAAAGCTATCCTGATAGGTAAATTTTAAATATTTTATTTTATTTTTTATACAATGTAAATTACTCTTTCTGTTGAAGACTCATAGATCAGATGTTTTATTTTAGTGTTACTGGCATATCTGGTCTCTGTGATCTTCAGTCTTGAGATGCAATTAATTGCCAGAGTATTTATCTTCATTTCATACCGTAACCATTCAGGTGGCATCCACATTTGTTTGTATGGTTGCTTAGCTTATTTTTGCTCTGCCTCGCAATCTAATTGGAGCTGTAAGTTTAATGTGGCTTCCACCTGGAGATTATTTCCACATCATAGTATCTGTCAGAATGCTCTACCTGGTATTTCATCTTTCCTAGTAGGACTTTTTCTTTCCTTCTGGTTGTCTCTGGCCACTATGATTTGCTGCTTCGCTTCTCTGTTTATTCTGTTACTTACCTCTTTGTTGTCAAATTTATACAGCACTAGGTTTTTAATATTTTTCTATAAATGGATGCCATTGTTCTTGTAATAAATTACTACCTTTAACACTTTGACAGTCAGAAGTGTAGGTTCCTGGGTTTTGTGATCCCTATTTGTCTCCAAAGGGGCCATCCCCACATAATGTTCATACTTAAGATATTGAAAACTGTTCTCATGCTGTTTATGGAAAGTGGGTTCATGTTTTGTTCTCAGTCATGCACTACACTCTGCTCAAACACAGAATGTGCCCAGTAAACATCTCTGTGGACTGTGTCTCAGAGTTCAGGTTACAGGCAATTGATCCTTTCCCTTTTCCAGATTGGTTTTCTTGCATGTCTTACATGTACTTCTTTGGCTTTTAAAAGGTCATCTTTATGTCCCAGTTCTGCATACTTTCTTATATAAGTATGTGTCTGTATGTATGTGTAATCATTTCTCAATGTCAGAAAAATGGTTTGTTTGTTACCTTAAGCCAGGTGCCTCTTTTCATAAGTTCAGTGAAGGGTTGAAAAAGCCCAGGCTGCAGAAGCATAGATGCCATGAGACTTCTGTGTAAAAACAAAGTGCAGAGCGACCACTGGATGTCACTCTTCTAGCAGGATTCCTCCCTGGGCTATGGGGGAAAAAATGCTACTGGCAGCAGGATGGGGAAAGAAAACAGTTTTCTTTTTAAAAACAAGTTGTAGGTGAATCTATATAGTACATTATCACCAAATAAATTGTCTCCATTGTTTCTACAAGCTTCCTTCTAAGAAGACAGGGTTTGTTTTCTTATGGAAATACATTTTATAATTGACTAGAGAAAGTGTCCATACCATGTGATAATCTTTCTCTGTTGGGAGATGTAAAATGATAAACCCCAAATGCCACATGCAGCCCTAAACTTTCCAAGAATGTCTTAAGCATAATTTCTGTTGAAAAGCTCTTTGTAGAGGTAATGGGAGGGATCTGAAGGGCATGTGGACCATCTGATTAGTGTACACTCCAGCCAGCTTTCGACTGTCTTGCCATGAGTTCCCAAGTTGTGAAAAACAGGTACACAAAGGATTTAAACATCCAGGAACTGCTACTGCCACCACCAGTGCTAACACGTGCTGCTCAGGGTGGGAGCTGGCAAAAAAGAAGAGAAAAATGGTTGCGTGCCGTGCCCACAAGTCAGGTACCAGTTAGTGATGTGTGTCCATGTAACAATACCATCTTATCTGTCTTAATCTGTTTTAAAAGGTTGCAGTGCCATGTTATTTGTCTTCCAGCCCATTAAAAGGAAATGGAAGAGATGAGGACAGAGTCACACAAAGCTGCTGGTGTGCAGGAGTGGCCATAGAAGGCGACAGGTGTAAGGGCAATATGCATGCAGTCCTCATGCATCAAACATCTTCTGTGCAAGAGCAAGAAGTGTGTCAATTTTTATTCCTGTCTGGAAAGGTATTTCTTGCTGCTTCCACCGTGTGTCAGGCTGGTGCTGCCCAGTCAATGATCTGTCTTTTCCATTGTTCAGTTATTGCGAATCAAAATCACTAGGATTTCTTGCTTCTCAACAAGAATATATGCAGACATACCAACTTAAACCCAAAATACTTCTGTGAGCCACTGAACTATCGGGGCTTTATTTCGTATAGATAAATAGCTAATTGCACGGGTGGTTTCAAATAGATTTTGCATCTTTGTAGACAGAGGAGGATTCACAACTGTCTTCTGAAAAGACTTTCTAGTGTGTAATAATGGTTAATTTTTAGACAGCTAGACATCATGCTGCCTGTACTATAGATACTAGTTTTAATTTTTCTTCCATGCAGCTACCTGTATTAATACATCTTGTGATTATTTCACCACTGCCTTTTTTTCAATACTTGGTTGGTATTTGCCTATGGATTCAAAAGGGAATCTCTCTATTTTGTATGCACATGCTGTATGTTTACATGGACTTCATTTTTTATAAAGAAAAACAGGCTTAAAACTATATTGTATGTGTGTTTTCTGCTATAGCAGTTGCAGGCTTATGAAGAAGAGGCAGACTGAAGTTATATAATAACAGGATTTGCTATATGAAATGTTTTCACACTTCTCTCTTCTTCATGATACTGTAAATTATTTTTCTGTTGCAGTTATAGAATCATAGAATAACCTTGGTTGGAAAAGATTTCTAAGATTATCAAGTCTAACAACCTGGCACTGCCAAGTCACCACTAATCCGTCATCACTTGTAGATCATTGCTGCATGGCAATAGCAAATTTCATTGTGGAATTTATGTAGACGAATTAGTATTACAAGCACATGAAACTGGAGAGAGGTCATTCTCAAACATCAAGGGCCAGATTTTCAGAAGTACTAAATGCTTGTGGGGGGTTGGAATAGATGATTTTTAAAGGCCCCTCCCAACCCAAACCATTCTATGATTCTCTGATAGGTAGAGGCTGAGGACTGAAATGTGAGCAGTACTGTTTTGTCAGTGTCTAAAAAACTCTTGCAAACAGGAGATACATCTCTTTAATGTGAAGAATGATATGGAAACAATGGTTGTTTTACCAGTCCATTTCTAACTGACCTTGTAGGTCAATGAGAGACCTCTTTGCCTCACGAGAGATGGGAAAGGGCCTTAATTGTTGAAGAGTGCAGTTGGAAATGGAGATAGTTGGGAGAGGAAAAGTCACAAGTGTGGATTAAGTTTTTTGAGCTAGGGTGTAGAAAAAGATTTGAGGGTTGGTACCTGAAGGAGAAGAAATGCATTTTGGAAAAAGAAGTGGATGGGAAGCTGAGAGTACGGAAAGCCTGATTAGTGGTAAGTGACAAGGATGGGGTTTGGTGTCATAAGGAGCTGCTGAGCAGCGCTCAGCCTAGTGATGATCCTTCTTAGCCAAGAGCACGTAGTTTTCCAGGTTGAGTTATAGTTGTATTATTGCTTCCCCCCACCCTGCACCTCTGTAGTGCGAAGGTTCTTTTCTTGCTGCAAACTCTCAATTTTGCAGCCTCCTGCCAGCTGATGACAGTATTCAGGGAATGCTGTCAAATTAAGCAGAAACTCACCTCTACGCTGGACTTATGTCTACTTAAAGGCATTTCTTATCATCCTTTTTATTTGTTTTTCTAAGAAGTTACTGTTTTTTGTTCCTTTCCACCTGTTGAACAAGAAAACTTGAGAATAGGTTTCTACAGCAAGGAGTTCTTTCAGGAGGAAAATACAACAGGCTGACTTGAATCAAGAGGTCTCCTCCGTGCTGCCAGCTGTGAAACGGAGCACAGCCTCTCCTCTACTCAGCAGCTGCATGTCAGGCAAATCTGAAGGCTTGTCTGGTGGGAGGTGGCACTGCAGACCCTAAGCAATTGACCTTAGATTAGCCAGCGTCCCGGGTTGAGGTGACACATACCCCCAGGTTGCAGGAGAACGTAAGACTTGCTGCGCACACATCCAGCAAGCAGGCAGAGGTCCTGGCAGCCTTAATGGAGAAACTGATGTGAATTTTGGTATGGAGGAAAGTCTACCAGGCAAAGAGCATTCAAGGTGCAAGACTACTACGTTCACCAGGTATTTTTGCCTGCTCCCCACCTCATTCCAGACAAGCCTGCTCAGGGCATCTCTCAGCCCTTCCTTGGCAGCACTTACACTGCCAATAAGCTCTGAAGCAAAATCCCCACATTTGGTACCAATTATCATTCTCCCTGACTAGCCCAGAGCCTCACCACATAGCAGGTCTGTTCTTCCTCACATGCAGAGTTTTGGGGCGCTGCCATTCTCTCAATGTTGTTCCTTCAGGGAGCTGGCAGAGCTGCTCGTTGCAGAGAGACAGTTTGTAGGTGCTAAGGTTGCCCTGACCTGGCTGCTCAGGCCATTACCAAGTGGCCTTTTCTCTGCCACTGCTCTTTCTGCCCTCCTTCTTTCCTCTGCCGTGCATGAGAAGGTTTTTCCGTGCGGTCTAATCTTTCTGCATCCCCTGGAGCCTCACTGCCTCCCTCCGGCCGGTGTGTCCTGCCCCTGCTGCCCCAGTGCCCATGCTGCAGGTGCTCAAACACAGGCAGAAGATCTGGGAGGTGCAAACAGGGAGCAGTTATGTTTTTCCCCTGTGACTCCCTTTCATGTCTGCCAAACCAGCGTACACTGCTGTTTTTCTTGAGCCTGACAGCCACATCCAAGCCAAGCGATATTGCTGAGAATGGGGGTGGTTATTCCCCCAGCTGAAAGCCCCAGAAAGCCATGGCCCTGAGGCCTCTTGGCCTGCAACCCGAGAGGTTTTGCCTCTTAGAGCATGAATAATTAAAAAGGTTCACAGATTTCTTTCTGTCTGGAAGCTGGTCATAAATTGGGGCTTACCCAGGGACTGTGAAAACCCGATCCTGGTGCTCTTGAAAGGAGAAGAACCTGTTTTTGTCTTTTAACAGGAGAGCTGTTGGGATCTTTTCTGTATGGACTGATTGGTGGTTAACTCCCCAAAGTCTCGGTGGTTGGAGTTTCTTTGCACTCCACAGTTATTTAAAATTGGCTGTCTGCAGCGACATTAGGTTCATTCGATTCAAGTACACGTACACACACATACATCCTCTTGCCGACTATGCAGATGTCCTTCTTTAATATTGGCCATTAAAAATGGTTTTCTTGCTATGAGTTACATTAACCAGGAAATCTTAATTTTGAAGGGCCTTATTTCTCTGACATTCTGCTGTAGGTTCTTCCCTCGCATGATGTCATTCTTAGGCACAACGATGATGATGATAAATAATATCAGGTTTTGTCTCAGGATAAACTTCTCCTGTGTATTTAACCAGCAAAAGTAAATAAATAAGCTGGGCAGGCATTTTTGTTTTGATTTCAGCAAAGCTGAAATAAAGACTTCTTTAATGTTATTTTCTAAGGGAAATGGAAATAGGCCAGATTGAAACAGGAATGGCCATGGCTATCTGTGTGATCTTAGTCTGCTTAGTTGAACTGGTTTTAAATGGTGGTTTGAGCTAAATCACTGAGTGCTGCCTCTTGCATACCCGGAGCTGCAGGAGCCTTGTGGGTGTTTTTGTTTTCCCTTTTCCTGGCACCAGTGGGGCTTTCACCAGCTGGATATACTTACAAATAAATAGCAGAGCAGGAGAGAAGGTATGGATTTACTCTCCACGCAGAAGAGAAATAATATGTTGGCTGTATGCTCCGATATTTTAAACTTGAGCCTTGACCCCTTGAAAATGCTGCATCTCTGCAGTATGATCAATTATTACAAGAAGGCAATGTCTGGAGCCAGCAACAAGCTAAATCAGTGTTTCTTGCTTGTATATGCAGTAATAACACAAAAGTTTTCTGCTGCAATATTTTGTCTAGATAAAAGCATGTGGGATTTAGAGCAAACAGGCATTGCAGTATATCTCTTAGAATGGTGAATCCTTTGTAACGGGAAACTGTGTTTGTGTGTGTGTATAAAACGATTGCACTTTGTACCTAGATAGTACAATCAAGAAAGTTGGAGTACCTTGCAAATTCCTGGTATGTATTAGTTGCTGGAGTAGGTACTAGTAGTAAATACACTGTATTTCACTCACTGGATTCCTGTAAATAAGGAAGCAATTTTCAAAATGGCATTGGAAGTTTACAACAACTTAGGAGTATTGTCAAGTATATTCATGCTTTCTATTTCCCCAAAACTTCCAAATTTAAGTCCTGTTATTTATATTAATTCCTGCCAGGAGCTGAGATGTCTTAGCATGTGACAGGATTTGACCTCCTTTGTGGTAGCTGTAATAGAAATAATTTTTAATTTGCTAACAAAGCAAAATCCAACTCTTTTCATGCAGACTGTGGAAGTTTCTTTCCTTGTATGTTTTTTAGTGAGTTTAGAAGAGCTTCTGATAGTGCAGAGAATGGAGTGGGAGGGGAATGAGAGAGAGAGAAAATATAATAAAATTACTGAAAATAATAAATTGTCGTAGCAGTCACAAGATAAAGAAATTCAGAGGTTTGAATGTTAAAACTTTACTTACACACCATTTCAAATATAAAGGGCATCTAAACTGACTGGTTGTCCTTTTTTCTTCCTTCCTGCTTTCTGTAGTAAGAGGTGATTTTCACTTGTACAGCTTCTGGTTGGAAAACTCAAGATTAATTTTGGAGTGAATTCTTAAATATGAGCTATGGATCCATGAGGGTAAGGGTCACAGTGGAAGGGGTAATACACCCTTATCTATTGTACATGCATTCTTGCTACATAAATTGCTACTGTAGCAAAGAGACAATTGTATTTTATAAGAGTAAAAAATGACTTTAAATATTGCTTCTTAGTTTTAGCAGCAGAATTCAGCTGCAATCTGCTTTCTGGTGCTTAATAAATTCAGGGTCATGCCTGAGCATTTACTCAAAGTAACCACATGATGGCAATATTGCTAATCTTTAACTTTGTTAATTTAACCAACTTCCTAGCTCTGTTTTTGATTCAGAATAGGGTATGTAATTCTACTAGAATACTGAAGTTCTCTGATTTTTAGAGGAAATCTTTCTTCCGTGGTTTGACTATATACATGATACCTGTTGCATATATGGCCTATGTTTACATCCCTGATCTCATGGGGAAAAAAAAGTGCACTGCAATACCTCTTGATCTGTGACACCACATAGTCATAAATGTGCTGTACCATGTGTGTGGGTGATGCTGAGGCTTTGGAAATATGCATCAGCCATACAACGGGAGAGTAACAAAGAGAAGAAAGGAAGTATGAAGCAAAGATATTTTCTCTTTAACTGAGATCACAGAATTTTTTAATAGTCCATCATTTCTGATAAGCTTCATGGAGCAATTAACTTTATTAATTGCATCAAAAAGGTATTTTCATTCTCTGTGTTAAAAAATGTGCAAGGCTTAGGATGTACCCCCTACACTACCTGGCCAGAGGTGATCTCTGCAACCCCCCACAGCCCACCACAGTGTCAGGGCCTGCTTCAGACCGTCCCCCAAATGACTGTCAAACACTGGTGCCTTCAGAGCCCCCAGCACGAGTGAGAGTGATGTAGAAAGGCTTGTGGCATTAGCTTCAGAGGAGGACTGGGGAAAAAAAGAAGACACCTGTGGCCCGGGAAAGGGAGGTTCTTGCATGACTGAAGACATGTCCGAGAGAGCATTCCAGCTTAAAGGGCTGGTTACTGAAGAAAGGGGTGTAGAGAAAAGCAGACTGAGCCAGCAGTGGTAATACTGAGATGACAGCAGCAGGGATGTGTGGAGGTAACCTTGGTTCTGCCCAGAAAACTATGACACTGAAATCAAACCACTTGTGAAACACTGTGTGTCTCAGCTCTACACAGGCAGGTTTTTAACAGGCAGGAGGAGAAAATGCTAGTTTCCCTCTTTTTCCTTTTTTTTTTCCTTTTTCCTTATTTTTTACTTTTTTTTTTTCCTTTTATGAGCTGCAGTGGAACCTGTAAAAGGATTGTCCCTAGTGAGAACCAAGCAATTTCTGAAATGGTACAGCTATAAAACAGGAGAACGGGATCTGGCACCAGTGAAGGAGCTCAGCCGAGTTTAAGCAAGATCTTCATTAATGTCCTTAGATTCCCGTAGTGATAAATACAGGCAAGTTTTGGTGGAGTCTGGAGGAAAAATGTGTTCTTTTAGCCAAAGTAACTATCATCTTGACAAACATTTTGCTGGATTGTTATTTGAATGAATATTTAATGTAAAATATGCAACCTGCTCTAATAAGAGCACATTCATAATTTCTAGCATGCTAGCCCTGTCCAAAACTCACTTGGCTTTGCCCTGGGTAAGGGATACCTTAAGAAGGAAATGTTGGACTGCAGCTACACTTGGCTGAAGCACACAGTACAACATGAACAGCTGTGGAAGCCAGACTTACTGCAATAAGTGAGGCTGCTAAAGTCCTGAGATTACTTTGATTTTTTTTTTTAATGAAAAAGTCCAATATAGAGTTTATGACTTTTCATACAGTTATTTATTTTAGGAATAAGAGATCTGCCAAACACAGCAGGTAGTTAATACCCAATTCAGACTGCATTTAAATAGGAAAGGAGCTATTGGCTACATCCTTTGGGACACTGTGATTAACCTACAGGGAACTGTAGGTGGGTTTTTCCACATACAGTTGTGCAGAAACGTGAGTTGGAGTTGGCTCCCAGTGAATATCTTGAAGTTTAAATTAGATGTAGCAGATAATTCAGCTCATCCTCTGCTGAAATACTCCTTTCATTTGGACACAGAAGATGTGCCCGCTGTAGATGGCATTGAGCTGGGGTACAAATTCAATCCCTGCCTCTGTACCAGACATAGGGTGTGTTATACCTACTCAGAAATAAGTGTCATGGTGCTCTGCCACCATCTGGTGTCTGAGATGCACATGGGTGCTTGGTGTGAACTACAGCTTTCAAGCATGATTCTTCATGAATATCCCAGGCCAGGCAGATGTTGTTTGTGACCAGGTCCACAGGCACTGCGTCTGGCCCCTGCTGTGGAGAGTCAGCTCTGGCCTCTCAGGCTGATTTGGGGGATGACAGGGTTCTGTCACAAACCTGCTTCGTCATCTCCCCTGCACTGCAAGGGGATGGGTGTCATTGGTTAGTGCTGAACAGGCTGGTCACTTTTTAAAACCCCACTAGTGAACTTGCCAGCATTCACCTAACTTTCGTCTTTGCTCGGTACTCACCATAAAAAAGCAGGGATAACAATCCTCACATCCCTCCTGAGGGTGCTCTGAGACTCAATCCATCAGTGCTTGTGAGACTACCAGTGATGTGGGCCACAAATATCCCTGTAGATACCTCAGGATGGAATAATACCTTCCATATTCCTAGTATCTCACAGGATTCCTGGGGTTAATAAGTTGAATGCTTACAGTGCAGATGTTGTGTACAAATGTAGCAGCCATTAGACATTTATTAATATAATGCAATAGATATCTATGCTAGACCTCTTGTTAGGTAGAGCACTGGAGCTATTCGCTGCAGATGTGACAACCCATTCAACAGGGCTTCTTAAGAGTTTTTCTAATCGAAGATCACTGTTCAGTTCTTATCACAGGAGCTCATTTGTTTCTACTCTATATTGGACTCAATCTGCAAAATTTTTTATTCCTTGTCTTTCCTTTGTAATAGTGGTTATAACTGTCAGAGAGATGGGTTGAATGAGTCTGGCAAAGTTTGAAGTCTCTTGATGGACAGATGTGTTTCAAAGCCTACAGACAAATCCAGATATAAGGGTATGGTGACAGTAAATTTAAGGCATATTATCAAGAAGTTTAAGCTATGTTCTGTATTTTGCTGATCTTTTGTTTATAAAGACAGAGAGCAAGCTACCCATGGTGTAAAAAAGTTAAGATTATTAGCTTGACCCTCTTTGATGTCTTGAACCATCAGAAGAGAGAATATTTCTAAAGAGGACATAAGGATCTCTTTATTCAGGCTTCCCTCAGAAACTTCAAATCTGCTTATGCTGAGTTTTGTTCTTTAATAAAAGCTAAAATATCTCCATTGCAATCTTCAGCAATTGAATTAAATGTTCAACTGGTCACTGCTAGTTTGCAGAAGACAGATTAATTTTACATCTACTGAATCCTGTGGAAGAAACAGTTCAGAATGGCAGCTGCATCCATTTCCATCCATTTCCATTAGCCTCCCACTGGCAGTGCCAAACCTTCTGGCAAGACCAGCCCTTGATAGATGTGTATCACATATTAATAGCTTAATGGCAACGATTACTTTCTTTCCCCTCTCTCAACTGCCAACGAGGCAGTCTACTAATTTAAAAGAAAGAGAGGTAGAGGGGTCAGCTGCAAATCTCTGCTAGAAGGCAAGCGTAGTACTGTTTCCCAAAGTGGAAAAGACAAGCAAAACACTGTTAAAATGCAGCACAATTAGTCCATTGCTTCTTTCAAGCTTCTTTTAACCTGATCAGCACTGCAAGATGCTTGCCTGCTGTTCACAACAGGAAAAGGAAAGTTACAGTATTTGTGAATAGGATGTGGATGTAGAATAGGTGCTTCATTGGCAAAGAATAAAATAGTAACTCAAAAAAACCAATAAATCCAGAAGTTTTTGTCTTTAAAGAGTTTATTGTCTAGTTACTGTCTAGTTACTGATGTAATAACAGTAATTACTTCCCACTGCATGGGAAGACGAATACAAATTATCTAGGGAATGGAAGACTAAAAGATACAGAATGAAGGTGGAGCTTCATAGTATATTTTTCTTAGAATTGTCTCTTGTTCATTAATGTTTCAAAATGCAGTAGTAGCTTCCTGCAAGCATGCAGTCAACCACATGATTTCATATAGGTCATACATTTTCAGCGTTCACAATTTGATATCTGAGTGTCAACCATAAATAAAGGAACAAATGCTAGTGTTAACCCTGGTCATGTCACATTGCTATATATGGATCAAAAATAATAATAATTAGTATGTGAAATGAGTTTGCAGCTAGTATGTTAAAAAGCTGTACAAACAGCACAGACCTTTTCTAAACGAGTAGTTATATCCAGTGTGCCAAATCAGTGAAAGAAGGTGCAGAGGAGCTGGAGAAATCAGGAGGGAACCAATTGCAAAACTGACCTTTTAAACCTATCTTCTTGTGCTTGTCATTGGTGAGCCATGTTTGGCATTTCCCTTGCATTATCTGATTATAAGTTTGGATGGTAAAATTAATAGGGGTTTTGGTGCTGTCTTTAGTAGCTAGTGGTACCATCAGTTGGTGTCTGAAAGATGCAGAAATGTAAGAAATTTTTAAGGTTGTCTTTTTTGTGAAATAGTCTTGACTGCAGCCAGGCAGAGAATGGTAATACTTCTTTCACAAACACAGATTTGGTGTAAGAACTTGCATTTTACATCATGCCAGTTTGAAGAAAGGAAAGGAACTTTATGTTACGTTCCAACAACTACTTTTTGGTCTCTTTCTTTCTGTACTGAGGTTCTTCATAGCTGACTTCAGCCATGCTGGCTAAGTAAGTGGAAGTTTCCATAACCTGTTTGAGTATTTTTTAACTTTTGTTCTTGTGTGGTCCCGTTTTTTCTGTTATTAACTAGATCAGGCCGAATCCTCAGCAAAACTATGGCAATGTCTTTGGCCAATAACCTGACAAATATCTCTCAACTCCCTTCTGTGCAATTTACTTTGTTGAATTTCTTACTGTGCAAATGTATGCTGTGTTTCTGTCAAGTCCTATCCATGCTCAGTCAGCGTTTCGACTTACGGTCATTAGATGCAAATGTAATGTCAACTAGTCAGTGGTGGTTACAAGCAAATATCTGAGCTGGTCCACTCAGACTAGGACTAGAGGACTGGATGGTTGTATGTTGTCATGATGCTACATCTTTGTAAAGCATATTTAGGATCGTGTCTCTGACCATTTCTTTCATTGTTTTTTCATCTTATTTTCCCAGTTTTGAGCAGCTGGCAAAGATCTCATTGCATTCTATTTCTCTACCTTGCCAGTGGTATGTTAGAAAGCTGGTGAAAACTTTTTGCCACTTTCTTTTCAGATGTATGTTGGTATTATTCTTGTAGTGGTTGTGGGGGCCATTTGCATAGATTTTGGTTTTTAAGCTATTTTGGAACATCTTTTAAGTTTTTCTTTGAGTTGTTTGATCCTTTGGGGTTTTCTTTTTCTCTTCCTTCATCTTTTATTTCCCCTAGGTGTACTATGTGACAGACAGAAATCATATACTGACTGGAAGCTTTTATATTTGTGGCAATTAGAGTAAGAAGAAACATCTAGTGAACTCAGCACTGTGATGTGTGGAAACAAGTCTAGCCAGTACTTCCTAAAACTGTTATTCCGTGCTCAGCCCACTTTCAGGTTTTGGCAGACAAATTCCCACCTACTTCCTAATCCCTGTTGCTCATTTAGTGTGGCCATTAATTCCTCCCACTAGCAATGCCCTTCTGTCAAATCACTCCTGACACTATCCATTCCCTAAGAAAAATTAAGACCTTTTCTTCCCTGTTTGAAAAGTTCTTTTAATACTCCCTCAAGTTTTGTGTTTAAAACTTCAATTGTCAAGTAAGAAAATGGAAAAGGCTCTTCTGGTTTACTGAGTCCAGCTCCCTTTGTCCAAGGGAGCGACATGCCATTATGCATTTCATTAAGCGACCACACTCCATTTTAATATCCATTTTATTTCTTGCCCTTGCTAGTCTTATCAGAAGACTAGTCCAGATATTCATTATCTGATAACAGCAAACATTTTAATTTTAAGTAAGACTTCTTTCTGGCTAGTTTTTCTCTTTTGCAAGTATTACCTCTCTACATTCTTGTAAGGAAAGCCTAACCTTACTGTATTTCTTGATCTTCCTTTATTAGGAAAAGAAAAAAAAAAAAGCTCTCAAATAGTTGCTATGCTTGTGCAAATAATTGAGAATGATACAAACATTAGAAAATTTAGAAAAAAGCTTAAACACATGATCCTCCAACAGAAACCCAATGAAATATAATAGCTTTTGCACCGAGTCATTTTTACATTGGTTGTGTTACTGAAGGACAAGGTTTCTAAAGAAGATCTTGAAGACTTTACAACCCTGGTACAAAATGACCCGTAACATCTCATTTCACACACAAAGGATTTGTGAGAAAGTTCAGCAAAAAAGAGAATATCCAATTTACAGGTGCCCAGAAAGCCTGCCGTTATAAATTACAAAACAATCATTCACATAGACAAGAATACACATTACAAAACCCAGTGCACCAAATCACTGACAGTTACTTTAAGGAAAATACAATGCACCATACACACATTGCCAGAAACATAATGAGCTTTTGGGTTTTATTTAGGACAATTCATTTTAAGACCCCAGCAAACTTAAACAACAAGCTCATTGTCTTTGGGTTTCATTACTGATGCCAGGACCAAGGAGAAGCTCTGGCTTGTGTGGCACAGGTCCCGTTGCAGCGAGCAGCCGGTACCTTTCCCTTGTGCTGCTGGGAATCTCTGACATACTGAAGTTTGCAGGCGTAATGGTGAAGATGACATTCATTTAGGAAGAGGCATTTCCAGTATGCTCAGGTCTGACTTAATTCTCAACATTTTCCCATGTCTGGCTTTCTCAGAGGGTGGAGGTTGAAGCACCTCACCCAGTCAGTTCTTGAGTTTTCGACAAGCTGTGGGTATCCCTGGGTGCCTTCTGACTCTCCCAATGGGAGCATATTTCCCTCTATGCCAACCGATGGCTGCTGTTCAAAGGTTTGCTAGTTTGGTCACACCTAGTGAATTGTGTGATGCTTCTTCCCTGCTCTGGACCATGCTGTTCCTACTGTAAAACAGTGTCATTACAAAAGGATGGTATTTACCATGCCACTCCTAATTTCAGGAGGATTTCACCAGGTACATGTCTGTATATTTGTTATGCTAATAACCAATTGCAGTTAAGTTTAAATTGTGCATTACTGGCCTCAGTGTTTCTGGCATGTGGCCCATAGACATCAGTGATCATGTTACTGGAATTATGAGTTTTCTCTCTGCTTCATTATATTGAAATAGCTGTGTAACATAACTTTTAAAACTCAATATACTCAAACCAAGAAAATCTGGGGTGGCAGGGGTGCAGCATCTGGGTTAGCATTTTCTACATCTAAATGTCTAGAGGCCTGTCTTTAGTAACCTGAAACACAACAATAATTTGTAGTCCATACTCGGCATGAACTGGTGTATAAGAGTACATGGTGATCAATTTATAGAAATTTTGTAAATCATCCTTAGGCATAATAGGGCTTCATTCATTTCAACTGTGAAAACTAAAGCTGGTAAAATACATAAATACAAATAAATGAATATATAAATACCTATATAAAATAAATTTAAAAAAACCCATAAAACAGCTTTGGAGAAATTTTTGAACATTTGTGTGTGCTCTTTTTTAGTTGTGTTCAGTGTGAAAAGAATCTCGAAATACACTGGGTTATTGGCAGTTAAAACAAGAATAAAAACCAGATGAAAACAACATATTCATATGTTAGGCAGTTAAAAAAACAGAACAATTGAGTCTAAAAAGCAAAAATTAATAGTTTTGGTGTTTTCTGTTTGGCTCTGGCCAAAATTCTGTCTGCCATAATGTTGCAGAATTGGGACTTATATACTTGCCAGACTGGCTGAGCAAGAGCAGCATAGCTAAATTGTACAAATAACTAAACAGCACTTGTCCTGGTTTCCCAGGAACAGCCCCCCAGCCCAGCCATGGCAGCAGGCCATGAGCACCCCCAGGGGTTAGCTGGGCGTTTCAGTCAGGGCAGCTGCCCCAAGCTGACTCACAGGTGTATCCCATAATACTGACATCAAGCTCATTGTAAAAGGAGGTAGTTCACTGAGGGTGGAGTTCTTCTTCCTAGGGCTCCTCTCTCTTGGCCTTCTGCTCCTCCTGCTGCTGATCCGAAGGACCAGGCTGAGTATAAGCTTGTATTCTTTATGTTGGTGTTTGTATTGGTTTTATTATTATTTCATTAAATCCATTTAAACTTCAGTCCACAGGGCTTCTTCCTCTTTTTTCCCCAGTTCCCCTTCTCAGCTGGGGAGGGGGCATTGGGTGATAGAGCAACTGCTGCAGTTTAGCCCTGGATGCATTAAAAAATGCTATGCAAATAGCTCTAATAAAAAACTCATAGGAGAGGAATACAAGTGAGAGATAGCCATAACAGATAAATCTACTACCTTCGTGCACTAATAATTGTATGTCTTTGTAAGAGTACTGGATTTTTTTCAGCCCAATTAAACTGAAATCTCCAACTGAAACCCACATTTTTTTTTTTTTTCTGCCTGTCTTGCATAATTTCAGACTTCTTTGCTATAAATTGAGCAGTATGTACTGCCCTCAGCAAGTTTAAAGGTAGAAGGGAAGCAAACTCATATGCTAAGCAACCTGAAGAGCCTGGAGCAGAGGAAATCAGTCACAAATGAAGGGCTATCATGGCTAGGAAATGAAAAACTTGAGGAATCAATGGAAAACATAAAGACAGAGACAAGAAACCATGTAATCCCCAGTACTGGAGTGAGTCCAGTCTCATGTTGCCTTTTAAATGCTCTCCTACTCTAGTCCTGACAGACAGGGCACAGCTCTGCAGGTAAATACAGTGACACTGCAGAGCTATGGAGATGAGGTGCTGCCACGTACCTCTTCCAGGAGACAGGGTTACAGGTGTGGTGTTGAGGACAATGCTTTCTCCAAAGCCCCTAGCTGGGAGCAGAAAGACAACATCTGCTTGGCTGAATCCCGCAGTTCACTGCAGCACATAATTGGGGCACAGTTCTCTCCAGACCGCCTACGCTGTCACTTAGGCAGAGCCACTAGCCCCAAGGAATCAAGGCAACCAAAATCTCTGGGATGCACCTTGCCTTCCCTCTCCCAGATATCAGGCAGACATTGGATTAGCAGCATCCACCACTTGCAGTAACAAAATTAGAAAGAAACAAAAATAAAATGCAACCTTAGTCTGCCTTTTACAGTTAGATGCGGGTCTGATTCATGAGATATACATGAGGTTTTGGAGCTGACAGTCCTGGCCTTGAGGCAGTGAGTCCACTGCATCTTCCAAGTGTGACCCTAACATCTTTATGCCTTCAGCAAACCTAACCTTTTAGTCAGGAGGTGGCCAGGCACATACAGCCCAACTATAAAGGGGCACAATGCTCTAGGGAGACCCCATAGAGGTCTTTTCCTTCAGTTCTCTCATACTTGCAATTTTTTTTTCCTTTGGTGTTTACTTTCAGATCCAGATGCAAAGGCCTGAGAGTTTCTGTCTGCAGCCAGACACTTTGGTACTCACAGGTGATTTCTTTGTTTCAGCTCACAACTTCTCTGCTGTGGGAAATGTGAGCTACGCACATACTTTTTTCACAGACTGGAGATCTTGGGTGTTTAACAGCTATTTTCTTTGTGCTGGCTTGCTGCCATCCCCCTTTTCCCCCATCTCCTAATTTATTAACATTTAACATTAATGTTAAATGTTGTGGAAGAAACTGTAACTCTATGATCCCTGGCTCATTACCAGCTTTAGAGGATGCTTCTGCCACGTTATCATCAGCCAACAAGCTAACAGGTTGTTTTCCCTAGGATGTAGCTGGTAGAAGACACTTACTTACACTAAGTTTTTACTGAAGTTTCCATGAGACAAATGCTACTCAACACCCTCATCAGCTGGA
This sequence comes from Podargus strigoides, assembly GCA_028020825.1. Lineage (NCBI taxonomy): Eukaryota > Metazoa > Chordata > Aves > Caprimulgiformes > Podargidae > Podargus > Podargus strigoides. The sequence goes on from CM051643.1 coordinate 4,396,287, forward strand.
AAATCCACCTTCTTTTCAAAGCACTAAAAACATCAGCAATTCTTTGCACAAGCAATTGTGTTCTGTTTTCCAAGGCTTATTAATGCTTCTTGACTTTTGCTCTCCTGCATTTTCTATATAATAAGTGCTTAGCCCTTTAAAATGTGAACAAATAAAACAAATAGGCAGCTCACTGCTAAGTGGAAGTGTAGGATTACTCTGTCAGCTTGCCCTTTTCTCACACTACGGGCCTGAGAGCAATTAAATGAAGCTGACATGCATTAGCAAGGCAGCCTAATTGAGCCTGAATTGGTAGGGAAGTGGCGATAGCCCAAGCCAGTATGGATTCAAGAGTACCCCCATTAGGGAGCATTGATCAATACCAGTGATTATGACATTTTAAAACTAAAATTGATTGTCCTTGACTGGAGTGGAAGGGAGGACTCACTCATACATGTGACCAGTTACAACTGCTCTGTTCAATATGAAACACTTTGTGAAATAGCCATTGCAAGTCTTTCCTTGTTGTCTCTCTTACAGGGGCAAAACTCCCATGACTTTGAGTCTCTTTGCTTTGGAGGTCTTTTAGTTAAAAGCTCTATAATAGACTTGGAAGTATTGACGATAATAATAAGCTTATGGGTGAAATTGTGACCTCACTGAAGTCAATGGAGCCAGAATTTCACCGTTTTGTATATCCACACACATATATGAAGTATATACATATGCTCTTAACAGATCAAATCTGCACATTTGATTCACTCTTTTTATTCACTCTACTTTCTAACAGTTTGCTTACCAAAGATATTTTAGGTGCGAGCTAATGAAATGAATGGATTTTCCTCATGCTTCCTTAAAGCATTTGAAATAAAATTGACAACCTTTTCCCTCAGGAAGCCTTTTTCAAAGGAAAAAAAGAGGGAGGTCAATATACCTTGTCGTTCTTCTCTGTGGAGCATTTTAAGCCCATTCAGATGTTTGAGTTTACGGAAAATGGTCTTAAAAACTGGCAGGTTTCTCAGTGGAGGAGGACACCTCATCAAGATCTACTGCCTGGGAGGGAGAGAGGGAGAAGAGGAGAAAGGGAGGTAACATGGCTTCAGCTGAGCTTCTCTGATTTATGCTTGGACACTAGATTCAGACATGTCTTCTGGTGTCATGGGCAGAGCAGGAAAGGATACTAATTAACCTGGGAATCAAGAGGAACAGGTGCCCATTTAGTGGTAAGAATAGGAAACGTGGATAATCAGAACACATGGGCTAAGCTATATTAATTTCTTAAGAAAACAAGTGAAAAATTGTATCTTTCTTTTATGCTGCACAGCAAAGGCATGCAAGGAAGAGATAATAGTTTTTACTAGATCAGCTATGGAGAAAAATAATGATAAATTTTCAGCTCTTCTTTAAGCTGCTCCTGGACCTCATGAAACTCCTTATCCCCGCTTATCTTTCTTACAGCCATCTTTGGGATATATGGCAAAGTAAATGGTAAATCAGCAGTAGATATTTACAGGTGGACACAGAATTTTCTTAATACACTGATGGGGAAAAAAACCTTAATTGTAGGAATGGTCTGATAACTTTTGATTTACACCAGCGAAACTTCTCATTCCTGAATTTAGTTAATTTCCTCATCTGTTTAGTCAGCTCAGACATATTTCTTGAAGATGTGGGTTAAGTTTTGCTATGGTTTATCAGTTACCTTACTCCAGTACTTGCACTAGGCCTTGTGGAAAAACAGAACAAAAATACAAACCAGCTCATGACCCAGAGAGTTTCTGTCTGCCCAGTGGCTCTATCTGGGTTTGTGACAGTGAAGAGCACAGTGCACCTCAGGTGCTGGTTTTTTTTGGTGCAGCTGTGCCCTTCTGTTGACCATCTGACTCCCTGCTGCCAAAAGGGGAAATCCTTGCTCGCTTACTCCTGTCCTTACTCCTTCTTTCCTGCTGCTCCTGCCCACCCAGGCATCCCTTTTGTGGCTTTCCTCATACCTTTCAGCTAGCTGGGTTAGCTAACTTCAGTGCCAGAAAATGATCCCGTTCTTTGATGTAGTTGTTTTCTGCCTTTTCAAGGAGTTAAACTGGTCCACAGAGAGGACCAAAGTGTAAAGTGGGAGCTGGGGCAGAAAGCAGGGGGTGGGAAATAGGATGTCACCACTTCAGTAGCAATGAGTTGCTGTATCAGCTCATGGATCATGGTGGAAGCTCAGCATAAGCCACAGTTGAAACCTGTGGTTCAGGTCTGCAGGGACATGAGCACTCTTGCTGTATCCTACATGTAACCTACCAGATTTAGGTCTAGTTGGTGACTTCAAGTCTGAGCAGCATTAAAGCTCACTGATGGATTATGTATTCCTCCAGCACCACAGTGTTTTGACTTCTGCTGTGCAGAACAGCAAGTTTGAACTTAATAGTTTCTTCGGGGCCTAAAATCAATGTTTTCTTGTACTTCAAGCCAAAAGGTAGATCACTTTTTCTACCTACCTGCTTTGTACCTGAGGAAGGTCTTGGTTTACCTCTGTGCCCACCTCCAACCTAGGCTTCTTCTCAATAGACTGGTCTCCTCTCACAGCCTGTTGGTTGGGTCTCTTTCCTGCAGATGAAGGGAGTTGGTGGGATACTGTTTTGCAAGGGAGCTCATGATTTTAATCCCACAGGCTCAGTGGTAACAGAATGGCACATTTTCTTTCTTTGGTCTATTAGCCCCTTTCTAGCAGCAGAATTAGAAGTGACTAAAGTATTCTCTTCATTTCTTTTGATGTCTATTTGGTTGTTCATGATGCCCTGAATCAGAGTTACACATCTGGCATATTCTGTGAGATAATATCAAGGCCTGCCATATTTTAGATGGCAAAATCCAAGGTCATTGGAGAACAGATAGTCCATCAGCCTAGGGAGGATGCCAAGGTGGGGAGCGGCATTCTTGACCTCATCCCATCCCCACATCGTGGTCCTGGTTAGATGCATCTTTGAAAGAGCTCCTTGCAGCCTCAGAAGCTGCCAGCCTCTCTGAGCCCTCATCCCTACCTCAGATGCTTCCATCTCTACCTGATCCTGCAGCAGAGTCTCCACTCTCTCCTGATGTTGCAGAACTAACCACAATATCCTCTTGCTGCCAAATCCTATCTTCCACCTGTCTGGGTGGCAGCAGGGGAGGAGCTCAGGTTATCAACACATATGTTGATCTGGGGTAGATGCAGCCAGACCTCTAAGGCTGCTAGAATGGATATGCTTTTTGTTTCAAATGGCAGCTTAAAGAAAGAAATAAAAATTTGTCAGTTTTAGCGTGGAATGAGATCCACTAGTTGATAGCCCCCTGTGAAATAAACCACTTCCCTCTCTTTATTGAGATCAGAGTACTTGCAGGTATTTTTGCAAGGAGTTTATAAATTGTTCTTACTACTGTCATCTATCCTGCTTGGCTGGGAATTTGTGCAGTAAGAATAACACTACACATAAGTATTCCCACTGCACAAACATCTTGGCAAGTGAATTAGTTTATCAGTGTGTAGCAAACACTACCTAATGAGACACAAGCCCGTTTCCTGCACTTGGACTTGTGTTCCAGTATTCATGGCTGTCCAAAGCCCTTGTTCAAAGTTGATATTCTAATCACTTGGCTAGATCTATTGTAACATAAATGCAGAAAAAAACCCTACGTAATTGACCAACTTCATGAGGCTACATTTCATCCTAAAAAGGCCTCCCAGAAAATCCATAAAGGACTATGAGCAGTTTGACTCCATCTTCTCTAAGAAGCCATTGCCAAAACAGTTTGTCCATTCCTTGCACCTCAGAGTCTGTTGTTAATGTGTTTGCAGCATCAGTGAAATTTCTGTACATTTTTTTTTCACATTATATATCATAGCTACAGTTAATAAAACTGTGATAAAGGTTATAATCAGTTGCTAGTGATGAGTCACCAAAGCCTGCTCCCACAGCTTTTTTGGTGGTGGTGGTCTCAGCAAATTGTTTAGAAATGCCATTTTGTTTTTTAAAAACAGTGATGATAATAACTTGCATCAGTGCTGAAAAATGCTCTGTCACAGTTCAAGCCAGTGTGAAGAAAATGGCTAAGCTGGTCAGCCACAGAAAGGAAGGTTCAGAGTAAAACCAGCGGAAATGTTGAAAGGATCCCAGCTCTAGAGGTGCTACCAGATGATAATGTAATTGCAAACTAGCTTTTTGCCAAATTAAGTATATAAAGTGTAGTTGCCTCGTAGTTCTTGGAAGCATTTTTGTTTAACCCTGTTAAATGTCAGTGTGTTGGTCTATATGTTGCTCTAGAGAGACCTATAGCTTTCTGGGGTTAACAGGAATCTAGTGCTTTTATTTTTTTGTCATGTTTTTATACAATAGTATATGTTGCACTGGACTTAACCATAACAGGAAATGGAGAGGGCTAGAGTTCTTTGTTCATTAGTTTGTTTTTTAACTGTTTGAACACATTGTGGAGTGATTGCATTTTGCAAGGATTTTAGAAGTAAATGTCTTGATTTTCTACTCCTCCTGACAGGCAGTGGTAACAGTCCGTGAGTGTCACCTCTGCTGACATTGAGGCTGTCTTGTGCACCGGAGCCTGGCTGAATGGAAGTTCCCCAGATGTCGCTGGAGTAGATGGAAATATTCTTACTAACCACATTCAGTCAGGATCCTAGGCAAAGCCACCAAGACTGAGCCTAAGAAATAAGTGCATTACATTACATGGTACTGGGGGATAGGATTCTATAAATTGTTTTTCTTATCTATATAATGCATAGATTGTACAGAATGCTAAATCTGTTATAGAGCTAAATGCCTATTCTGTGACAAATTCTGATACTTAATATTTTCTTTTTAAAAAAAAAAAAGTTTAACATCAAATGTCTGGCTTTGTTCTACTACTGACATTTCTAAAACCCCAGTTCTTATCCACCGAGATGGTTTGTTTCCATTATGATGCATCATCTGGTGTCAAAAATGTGCTAAAATTTTATTTTGATAAGGTCAAAACATTGTAGTATAACTTAGAATATTGGCTATTACAGACTGTCAAATAAATCTGTCATAACGCTATTGAAATTCATATTTCAAGCTAAACAAAAAGTTCAGTCAAAGAAAATCTAATACCTTGTCATAATGAAACATTCATGCATTATGGAAATGAGAAGCTTAGCAGGCAATCACTGCTGAAAATCACTGTTTCTCACCGTGAAGTTCTCTGTTTTAGGAAAAATGACGTCTTTTGTTGGAACACTGTTCAAATAGCAAGTTGCAGCCAGTTCCACATTAGTGCTTGTGATGGGACAGAAACTGCAAAACCAAACCATTATTTTTAGCCAAACTGCCTGTGAACTGCCTGCCTGCAAAACTCCAATGAAGAGTAGGCAGGTATGTGCCCTTTCTGGAGTATCACAGCCTCATTTGTATTTATTTTCCAGGTTTTGCAGCAAGCAGTTTTGTGTTCGTATTCTTTCTTTCTCTGGCAAGAAAGGAAAGGAAGAAATGAATAATGGTAAACTTTGTATTGTAACCCTTGTAAATTAAAAGTCAGCTTTCGTTTGTGCCATGCATAGAAATTATAAAGCAGCTGTGTCCCGCAGGCAAATCTTAGGGAACTCACACATAGTCATTTAATCTGTAGCCGCTATGGGAAGCAGATGTCAGGGAAGAAGCATGGTTTCCCTTGTAGACAGTTGGTGGTCTATAGGAGGGAGCAGTCCTTCTTACGCTGCTGGGCTGCGTCTGGCAAGGTGTCTCGTTCCCACGACACTGGCTTGACGTGCACAGCAGAGCGCCACCGAGGATTGTCAGAGATGCAGAGATGAAGCCAAGGTAAAGAGCTTGACCTATCTCGTACTTCATCCCACTGGGAAGCATGGGGTTGTAGAAATCTGTGATGACGTCGTTAGTGGTCCAAGAAACAGGTACCAGGCAAACGACACCGGCCAGGATGAAAACGATCCCCCCGGAGACTGCGATGGAGGCTTTGGCAGAAGTCCCCTTGGCACAGTGCGTGCACTTCATACCGATGACAGCAATCACGCATGCCAGCGCGGAAAGGACGCAGGAAATTACCATCATGGCACGGGCGGCTTGGAGGTCACGGGGCAGTGCCAGCTGGGAGCGGTGGACTTGGCACTGGTAGATGCCGGTGCTATGCCAGACGCACTCCATCCAAAGCCCTTTGATATAGGCCACAGCTGTTATAATATTGGTGCCTACATGTGCCATTCGCCACCAGTGTGGCAAAATAGTAGCAATTAATGTCCCAATTAGGCCGAGCAGGCTTAGAGAGAAGCCAAGTAACTGAACAGCCGAGCTTGCCATGTTAATGTTTGTCCTGCCTAGGTCTCTTAATAAAGCACCTCCGCTTGAATTCCTTCGGAAAACACAGGCTTTTCTTGGAAGATATGCAGCTGTTTTACTTTGACACCTTCTGCTCTCCTAATAAAAGGTAATTGAGGAAAAAAGGAGTTAATTATTACCCAAAAGCATTACCTCTCCCACCAGTAAGGTGCATTCCAAGTGCAGTTAGTACAATAATTAGCATAGTTATCGCTGTTAATCATACTTTTGTGGAAGTAATGGGAAAGTAAGCTTCCCTCTTCACTTATATAAACAGTCTTCTGTTGCCCACTGGGAAGAAAACTCAAGACAATTTATGAAATGGAAAAAAATATTTTAAATGCAAATATTCCTCTTCCCAGCAGACTATTCAAAAAACCAAACATGATTTCCTTTCTAAAGCAGAGAATTAGCTAGTGTTAACACTTGGAATGAATGAGATTTATGAAGTAAGGAACTGCAGGTTGCTTTACACAATTAAAACATTCCCAGAAGGTCATAGCAGGACTAGGAAAACAATAAGGGTATATTTGCTCAAAGTAGGGAGCAAAGAGAGTGATTTAAAACCTGTGGAAGAGGATAACACGTATTGGATTAAAGTTGCTTTCCTGACTTGACAGTATTTCTTGAGGTTGAGTTTTAATAAAACAACTCAAAGGGGAACAATTTTCATTAGCGTCTGTGGAGTTTCAGCTTATGATTTTAGGTCATGGGCAAAATGACAGCATGTGAAACCAGATGTACATCACGGAGCTTCTGAGGAGCAACACCTTCACAGTTTGGTCGCATATAAATTCTGCCTGAAAAACAAGGAACAGTAACTCTTCCTTCTGTATAAATCGCATATTAAGTGGCCTTTTCCAATGGCTGCCTTGCGAGGTCTGTTATACATCATGTATTTTGTGTGTGGGCAGAAACCTGATATTTTAATACATAAAATAACTGTTGCATCAAAATCCAACTTGGAATTCAGAAACAGAAACAAATTTAGGCTCCAATTCCGCGAAGACCCATGCATGTGCTGAACGCATGTTCATAGAAGAAAGCATAAGTGTTTGCAGGACTGGGCCTGCTAAGGCAAAGGAAGGGAAACCATCTGGCCAAAGTAATGAAGACCATTAGAACAACAAAATAATGCAGAGGGAGAAAAGCAAAAGCTGCATTATATTCCCCTTATCTCACTAATGAGACAGGAGTGCTTGAGGTGTGCATCAGTGCCGATATTTGTCTCCTGACCACGTCGCAGCATGCACCAGTCTCTGCATAACAGCAAGATGGAGCATCTCTGCTCAAAGCAACCAGAATCTGCCTTAGACGTGCCAAAAGAAAGGAAAAAATTGAAAAGCACACAGGGTTTATATGGGCTAGGCAGGATAGCAACGCAGGCTGAGAGTCTCGTACTTACACATGTTCCTTTTCTTCTGGTTGGAACGTGTCTGCTGTGCACAGACATAGGATGGGGAGGAATGTGATGTTGGACAGGATCTGCAGAGAAGTACCCAGCCCTCTGGCTGGAAGGGAAGAGAAAAACCAAAGATCGAATTTGCTTTAGTGTGGCTAGATGTAGGAGGGCATTTTCCTAGTGTTGGGGCTTTCTGGCCTGTCAGATACTCTGCACATAATGCTGAAATGAAAATAACTCTGTTTATGTGGTTGTTGAAGCAATATGCCTATTTTGCAAATGGTAAGAAATCAATGTTCCAGGTAGGTGCCATGGGTAAGTGCCTTCTCTCTATTCTGCCAAGGAAGACCAAGCTGTAGGTTTCTCTCTTTGTACCAGCTATCACAGAGTATTGCGGTATGAGAGGACACAGCTTAGGGCCAAACATAGAGGAGCACAGCAAAAGTAAGCAAATAGTTATCTCCAGCAGTAGTGAACACTTGATTTCTATTCCTGCCACATGCACTAGAAGTCCTCAACATGTGTTTGCCTTCCAGATTGTTTGAATTTGGCTCATAAACTAAGCATGAGGAAAATTAAGCAGTATTTTCCCTTTTTACATTACTGTTTGTTTCCTGTGAAGCATATCATTGTTGTATCTAAGCATGCCACACATGTTAGAGAAATTATCCTGCTAACACCTCTCCAGAATCAGGGAGATCTAGACATGACCTTGGGGCACAGCAGGAGGACAAGGGATCTACCCAGGTTGCACAGGAAATCTACAACCAAATTGGAAATGGAGCTCGGGTCTCCCAAACCCTAAATCCAGTACGCCTTTCATCCCCCTGATCTCTGCCTGGTCTGGTAGTCTCCCACTCCCTTAGCATTTTTTCCTGTGCAGTTAAGTGGAACCTGAGATTATACTCTACCCAATTACTCAGCCCGCACATTATATACACATATTGCACACCATGCAGAAGAGTGCTCTAGGTTACTCTTATGTGTTTGCAAATAGGCTTTCAAGGTCAGGCATCAGGCTTTGCAGCTAATCCCAGGGAGAACGGGATATAAAAGGTAAATGTGATTTACACCACAAGTCATGGGAAATGGACTCCCAGTTTAATGGAGGTCAGAATACTCTAGGGATTGGCAGCAGCTATTTTTAGATGTCATTAAGGTGTTATTTTTAAACATTAGCCATTAAGAGCCTTCTAATTTAAGAAAGCAGTGTTAATTAGACCCACTTGCTTGGCGTCATGTTTTCCATGTGCCTTTCTCAGCGAATGCCAGCTGCCCCTGGTGCTCAGTAACGCTTTAACCACTGTGGACCAGCCTTCCCCTCTGCTTGCAAGCAGCAAAACCAGCAGTAACTTAACACGTATATCTCCAAGAACATCAATGGCCTTGTTAAGATGTCTCACCTTACAGCTTTGTTCCTAACGGGTTAGGTGAGGAACATGACCACCACAGCGGGATTAGGTGAACAGTTGACTGGATATTTCTTGTGGGCTGACCTAATTAAACATAAGAATGAAAACAAGCCATTTTTTCTAGATAGATAGTGTTTGTTAATATTTTTTTTTTTGAAAGTAAGGATACCAGAGCCAGCCTTTGTAGGGCAGTGAAGATGGCAGCTGTCTGGGGTAAAATATGATGGAGGTTGGTAAAATGGCTGCTTACTTCTAAGGGGAGCCAGTAGTATTACTGTCCAGTACACAGTTTCCAGAGAAGGCAGAGATGGCTTTCTCAAACTGAGCACGCTGCTGCAATGGCTCATCTCTGCCTTTGCCTTGCTCAGCCAGACACCCACATCTTGGCTGCTGTGCAGTATGTGAGATGCAAGCTGCTTCTTTCAGGGGAAGCCCCTCTTAGTTGTGGTGGTGTCTGTTTGCTTCCCTTCCAGCAGCCACACTAGCAACCTCCTGGGCTCTTGTCCAAGCCCATTATCTCATACAAATCATTTTGTCTTCATCCTCACGGTGCAGTTTGGCTTGTACCGTTTAGAAATGTTGAGCTGGCTGAATTGAACCCCTGCAGCAGACCTGGTTTGCTGAGTGCTGTTACTTTGATGGCGTACATGAGGTGTTGGATCTCAGTGGCAAGGCCCTATAACTGGACCAAGAAAAGAGCAGGACAGCATGCATGTTTGGCCTTCATGACCCTCAAAGCCTATCTAAGCACTGACTGTGAAACTTTTGAATTTCCTTGCTCTGCCAGCTCATGCCAGCTTTATTTTTATGAGCACAAGGGTTGGAAATACTGCTTTTCCATACAAACTTTGGTCTTGCCTAATGCCTGTGCTGCATAGGAACAGCCATAGCTGGGATAAGTCCTAGGCTGTGCTTTCTGCTGGGCTGTATCATGGCTGCATTAGGCTTGGGAGACATGGCTCCAAAGTAAGTTCCAAATAAACAGCAGAAACTGATGTCACTCATCTGGGTATTTACCCAGGATTAAACGACAGATGCATGTTTTACTGCTGTCTCTTTCATTGTTTCTCATTTTACTGTTCCCCTACCCGTGTCGGTCTTATCCTTTTGTTCCTGCTCTTTCCAAGCCCTTTCTCCAGACCTGTGAATTGTTTCTTCTCGTGCAGACTGCAGCTGTGGTGTCTCTCATCCCCTGGGCTGCAGACAGTTCTGTCAATTAATTTTAATTCAGTGATTTCAGTATTTCTCTGTGCACCCTTACCAACCTATGTTTTCACTTCAGCCCCTCAAATTCTGCACCAATTCTCTCAAAAATGCCACAAGTCTGGCCATTTCATCTTCTTCATGAGGAGTACAAAGTGGCACAAGATGGTGATGTCCTTTACAGATACGCCTACGAGCTGCAGACCAATGGAGAGTCAGGTCTGAAGTACTCCCTGTTGTGAACCTCAGCTGAGCCAGGCCCTTAAGTATACACTCATTTTACATGCTTGCTTAATCTCACACAGCCTGAACGATTAAGGTTAGGTCCATCTTTCAGTGCCAGCTGGACCAGAGCTTTAAGCATGCTCAGGTAGTACATTTGCCAGGTGGCGAGTGAGGTTGCCCATTCCAAGACTGTGAGTTTGGCTGTTTCCTCTCCCTTGGCTCTCCCATTACTAACTCCTGCTGAAATGTTTTTAGGGGAAAAAAAAATTGGCTGGCACTTTGCACTTGGTAAGAAGAGATGCCTCCTTGTACGTGGGCGTGGGTGGGTAGATCTGAGGGGAAGTAAGCCCTGCCAGGCTCACAGCAAAATTCTTCTTCTTCTTTCCCCTCTTTATTTTTTTTAAAGAAGAGATTAGGAAATCAATAAAAGTTTGAAAGGCACATTGTAACCAACCCTGATTCTACACCTACTCCCACACCCTCTCTGTGAAACAAGTCCTCACGGCAAACTCACATTGATCACTGCAGTGCAGCTGCTGCTCTGCCAGATGTGCAGGAGGAGCCTTAACCCCTCCTCAGACCCACAAAGCCTCCAGCACTTTCCCCATGCAGCACTACTGGGTTGTAACTGGACTTGTGCTGCCTTGTTTTCTCCCTTTGCATGGATGGGATCCTTCTCACGAGCACCAGGGCAATATACCTTCACAGCTTTTCGAGTGTCTGTCTTGGCTGTGGGTGCTGTCAGCTGACAGTGGTACCACCATTCATTTCAAAGCTTGCTCCTGCCTCAGACCAGTCATGCATTAACTCCACATTAGAATTATCTCACTTTGAAATACACTCGAATGGACCCCCCATTTTTTTTTTTTCTGTCACAAAAGTATTATGCTTTTGGGAGTCTGTTATTTGGGGTTTTTCTAGAGGTGCAAACCACACAATTCATCTTCACCCTGAAATTACGTAGAAGTCAATAGACCTGGAAAAACTAAAAGCTCACAAAGAAAAAAGAACCAGGTCCACATTTTGACCCCACAGAGTTTTATTCCCCAAATTTTGGAATCTTGTCACCTCAGTCCTCCAGATAGCTAGTGGCTGAGGTAGGTACCATCAAAGAGAGGTTTGGATCACCACTGGGATGAATCACCCTCAAGGATTGCTACCTGCTTTTGGGGGTCAATAGGGACAGCTCAGAGGAGCAGGTCTCCTCGCTGAGGTGCTCCAGGTGGTGCCTGATCCCAGGCCACAGGGACAAGGTCTGCAACACAAAGCAGTTTACATGGTGTGAATAGGTAGTAGGGTTAAGGGAGGAAGGGACACTAACCTGAAGTGGTATGTATGTATATGTTTATATTTCCAAACTTGTACATGTAGATATTTCTGAAAATGTTCATCTCGACTTGACCTTTCAAAAGAGCCCTGTGGTTTTGAGCAGCTTGGATTTTGGATGCTTACCTTGAGGAACCTTTGAATGCCCAACTTTATGGTAGTCAGATTTAAGCTCTAAGAACTGGGAAACAAAATTATTTGTCGCATCTGTAACTGGGTCTCAATGTCCACCCATGAAATTCATGGTGTGGAAAAAAGAATGAAAAGACAAAATTATCTGAGAGCCAAATTGTGATTATATTAAAATGATTCATATGTTCAGGCAGAGGGATACAGGCATATAACAATTTGGCTGGCACATGAACAAAAGTTCTTGTGCTTGGACCACTTGCAGCTCACATGATCTCATTTTTTACAGAATGTAGCCAAGGTTATTAGTTTTGAATGATAATAAAAATCCACGATGTTGTAGGGGCTCCTCTATATAGAATAACATAGAGGAGGATATGATGAATGGTACATTTATTAAGTGTACTGTACATGCAATCTGGCTACTTATTTCTGCCCTTTATTTATATTATTAATGTCTTAAAAGAGCATTATAGCAAATATACACTATGAACCTTCATTTCTTTTCAGAAAGTCAATCCTTTCACTGAAATTGGTTTACTGAATCTAGGAGGTGTTTGTTTGCCTGTGGGACGCTGCTAGATGAGTCAGCTTAACATGCCAGAAATAATGGGCTCTTTTCTTACATGTTGACTGTGGCTTTAGAATAAACTCTGCTAGAGTTATTAGTACCTGTGTGAGGAATCTTAATTTGGATCTGTCTGCAAACACACAAACATCATGAAGTATTGTATATGTACATGATAAACCAGCCCTTTTTCCTTCAGAGTCCATCCTTTGTTCAGGCTGGAGGAATGGGTTTGATTCAGGTAAGTAAGATGAACAAGGCTGCTGTCAGGGGCGTTTTATCCATATTATTCCCAAAGCTCCTGAGGAGTGTTGGGCAAATCCAGGTGCCATATTTCATTTTCAGGGAGTGCCAAACATGACAAGCATAACAACTAAGAAGTTCAGTGGGAGACGGGATAAGGTAATGTGCTATGAAATACTCAGTGCTATGAAAATCAGGTACGTGGTTCCACTTGCCAAACGCTAAACACTGGGTGACCTTTCTGATCATTTTGGCTTTTCTTCTCCATGTGCAAAATGGAAATAATTTCAACTGAGGGTAAATTCATTGGTGTTTGAAACACTGATGTTTTACAGTCAGACCACAAAGCCATTGCTCTGAACTTAGTATAGCAATTTATTGACAGCTAGTATAGAGGGGAAAGGCAAGATAAGAGTTTATCTCAGTATTTATGCATGGCATTGGTATGCAAACAAAGTTGTGCAAAATAAGGAGGCAGGGGAACTGAAAATCTAGTTGTTTGTGTACCAGTGTCTTTATGGACCCTTTTCTTCCAGAATAAAAGTAGCCAACTCAACATCAGAAAGTCTCCCTGTAGCCCTGTGTTGGAAACAACCATATCCATTTTTGGAACACGATCTGCTGGAACCAGGGGAAGTCTGTGCGTAGGCTGGCCTTTTATCAGGCCCTCAGATTAAAAGGCCACCACATCTGCAGAAAGGGTTGCAGCAGGAATGACGCAGAACTTATGGGGGGCTCTGTGCCCTGGAGGATTCCTGTCTGCAAGTGTGAGCTGGTAAATTAATCGCTGCCCAGTCAGATTACAAAAGTCTAACGGCTAAATCAGAGTATTTATTGCCTAGGAATACCATGAGATGATGGAGCTATATTAGACCAAAGGTCAGAGTGTTTGGGCCAGGCTCTCAGCTGGCATAAATCCACGCACCAGCACTCAGTGAAGGGAATGGAGCTACTCCAATTTACAACACCACAGTATTTGGCTTCTGGGAGATTGGGAGGCAGAGAGGTTTTGAGCCTTGTCCCCCCATTCGCATGCGTGCAGCTTGCTGGCTACCTACTGTATCTGAGTTACTATAATTTATGACCAGAGACTGTTGTGCTTGCACAGCCTGCCGGTTGCATGAGTGTTTCCCTCCAGATTATTCTTGGGTGATTTTGCCCAGTCAGTTTTTAAATGACTTTTTAAAGCCTTGCAGTTTCTAACATTTCCTGTGGTGGACTGCTCTACAGCCTGCTACACTTTGCAGTTCAGAAATACACCCTGAGAGCCAAACTAAATTATCTTACTCTTTCTCCCAGCCATATTTCCATGAATCAGCCCAAACAAATTACCTTGTTAATGTGTATACCCTGCAAATACCTATTGAGAGTTATCGTACCTTCTTTATTACCCATGTCTCACCTGGTCTCTCTCCCTCTTCCCCTTCTGTCCCTCTGCTCTCATGCTATTTACATTACTCAATAGTGCTTAAAATAGTTTTCAGCCCAATTTAATCTCATCTTTGTTGCAAGGCTCTGTGATGTATTGCACTTTATGCTGTCTTTGCTCCTTCAGCCATTACATAAACTGATGTCAGAAAGGGATCATGCTACTCAGACTGGTACCAGCCCTCTCATTGCAAAAGCTTTGTGTTTATTGTGTTAGCCTATGATGCAGGTGGTTTCAGAAACACCTTCCAAATAGTTGAAGTGTTACTTTTTTAAAGACTGAAATCAAATTTACCGGGTTGCCAGCAGCGTAACCTGCTAGGTGTTTGCATCTTCCTCTCATTCCCAGGACTGCTGATGGCTTTCCAGAGGCAATGGCTGGCAACACAGCCAACCCTCCCCACCTGACCCCCCACCTCCAGGCTCAGTCCCGGGGGTGTTAGCAGTCCCACATGGAGAGGTCGGTGCTCTCTCACTGAAAGATCTAAGGGAGAAAATATGCGCCAGCGCAAAACCTGAAATAAGATCTGGGCTGCCATGCTTCACTCAGCAGCCACAAAGTGGAGGGAGAAGGGGGAAGGGGAAGGGCATTTGGGGGATCTGAGCTAAGCTGCATGGAGTCAGTGGGACGTCTCCCCATGACTTCCATGCACATGGACTCAGGGCACCCTTCTCCTTTCTCTTCTGCCCCCTCTTGACCCAATAAGCTTTCATCCCAGTCACCCACAGCTGCACGGGCATTCACAGTCCACTAACATTTTTTATTTGTTTGCCTTTTTTGGTTTCCATGTTTCCACCAGGAAGACTCCCAGACAGAAGTACAGACAACCTCTGAGCAGCACATCCTATATGTGCTATGTGTGTATGTTGCACAAACTGCACCTAGCCTGAATAGATGGCCAGCACAAGGGACTGGTGGCACCTGTGCTGCCTAGTGCATCCACATGCACATGGTGCCCCCCACCCAGGTTTGGCATGCCCCAGAGTTTGGGCTGACAATGATGCTGTGGGTGTGCTTTAGGACAGACCAGCAGCCTCAGATCAGCAGCCAAATGTCCCCATCCTTGCTGACACAACATTTGGATGCACTGAAGGCATATCAGAACAGACTTGAACTTGCTCATGTTGGTGTAAATGGAGAGCAACTCCCCCAGAGTCCATCCCATGAGGTGATGATACATCAGAATCAAACTAAATACAAAGGTCTTATTCTCCCATATGTGTTTGCCTTTGGTCTTGTGACACACTCGTGGAGATTTTTCATAAAGCTTTAGGTCCTAACACTTGCATACCTTAATGGGAGACATATTTTATTCCCAGGCTGGCATAGGTCCATTAACAAACAAACTGACAACTGAGTAACAGAGAGCTCAAGATGCTCGTGACCTACTGCACAATAGCTGTGGCACTAAATGTAACCTAAAAATCGGTGGAAGCACTGAGTTCCACGTGTCATCTTTCCTTTGAGCTGAACATGTGTGGGACTCCTCACTGCCACACTTTGACCTGTATTTGCTTTGATAGCTATGTCTTTGGTCATGTGTGAAATCCTCCCCGCATCTTTGACACTTTCATTTGCCTTTCAGGATGACATCAGAATCAATAACACCATCGGCCACAAACTCATTTGTCTTTCCTGTATCTCTCAGAGAGTGCTGTAGTTATTTAACTTCTTAAAACTCTCACACTCTTACAACTCTTATAAAGTAGTTTTTTAACTCTTGATATTTTCTCTCCAGCTGTGATGATTTAATCTAGCCTGGGTTTTGAAAGCCTCAGCCAGGAAAATCCCAGAGCGCAATACAGCTCATTTATAAGGATCAGCGTTTCTGCAGTACCAAGCCTGTGCTGCACTCTACATCTGTCTTATCTAAACACTACCATCACACTGTATTTAGTTTTTCACGGTAAGTTAAACCACGACACGTAGATTTGAGAAAGTCATACATCTGGCCTGGAAAGATTATTCTGTATTTTAAACATTTTGTGGAACAGCTCCGTATTATTAACTCAGGTAGAGCACATTTGTTATGGGAGGTTCAGTTCTCTTCGAGCAAGGGGGAAGCACCACAGTCTTTTTACCACAGAAGTTCTTACCTCTCAAAAAAACCCCAAAATTAAGTCAGTTCCCTAACTATATAAATCATAGCCTTTCATAAACATCACAAAACTATTCTTATGTGAGAATTGTGTAGTAACACAGGTGAAATTCTCTTTCTTTCTTAGTGATGACTTACACCCATAAGTGAAAAAAGAGCCAAAATAACTTAGCAACACAACAGTGACATTTTATATTTCAAGACCAAGTCCTCTGAATTCCAAAGACAGGAAATTCTTATGACTAAGATGCCTCTTACAGACATTAAATACCCAATATAGTTTATGTTGCTTATTGATGGTCAACAAGAATACTTTAAAGTTTATATTTAACACAGAAATTGCAAGTATAAACTTCTCCCACTACATATATTTGCTATTGCTGAGCTAACATTGAAAGACACGTACTAACTTTTTAAATTTCCTGACTTTTATGATTGCTCAATTTTGCAACCTTAACATTTTTGAAACTAGGATTGTGTAAAATTTTCCCCGAGAGACTAAGAGAACTATGTGCTTTTGAAACGTTGCCTTTCTGTAGCTAATTTCCCTGGTTTTGTTGAGTTTGTTTTTTTTTTCAACTGAGAATCTTGCAGACAGGAGCAAAATTGCAGGACCTCAACAATAATCAAGTGTGTTTCTAGTACCCTGGTGCCTTAACTTTTCTGTATTTGCTAGGTGTTTCTTCTAAGATGCAGGTGTACATCTGCTATGGATCACAACCCTGTCCAGGAAAGCACTTGACATCACTAGAACCGCTCACATGCCTAAGGTGAAGCACTTAAGCAAGTGCTTTCCTGGATAGGGGAATATCTTTAGAGATATTGAAACTTGAAGGGAAATTGAGTTTAATTTTCCTATCAATGCATGTGGGATTTAACCAGGTGACGGATTACATCTAATGGCTGCTAGCATGCATATTCCCTAAACATGAGTGGGAAATTAATCCTTTCTGTCTATATGGAATCATAAAGTAGCAGAATAAGTAAGAGGAACTGCGTTCATTTAAAACAAAAAAAAGTAGGTTGTTCTCTGTTTGTATCCAGATTGTTTTGCCTCTCAATTTAAGGATTGTGTGCCCATTGTGCCCATTGCTGGTTGGTTTTCTGGAGGTAAGCAGATGATGGGAGCTCTTTTATTAGCTGGTCTTCTTAGGTAAAAACTCTCCCCTTGTGAGGGGACTTAGCAGACCTGTACAATATTTAAACCTCCTTAAACAGGATTAAATTATGTCTGGAGACTGATGCTGGCTCTCTACAATGAGAAGGCTTTTTACCCCTCATCAGCTGAATGTGAAATCTGAAAGAGAAGGAAGGGCAATGTCCCTCAATCCAGCTCGGATGAACCACGGCACGGTGCAGTGCCAGTAGGCACCTGCTTCTTAGACTGTGCGTCACACTCTTCCCTTTGCAGCAAGAAGAGACCAGACACTCTATACCTGTCTGTGATGAACTGTTCTATTACTAACCTTCAAGGACACATGCCTCTACTCTTAGAGTAGATGTGGTAATCACAGAAAGTCACCTATACAAATATGACTAAAAGTTGGAAAACCAGTATCTTTCTAAACAAGGGTAAATCATTTGTGCTACGGAGTATAAAAGGTGCAAGCAAAGGTCTTCCAAAGGGCTCAGCATCATGCAGGAGAAAATGATTCATACTGCTGGTAGCCTGGTTTTCAAAAATATGTACAATGACAGATTTATTTAATTTGGAAAGTACTGGGTGACACGGATTTTTTTCCTTTGATTATGTGTCTCCCTAAACCATGTGCCAGCGGCTTTTCCTGTGCTGATGAATGTATCTAGGTGCTGAAAGGAGCAGGAGACACATTTACTGTGCTCCAAAGAATGGGAAATACCATTTGATAGATTTATTTTTCATTCATTTAGGTGCCATCCAGCTGACTGCTGCAGACGCCTCTGTAAACATCTGCAAAGGAGGGACCTTTCAGGATCTAGGGGCTGCTGATACACCATGCCCAGCAGCTACAGCCAATGGAAAAAGACCAAGGGGGTTGTATCTCTGTTTTCATTTCTTGTTTCAGTGTAGCTGTGGATTTTTTCCCTGGCTCAGAGGTGAGTGATGCCAGCAGCTGGGCTGGGTGAGCTGCAGCCCATGGCAAGCCCTGCCTTGAGTGGGCTGGAAGGTCTGCAAGGGGAGCGCGTGGCGGCTGGGATCCTCATGTCCCTGGAAGCAGCAGTGCCCTCCCCGCGCTCCCACAGCCGGTTGTGCTTTGGGAGGTAGCAGAGGTGACTCCCCACCCGCTCCTAGAGAAGGAAGAGGAACCCAGGTGCCATCGGGCTACGTAGTAAGAAGCCAGGGGCATTGGCAGCAACTTAAGGCAAGGGCAGTAAAAACACTACATAGCCCTGGGATGACATGTCAGCTAGAGTAGGGAATGCTTTTCTCCTTTTTGCCAAACTAAAAGACTTTAAGACCTTCCACTTCTTCCTTTATTTTTAAAGGAAAAAAAAAAGAGCAGCAACCCCTCTGTCTTTCTCCAGTCTCCCCCTGCCTTGCAAAATGAAGGCGTTGTTTCCAAGCAATGTACCCCAGCGTGGGGCATGTTTTTATATGATAGAGGTTATTTGCAGTGGCAGCTATTACAAGGACTCCGCTGTCTTATTAGTTTTAGTACTGATCTCTTACTACTATTTCCAAGCTGACAATATACTTTTCAGAGGCAGGCACATCTTCCGAGGACTTTATCAGTGCCCATTACAGAGATGGAAAAAGCCACATGTTAGTCTGACTGAGACTAACACAGCAATTAACCCACTGGTTCTTCCTTGATGAGGCAATTCATAATGATGAAAGCTCCAGACCTGCTGGCTCCAAGGAGCTACTTTTACTGTATCAACTTTTCACATGTAATAAAAAGTATAACCACATGAGAAAGTGAACTTATCTGTGTACCCCCAGGTTTCAGAAAGCAAGACTTCTAAACCAAGTGATGTGATTAGGAGAAATAAGGAAATGAAATCACTTAATGGGAATGTGCAGTGCATAGAAGGAATCAACAAATCGTTCCCAAGAGTTACCAAGGGCCATTTAATGCTTTTTGGACCTAAACTATCTAATCCCTACCTTTTGTGTTTTATTTGTCCTCCATTATACCAGGTATCGCTGGAATATCATGCATCCTGTGAAGATCACAGCCGTTGCTCACTCCCAGGATGCAAAGTACAGTTAAAGGGTCGAGTTTTCTTTATGTTACGTATCAGATTCTCCATGAGAACTCTGTGGTCTCTCCACAAGTGCTTTAAAGACTTGTTAAGGATATGGATATAAACCTGTTTTCACACACACAAATTTACCTTCCTTTTCTTGGGGCTTAATATATTCTATGGAACAATCATCCTCCAGGATTACCCAGTAACAGTAGTTCATCTGGATGCTGATAGATAAAGCAGGGCAGTGTGGTGAGCTGTATGGCTGATGAATCATTTAAAAAAGTAGTTATTGCAGAAGAGAAAGGAGGTAATAAAAGCCTACAGGCCCTCTTGGTGACATCTGTGTGACCTTACTGTGACTAAGATCTGAATCTGTGCCTAGATGTTTTCTGACTCATCTACCTGGTTTCTTCCGCTACACGAATGGGACAAATAAACAAAGGCAGAAAACTGTCAGTCCTGAATTCAGCACCCACTGAAGTTACCATTCACTTGAATGAGTCCTGGGCCAAGGATTTCATTCTGGGTGGTGTCAAATTATTCTCTCATCACTGTTCACAACAATAAGCTTTCAGAGGTCATGATCAGTAGGGTGAATGCCAGCTGACCTCAGCTGATGAAAAACTCAGAGAGGAACAAATGAAAGAGATAATTTAGGCTAGCATGCTATTTTAATACAAGGTAGTGTTAAGCAACATCAATCTTCAGCTCTTTTTGTTTGGTGATGTCTACCTGAGCTGAGGAAGGCATGCCAGCAACCAGCAGTGCGTGTTAACTCATGCCTCTGAACTCCGGTCACAGACTTAGGACTCTTTCATTGCAACAACTTCGTTTTGACCCTTAATAGCACCCTGTATTCAGCCAGGAGGATGGCCTGTCCACTGGTATTTATCATTGTTGGAAAAAGTTCAAATGCTTTTATGTGAGCAAAAGTCCTACTTGTTTCGATGGAAATTGAGCCAGAGGAAGGAAAGGTGAGGAGGGCTTCAGGCTTCGCCCCATTCTCCTGAAGATGAAAAGAAATTATCTGTGGAATGGACAAAGTTTTACCAGATACTGAAAACATCCTATCTAATTTTAATCAGCCTGAATTCTGAAGTCAGGATATCCCTACATCTAGTAATTCTGTATGCCATCAATACATCTGGTGATGGGATCACACCAAATCCTATGTCTGAAGACTTCTAATTTGGGAGATTTAGGTTATGGTTTAGATCCAGTTTACAGCTTAAGTGTATATCTCAACATACAGCCATCTGTGCAAGTTTTTCTCATTCTTTGGCTCAAAAAAATATGTTTTATGTAGGAATGTAAGAAATTGTATTGAGTTAGATCAAAGATCCATCCGTTCCTGTAGTCTGTCCCAATAGTGCCAACAGCTGAGATTTAGGAAAGAGAGTAAAAACAGGAAAAGCATATAGCATTGCTTTCCCAGAATACTGTCCCTGCAAGCTGACAATCGCAGATTTCTTGACCCTGAAATGTTATCTTAGTCTTTCACCTTAATGACTTTTTCTTTCATTATTTTGTCCAATTACTTTTTGAACCTATGCACACGTGTAATATCAAGTGTCCTGTGGCAGAGCGTAGAGCACTCTTTTTTTTCTTCTTAATGTTTTGAACCTGCTATATCCTAGTTTAATTGTATGCCTATGCATTTTCTTTCTCTACTAGGATAGGCATTCCCTATTAAATGTCTCTGTGCTGCTCATTACCTTGTAACATAGATGCAACTGTGAGGACAATCCAAAACCAGAGAGATCAGATCTACATGACATCAGGAGGTATAAAATGGTTTGGCTTTTCATAGTGAAGCTGCGTTTCCACCTATTTCTATTTTCCACCATTTTCCACCTATGCTACCTGCAGTTCTCAGCATAATAAAACATAACAAGCAAGAGTTCCTGGCAAATGAAGGTAAGTTATTTAATGCCTGTTGAGAATCTGTCCCCATATGTTTAATAAATGCTTTCATTCAATAAATGTATACTCAGCTTTAAGAAACATGGAAAACTACAGGGTTTTTTGCATCAAGTGCCAAGATAATAATAATAATCTGGCAAGTAACTGTTTACTTAGAGTCATAAAAGGCCAGTGAAGCCAAAACTCACTGTTACCACTATAATAACAATAATTTGCTGGTGACCACCAGTCTTCAATGAAAATTTCAGGTGCCTCTGGTATTTTTCAATTTTTGCTAAGTGCCAGGTGACTCAGGGTCCAGCTCTGCTGCTCTTTCTCACACTGAGTTTTATCTGATTGCAAATTAGCCTCAAAAGACTTGAGTCGAAGCAAAGAACTACTCATTCCGAGGAACAGCAGCAGAATCTGATCGTGTGTTGCTGGTCTCTAAATAATTTTTGAGTAGCTGGCACCAAGACTTTACATATATCTTTAAAATACTGGAGGTCTGGGTTTATTACCAAACATTTTCAAAAAGACGTATGTTATTTCTATCAGATTCTGTTTGTTAAAAACTACATATTCTTAGGCTGAATAGTGCAACTCCTGAAACAAAAAGTAAATGACAAATTCAGACTTCTGGAATTGTGTAACTTCCACTAAGAAAATAACCCTGAAACCTCACCAACCACATCTGTGTATATCACCATTCAATTATTACTGTTCTACTAGACTGCAAGTTATTTTGCCTTACATCCAATGGTCCAGGGGAAAAAAGTCCTTATTGACTATCAGTGATACGGGGAAAAAGTTAAATTAGTAAAATGAAAAATTATCAGACTATAACTACAGTTGCAAGGCTTGCTTCTGGGTACACTATGAAAGCAATCTGAACTTCAAACTTCTGTCATTATACAGCTCTATTTTAGCTGTAGAGAAATCCACTCTGGTTCTGGGAGTACCAGATGCTGAAATCACTTTTCAGGAAAAAAATATACTAAAAATGTGCTTGTCCTGGTTTCCCAGGCACAGACCCATGGGCCAGCCATGCAGGCAGGCCATGAGTAGCCCTGAGTCAGCTGGGAGTTTCAGTCAGGGCAGCTGCCCCAAGCTGACTCACAGGTGTGTCCCATACCACTGACATCATGCTCATCATAAAAGGATGGACTTTACTGAGGGTGAGGAGTTCTTCAGTCTGGGGTTCTCCCTCCTTCTGCTGATCCCAAGGACAAGGCTGAGTGCAAGCTTGTATACTTTATGTTAGTATTTGTGTTAGTTTTGTTATTTCATTAAATCTGTTGTAATTTCAACACATGGGGCTCCTCCCTTTTTTTCCTGATTCCCCTTCTCAGGTGGGGAGGGGTCATCAGGTGGTAGAACACCTGCTACGATTTAGCCCTGGGTACAGGCTAAATGTAGACAGTGCTAAAAGCAACAACTCAAGGATATTGCTTGAGTAGATTTTCGTTACCATAGAGCTTCTTCTCAGAGAGGAACTTGGAGAGAGGCACACCTATGAGAGAGTAAAACAAACTTCTTACTCCTGACTGCCTTCATGAATCGAACCCAAAGATACTCAGAGGCAGAAAGTGTTATACTTGCTGCAGGTATAAATCGGGCTAGATCAACAAAATGGCATCATTTTTCAACCAGGTAAACAAAATGAATACGCACTTGAGGATGAAGGGTCCAAAATTTAAGCAGGCACAGCAGGCACTGCTGAAATCAATGGGAGTCAGGGGGATTGGGCACTTTCTGGGTACTAAAGGATAGGCCACTACACTAGGGACTTCCTTCCTTCCTTCCTTCCTTCCTTCCTCCCTTCCTCCCTCCCTCCCTCCCTCCAAGCAATTAAGAAAAATTACCACCAGCTCTCCAGGAGCAAACAGCTTGGCAAACCTGGAGCCAGCCGAGACTCAGCTTTGCCTCCTAGCTGGGACCCCCAGCCACAGGCAGCTGATTGCCAATCCCTCTGTTGCTGTCAGCAGCATGAGAGAGCTCTCGCCTGCAGGAGGGTGCATGCAGAATCTACAATGGCTCACTGAGTGACATGCAAATTGTAGCTCGCTTCCAGGTGCTCAGGGAAGAGGCAATAGGTCAGTAAAATCTTCTACTGTTGTTTGTTTGGGAATATAAAATCTTCAGTCTTCATTTAAAAAATGTTATTGTAGGGTGAGCAGAAATAGGGTTTGGTAGCCACTATGTGGAATACAGCATACTAAATGAATGCTAGCTAATGTGCCTGTGAGGCTCCCTGCCCTGCAGTGGAAAGGAAAGGCCTTGTAAGTCAGGCTGGGCACACCAGGTGTGTGAACACAGAGGTATGTACCTACTCCCCCAGCCCAAGGAGAACTGAGGCACATTTGCTGTAGGGGAGTCTTTCTGTGTTCACCTCAGAGAACACAATAATACTTACTCGCTGCCTGCCTACAGCTGACCCTCGATCTCAGATTCACAGAAGGATGTAGATAGTATGACCCGTATCATACAAAAGGAGAAACGAGGGCACAGGGATGTTTGGTCACACAGCAGATCAAGAGGGGTGCTTGGAACAGTCTCCCACATTTCCTTTTTCCTGCAGAGGAAACTTCTCCAGACAGAGCTGATATCCCTTCTGAGGGCATGGATATAAGCTCAAATCTCCTTAGTCACACCCTAGCAACAAGTCTCCATGACAGGCTCCATGATGTTGTCTCAAATATCAGGAAAGTGAGTGAGTATGAGGAAAGCAAGGCTTTGTGCTCTGACAGTGCTTGCCCATTGCATTTTGAGACTGCATCTTTCACTGTCTGGGAAGCCTACCAAAAGAGAATTACTGTAATTGAAAAATGTGGCCAAGAGAGCAAGTGCTGCTCTTGCAGGATAATTGCAAAGTAAATAAGGGTGCATACAGCATTTGAAAATTTTACAGACATTAAAAAAAAAAAGGAAAACAAAACTGCTCCCATGACACATCCAATAAGTCTTCTCAGCGAGAACTCAGAATCAAAAATAATCAAGTGAATAATAGTAGAACTAACACTTTCAAATTGCATTCTCTTCTAATACACAATACACAGAGATGTATTAATCACCCAACTCATTTGCATTTGCTGTATGTTGCCTGTCTTTTCAACATGGGAGGTCTTCTGAACCCAGAAAGGTATATCATTTGAATCTCTACCACAAGAGCTCAGCTGTAGAATACCAGTGTGCTGATGATAAGATATTCCATATTTAGTATGGCTGAATGAAAGGCCTCACGAAGTATTCTGAAATGCCAGAAATAGGCCAGATTTCAAATCCATCAGTACTGCCTTGCACTGACTCTTGACTGTCTGAGTGACAACTGTTTCCATGGGTGTCAAAAACCATGTACGGTTTGTTTCAGAGAAAAACTGTCAACAATCTGCAATCAACAATTTGTAAAGCTGCTGAAAGGTGCTGAATTATCAAGGATACATGACGTGCAGCCTATAGGAGCTGGCAGCAAGCAAGAGGTCTACGCTGGCTCTAGAAGAAAGCCAGCTGGTGGGAGTGACCCAGCCCAGAGAAACAGATGCCTTTTCCAGAATGGGGCAATCTGACACCAGGGGCTGACTGTATCGGCCATCTCAGAGGTCTCACAGTAAATAGACTCAGGGAAAGTAGTTCCTATGCCTCTTGATTTTCTCTCAGAACTTTTGCTGTGAAATTCTTTGGTCGCAGCACTCTCCTCCTGTTTGGTGGCTGTGTCAAGCCAGAACACGACCGTGTGAGTTATGGACCACCACTATCCTAGCAACCTCTAGTGCTCAGTCTTTCCCGTGACCTGACAACACTTTCCTTAGCTGTCTGAAGAAAGTTGAAAACTGGATACAAGGAAGTCTCTTCTGGAGAATAACTAAGAGAAAGCAATTAGGTGTAGCAAAAAGGGAGAAACCAACAGGTCCGCGGGAGCTGTGGTTTCCCTTCTGTTAGAAGGACTGGCCCTCCTGCAGCTAAGATGGATGTAGACCGAAGGTTCCCATTGCTATTTCTATTTCAGGAAACCAAAATAACAACAGGAACACCTAATTTCATCTGAAACTAGCCAGGAAATTGTGCCACTCACATTAAATGTGGAACTTGGCTGAGCAAACTATGTTTTCATCACCTTCAGGTTAGACTGTTGCATGCAATACCTTCTCAAACTGGAGTTAACCACAAAAAGGCACTCAGAACCCGTAACTGGTTCGTGAGACTTGTCTCCCAAGTCAGACATGCCAAAGAAAGCACTTCACACCAGTGCTCCGCACTCCCTCTGGACTCCTGGTCCAGTTAAGCAACTGGCTTCAATGATCTTGTCTTTCAGCTGTAAAATCTTGAAATGTCCCAGGCATGGCTCACAGTCCATCTTTCTTCCTTCTGCCTCTTGCTGTGATAGGTAGGGACAGCAGTTAACATTTTCCAAAGCACCAAAAGATATTTAGGAGCCTTTATCTTTTTACATGGCAGTGGCTTGAGCTCCTGCAACTCTTGGACATTTTTGAAAATTTTGTACAGGCAAGGAGTCTGGAAGTCTAAAGTTCAGAGATCTTACACATAGGGAAGAGGCATTCCCAATTGCTGAGCCCAACTTCAAAAAGGAATGTGGTTTAATTAAAAGCAACAGCATAGTATCCTGTCTCCTCGTGATGTACTTGGCACAAGAAACCATGTGACAGGCACTTTCCCTGAGAAGAGATAAAGTAATTGAAACCTCCCCCATTCTCCTAAAGCTCAGGCAAGATGACAGGTTGTTGATTAGATTCTCCTGGGAGCTGACTTGTAGCCCCACTGTGAAGGGTTCAGTAGTTTACTTGACTTCTCTGTTTCATGCTGAGAAAAAAAAAAAAAAAACACAACAAAAAAACCCAACAACAACAAACAAATAGTCCTTTCTGTGTCAACGTATCCCAGAAGACAGGTGATAACTTTTTCCAAAACAGCTAAATACTGTAGGAGCTACATCCTTTCCATAATGGTCCGTACCAGGGGATTCAGCAGAAATATTCACAAATGTGCCTCTCACTGTATATTTAGGCAGCAAATACTCCATAAAAACTCCAGGACACACAGTAAATTTTATTCCCGTTTTCCTTATATTCAAGCTGAGGTTTGGTTTTATTCCTTTTCAGTTATATGGAGATTCAACTGAAGGAGTTGTGGATGAACACATAGAGGCACATGGCTCCTCATACTGAGAAGTGATGAAAAGAAAACTCCTTGTAGGTGAGGACTGTAGAACTTGTAGAAACCAGGACATCCCCTTCCCCCAGTTCCATTTTGTAGTTGTTCTCTGTAACGCATATCTCTTTTTACCTCTCTCTCAAGGTCTTTTCCTCATATAACATGCTAAAATTGAAACATCTTGTAAACCAACAGAGCCAAAGTATCACCATTGCCATGGCTCAAGCTGAGTAGAGAAACATAGATGACAGACTTCAAAATCAATTGGAAACATTTCCAAAGTCCCTATCAGAAAGCTGTTTTGATTAGGCACCTGAATGAACCTGGAAAATAGGGGCTTAGCATCCCACAGAACGGCAAGGAAGAAGTACTAAGGGCTAATCTTGCTTAGATAAGGCTAGTGTGGCAGAAAAGATCAAAATCAGCATATTTCTCCTGCTGTTTAACCACTAGGAGTAACTGGTGGAAGCCCATCATATCTTTCTTGCAGTTGCTCTGTCAGCAGTTTAGCTTTTGGGGGGGGGAATGGAGTGGTGGTGGGAGGGGAATAGGGAGGGCAGCTGGTGGCACAGAACCTGAGTGTTTTCTTTCTGCAGCTTGTTTCATATAAGCTGTAAACTTCAGTTTGTGACTAGAAATAGTTTTAAATAGATTACAGGCTATGCCGTTGTAGAAAATTCAGCCCAAATACAAATTAGGTCTGTGCAGATCTGGTCAGTGTTTAACTTGGAGACTGAGCAGGACACAAACTCTTGTTTTTTGAAAAAGCTCCCCCAAAGGGCAACTACATCACAAAACTAACAACTGCAGAGCTTATCTCCAAAGACTGTACACTAAGCCAAAGAACTTACAAAACTAAGTGAAAGGGCAGCATATGGTGAATTTTCCCGTGAAAGTGCTGCTCACTGCAAGGATGAGCAGAATCTCACCTGGTGAAAAGAAGTGTGAATCCTGTTGCTTCTTAATGAATATCACTTGGAATGAAACTGACAGAAAAGATTATTACAGTTATAAGAAATGCCTCACAGCCAACAAAACAATAATGTCAAGCTTAAGGCTGCAATAGGCACAGAACACCATTGCACATGTTTAAGGACCCTAGCACGAACTGTAGTCTGATGGACACACACCAGTAGTGGGTAATAGAAGTCACCTGTGTCAAGTGAGGTTCCAGCAGCAGCTTTTTCATATAGTCTGCTCTTGCTGAAGCCAATGGGAAAGGTACTATTACCTTCAGCATCTGATTTTCTTGTTCAGAACAATTTTGGAAAGCTCCACTGCTCAACATCTGCCATTTGTATGGCATCCAAAAACAAGCCAGAGGAAAGAGCACTGGGCAATTTGCTATGAGGCTGGCCTCTCTTGCTGGATAGATAGTGAAAGGATAATGTTCCAGCTGAAAAATATTTAACACCATTCTGGGGTTTGTGTGACTAATAGCAATACTTTGTTGGTTGTTGAGTATTGCAAATGAAGGCTTTGAGCCAGTTATTTATAAAAGAGCTTATTCTACCAGCATGGTCCTGATAAGTAGTGCTAATAAGGGAATCTTTACAAGAATACTAAAACTCACAGCTTGGGATTGAATTCATGTCCTCAAACACTGTAAGTGGATCCTCCTGTATAATAAGGACTTTTACAAATCACCTTCTTCCTCTTGGGAAAAGGAGGAATATGAGAAACCTCTTAACTATCACCACTACTAAGCACACACTTCAGTTTGCTTTCCAACAGGAAAGGATTTAAGGATCTGCCTTTTCTTTCACACAAAATAATTATCGCCTCTTTTATCTTTAAGCAAACTTAGAATAGACCCAAGGAGAACTACAAAAATATTATACTGCAAAAGCAATATTGACATAATTTTTAAAGCTGTAAAAGTCAAGCAATATGGGATGAACGTGGAAAAGCTGTCTTTACCTCATCCATCAGACATGGGGATTTATGGTAGCACCTACTGCCTGCAAAAGGAGGAGCAGGGAATAATAGATCTCACTCAAGCTTGTGATGGGTTATATACTGGGGGGATGAAGAAAAATGGTGGGTCTGGTTTTATTTCCCTTTCAGTTATGTAATGATAGCCAGTTAAATACTGCCATTAGCATTATCTTTGTGAATAACAATAACCACATACACTTCATATCATAGACATTAATTTTAAGTATGTGTATAAGTAAGTGCACAGAACAGAAGTTCAGCTTCTTCAAAAATTAGCACAAACTTGAAAATTTGATACCAAACAACAACCATCAAGTTTTGCAGCAGGTATTTTTAGCTCACACCAAGAATTTCAATAGTTAAATATTGCAGGATGTCCTGGTTTCCCAGGAACAGACCCATGGGCCAGCCACAGCAGGCAGGCCATGAGTAGCCTGGAGTCAGCTGGGAGATTCAATAAAGGCAGCTGACTCAAACTGACTCACAGGTGTATCCCATACCACTTAATCATGCTCATTATAAAAGGAGAGAATGCAGTGAACTTGAAATTTCTCTTCCTTGGGCTCTTCTCTCTTGGCATTCTGCTCCTGCTGCTGACCATAGGGACCAGGTAAAATATAACCTTGTACACTTTATGTTGGTGATTGTAGTAGTTTTGTTATTTCATTAAATCTGTTTCTACTCCAACCCCCAGGGCTTCTCCCTTTTTTCCCCAATTGCCCTTCTCAGCTGGGGAGGGGTCATCAGGTGGTAGAGCATCTACTACAGTTTAGCCCTGGGTACAGACTAAACATAGACACAGGAATACTAGAGAGTTGTGAGAGGCACCAGAAATGTAGTTGAAATGTTATTAACTTTGATACAGACCTTACATCTTTCAAAGGTTTAGAGTCAAGGCTATAAGCAGGGAAAGAGAGGTGTCCCCACATATTTAGGTTGCTAACATGGAGCAGGGAGAGTCTCCAGCTCTGCCTCACTGGGAATTTAAATGCAGAATAGAGTGGGGAGAAGCAGGCTGACTCTTAGTCTTTTTGGTTTTGGGGGAAGGAGGGTTAGCAGAGGGACAGTGTAGTACATGTGAAAAATTATAGTAGTTACTTACTTCTCCTTGTAAGGGCTCTGATTAAACCAGGAGTTTTGAAGTTTCCCAGTCTTCCAGCTGTGGCTGCTTTATCTGAGCACAGCCAAGCTGCTTTGTAGCTGGAAGCTTGTGTATGGCTTTGGTTCTCAGGTCCTTTTATGCTGGATAATGTTTGCTTTTTTGTTCTTACCAGAAGAACCTGAAACAAAAAAGATTTGTCTTTGCTTTCCCAAAAGCTTGTCTCTCTGGGGGAAATTAAGCAAGCTAAGTCCTGGGAAATTTGTGGGAAGGGAGTCAAAGCTAGTAACCTATGGTACTCCAGTTTCTTAGGAAGCTGAGGGTTTTTGAATAACTAGCAGATGAGATAGGACCTACCTTCAGCACCCTTCTCCCTTTGAATATCCTGTATGGCTCTAGGTGGAAGCTGGATTTCTGCACCTGTCAGGACACTGTGTCTCTCAGAACGGTCCCAATCCTCACATTACAAAGGACACCTGGCCTGTGCCAGGGTGAGTAGCAAGTACTTGTCTTTTAGTAAGAACTGGGCCCCAAAGCCTTGTTTCATGTGGAGCAGTGAACATCCCTGTGGTGTCTCTGTGTTGATTAGTAAATGCAGCTCTACTGCTGCCTTTCTTACATTGGAAGCATTCATAGGGACAGTTTTCTCTGCCTAGCTGCTTATTTTCATAAAATGCTTAGGAACCTAATATTTCAGAAGCTTCTGCTCTCTCAAGTCTGGTTGGAGTTGGCTGATAAATTCAAAATTAATCTGGAGGAAGTGGTGTATAAGCAAAGTGATGACATGACCCTCAGGGGAACAAAACTGCAACATGTATTTCAAACACAGTCCCAGCTGCTCTGTGTTACTATAGAGAAGTAACATCCAGGTCATAGGTTCATACTGAAAAACAATCTAACAATGATTGCAATAGGCAAATAGAGTCTTATTGATCACATTTCCCATTTCAACTATATAATTATGTATACAACTTAGGAACTGGGGTGCCATTGTGTACTGAATTTCTTTAACTATTGAGGACCTTACTTGTGAAGGAAGTTCAGTTATTACTTAAGGAAGAAATATTGCCTGAGTAGAGAGGAGAGGCATGGTGATCTCTGAGGGTTACTTTTGTATTGTGTTTGCCTCTGATATAAAATTGTTAACATATTGTCTGCCTCCCATGGAAACATAATAGCAATATTAAAGCCAGTTTTACAATTTTCATCCTGCATCTAAATCCTCCTTCATCCTGTTTGCTTCTTATATGAGACTTTTTGCTTGACCTGTTATACAGTATACATTACTACACTCTAGCCCTCTCACACAAATAAGCATCCCATACCTGCGAGTGGAATTTCATCTGGGCAGGAAAAATGGAAACTTTGCCTAATGGAGGAGGGTTTGTGCATGCAGGAGGGTCTGTGCCGCCACTGCTCTGAGGTGCATCACTGTGTGAATGCAAGCAGTGAGCTGAGAGGTATGTACCACTAAGATGAACTGGCAGAGAGCTAGAAAAATAATGGGATAGGGTTCAGATTACTCATCAGCAACTCCCTCAAGCAAAAATATAGGCCACTGGATCTTATAAGGTAGATGTCCCTATTCCACTTTGTTGGCTTCTGTAATAACTGTAGAAAGGTAGGCAGTTTTTTATGGCTCAAGAGCGTGAATGTAATATCCTCAGTTCTTGAGTTCCCCTGCTAATTACAGCTCACTTCATCACTGTGTATTGGAAAGGTTTTACCCTAACAGTTAAACAAGAGTGGGAAAAACTATCACAAGAGAAACACAAACCAGCACTGCAGAAGTAGCAGACTCATAGCACCTGCTTCTGTACTCTGTGAATTAATAAGTTCTTGGGCTTTATTGGAGGCTAGATCTGTTTGTTAGTGCTTGGCAAAGATGTGTTCAGTATGTACTCAGAAGGAGTGTGTGAATCAGTTTTCTGGCTCCTTTCAAGCAGTTTCAGAACTGCCTGCACACGTCCAAAAGCTAGGAAGGTTCCATGGACCTTTAGCAAGACATGATGTGAAGCGAACAAGAAAATGCACTCCAAAAACTAAAGTTTGTACAGAAATGTAAATATTATGTGACAATTACTGCAAAATTAAACTTCGCACACCTGTGCATCTTTGGCCTGATTTTCATTTTGATGTAGAGGACAGTGTGCTTTCTTTCCTTCTTTAGAAAGTCTGAGCCTTTCACTGCTGGACCTAAAATTGTGTAAACTTCTGATATCGACTTCTGCAGTCATGGAAGGGAAGCTGTTTCAAAGTAATCAGTAAGGTATCAAAAGATTTCATCTGCTGGTACTATTTGGTTACAAACAACAGAAACAAAGCCAAACAGTTGAAACAGTCCTCTGTGTTCACAGCAGGCTAGAACAGACTGTTATTTTCTTAGGTGAAAACATCCTAAAATTACTCCCCACCCTCCACTGCCAAAGTCTCATACCTTTTAAAAACATGATGTTGTCGCAACTTTATTCCCATTTATTAATAACTCAGGTTGAGGGAAATCTTCATTTGGAACAGCACTAAATAAACACACTACTCTTGTAAACTCAATTGGTGCAGGAGCTGAAATTTTTTTAAACCCTGGCTGATTAAGAAATCCTGACAGATAGGTAGGTTAAGCTTACCTATTTCATTCTACAAATAATCAGCTTCATATGCCTTAGGAAAACACGACAAGCAAGCTTTGTTACTCATTCTCTCTCATTCGCGCGTTTAACAGGAAAGACAAGAAGTGCCTGGTTTCCACCGCAGTGACTTACGCTCTCTGTACAGCTCTCTGACATCCCGGCAACTTGCCTCTGCACGCTTCAGAAACATCAGCACAGAGGCTCATGGTGATAATCCCCGGTGAGCTACAAGTGCTAAAGGGTAATACCATCACACACTTGATTAGAGCTGAGACGTACCGTGTCGTGAAGGGAAATGGTATACCTGCTGCTGGGAAGCCACAGGCAGTGAGTGACATGCTCACCCCATAGGGCTGTCCTGCTCTATGCTCAGTGAAGAGCTGACCTGCTGTCTACATCAGCTAGTTCTCTACAGGACTCTCTCGTATCATCTGACATGGATCACTAGGAGATGCTGCGGAGGACAAGCCCAATAACTACCAGAGGGCAGTGCTCAAGGAGACCTTGAAAGCAGGAATTAGAAATACATCTTCCCACATATAAATGCTGTAGGCAGATCCTTTGCTTAGGACGAGTCTTGTGTCAGTAACCAGCTGGTAGTACATGACCCAAGCTGTCTAAATTTGTCACGGGAGGAGAGGTGTCAGAAAACAGAGCGTGCCTAACTCTTTGGTGGAGGATGCAATGCTGGAACAGGAGCATTGAGTTCAGCTGACTATTTACAGTCTCCTAGAGACAAGGAGCCCATGAGTTTTGGATTGAGGGTCACTGAGATGGAGACAACAGTGCAGCTGGGCATGACTGGCTAATATGGGGTCCCTTCAGTCTAATATACATCAACTCTCTTTTTTTACCTACAGCAGTATACTTTACAGTGGGAGAGTTCAGCCTTCAGTGTCATACCAGGATGGGTAGCTGGTTTTGCTATCCCACTGCCCCTCAAACTTGGCACCAGAGCCCCTGGGGATTTTTTTGTAACACGAACTTGGAGGGGTGTAGCTAAACTAAGGAAGAAAGTCATATGAGGAGTATGTAACTGAAAGTATTTTACCTCTATTTTTCCTTGTCCCTTTCTCTTGCTACATTTCCTCTACAGGGAGCCACTTCCCTCTGCAGCAAGGTGTGTTGCATTAGCTACAGCCTTTACAGTTGTCTTTTCCCTTTCATACCCCAAAAGGGGACCTGTTAACTGCACCTGGGAAGTAGGTGGGAACTGTGGCCAAAATAGAACTGGGGCAAGGAAGAGGATCATCTTTCCCTCTACTAATGCCAGAGCTGTTTCAGAAACAGTGCAACTTGGGCAAGGATAAATATTCTTCTCCAGACCCTCCTTTTGACTTGATGTTTGGAGAGCTGGACTTGATGGGGATGGAATGGGAAAAGAAGAAAGGCTGCAAAATAATTTGGTGGTATAGGGCAAACTTCCTCCTTTGGGAGCTGGTTCTGTGGAAATCTGTGATGAAGGTCAATCCCACACTGGCACTTATGAAACACTATGGGTGTAGTGGTGAATGCCCTTGAGGAGTAAAGGTTTTCTTTTCTTCTAATCCCTAATTCTTAAATATGTACTTTCAATAGCACAAGACAGAATTGTCTGTGTTGTCAGATTGGACTTTGGTGCACATAACTCTCAGCCCAAGAAGTGCTGGAAAGCTCCCAGGACCTATGGTTCCTTTCAGACATGGTTAACACTTCCCATCTTGGAAAATGCTTTATCCCCTCAAAAAAATTATAATTACACTTTCCCTTCCCATATGGAATACCTTGCAATCTCTGCTTGTTAGAGCTTTAAAGGCAAGCTAGCAAGGAGGGAAAGGCAATGAGAATTTCATCTGGCCTCAAAAACATGTGAAGATAGGGATGGATGCTCTCCTTTCAGACAACAATGCGTTGCTGAGCGGGAGCAGTGTCTCAATGCAGACTTCCAGAGCCCTTTCCGTTCTGATGGTTTCCCAAATACCCACTAGATGTCAGTGTGCTCTGCCGGTTCAAGTACCCCCTGCTCCGTCCCCAGTCCCCGATCCAGTATTCTTGAGTATGAGACTCTTTCCACTCTGTTTTGTGAATGCTGTCACCAGTAAAGATACCTTAGGAAGTGCCAAGTCTGCAAAAGGCAGATATTTGCATTAGCCATTAAGCTCCCTATCCTTGCCTTCCTGGAAAGGTCATGGATGTTTCAGCCTGATGCGTTTGGTGCAAATCATTCCAAAGAGAGGAATCGGCCCAACATTGAATCCAGATGTGAGTTCAGAGTCACCCAGCCTCTCTGTCTGTGCTCACAGCTGTCAGAGCTTTCCTGATTCCATATTCTGGGCCTATCTCAATTGCAGACATTTCACTCATGATTCATTTTTAAAAAGTAAAAAAATCCCACTGCCACTATATCATCAAAGCTTGACAGATCTACACAAATCTATGTGTTATACTGTTTCAAGGGATTGTCTTTTGCAAGGAATATTAATATTCCTGAGGTTTAGTATTTAACGAAAAAGTCTGGAACAAACCATTGTAGGTGATGAGGCAAGAGAGAATACCTCCTTCAGATGTTTGATATACATCTGAACTGTAAGTTTGGCAGAGCCTTCATAAAACCTGAACAAGCACGCCAGGTATTTGAGCATTTATCTTTTTTTTTTTTTTTTTTTTACTCTGTGATGGATGTACAGGGTTAGCATGAGATAGATATTTGTTAAGGGAAACATGGTGTTGTTCAATGTAAAGCATATTAGAGGATGTAAATTAAAACTGAAATGCAACAGAGAACCCAGCAACAGCTCTAACTAGGGTAAGCCAGATACCCACCCTATTGATCTCATCATTACATAAAACATTATTAGGAAGAATTTCTTAGCTTACTAGTCTTACTAAACTCTGCAAGAGTCTCCCCAAGGTGATGTACCAGGTTCCACTGCCAACTACTGACCAACTATTTCTAGAAGCATACAATTTACTGTACTCTGAAACACACAGGACGTTAGGAAAGAATAATTCCTTAACATAGCTCATTAAAACCTGTTCTTTCCATGAGGCATAGAAACCTCCTTCTGCCCATCATAAGACTGATATGTTCATTTTTTTGAACTCTGAAATGCTTTGCATGTATGTGCTACTAGCCACAGCAATGCACAGTCACATTACTGTATAATTAATACAATACAATAGTATATCTTGTTCATAGTGTTGCTGTGACGTGATTTTCCTCTAGGGAAATTTTCATGCAGGAGAATCCTATGAACTATTTAGGCTACAGATGCTGACTTACAGTATCTGTGAAACAGTAGATATCGGTATAGTTATGAATAATTATAACAATAAATCATAATTGTTAGTAAGGTCACGAATGGTCAAAGTCAAGCAGGAGAAAACAGGATATTTTTCACTGTGTGAAAGGACTAATGCTTTTGTGACCCAAGGCAAATTGTCTGCTAGGTCTCACTGGACCCTGATAGGTGGTGATAGCATTGAGGCCCAAGCTCAGCTCACGTCTCATGAATTGCCCTTCAGTTGCAGCCAAAATGAAATTTTCTGCTTCTGAAAACCAATTCCAGCTATTGCCAAGAATGGAGGTTGAAATGGAGAATGGAGGAATTTTACAGCCCTGTGGAGTGCTAAGTCAGACAGTGATGAGGCTGCTCAGGAAAACTACTGGAGGTCAGAAGCTCTTCTAATGGCTGAAGCTCAAATGTGTGGTTTGAAGAAAGTTTGAAACTCTTTGGTCTGCATCTTTGACTGGACAACTTGCTGGAGGAACTTAGGCATTGCATGAGAGCAGTACTGTCCCATCATGCATTCAGTTGATTTGTTTTGAATCTTAATGATAGCCCAGGAAAGTGGAAATCAGCTGAAAACAAGTGGGATATGTTGGCTGAGGACAATGGCTGGGAGACAGCTGTTCCTTCTCACCTGGTAGGCTTGAACCTTAGCTGAGAAGCTCCAGTTGAGTGCAGCGTGAACTGCTGTGCTGTCTGCACCTGTGAAATTTGGGGAGGGAGAGGCACATCCACATGGAAACAGCTGCTCTTAAAAATCTCTGAAGTAAGTGTTTATGGGAGTGATATACAACATGTTGAATGCCATCAGCAGGGAAGAAGTGAGAAATGGAACAGATTTTACCCATAAGCTCTCTACTCATGTTTTCAAAGTCCACCTCCCTGTAAGGAGGTAAAAGATTTTTATTTCCCCCAGGCTTTTCCACCCTCTAATTTGGAGTCATTTACTTTAAAATGGACAGCTAATGCATCATGGCTAACCTCCCCTTATGGTCTCCCTGAAATGCTTCCTGGAACTACCATATTGCACTGTCTTAGAAAGGACGTGTTTGACAAGCCTTGTGCAGCACCCTGTTGTAATCTGCTCTTGTCAGCCACCACCACTTCAGTTAGTTAAGAAGATTTGAAAAAAAAATTGTTTACATGAATCCCAGGTGAAGAACCCTCCTCCCTCACTTATGTGTACACAAAAATGGGAGGGGGTGTGTGTGTTCTGTTTGGTATTTTTTTTTAATGTTGTATCCACTTACAAAGCAGGCAAGGTCAATGAGGTTTGTAGTGCATAAGTTTGAATCTTCAGTTAATGAGAAATGGGAATAGCTGCATTCACTTTGAGATGTCCCTCTTGCTTTAAAACAGCCACATAATCTTCACAGATGCCAGTTGATTGACTCCTTCCAAATCCTTTTGTTTTTTTCTACTAGCTGCAAGCATTACTTGCAAGTAAGTTTTTAATGTCACCTCTGATCTGCATTTGATCAAGTTATTAATATACAGCTACTTTCAGTTAGGTAAAAGAAAAGGATCTTGTGACAGGGAAAACAAAAGGAAAAAATGTCATTCTGCTAGCTGGGTAAATGAAACCATTTTTCCGTGGTACAAGCTAATGATGGTATGTCCTTTCACATCCCTCGTTTGCTGCAGACTTGTTCATCTTCCCCACCAGAAAGTACTTAATCTTTCATAGAACTCCTTTGGGGCATTGCTTAAGTCCTCATATTCCACATACAAGTAATAAGCTCTGAACATTTTGTTACCAGATATATTTTGTTGCAAAAATGGATTTTTATAACACGCCATTAGTGGCCTGTGACCACAGCTGTCCTTGGCCATACTGCATTGTCACAGTCATATGGGTGACAGCCGTCAAGTAGTTGAGCTGGTCAGATGGTTTGAATAAACTTTTAAAATGAGAAATGTTGGGCTCTTCTAGGTTTCAGAGTAAGAAGAAGAAAACCTCACTGATGTTTCCCCGTGACATTTATTTATTTATTAATAACAGAGATGGAGAAGGAGAACACCAAACCTTGTGAAAGCAAAACTCTTCAATTAACATTTCACAAAGGGAGTGAGTGGTAGAGGTCCTTTTCCACCTGCTAGGTGCCGAAGTTGCTTTGTTTTTGCTATCTCTTCTTCTGCCCTTATGTTTTGCCAATTACTAGGCCTAGCACAAAGGACTCAGTCAGCAGTAGAATGAACCAGTAACCAGGTTCTATTACACACAAGAACGTCAGTACATGGGTGATCGCTGGGGGTACAGACAAGTCAATGAGGTTACACATAATAGACATCAACCCCAATGACCCCAGGAACGATACAACACAGCCAACAATCGGTGGAACAAACATAGCAACAAAGTCTCCCATGGTAGGGATAGGAGACAGCCAAGTCAATAGGCTGATAATATAGGACAGAGGTAGCCACATATTGTTCTCACAGAGCCTGCGTTCACAAGCATCAAACCTGACCGGGGCCCAGTTGCAGGGAGAGTCAGGAGGTCCTTCCCCAGCAGGGAAACTGTGAAGTGCCTCCAGTCTACCCTTCCTGCAAGTGGTCCCAGCTTTTATGCCCAAAGCAGGACACCTGGCACCCATTTACCCAATGCAGGGCACCTGGGGCTTGTTTACCCAAGGGCTTTCCCTGCAAGGCCGGCCG
This sequence comes from Podargus strigoides, assembly GCA_028020825.1. Classification (NCBI taxonomy): domain Eukaryota; kingdom Metazoa; phylum Chordata; class Aves; order Caprimulgiformes; family Podargidae; genus Podargus; species Podargus strigoides. Next base: position 4,434,460 of record CM051643.1, read on the forward strand.
CACCTTGGAGGAAAGCCAAAAGGCAAACTCATCCCCTCCTTTTGAAGGACTGTGGGAACCACCCACGTGTCAATCTTAATTCAGGGCTCGGGGTTCAGACTCCAGCACTTCACCTTACCCTTGCTGTCTTTGTAGCACAGTCTTTTTGCATGCAGTTTGTGTCAAGTGGTTCCTTGTGGTTTGGAGGCTGGAAATAGCATCAAAGGGGATGGGGCAAGGCAGCTGCTGGGCTTCAGCAATGCTCAGTCCAGCAGAGGCTCCAGTGAGGCAGCTGCTGGTAAACACGGACGGTAGCTGCACTGCATCTGAGAGAGCGTGTGGTTGTGAGCAGGATCAGAGACCAGAAGAGCAGCACAAAGAGGTGGCTTTTCATTCAGAAGACTACTGGCACAGAGCATCTCATTGACTTAGTTTGCCCAGTGTCAGCCCTTGTGCCTAATCTTGTACACTTCAAGCATTTACTGGTCTGGGAGGTAAATTGTATTTGATACTTCTGGTTCTGCTTTCCTGCACTTGTTCTCTTCTTTTTCCTCAGAGAAAGGTTAAAGCTGTATGTGGACATAGCCCATCCAGTTTTCACATTCCTATTAGGTACAACTCCCAAAATGCTTTTCTCATTGTGTTTATAGACTGTGTGCCATCATGGAGTGCCTGGCACACTACTTAATCATCCAGTCAGTGACCTGCCTGTGCTGCACCACAGCTCTCCTTTGGCTCATGCAGCCAGGTTTTCTTCTCCTAGAAATGAGGTGTGGGGCAGGCTGATCTACACCTTGGTCTCACATGATTTGGGTGGTGTAAATCTTAGCAAAGGGAGTCCTTGGGTGCAGAAGTTAGGAGCAATCCCAGATCCTGCAGCTGAGAAACAACTTACGTCACTCAGTTCAAAATCCATTCTCATCTGCATGGCCTGTTTCCCTGTGCTTGTACAGTGCATCAAAAATTTTCTCTTGTGTGAAAGAAATACATTTTTTTTTAGCAACAGCCTGAAGTGAAGGACTTTACCACCAATATTACATTTTGAAGAAAAATCCATGTTCTTTTCCTAATAAGAGCAGAGCATCAACCATAAAAGTTTGCTTAGATGAGAATATTTGAATGCTGTCTTTGCTATAGAACATAATTTCTTTAAAAATGGCACTTCAAAGAATATGGAGGAATATCATTTGCAGCTAAACTGAACAGTATGCTAATAATGACAATTACGAGTTCTGGGATGCAGCACGGTTTTACAGACTGTGGTGCATATTTAGTCATGTGGTAACTAAGCCGCTGATTTCCTCCATCCACAAAAAGTAGCAAACTGGCTGTTAGCCACCTATTAGCAAAATAGCTTTTATATGAATAGGAGTTGCCACAGGATATCAAAACTATGAAGAAATCTGTACATGAAGTTCTTATATATATTTTTAAAATAATTTAACCTCTTCATGGGTTATTTGAAAAGTTGAACAAAGAGGTTCTGATTTACTTTCTGAATAGCACTCAGTAAATAAAGTATGTTATATTACCAGTCCCAGAAGCCAATATGCCTGTTAAGGCTGGCAGTGCCCGTTAAATACACAACCAGTCAAGCTGTATCACCCAGAAACATGAGAGAGTAAACTTGGTACTTTGTTCTCAGTTTCAGTTCTAAGAATAGCAGCACTGTGGTCTTCTATATTATCTTAACAAATACCGGTCTGGTTACAGTTTGTGACCAGGATTACGCAGAAGTCTCCTCTGTGAGTAATTTCTGAGCCAAAATTCAGTTCTTGTTTGGGTTATTCTTAAGGGTTATCGAATAATATTGGAATGTAGCGCCAGCTTTATCATTGGAGCAATCTTCCACAGAGGGATGAAGGTGTAACGCTGTAATCAGTGCATTGCTGTACCTAAAATTGACAGTTACTTTCACAGTCCACTTTCTGTGGATGTTGTACAGAAACTTGACAGTCATATCAGTTTGTCACTAAGGACAAGCCTAGTCAGCATGGCTAAAGATTGCTGAGGATGAAGGAAGCAAAGGAGCAAAAGCAGCCGCAGAATCAGTCCCACTGACTAGGAGGGTTTAATTCCTGCTTTTCAGCAATCCATATGTCAGTGGAGGAGGAGCCACAAAAAGAAAACACATCTCTGAGTTATAGCAAATAATCCTCACATTACATGCTGAAATCAAGCCTGTTTTATTGTGATCCTAATCTCAGTCCGCTACTTCCACATCTAAACATTGTGCACACAGGACAGCTTCCTGCACTGACCAAGGGCCAGTACTGCAGCAGATAAGGAGCGTGAGTGTTCTTGAACTGTATTAATCTATTATTAATTTTCACTGTTTCTTTTTATTTAAGCATTTGTGACTCAATCTAAGCAGCTATTCAGACTGGTGGAGTAGTTTGAAGGGTCCTCAGAGGGTTGCTCCTTTTACAAAGACCATATTACAAACATTAAATCCTTAATTATATACAAAATTAAACACTGGGCACAAAGCCTATCTCTAAATCAAACTGGTGCAAGGCAGGGTGGTGTTACTGGAACAGGCTCAAAATCAAGTTATGAACCATGACTTGGCTCAAATTTTCTCCGTAGTCCTCAGTCATTAGGTTTGATATGTACAGGAATTTTGCAAGAACACACTGGGATTTCCAATTTATTTTTGATCAAAGTATCCGTAGAATGGAATAGGAAAGTTTTGGCGATCCAGAGACAAGTTCTGTTGTCACTGAAATTTCTTTAGGACCATAAATATAACTATTCAAATAAAATTTGTTAATAATTGTCTTAGGAAATGTGAATTTGACCCTTCCTGCTAGATCAGACTGACACTTAATTAGGGTGCAGCTACATTAGTGATATCATTGCCACTTACCACTCTTTGGCTCACAGCACAGAGCAGTCTCTGAGTACACAAAGTGGTTTCCTTTTGGATTAAATGAAACCAGACAATGTGTTCCAGTGTTGCTCTTAAAGCTCTCCAATTATTTCTACATATTCAATCCACAAGTCCAGACTGAAACTAGCCTGAAGTAAATTCTCTTGTAGCATGTATCATCTGCACATCAGATACTCAACACCACTTTTTCACCCTATAAATCCCCTCTTATCAGGCCACATGCTTGCTAATGTAGATGTAGCCTTAGATTTGCAGTTTGAGAGTTTAGCAAAAATCGCTTGGAGAATATTTCTGAGAGGTCCTCAGGCTCAGCAGTATAACACTCTTGGCTATGGAGCCACATGCCTTTGGGAACATTTTGCGATTTAAGAGCTGCCTCTAAAATATGTAGAGCTGTGCTGTGACCTTTTTTCTTAGAATTTACTAAAGATTGAAGGAATCAGAACTGAAGTTTGAGTGTGTGAATTTGTAAGTTGGTTCTATTGACAATTGATAATGTATTGACACCTTATGACTTTTGCTTTGCCACTGGTGCCTGCGAAGCACAACATTTCAGTATGTAAACAAAACTTACAGGCTTGGATAGAGAGGATAAATATCCAAAAATAGAGGCTGTGTTGAGCAAGTGGCTGAATATATAGCAATTTGATTTCTAAATATTCTGGTGTTCTTGTATCATCAAAATTTTAAAAGAAAGAGATTATTTGTAAAAGCATACAAATCCTTTGTATTTTAATGGATGAGAAAAGATGATGGGGGAGAAGATCAGGGGACGTGGACAAAAATAAGGGAAGCAGGCACCTGTATTTTATGGTAAACCTGCTACAGTGAAAAGAACTGAGGCAAAATAAAAAGACCAGAGGCAAAAAAAAAGCACTTCGTTGCTTTTTTTGTATGTGTCTGAATGCAAACAGAAGTAACACTCCTTGCCATCTCCAGTTTTTGTTAGCAAATATTTGAGCTAGTTAAGAGTCAAATCTAAGCATGGCACTGGATACGGGAGCTTTTGGACAAATCAGTCAGTAAGTCTTTCTACCCATGTGACCAGACATCATCTTGAGCTCCTATACATGAAATTCTCTAGTTTATGAACCAAGACAACTGGGTAAAACAGCGGATAGTTCAAACATCCAGTCCTTCACTTCATATCACCTAAAACTTTTGTGGCCTTCCTGCCCCATACTTAGCTATAGTCAAGTCATTTGCCAAGAAGGTGCAAAGGGTGTTTCCTAAACACCTTGTTACTACACCCAGGTTAATAGGTACTCTATGGAGATACTTCATGCCCACTGAAAGCTGGCTTGTCTTGTGGGATGCTCCTGCATGCTCATGATGCTGTATGTGCTCAGGGTCCACATTCAAAGCCTCCTTTCTGCAGTTACTCACTCTGCTGTGAGTGAGTCCCTGAACACCAAACTACACTGCAGCACAAGCCTAGACTGAACTAAACAAATCAGAAGCCATTCCCAAACCATCTATACATGCAATTGGTATTTTCTCTGAGTTTAAAAAAAAAAATAAAAATTGTAAAAGGTGATAAATTGCACATCTACCAGAAGACCTATATGCTTGAATACCATTGCTCTGCTAAACCGTGCTTTTAGGGTCTGTGCACTTTGCCTTGCCTGCTCTCTTTCAAATGTTCCTCATGCGTATGTAACCAATTACCCCCTGACTATACAGAATCGGGCCATGTGTTTAAAGGACTTTCAGGATTTTCTCACTTGTACCTTAAGTTTTGGCAGCAGTTAGCAGTGGCTTAAAAGGTAAGACTTGATGATCTTAGAGGTCTTTTCCAGCCAAGGCTATTCTATGATTCTATGAGCATCCAATCTAACTCATCAGAAGCTCTGCCGATCCTGGTTTTACCTGTTTCAGTAGGCAGTTAGGTGACATTGATAGAGTCTTGAAAAACATCCTTAGCAGAGAGGGATATAAAGTGATGGAAAACTTTATTTTTCTGCGTTATCACCGTCATCGGGTGATCAATAAACGTGCACCACTTGCAAGCAGGATACTCTCAGATTTACTACCTGATTTGCCATTCATAGAAGTATTTTTAACGTTTTTCCCATCAACTCACTCTAAAATAAATAGAGGCTGAATGCACACTTCTGTTCAGGAGATGTCTTTTGTGAAAGGCTGTGGCTAATCGCCCATAAAGGGCTGAAAAACTGAATTTTTTCGCTGTGTGGTAACAGCATAATGCCTTTAATTTGTCCAAGACCTGATTTCAGTAACTTGCCTGGTAAGTAAATTCGGTGTAGATTTAAAAAAAAAAAATATTTTTTGTTTTTCCACAACAAGTTCTGTGATAACTTGTTAGAGTAACTCTAATAATTACTTCTGTAATTGTGTAAAACTTGGTTGTTCATCACAGATGTGATAATGTCACAGACCTGGACCACCCACCCTGTCAGCTTGTCAGCTTTAAAATATTACTCCTGGAATAATGAAAAATTGCCAGCTTCTCAGTATGGCTTTTTGATTTATGGGTAGCTCCTCGGAGATTGATTAGTTGTTTTGTTTTGTTACCTGGAATGAATGATGAATATTTTAAAAAATACTTAATGCTGGATCCAGTGCAAATGAGATAATTTTACAGTGACTTCTTTAGTTGTTTCCAGAATAATTGGACATTATTACCTGCCCACCATGCGTGAACTATGGGTCTCTGGAGGGCCTAAATAGCTTCAGTTGATGTTTCCTTAATATTTCAATGTAGTTCATCTGCACTGTTCATACAGGAGCTTTTACCAGATGGTTAACCAGCCCTGTAATGACATTTCACATTTCCCGTCTATTACTCACCGATGGAAAATGATACAGTTTGATTCACTGTTCACCATTAACTTATGACTGACTCACTTGTGTACCTGTACTAAAGAACCATGGCCAAGTGGCCCAGCAAGGTTAAATCGAAAGGGAGTTTGCTGCTGCCTTGAGTGGGATCAGAACTGATGCCTACAATATTGAAGCAAATAGCTCACTCTCTTTTCTATGATGTAAGAACAACAGATTTATGATTTCGTTATTTAAGAATGAGATTTTGGGAAACAAACTGGGCTTTATCAGGCTTTTCCTGAGATGATTTGGCAAATAAAAGACAGTTGGATAGCTACCCTGAGATAGATTTTCAAAAAATCTTCATGAAGAATCCATTATGATTTGAAACTGCTTTTAAATCTCTAGCTCTGCAGGTGGAGATGGGAGAAGTAGCAGTAGTTAGCTGCAAGACCATGAATAGTTGACCTTCATTTCTGAAAAATGTACTATTTGTTCAATTCCAAACATCAAGGCACCTCTCTTCCCTCTCCTTTGGCTTCCCTGTCTACATCCATGTTGTTTCAATCCCTGCAAGGCAGTCTCCTGGAAACTAAGAGCCACCTCGGGGCACTGCCCACAGCAGGGAAGCACCACCACTCTCTGCCTCCTCAGCTGTGGGCAGACAGCCAGGAACAGAGGTCATCTTGCCTTTGGTGCTTTTTGGGCACTGGGGAGGTGAGGGCAACATGTAATCCAAACTCATCTTTGTCTCCACTAGGCAATATTTAAGCAGGGCATTTTTAATATTTTGCTTTTACTAATGGACCTTTTAGATACACAGTGTCCTTGTGTCTCATAACCTATTGGTATTTTATTTGTCACCAAATATCTTTGGCACGGAGGGGGTAGCAGGAAAAGGCCACTTTTGAGGAGACATTCAGAAAGCTGCTGTTTCAAAACATAATCTTGCCTGTGTGCTGTCAGAAGTCGCGCACCAGGAGCTGGATCTGTATGCAAATAAAAAGATTGTTTTCTGTTCCTGCTATTCTTGTTATTCTCCTTTGAATCCACAGTCCTCTGTCTTCTTCCTTTTTTGTATCTGTCCCATTTCCAGTTTGACCTTGTCTCAATTCTGGTCTTTTTGCATTGGTTGAAGGCTCCTACATCCATGTTTCTTCTATACCAGTCTAGTTTGGCAAACTGTTGTCCTTCCTATTTGACCTCCATCCTTTGGCAAAGTGAAGAGGGATGCTATTGCAGCAATTAGTAGCCTTTGATCTGAGCTCTGAGGACTGGCTAGTGAAAAGGCACCTGGACTGGACCCCTGGGATCACAGAGCCCAATCTCCGACAGCTATGAATTAGCAAAAAATAGAAACTTTGTCTGGAGAGCCAAAAAAAATATAAAATAAAAGTACTGAAAGACCCAAAATGTTCCTCAGGACACTTTGGCAAGCTTCATAAGTAGAGAGACCCATAGCAACTTCAGCTATTACAGTGTGTCCGAAGAAAATAATAAAGACATCACCAATGGCTTCAGACATTGCTTTAAGTGGAAAAGCTGCCATAATGTGAAGAAGTGGACCATGCGTCGAGCTGGCAAGGAAAAAGGACCCTACAGGAGGAAACCTTCCTCCCTTTCTGGAGCTTGCCCAGATTGCTGGACTGTCTCTAGAGCTCTTCACTTTTTAGTAACCAGATCCTACAGAAACCTTTTGTTCTAACATTTCCTTCCTGCCTAATGTCTGCTTTGCAATGTGGCTACTTGACTTGTGGATTACACTTCTACCCAGTTTTCTTTCTCTGCTCATTAAGCGTCTGGTCTCTTAGAGTTTTCTTGACTTGAATCTTTGGGATCTTGCTGAACACGGCTATCTGTAGCAGTCCTTATGAGAAATGTATGTGCTAGAAAATCATTCTGTTGTGATGGCAAAGAAATGGGTGTGGAATGACTGCTGCTTACTATTTGAATAGTGCTACTTTGTTCCATCTGTGTTATCTCCATCCCTGTCTTCTTATAGGCTCTTTGGGCCGTGACTACCTACTTATTGTGTGTACTTCACCAAATGCCTCATTGGAGTCCCTAAGCATTGCTGAAGTCTGTTATGAAAATTTGACATGGTAGAAAGCAAAGAGAAGAGATCATATTCAGAGTTGCACCATATTATTCTGATGTCAGAAAATCAAACTGAAAGGAGACCCTTTTTCCACTTTTCTGTAAAAAAAAAAAAAAGCTCATTTTTATTCATAAAAGAGGCTGCTTCTTTAGCTGGAAAGAATTTTTCCCCTCTCGCTAGGAATATAAATAATTTGAGCAGAACAGAACAGAGAAGCCACATTAATCATGTATGTATGGACATATTTTATTTCAAAATTATTTTCTTAAATCTAAAAAACATTCATGACTGTCTTATTCAAGTACAGTAGTTTTCATAATATAGTGGACACATATAAGTATTTATTTCTCTCCTTAGAGACTTGGGTTTAAAAACATTTTTCTTCTTAATATCCAAAATTCATGTAAGGTTTAGGATTGACTTAGGTTGAAGCCATAATTCTTAAAATGCTTGTGCATATGCTTGACTTCAGGAATGTAAGTCTCCTTCAGTTCAATAGAACAACTTTGTCTAAGTTATACGCTTAAAGAAGATCAAAGCCTGAACCTAACTTTCCAAATAGAAGTTACAAACATTAGTTATAATGATCTAAGCCATGGAAAAAAACCAAAAAAAACCAAAAAAGGATATTTTAAAAACGACTTTAGTTTTAAATAGGTAAGACAGGATAAACTGAACGTGAGAGGTGGAGCCCAGATCCACGCTGATCCTGTGAGTTATCCTTACATGAAAACCAGCTTTTGCAGAAGAAGAGGAAGGCAAAGAAGGGCAATGGAAACCAAGACAGATGGCAAAGAATGGAAAAAAGCTGAGCTTGCTGAGACTCAGAGTGTTTCCAACTCTTTCAAATGAGTTTTAAGCTGTAAAAAGAGGTGGAGAACTGCTTCTACACATAACACTCCTGACTGTTAGTTCTTCTGCAAGCCAAACTTTGCCATGCTCATAAAAGCATCGGTAAAGATCCCGTTGCACTTGCTGAGATGGATCGGTAAAAAATATTCTTGACTTGAGAAAATTGCAAGGGCTTGATAGTCATCGTTTGGAGATGCAGTGTCTTGGCTGTTTTTACCCACTCTTTACTGTAGCTCCAAGCAAAGCAGGATGGCTGTAGAGTCTCTTTTTGACCCTGCAGTGACCAGAGGGGAAGTTTCCAGAGGTACGAAGGGGACTCAGCAGACAACCTCTGCTGGACACTCCTGGTAGAGAGGCATCCTTTCCTCTTTTGTCAGTCAGGATTTTTTCCATCTGCCTTTTCCACAGTGATGGCACAGTGAGGTTATCAGAGTTCATGTGGCTGCTAAAGAAGCTCAGGGTTGATTTAAGGGAGGGGGGTGCTGGAAACTTTGAAAAAAAAACTAATTTCCTGTGCAAATATGTTTTGTGTCTTGGTGAAATACCAGGACCTGGACATGCTCCTGGTTTTAATAAAAATATTTAGGGCTTGGGTTTTGTTTTTTGTCAGTTGAAGAAAATTCAACCATCTCCACTACAAAGCATCTTCTCCATGTGAGAGAGCAGATGGAAAGTTTGGATTCCCAGATGGTGTCCAGGGATTTTGCAGTAATGGATGGTCATTTTAACTGTTCTCCTGTGGAGATCTGAGTCATACACAAAGGAGGGAAGGCAAGGCTCCAGAAGCAGCTACTGAGCACCATGCACGGTGGTGGAAATGGAGAGACTCTAGAGATACAGCCTAAAGGAAGCGTCACTGGATGTGACTGAAGGAGCCAAGCAAAGACTGGTGGAAGAGGAAAAGGGAGTATCTCTAAAATCATGCAGCAGCAGGAAGAGTATCTGATGGAGCGGAAATGAGACCACACAGACCAACAGATATTCTGGGATGCCAGTGACATCCTGGAGTAGTGACATTCACCCAAAATATGTTCTCAAATTTGTCTTATTACTATAGTCTTTATCTCTAACAGCGTCCACATATACTTCCATCGGTGGGGAGAAAGACCATTATTATAATATATCCTCAAAGCACAGTGGTAAATATTTTCTCTACAGCCTTTACAGTGCACACAGAGCCCTGGTACAGACTTGGATGATGTGCCAATTTGCTGTTTTCTGGCAGGGGTCTCCCTGGGGTGGGGTTTTGGTCAGCTTTTCCCCCACCACTGCTGTCCCTAAATTTATTTAGGCACCCAAACTACTGAAACACTTTTCTTTTCCTAAACATTTGCAATACAGTGTAGGTAGTAAAAGACTTTGAATGCTACAGGTCATTCAGTGCAGTACTCAACAGGAGTACTGATTTCTTAGTTCTTTATTAGAGGCAACCAAATGAACTTGATGAAAAATTTATTCAGTTTATTAGCTTTCCTAGTTCCTGAATGTCTTGCATTTATTTAACACTTGCTTGTTCTAATTTACTCAACAAATATTTTAGTGTTGCCTGCAGTAATGGGATTTCTTGAAGAGTTTGCTATAGACTTTCAGTACTTTGTATTCAAAATTTGAAGTCTATAGAGCAGTCGAGACTTAGCACTTGTATTAATGTATATTCTCTGTTACATCAGTAAGCAAGTGCAGCTTTTTCAGCTCTGGGTAGTAAATGGAGAATTTGAAGCCTCTGTAGGTTTTTATTTCCCAACTAAAGAAATACTTTTTTTTCCCATTTTTTTAAGTAACAAAAAAAGGTAAGATAAGCATGTACTAATCTATTTAAAACTTAAAAGCACAAACCATTTCCTTTTACACCCTTCAGACCTATAGTTACAAAAGTCACTGTAAGATTTGTTGGCTAAAAGCATGGAGTTTCAGCACATTTGCAGGGAAAAAGAGTGTGAAAAGTGTAATCACATTGTTTCTGAGTTGTCCTTGCCCTGGTTGAGATGCATAACTGAAAATCCTATCTTTGCTATGCAAGTTATGGAACATCATCTACGGCATGGAAGTTCGAATGTCCAAAGCAGATTTTCAGCTGGTGTGAACTGTCATGGTGCCAGTGAAATAAAGTTCTGAGAGCATATTAGTTGAGTTTGAGCTCCTATTTTGAGGTATAAAATTTGGGAATGCCAAAGACCTGAACTCAGGAGGATGATGGAATCTGTTTACAGCAACTTGATGCAAAATTCATCTGGGCTCAGAAGTAGAAACTTTCCATTTTTAAATTCTGGTAGTACCTGAAAACCCAAACAGACCAAGGTCCCTGCTCTGACCCTGAACCGGTAACTTCTCAAAGAGACAGCCTTTGCCTCAGAGAGTCTGCAGTCTAAATATAAGACAAAGGATGGGACAAGATATAGAGACATAGTGAGGCACCATGATTTTCCCCCATTTCTATAGCACATCAGCATCAATACAAAAAGAATAGCACAGTCTTCAGACCACTGGTGCTCTGACATGTCACACTGTGGACTAAGGTGGTGTACTGCCAATGCCAGTTTCAAAGACTGTTGAGATACAGGTGAAAAAACACTTAGGTAGTTGTATTTTAGATCACTCACATTGTTATCTGGGGACACGAGAGAACAGAGAATCAAAATTATGTGCCTGAAGGATGGTTTTGTTTTGCTTTATTACTGCAGTGTTTAATAAATCTGAAAATATGAGTTAATGCATTGTGAACATGTTCAGATCCTGAAGTGGCAGAACTGTATTTTAAATGCTGCAAAATGAGAAAGATGTATTTGGTGTGGAAATATGAATGGAGAAGAAAAATCTCAGACTTTCAGTCCTCAAAGATGAGATAATTTTGCTAATGGGATGGGCTGGTCCCAATAAATGTTTCCTGCAGGTGTTCTGCCAGAGATTTCTTTCCCCAACATGGAAGAGGTCTCATAGCACACTCGCCAGAGTCATTGATGTGACAATATGTATTTGTTCTACAGAGCAATTTTGGCTTTCACTTCTCATTGGCAAGCCTAGAAAAAAAAATCTTAAAAACACACACAGGCGCAGACACTCCGAAATAAACTATAACTGTCTGAATAATCTCTTGTGGAATTTCTGTGTTGGACCAGACCAGTGGTCATCCCTGTCCATACTCATTCTAGAGTGGTCAGAGGCCAACATCAGGAAGGAGCTGCAAAATATCCTAGCACAAGCTGTTGATGCAATAACAGTTCCTTATTACTGAGACCTTGGCTTATGTTCTGAAATACAAGGCTTTATATACCTTCCAAAATGTGCAAGTACTCACTAATGCACCTCTGAATGTTTTTATTATTCAAGTAAATCTCAGGTAACATGCTGAATGGGACAAAAAAAAAAAAAAAAAAAAAAAAAGAGCAACTCTAGATGACAAACAAGTTTCGAACTAAAAAGAGGATGAATGAATGAGAATGAAAAGCTGTCTGACACAGGGCATTGTAGGAACTGTTTTGCGAGTTGCTGATTTTATCCTGAAATAATCATGTGTATCATGAGAAGAAGAAGCTGAAATGAGAATGAAGGAAAGAAAGCGTTTTTTATGAAGAATGGCAGGTAACTATTTGATACTGTGTTTTATTATAGTAAAAATTATCCTATTATGTCAGTTTTTACAGAAGTTCATCACTGTAATACTACTACTCTGTAATACTACTACTCTATTTATTATTGCGAGGAGCAGACAATCAATGTGTTATACAGCTGTTTTGATAATTTTCAGAAGTTTTGGAGGTTTTTTATCCTAAAAAAAGGGAAAGTGCTGCTGTCCTGAAAATATCTAAGATTTTCTAATGGTAAAAAATCAGATAAATGGTAAAGTTATTTCATTCATTCTTCAACCACCCCAAAACATTTGCAACTGATTATATATTTCAAAACTTGGCTGGGAGTCATGAGGTTCCTTGTAAGCAACGTACTGCATTGTGTCAAATGTAGGAAAATGAGAAGGTAGTACTGAAACATGTGCTGAGATTTTTTTTTTTCTTTTTGTTGTTGTTTTTTGTTGTAATAATAATAATAATAATACAAAGGTATATTAATAGGTTTTGACTTGCAATAAGCAATTTAAGGAAGACCCCAAAGTTACAAAAACTAAGACCACCATAAAAATCTCATCTGCGTACCATTTCCTATTTTATTGCCTATCAGTTGCTGTTAAACCATACTCAGGTTATGTCTTTTCCTGCTCTTGCTGGAATATTTGTCATCAGAATGAGGTGCCAGAACCTGAAGGCTTGTCCTAGGAGAGAGAATAGTCAGTTAGGGTTTATTGCAAGAGTGTCCACAAATGGTGGTCTTTGAATCAAACACGTTTTTCTTCCTCCTCTCTTTCCTTTTTGTGACTCATGTCTGGTATGTCTTGGCTTCTTAAAAAGGTTTTCTACCCCACACATTGGACATCACTCATCCCTTTTCCCACTCTGCTACACCTTCTTTCTCCCTCCTTCCCCTCACTATTGCTCTTTCAAAAATGTCAGACTCCCATTCAGACTTTCTACCAGGAGCACTTTCTTCTTCCTCAAGGTCAGTTGTGTCCTGCTGCGTTACCTCCAGCAATGGAAGGAGTAAGCTGACTTCCCTGGATGACAGCCATGTGTATGTCTCACTGCAGCATTTCTTGGACACTGGGATCTGGGATGCTGCTGTTTTCTGTCCTGCTTTAGTAAAAAAGTTTTAAATTGCTGATACTTTTTAGGTTGCACCCTTCCTATCCTGTGCTGTTAGTAAATTATGCTGTCATTTCCAGTCCAAGAGGGTGGGTTCAGGCTTGGGACATACTTCACTATTAGAGTTGTAAAGAATATTTCAATTAATATGCACAAGATCATCTGTGCATTGAAAATATGTAGGATTTGCACGTGCAGTTGTCTCTGGGTAATTATGACTCAGCTTTTGTTACTCATGATGCACATTGTTTTCATATAATTCTCTTCATCAGATGCATTTTTTACAGCTCAAGGAAAGACTTTGTCTATTACTGTCTTCTTTGAGTTGGACTATATTAACCAGCTGTTGTTAGATTCGTGTTCTGACTCTGTGATAATTTATTATTGTTCGGTGTTTTTTGTTTTGTTCCCCTCTGCTTAGGTACTCCTACTACATTAAAGCACTCTCCAACCTCCTACTTGTTATCTGTTACCTCTGGTTCCAATCAAATCACCATTACAGTCAATGTAAGTACTTTCAGTAATATCAGAGTGCTTGGAATTGAGCCCCGATCAAAAGTGAAGCAGACATTAGTGAGCTAAAAACTATGTCAAATATTGGCTCATGGAAGTCACAGTCTTACTGCAAAAACAACCCAGAAAAGAATGGGTTTGTAGCTTTCAGCTCCTTAGGTTTTTGTGCTGCAGCAGACATGCCACCTGTTTTGGTCTGGGTTTTTTAAAATGTGTGTTTTGTGTTCCCCTCCATATTGGGTAGCTGCTTTTACTTGAAACTTTGCTGAATTGTGGTCATGCCTTCATATCACTCCCATCTTATTTGGAGGAGCTAGTGTGAACAGCAAGCTGGAGACCTGGTGTGTAGTTCTTTTCCACTGTATAGTTTCTCCCACTGTACAGCCACAATCTGACCCCTATTTTTAAGCTAAGTCACTGGCCTGACCTCAAGGGAAGGAGGCTGCAGAGAAAATAGATGGTTAGCACTGCAGCCATACCTGAGAAGCTCAAGTCCAGGCAGAACTGACTTTCTCATAACATGTGAACTGAACTTGTGGGCCACCTTTTGCATGGGCCATCCAGACTTTTTGCCTCACTGAGTTAATTAGCCATTAATAAGCAAAATATTAACAGGCCCAAATGCAGCACAAGGCCATCAACTACATCAAAATTAAAAAATGTAGACAAAATAGTCTGGAAGGTAATGAAGAGGAAGCTGTTTCTAAGGAGACCTTTGTTCCTGCTTAGGCTACACTTATCTATCAAATGTTTCTCCAGGTCCCTCCATGCTAATTTCTGCAGTGCTCATTGAAATGAGTTTAAATTAGTAGTTAAAGTTAAGGAGACATCATCACAAATCACAATTAAAATTAGGAGAACATACTGGGCAATGTTACTTTAAAAAAAAATACCAAGAGAAAACATGTCCAGTTTCTAAAACGCACCAAAACTGAACTTCATTCCTGGATCATGACAACTAGAAACCAATAACAAGTATCTTACATCCTGTCTCTAAGACAGCTTGGTTTAAACAATCCATAATACTTGCCATTGTATATGTTGAATAGCTTCCTACTCTTGGTTGTTATGTCTTTAAGGCAGTTCAGCAGCAAAAATGCAGATAAATGCAATTTAATCAATGTATCTATTGGCTAGAAAAACAAGCAGCAGAAACAGATGCTTCCATATTCCTCATATGGATTCTGTGAGCTTTTTTCTTGCACTGCATCCTATAGGTACTGAACTTCAGGAGCAGAATATGGAACATAAGACTATCCTTCTTACTAACATGATTACAAAAATCATATTGTATTAGCAGCATTCCATTTTCACTTACAGGGTGCTTCGCTGAATTAGTAAGTTTTCTTTTCATGTGAGATACTATCATTATTTAACTCTGTAATCTACTATGAAATCCTTATTGCTTTGTCACAGGAGGTTTATGATCATTTTTCTTAATGATAGGAGTTGCCTTTGCACGAAGGGACTTTTTTTTTTTTAAATCATGGCCTTAAGAGATTTGAAACTTCAGGGATTAATAAAGTATCCCCAAAATCATAAAGCAAATCACAGCATACCAAATCATTTCTCCTTTGAGATTGGTGCCAAACATTTTCTGTGTTGTTCCAGTGAAACTGGACACTTCCAGCCCAATGGCTAATAAAGTCAGCAAAGAAAGGAAAAGAGAGTGACTATGTGACCAAACTTTTATTTTCAGCACATAGCTGGAATTTCAGCCTCTCTGCACAAGTGCTTGCCATTACAATTTATTAGATGTTTTATATAGCAGATTTTATTGAATGATTTAGGTAGTCTTGACTTGATCCTTTCCAAATGTGTTCAACAGTATTCTGCTACATGCGAAAGCGTTTTTATATTCTCACTTTCATGTAACTAAAGCTCTAAAATCTAGATAAAGTTACCCGCCTGCTACATATACTGTTTTACTTTCAGAATTAATTTGAAAAGCCCTGTATGGCCTGGCCTCTGCAGCCCTTTCCAGAAGATTTAAGATTATAAATTAGATTGTCCAACATGCATCGGTATTTTGAGCCGGAAGGCAAGTGTCTGCCAGCAGGAAGAAGAGGGCCACTGGAACCACCAAGCTGACTAAGAGCTATTAAGCTCCTGGGATTGTGAAGGTTAGGATAAAAGGAAATGAAGAACATTAAAGATGCAGGAACTACATTTTCCAGAGAGTATCTTGATTCCATGGTGTATTGATCTGCAGTCCTGGATTTCATCAAATGTAATACCTCATCTTCAATGCGCTCACGGAACAGGATGGGGGAACAGGGGAGTCAGCCTGAAGTAGTCACTCTCCAGTGAACTCAGGGAGTAGCTCTGCTCTGTAGTAAGTGTGTATTACAAATCTTTTGATTTGCATTCAGACACATCCATATTGCAATAGAATTTATAAATTAAGAGAGAAGCTTTCTTCTGCAAAATCATCTTTTAACAATAATTCCCCTAAAAAAACAGTTTTGATGAGCTTATAGAATCCCTTACGACACCCTGTATGTCTTCTGAGAGTCACTACTGACAGATCAGTGGATATCTAAAAAAAAAAAAAGCTGCTTCAAAATGCAGGAGTGACAATTCTTGTATTTTCAGGTGTTATGAATCCTTTATCTAATGGTAACTCCCAAATCATAATGAAGTTAGAGGCATGTTTTAATCCATTCTTAGTTGTTTTGCTTTAAATTATTTTCTTGTCATTCATACGTGTAAATTTGTTAACTTTATACATGCATAGTGCATATACACACATCTGCACATATTCTGCATGTCAATTTGGAATGATGTGGCATTATTCACTGAGCTGCATTTCCATGAAAATTTAATACCTTTTTTCTTCCTACCAAGTCTGACTTAAGCCTTAGTTTTTAACTTTAACCAGGGCATCATTCTAATTTTCAGTATAATAGATGAAATTCCAGTTATTTGAAGCTGCACAATGTAAACAGTACACCTCAAAGAACTTTCTTGGACATTATCAATGTTGCCCATTTAATTAGTAAATTTATAAGCAATGAGAAAAACATCCCTATAGATTAAGCCTGAGCTGAAGAGAAAAACAATTCCCATTCAGTTCTGGAAATCAGAATCTTCTCTGACAGATTTGACCAAGTGTCTTTGTGACCTGGAGGACAGATGTTTGTTTATCAAATATACATACCTTCTTAACAGGAAACCTGTTTATCTACACATAAGAGCCAATGCAGAACAGAGATCTCTCTTGCCTGGTTTCCCACCTCTGTCAATGGTCCCTAGCAGATGCCCAAAATGTGTAGCATAGTAGGGTAATCCTAGAGCATCTGGGAGTTTCAGTCAGGACAGCTGCCCCAAGCTGACTCACAGGTGTGTCCCATACCACTTAATCACGCTCATTATAAAAGCAGGGAGTTTAGTGAGGGTGGAGTTTCTTTTCCTGGGGCTCCACCCTTGTGTCCTTCTGCTCCTGCTTCTCAGGATGAGTCTGAATATAACCTTGTATTCTTTATGTTGGTGATTGTATTTTTTTTTGTTATTTCACTAAATCTGTTTCTTCTTCAACCTATGGAGTCAGCTGGGGAAAGGTCATCAAGTGGTAGAGCAACTGCTACAGCTTAGCCCTTGGTACAGGCTAGGTGTAGAGAGCAGGTCATGTGAATACCTTCTTTGTTGTGCTTATAACCCTGGCTAGTTTTACTCTTTTTTCTTGTGTTACAGTGGTGGTCAATAATGTTCCATATTAACTATCTCCACATCACCTAGAATTTTATATACGGTTTGTGCAAAATTAACTCTTGTTTTCTCGCCTGCTCTCTACTCCTTGCTCATTAGAACTACATTGTGGTCACTCCTCACATGGAGGCTCTCCCCATCTCTAGTTCTGAAATATCTGCCTCGAAACAGAGGCTAGAAATTAATACTACCTCTGTAATCAAGATGCAGGTGTGTTGTGGGTTTATCTAGAGATATGGTATTCTGTCATGATATTCCTTTCCTATAGTACTTGCATTTTGACTACTTCTGTGCACTGAGCTGAACTACCTGTTAGAGCTTGGAAATCTTTTCCCTGAATAGTAGTAGGTAGTCTGAAATATATAATTTTATATGCAAAACTTGCATGGGTTTTTTTTCCCAAGAGTATTAATTTACGTTTCTCTACAGCAAATTCAATCTGCCGTTTTATTGCCTAGTTATTCAATATAGTGAAGTCCTCCTGGAGCTCTGCAATTGAATTAGCTTGTTAACATCCTGAATAATTTAGTTTTGCTGACAACGTTATCACCACCTTACTCTTCAGCCCCTCTTTCAGCTGATTTCTGAAGAGCATGGTCCCTATCACAGAAATCAGAGGAGCTCCACACTTGACCTTTCTCCTCTAAAAAAAAAAAAATAAATAAGGAGCACAGAGAAAAAATAACTTGCCTTTTCATCAGTAATGTAAGCATATCACGACCTCCTCTCCTGTCCCATGGTAATTTATATTTGCCATAAGAATGCTTGGCAAGAAATCTTGTTGAAAACCTTTTGAAAATCCAGGCAATTTATAACAACTGTATCTCCTTGTCCACTTTTGTTGTCCCGGGTAATTCTAAGAGATCTGTAAGGACATGACTTCTCACTATAAAAGCCATGTTGACTCTTTCCTAAGAAATTGGTTGGCTACTTATGCATGTATCCACTAATTCTTTTAGTTTAATGTTTTGATGCAGAGTTGGTAGCTTTGGCTACTTATCTCCCATTTCTGACTGAAACTCTTCAAAACTATGAACTTCTGTTTCTCACTGAAACTTCTAGTGTCTGTAAACTGAAGAAGAAATGTGAACTACATTCCATATAAGTGCTGTCTAGTATACCTCTAATATGAATGTACAGGACCAATTGAAAACATTGGTCTTCCTTCTCTGTTGATGCTCCATTGAGGTATGCATGTGAAAACCTGGTAAAAATCAAAGGAACGCTGGACATATTTCCTTTTCTGCTTGGTATATCTAGACTAGAAATCAAATATGTGTTGTGGAACTAGCCTTAAGAAATTAAATTAGAGTTTTATTTGTATTTTCTCCCATGAAATTTCCTTCATAATTTAACTTCTAAGCAGTAATGTGTCTAATATCCGTACTTTTGTGATATCAGTTTTTATTGCAGCATTGGATTCCTCCAGTCAGAAATGACCAAGTTCACTGTACTGAAAGGGTACTTGGTACGGGGTGCAGAAAGAAAGGAAAATGGGGAATTATTTTCCACAGCCAGAATTTGGGGGCCTGACTGATCAGTGCAACAAGATGACCATGTGTGGTCTGTTCTCCTTCATCTGCAGCAATGTTGGTGGTGATGAGTTTCTCATCACAGATGGAAATTTTATAATGAGAGTGGTGAAGCACCAGAATAGGTTGCCACGGGGGTTCTCAATACCTCAATCTGTGGAAAGGTTCAAGGTCAGGTTGTACGGGACTATGAGCAACCTGATCTAGTTGAAGATGTCTAGTGGAAGATGTCCGTGTCCATGGCAGGGGAGTTGGAACTAGATGACCTTTAAAGGTCACTTCCAATACAAACCATTTGGTAATTCTACTAGCATTAGTGCAAAACACAGGAGAAGAAAGTGTCCCTAGCTTAAGTTCAATTAGAAAATGAGAAAGCCAAAAAAGAGGCATGGGGAAGACAATGTTTAACATGCAAGCAATAGTCATGGGGTGATCAAACAAATGCAATTTGCAACTCAAATTTTGTCAGGCATGCTTGTTCTGAATTAAGTGCTTCTCGAGTCTTCTAATACATGGCTTATTGCTAATTAATCAGATTTCATGTAGATCTCTATCATAGTGGCTAGAGGATGGTGATCTTGCAAAACTGTTCCCAGCTGCTACTATGTGTCTCTGAAGTAGCATTAACGTATATATAGACCTCTTGTGAGATGCGTATTGCAGGCAGTCAACAGCAGAGACCTGGGCAGAGAGGAGAAACAGTAAGGGGGACACATCTGGAGTATCAAGGATCAGAACAATGAAGCTCTTTGAAGACAAGTTGAAGAATCATGACTGGATTCAGTGGAAAGAGTGCAGGGGAGGGTACTTCAAGCTGTAATGTGATGTAGCTAGCATAACCTCAAGAAAATAATGATTTATAGATGGCAGGATCATGGGACAAATCCAAGGGATGTTATTTACAGGAGTTAACCTTGCTTCCCTTGAAATTGTGGTAAAACTTCTATCGAACATAAACTCTGTACTTCAGACTTTTCTTACATTGCGCTCTGTGGTGATAAACTCTACTGTTTGATTCCAGTTGCTGTTTCAAAATACATATGATAATATGCATGACTGCACTTTTTAACATACCAACATCATAATTGATTATCAAATATAGTTTTTACAGAAATAAATTTACTGTGCAATTAATTTCTAACATGTTTTCTGTTTAAGTTCTTAGTGTATCACTGTACAATGATAACAACAAAAAGCAGGCTGGTGAATATCTTGCAGTTCTTTCCAGTGAGTCTAGTTGATATGTTTAAGTAATAGTAATGCTATAGGTGCTGTTTTCATTATTCTTGTAATAAAGTACACTCTTTAACCAGTGCTTCCTCTACTGGAGCAATGAAATTTTCAGTCTAAATGCCTAATTATATTATGCTCCTCTAGCAGTTCCAGAGGTCATACAGAATAACATTAAAGGCCTAAAGATTTACTTGATAAAGCCAGTTCTAGTTGGAATGAGCAGTGATCTGAAAATTGCTTTAGTTTCACTTTTTGATTACCCTTCATCAACACCACTTCACAAAAACACATTAAGCAAATGAATTACAGAAGTAACTTGTAAATGCCTTGGATTTTGAAGATGTAGATAGTCATCACTGATATTAAGGGTTACTTGAAACACAAGCATAAAACGAAGTATATAGTCTACAATTCAAAAGCCCTTTCAGGCATTTTGAAGATGGCAAAAATTCTTAAAGCATCCTCAATGATAGCCTGATTATTATTTTTTTTAAATCTTAAACTGATATTTGCAGCAAAGAAGGTAAGATTATTTTTTTTTTGATGTTTCAGTGTTTTGACCCTATAACTGCAGCTGATCATCTGTGTTAGAAGGAAGGTTGTTTCAACTCAAGCTGGGAGATCACACTTTCAAAACGAACTAAAAAATGTCCAGGAGCCATTCTGGTATGCTGTGGTATTCATTTCAAGTAACCAAGGTAAGATTCCTAGTTTGTGGTGGTAGAGGTTTATCCTTTGTTTGGTCTCCACATACTTCTATCAGTGGGATGTCATTTGCAAATATATTCACCCATGTCTATGCTGCTCCATTATTGCTCAACTCCTCCTTTATTTCACTGTCAACATTTTCCATCAGCGTATTTCCAAAGCACTTTTAAATTAGTTGTGGTTGCTAGTGCCTTCCATTTTTGTTTATTTCAAGCTACTTGACTTCTGGAAGAAAATCTGTTTTCAGCTATTTTGGAGCTCTGCCTTAAGGCATGCAATGTGAAAGGGGTAAATGTCAGGTTTATCAAAAACACCTCCCTTTTCAGTTGAACTGAAAAGCACGCCAAATGTTTTTAGTATTTCTTGCCTTGCAATAAATCTACACGTTATTCACTTCTACAATTTTGTTATATTTCAGTAAATTGCAGCTATTTTGTGTGGTTTTTGAACCTTTCCAGATCAGGAGTGGAAAGCTGAGGGCTTAATGTGGATATGGCAGGGGGACATTTCTGGAACTAGCTATAACATTGTTTTCTTCAGGACCATTGCTGCAACTTCATATATTGTATATTTTCTCCTAGAAAATGTATGTATGCTAGGCTGGCTTATTTATCTTCCAAGTTGTCCCGCTCTATTTTATTTGATGGTGGAAGGGATGAAAGAGAGTCAGAGAGCAGTCTAGAGGCTTCATTATTGCTGTTATTGTAATGAAGTGTTTAAATGAAGTGCTGACCCTTTTAAGACACCATTTTCAGCAACATAAATACAAATGATCCTTGTGCTGAGTGTAGCCATTAAGAAAGCACTCTCAAATGATTATTTAAAATAAATGTGTAATCTTTTAATCACTCTGAAGTATATACATAAGAGTAATTATTCTGGCATGAATCCAAGTAGTCCCTAACAAGGCATGTTATTAATGCACTGATTAGCATAGCTGGAATACTGTTATGGCTTGGTGGGGATCCATAATTTAAGCCTCTGAGAAATTGAGGCTATCTGCCATGAAACTCTTTCCCAGTCTAGAATACGACATTGGGAGCAGGTCTAACACACATAGGAAGTCAGGTCTGTCAGAAGCGAAAGCAATAGCCTGAATACTTCTATTTAAACTGGTGGTAAATTTATTTTTGGCTTAACAGAAGCAGAGGATGACCAATTCTGAGAGATCTTGAGGATCCTTCCTGTACTCCGTTGCCAGATTTGCACACGAGTCTGATCTTTTGTTGCAATCAGGGATTTTTCTGGCATATGGCAAGTACTAAGAGCACTTGCTCTTAGTTTCAGACTCTAAAAATAGCATTTACAGAGCACATTTTTAACTCCTGAAGGATTCCACACCAGGCTGTATCACTTGAGTACAGCAGCATTTGTGGTGGAAAGCAAAACATCATCTCCAATGACTGAAAAACAGAGATAACTTTGATGAGAGATCTTTCTTCTCTCCTGGAATGTGGAATAGGAGAAGAGCTTCTATAACCCCAGCCATGCCTGTAATCAAACTATCTATGTTTATTTCTATAGAATTCATTGGGTTCCTCCTCATAGGGATGAATCACAGAATAATCTAGGTTGGAAAAGACCTTGAAGATAGAGTCCAACCATCAACCTAACACTGACAGTTCTCAACTATGCCATATCCCTAAGCGCTATGTCAACACAACTCTTAAACACCTCCAGGGATGGGGACTCAACCACTGCCCAGGGCAGCCTTGTTCCAATGTCTAACAACCTATTCTTCGAAGAAATTCTTCCTAATATCCAGTCTAAACCTCTTCCTGGCACAACTTGAGGCCATTACCTCTTGTCCTATCACTTGTTACTTGGTTAAAGAGACTCATCCCCAACTCTCTACAACCTCCTTTCAGGTAGTTGTAGAGGACAATGAGGTGTCCCCTCAGCCTCCTCTTCTCTAGACTAAACAACCCCAGTTCCTTCAGCCCCTCCTTGTAAGACTTGTGCTTGAGGTCCTTCACTGGCTTCGTTGCCCTTCTTTGGACACACTCAAGTACTTCAATGTCCTTTTTGTAGTGAGGGGCCCAAAAATGAACACAGTACTCGAGGTGCAGCCTCACCAGTGCTGAGTACAGGGGTAAGATCACTTCCCTGATCCTGCTGACCATGCTATTTCTTGTACAAGCCAGGATTGCATTGGCCTTCTTGGCCAGTCCTAGTTCTAATTTGGTCCAGAAGGATCCTCAAGCTGCTAAACCATTTGAATTGCTAAGCTGTATCCACATCTGAAATGTTACAGAATTGCAAGAACAGATTTATTGGAGACTGGGGCCTTCCTGAGTGCTGGGTCTGTTCACCTCACAGCTGCAGCAGCTCCTTCTCATATGGTATTGGAGAACTGTTCAGCTTTGCCATTCAGATGGGGGAGTATCTGCTTTAGTAGTTGCATACTGCCTTTCCAAAGCATACACTTTGAGGGGGGCAGGGGGGTAAGGGGAGGGATCAAATTAAAAAGACTTTTCCTCTAACACAGTCTTATCTCAGTTCCCCATAGGAGTGACAGTGGCAGTGATGGACAATCATGTGTAAATGAGAGACAATGCTCTTCTGGCTGTTAATAGTTCTTAAATCTGAAGCACTGATCTAGTCTACACCACACAAGCAGCTTGTACAGGCCTTGGGTGTATGCACTGGTAGAACCTGAACTTGCTGAATATCCCTTGGGTCCTGCTATGTAAGCTGGGGATATTTTCCTTAGCTCTCAGGAGTGCTATAAAACTAAATAAGTAAAATCTTTCCCAGCAACTTTCCTATTTCATAGAAGATGCTTTAGACATCCGACGTACCATGAGTATAATTTTGTTATAAAACTCTGTCATTTGGCTAATATTAAAATAAAATACTGTTTCTGTCTCTTGCTCAGCAGCAGTATCTTCTCTTTATCTGTCAATATTCAATAAAAAGAACCTTTAGCACTTACCACTCCTAAAATACAGGATGTTTTGCTCTGTACTACTAAACTAGCTTTATTGCTCCATTTCTTCTTGAATATTCCGCCCCTCCTATGTCTTAGCAGTGCATACCAACCTTTTGGGGAGGTTCATACTTTCTATGAGATAGTGATTTGCATGAATATTAGATCCATCTTTGAAGAATTACCCAAGTAGTTTCCCTCTGGCTTGGTACTTCCTTCCATTTCAATCTTGTTTTGCCTCTGTGGCAGGTTGTTCTTTACTTCCTTTCAATAGTTGAATTCAGCCCCGTTTTCTACTTTCTAAAGACTTCCCATGTGTCAGCGTGTTTGATACCTTGCAAAGGCCTGACAGAGTAGCTAGAATACAAGAATACATTTCCTTTGTTTACAAAATCAATCATCAAAGACTTTAAAATGTCTGGCATGATCTTTTCAATAAACCTCTGTCACATATTTTCATATCCTATTGCACTTTCCTTTTAATTAGTTTCTTTTGTCAGCATTTGTTCTCTTATGTGTTATTGAGATTAGATCAATGGACTCAAAGATGCCCTGGCCCGCCATCTCTACTAAAATACATGTGCCACTATGGGACACCCTTGTTTTTGTGGTTCCACTTCTTCATTTGATCTACTTGATAAAATTTCTTCCATTGGAACTGCAATTTCATTTGAAATGCCATAGTCATTTCCATTTCTATAGTCACCTTCCTATGTGGCCTCTCATTACCAACAACAGAGTATTTCTCAGAAGATGAAGCAAGATATTCAAGTTCATCTGCATCTCGAATGATCTTGAATGCCTGACTTATTCTCACTGGATGTGTTTTTTAAAATAGATATTCTGGATTAATGTTTTGCTACTTGCTTTTTTTCCCAAAAAAATTTACCTCTGCTTGTCTCTTGGAAATTCTCACTTTATAATTAAACATTCCTACTTAAAGTTCTCAGCTTTTTTTTCTCTATCCTTGCAACCATTTGCATCTACTATCATTTTGTAAAGCAATTTTTTTATTTATCCATTTGGCCTGAAGATCTTCCTTAGGAACATTTTCCCTTTCTCTAGAATACGGACTTAGGCCACTTTTTCATGCCTTTGATTTAAAGAAATGTAAAGCCTCCTGCACACTGAAGTGGCTTCACTGAATAGTCTCAGGCTAGTCACTTTGAAACATTGATCTTTTAGTAACCAGTATCTCCTTCATTATTTTTTTGGAGGTTTCTGCTCTGTATTTCACTTTCTCTCCTTTTATGGAACAAGAAGCACACAGAGTTTTTCCCCCATATCAGTGTCTCAGCATGCACTCCTAGAACTGCATGTGCTTATCTTCCACTAGGATGTGAAATTTTTTTTTCCTGAAAGTCAACTACAGGCAACTTGATTTTGTTCCCAGCCAGTGGTGAAACACTACTTCTTCAGGAATCACAGGAATTTAATTTTTTCAGCAGACTTTCTCAGGGTGCTCATCTCGCCTCAGTCTGCACAGGGCTAGATTAGCGGAGAGCACTTTTTAACCTTCTGCTTTTAGCTTTATATATAACAGAGTTAAGGATTTAACCTGGCAAGGACTGGAGTAAAAAAAACCCACAACAACATGCAAACATTGGCATAATGCAAATAACGATGCCTTACAGCTCCCGGGAATCCCTTCCTTAGTGTTGGTAGGAAACACGTGCAAATTAACGAATCTATGTATCGTACGATGCGTGCTTTTTAACGACTGTTTTATAGCCATCTTAAGTGCATGGGGAGAAGGGAAGTTTTGAATTGCATTTTTTCATTTATTTATATATAGTTAGATACTTGCACACACACATATATAAGCAATGAGTTCTCATGTGCATAATGTATGTATTCATGATGCAAACCTCCAAAGAGGTAGGTTTAGAGTGTCATTGCTGTGCCCTTTCATACAAAGGGGAAAATCTGCAATTTAGAAACAAACCCCTGTCATAACAAAGTGGTTTAATTTTAGTTACAGGCCGAGCTTAAAAGTACCCAGTCTAGGGCAAAGCCCATCTCTGAAGTGCACAGCCTGAGGTAAATTGATACATTCATTCCCAGCGCAGACTTCTTCTACACTGATTACTGGTCTCTACTAACAGTGTTTGCAAGACGGCTTATCTATTCTCCTCTTCTATAAGAGACACTGTTCAAAGAGCCTGAAACACAGCTGCCTCTTTACAGGCTTTACCTAGTTTTCAAAAGGAGGGGGATCACGTGGCTGGGGGGTGGATGCCTCCGCAATAGAAAATCTAAATTAATCTTCATAGAGAGTGGGGAGCCTTGTTTGGATCTATCAGAAAGGGAAAGCACTTGTAGGTGAAATCTTCTTAAGACCAAAGTGAAAACTTGGAGGGAACCCTGTGAAAATGCTGGGCCGCGAGGCTTCCTGGGCATCGCAAACAAAAGAAATTAGCTCTCAGCATAAAAGGTTCCTGGTTTAAATGTGAAAGTTTTCACCATGAAGAGGCGGTGCAGCGCCAAAAGTCTGAACAGGCTGACAGTTTAACATGGAGCCTCTCCATCTGGCTCTGGCAGAGCCTCTCTTCTTTCTCGCCTTTTCCTTCCGAGCAGGAGCCCTGACACCAAACACACATTTCCTTCATCCTATTGGGAAACGAAGCAGTGGACTTAAGTGCATCCTAACACCTGCAGGCAACATTTCAGTAACTTCTCTCTTTTGAATTATTATTTTGGCCAGCTGGCCAAACACAAGGCTGGAAAAGATGTCAGAAGGACACCTCTTCCAGTGTTTCTCAGTCCCAGCCCTATTTCACTTGCCAGCGTGGGAAGGCTGTGCTGTGGCAGGAGAGGGGGTCTGCCAGCCTCTGACGCATTAGGATGTCTTGCAGACCACCACTGGCTGGTGAAGCACATAGCTTGTCCATCTGACACTCTGTGCTGCCCTGTGCCCCAAGACCAGGAACAGTGAGATACTGGAGTTATTGCCAACAGGGATGACCAAACAGTGGGCAAGAAAAAGCAAGGTAACAAAAGGAGAAGGCAAGAAAAAGGGTATTGCAAAAAGGGACAGCCTGTTCATATAAACACATAACCCAATGATATAGTTTAGTGGAGACCAAGAGTTTTTGCCTTTCTTTTTAATGTACCTTCATGAGAAGAAAAAAATACTTCTTTTCTTTGTGCAGGACATATGAGAGCACAGAGCTCTTCCCACACACATTGCTGTTGTTTTGCAGTCTGACCTGTTCAGTTGCTCAAAAGTATGTAAGGGAGGAGAAGGTAATCTTTCCCTTATTTTTAGAGCTCTGCTAACGAAGGATTTTTGGTATCTGAAGTGCTTGCAAGATGTAAAAAGCTACTGAACCAAAGTCACCGCAGAATTTTAGTGCAAAATATACCAGAAATTTTCTGGTAATGTAGATCAGATCCTTATGATTTGCCATCACTATGTTTTTTTCCCTCAGCCTGTTGGAGAGAGACACGTGCAGTATGACAAATGAGCACTGACTTCTGGGCTAGGTAGCACTCAACGTAAAATCCATTGGCTTTTCCAAATGGACCGTTGCTTGTCCTTCCTGTTCTTGGAAAATTAGGTTTATGAAGGGTGACATCACACTGGACAAGCTCACATAGTTGTTTCTAGTTTTAAATCGTTAATTCACTTGCACTTGGAGATCTGGAGTGTAGGTGGGCAAAAGGGAGGTGATGTACCCATAAGCCTATGATAAATCTATTGCAACAGGGCTGTGGCTTATCGTGCCACCAACTGTTTTGACAGTTACTGTTTTGCATATCTGAAATCAAGTGAATAACGTATTAAGTATCTTTTTTGTCTGTCAAAACACTTTGCATATGTGTTTTGTAGAAGAGCTGATCCCAAAATATGGTGTTTCCTTATGCAAAGCTCTCCACCTGAGACAGTGACGCTTCCTTTCCAGAATGCTGTTTTTCATTTTAGAAACAGGTCTCTGGTGAGGAGGAAAACAGCAGCACTTACGGTATGAGTGGGGACCATAGATTAGTGTGCAAGTTCCCCTGGGGATTTCCGTGTTCCAGTTTTGCACTTCAATAGGCCTTAGGCAGCAGAAATTGCATGCCTACATTAGTTAGATTTTGTTTCTTCTTGAATTATGTGCAAGATATGCAACCCAACCCTCCTGTAAAAGTCTCGCAACACAGAAGCTCACATGGCCCCCCATGCAAGGGAATTTTCTTTTATGGAGACTGCCCTAATGTGTGAAATCATGAAGTTAACCCTCTGGCATTAGTGGTGGGCCTTTGCCTTCACAGTTTAAGGCTGAAAACTCTCAAGTGCCAGTCCCAAGCACTCCTAAAGCCCAGTGGATATGGCTGCAAGCAAAGCAACTTCCCACCTCCAGATATATTTCATTTCCCTGAGCTCGATACAGTAAAATGTATCAGACAGAGGTCTCGCTGCGTCTTTGGAAGCAAGACCACCCAGGGGCACCTCTGTGAAATTATTCTGAATGAATATGATTTGAGCAGTTTAGTACAAGGTCAATTATGCTAGCTTTTTTCCCCCTTTTTCTCACCTCTCTTCTTCCTTCCTCCCATTTCACAGCTGTGAAAAAGTCCAGTTTGATTTAAAACTGCAATCCCACCCAGTATTCTTCTTTCACAAAGCAAAAGAGGAAAATGTTTTAACAGCTCTGCATGGTTAGGTTTGTTTAGATAGAGAATGAAAATTCTTAGAAGTAGTTTTATGTATAGCTGTAGCCTTTCATTTAAGTACCTGTTATTTTTAAATTATTTCCTTAAAAAAAAACAACAAACTGTGCATTTATTTCTTCAACTTGTGAAGACCACTGGAACGACTTGTGAGTCATTCACCATGGAGATAGAAGCAGCAGGGGAAGTGGACTGTTAACACTAGGGTCTCACCTGCTGTCAGATCATGCTTAGCACAGCATAGGATGGGAGATTTGGATGAGGCTTGATCCTACATCAAGGCAGAGCTCAGCTCAATTGCTTAAAGGCATGCTTAAATTGTTCCTGCATACAGAGCCAGTGTGGGTATTGCCATTGACTTCCATGGAAACTTCTCTTCATCCCTCTTTCCCTTGCTCGCTTGCTCTCCCTCTTGCTCTTTATGTCTAATCTCTTTCACTTTCTTTCTGGCCTTTGCAGAGGATGCAGCAATTTGGCCAGGGTCTCTGCCAGTAGATATGGGGCCCAATGCCTTTTCTCACTGGACTCAATAGAAATCTTTCATATGACTAAAAGCACTTGACTGAAAATAAATTATCAGGCATGGGGGACTAGCTGTTGCATTAAACTTAAGTAATGATCACAGGTAAGAAGTAAAAGAAATATTTTCATAAGTAAGCTCACTTCTGGAAAGATTTTTAAAAAAACAATTAAGATAAATGTATTATAAATTCAAGTACTTTTTTAGAACACGAAAGAGATTATTACTTGCTCCTGCACAGAAGTTCATTGAATGGGCAATTATCAAATACAGCATTTATTGCATGGAGCCCAGACAAATCCCTGAATTCAGTAGCGCCCTTCCTGGCTCTCATTTCCTACACAAGAGGAAAGCAGGCCTGTGGGACTGGAGAAAGAAAAGATTAATAAATGGTAGAATGAAAGAAGAAAGGGAATAATTGTATTATTTTAACTGTAACACATCCCTCAACTAATTGGTCTCACTACTTTTCCTCACAAGAAACTTTCTGAGTAACTTTTGCCCTGCTCAACACTCATTTTCTCAGTAAACAGCTCCCTCTACATGGGCTAGAAGTAGACTGTGCAGGGCTTGGATCC
Organism: Podargus strigoides; assembly: GCA_028020825.1. Taxonomy (NCBI): domain Eukaryota; kingdom Metazoa; phylum Chordata; class Aves; order Caprimulgiformes; family Podargidae; genus Podargus; species Podargus strigoides. The sequence goes on from CM051643.1 coordinate 4,464,134, forward strand.
GTTCCTCCAGCCACATGGAGCATAAGGTTTCATGGGGATATCCATCATAAACCCCACAGCCCTCAGACTGATCCCTTAGAGGGTGTGCTCTGTAAGGCTGCTCCCTTGGCCCTCTTCTATAACCCTACTTTCCTCCTTGCTGCAAACTTCCTTTAAAAATCACAATATCCTTGGCTTCCTCAAAGGCTGTGGGAGCTGGCTATTCTGTGCTGATACCAAAATACCTGTTGGTATTCATTGCTGGAAGAACCCTGGCGTGTGCTACTTCTGGGCCACGGTGCTCTGTGGAGAGGACAGTTTCTTCTTTGGCCTTATTTGGCCCCAGCACATCTCTTGTCCAGAAAGACAAAGGAGAGGTATCGGCACCCTCAAGGCAGGAGGAAGATGTTTCTATGTGGGATTTGCTGCCCTCTCACAGACAGTTTGATCTTTGTCCTCACAAATTTTCTGCTGTCTCACCACAAGACAGAAGAGTAGAGGGCAAGTTCACAGGATTTGCTTAAGTCCACACGCATTTTATATTTTTAACCCAAAAAGTCTGTCTTTATATTAAAAGGTTTAAATGTTATTTGAAAATAGCTTCAAGCTTAAAAATAGCTTTAAATGTTATTTTCTTTTATAAGTATGTGTCTCTAGCTTCTTATATTTGAAATTACAGTATCTTGCTTTTATTTTTTGAGAGTTCATATGATTTTTATTTCAGCTGAATAGCCCTAGCGAAGCACTCGGCAGCTCTTAAGCACAAAGACATCCTACTACTTTTGTATTTCCATCCATCACCTTCCTCCTCCCTGCCTCCCATCCACATGTTTGTCTCCGTCACCTGTCCCAACACTTTTGGGTCGGGAGCCCTTTGTCACAGACCGTCTGTCAGCCTGCATGTTTGCACAAGGCTGGAGGCAGCGATACCCAGACCTGGGCGAGGCCTCTCACACAATATAAATTGTGATCCACAGAGGAGACGTCTGTTTTTACAGAGAGTTAATCCTCACACATGCTCGTGTGGGCTAGGTATTGCCTCTCTTCAGGAGGAAGGACCCTCCAAGCTCAGAGGCACCAGCCCTAAACCCAAGGTACCTCCCACTGGCGGGGTGCCGGGTGCAATTGCCACCCCAGGGACAGCATCCACAATGTTTTTCACTGGTGTGTGCAGCTCCCCCCACAAATTTCCGCAGTATAGGAAAATCATGCGCATAAATTTATCCTCAGCGCCGTTGTGCTTTGGCTGGCTGTTGTGGATGATGACAGCTCCATCGCAGAGCTTTGAAAAGGATAGTGTGAGGATTTTGTAAAGTACCAAGCAGTAACCTACCCCAAACCCCCCTAACCATAAACTCTGATTTTTCTGCAGATGTTAACCCTTAAAGTGTGTTTATGGGTCTAGGTTCAGCCCTGTGGTGACTGTTGGAAAAGTGTTAAAACAGAGCTCACGCATGAGTTGTGTCACCCCGGACTGGCTGCAGTGCTGCCGTGAGGCTCTGCCCATGCCAAACGCCGGCAGCAGCAAACCCCAGTGGCCGATGATGCTCGAGGCAGATGTCAGGACAGTTACAGTAATAATATCCACAAGGGCAGGTACCTTTTTCCTACTGTAACATTGAAGGTGATCCATGGCTATGTCAGGGCAGTAAAGAAGCCAGTTACCTGGAAAACCACAATGCAGTTTTGAGAAATGTTTAGGGTTTGAGTTACAATTGTTGTGATGGTTTGCTTTGTTGGGCTCCAATTCAAGCAGGAGAGTGGCAGCCAGGAAATAGCCAGGCAGGGTGGGGGAGCCAGGGGCTGCAAGATGTTAAAACAGAGTCAGCATTTCAAGCTCCGCACCTCACAGAAGTCAATGGAGTTTCTTCCCAACTGCTCACTGTGCTGTATCCATTTCAAAACTCTAATTTCCAAGGACAGTTTATATTAAAAATTGCCTTGCTGAATCTGTTCAGAAATTTCAGCTTGAAGCAATGAAACAACTATTTTTCCCAGGAATTGTCTTCCCAGCAGTTGTTGATTAAAACACGTGGATATCATTTTATAATACTTGTTATACATGCCTGCTAGTTTCCCTTGTCTCTGTCCTATTTCCCTACAGTTTCCAGATGACTGCCCACCTTTTTCCCCCTCCTTCTCTTCTCTGTACCTGAGATTCTGTACCATATCAAGTTCACACTAGTAAAATTCTGCACATCATCTGTAGATGAAAAAATATGTTTTCAGACTTTAATTAAGAACTAATTTCCAGTAAATGTTTTTCCAGTGAAGTCAAGTTTCATCAAGTTATTTGCATGGGTATTTAAAGAAATTTCATAAAAATAAAATGAAAATATGCTGGTTTAGGCCCCAATTCAGCAATGTGCTTAGGCAAGTACTTAAACTCATCTGTTAACACGTGTTTGAGTGCTGAATAAATCCCTTGTGGTATTTAAAGCTTGGAGTATGTTTAAGTACTTTTGTGATTTCAAATTCTAGTCCTCCTCAGTAGGAAGAAAAGAAAGTATCCCATACATTAGATAAAAACCACTTGTTTTCTTTAAAAATTACATTAAAGGGGATTGATGCTTATCGTATAGCCAATGTTTTGGGGCAGGCCAGACTGCAACACATGGCAAGCTGTGTTCCCGTAGCCTGTCCTGAAGGGACAAACCAGCAGTGCAGGGCAATTAATGCCTGTCACTCGGTGGTGGGAAGACTCTTGTCTGTTTTCCATGTGGGCAGGCGTGCAGCATGGGAGGGAGAGGTCAGACACCCTCTCCTTCCTCACCTGGTGATGGACAGCGCGTGGTGCTCTGCAGGTGGCTCTGTGTGAGGACTCAAATGTGCGGCAAAGCTCCCAAAAGCAAACAGAAATCACTGGAGGATGTCCCTGCTGCTGAGGTCAGTCCTGCCAAGCTGCCACACTGCAAGCGCTGCACAGTCCCCCTTGCCTCCACCTCAGAATCAGCCATTTGCTCCCAGCCCAAGACAGACATACCCATGTACACACAGGGCGATGGGCACCAGCCCAGCTATGCTAGTCACATTCTGCTTAATCTGAATTATTTTCCCAGTGCTGACAAAGACAAGAGAGGCTGAATTCAGCTGAATGGGTCATGCCAGCAAGGATCTTGCTTCACTGTTATTAAGCAGAACCAAAGTTGCACCCTCCTGCAGGAGCACTAAAGCGTTTTGGGCATCCTATAGCTGCCAACGTATTTTCACCTCCTATTTTCTTCTTCAGCTCTGATGATAAAAAGGGGGAGAGTATGTATGATTTGACACGGTAATTGAAAATGAAACAAATTCTCTGGCTTTAATGCAAACTGCAGACAATGCTGGACTGTTGGTGGCATCTCTTTGAAGTGCTCTTTCTGCTCAGCTTTTACACAAATATGTGACGAATGTTTGATGAGGGATGTAAAGATAACAATTTAAAATTTCAGAGCTTACTGAGAAGGGTGGAGAATTGTTTTTCTTAGACAAAAGCCACATTGAACAAAATAAGAGCGCGGCATAACTCTGTTTCTCTTTCAGTCTCTACCTGAGTCCTAAAAGAACTCAGACATAAACTGGATAAGCCACTGAATATGACTCTGCTCATTCACACAAACTGCAAAAAAATATTTATTTATTTAAAGAACATTCTCTAGCAATAAACCTACATGCTTCAGCAGGCAAGAGCCTGACTGTTCAGTAATGCCAGGCTGTAGAAAGGATTATTTTAAATGCAGGATTTCCCATCTTGGTGATGTTTGAACAGATGATTTTGTGGCAGCACCTCTGCATTTCTTTTTTTTTTATTATAGTTAATATTTTGTTTTAATACTAAACTTGTTTAGACTGTATGGGGCAAACTATTAAAAGCAGCAGAGTACTATGCTTGAAAATATCATCTCAGTATTACACTCAAAAGGATCTAATAAAATATCTGAGGGAATGAATGACATTAGTTGTCCCAGTATTCTCTCTGCCAGTGCCCAGTACTGGGAATGTCAGGAACAGCTGTAAAATTCCAGGATATTTAACCTGGGAAAAATTATACAACTGTGTACACAGGTGGAGCTGGACTCCCTTGTATTAAGGGGAGGAGGTGGAGAGGGAATGAAAGGGTAGGTAGAGAGGAAGTTGTTCAAGTCTGTGGTGATGAGTGGGCTGTTTAAATATAGAGGGGGATAAAGTGAAGAGGGTTATTTTCCACATAAATATGCACATGTGGTTGTCAGAGTACCCAAAACATTGAAGAATCCTGTAACCTTTGCCATAGGGACTGTAGCAGCCTGTTCAGGTGGGTCGCCTGGTCCTCCCGTAATAGATGCTATCAGTAACAGCAACGCAAGTTGTGGAGGTTCGTGTTTTGAACTCTGTCAGTCACATCCAGCTGTACTCCTCCTCCTCCACACTCATGTTGGTCTCATTGATTTAGCTCAGCTCCTCAGATAGGCTGCTCCAAGGCTGGGCTCTGCAGCATGGCCTCAGCCTTGGGTGCCACCTGGCTCAAGTCCAGGCATCGTCCCTACATTATGAAGAACTGGATCAGCAAGAAAGGGATTTCAGGCACTAGGGTATGTTTGGAAGGAACTTAAGTTTACCTTCTTGCTCGTTTAGTCACCCGCTGCAGTTTTTGGAAAGCCACCAAGCCACTTGGAGTCTTGTTGCTCTGTGTGAAGGTTGGAAGGAGGGTGTGAAAGTAGCACTGATCTATGAATTGCTTATTCTGTGGTCACAAAGGCTGTGAATGTGCTTCATAAGAGAAAAAGAGGAGGACTAACTGGCCCAGATTCAGTATGGGTATGACTGAAATAAATCTAGTAGGTTGGAGGGAAGATATTGAAGCACAAGCAGACACAGCATGTAAAATCCTGCTCCAATTGATAGCCAAATTACCAGTTTAGCAAATTACCAGTTTTAGCAGTTGTGCAGTTTCATTCATGTTGTCTGCTGCTACTATCTGAATTTCAATCATTGTGAATTTTGAGAAAAATACATACTTAAAGCCCTAAAACACTTCTTTTACATCAAATTTAAGTCCTTTAGAATTTTTCATAATCTGTTTAGCCTGACTAGAGCTCTAGTAAATCTGAAAAATTGTGTTTCTGCTTATGATGATTAACAAAGAAGATAAACTCAATTTAACTTTAAGACTGTGTTTTCAGGGCTAGCAATTGTGCAAACAATGGTGAATATAACATAGAAAACAGAAATGAATTCCCAGTAGCACCTTTTTACAACATCATTGTGGGCTTTGTTGACTTTAGACTGGCTTTTTTTTCTGTGGATGCCACGGAATTTGAGATTACTTGAAACACTCAAATGAACACATTTAAATGTGTGTATTTATGGGTAAGGAAGGGGGATTCACACTTAAATCCTAAGTGCTGGAATTAGCTCCAACAAAGCCTGAGTGTGTTGACTTTCAAATGTATTCAGCTGATGGAGCAGAAATTTGTTGGCTAGCTTCAAGATTTACCTATTTTTTAATATTTCCTTGTTCCCCCTGGAGAACATCTTTGCCAGCTATCTCAGTATAACAGAATAAGTGCAGTAAGTTTAAACACAGAAATTCGGCTATAGAGTGGTGGGGCAGTGGAGCTCCTCTGCTGGGCTTCAGGTTCCTTTTGCTGATGTAATTTGGTGGATCCTGGACTGTCTGTGTTATTGTTGCTCTGCAAATGCAGAGCTCTCCATCTGCCCTCAGTTCTAAATCCTGCATTCAAGAAGGCTCTGACAGAGTGACTTTGGCAAATCCTGCCACAGAAATTTGAGATATTAGCCAGGGCCCCTTGGATGTTAGCGTTGACAAGACCCAAGTGGGGGACTTGCCATAGCAGAGATGGCAGAAAAGAGCAGAGTGGCCACACATTGTATCAGATCAGTGTGCCAGGCAGCCAACAGTGCAAGCACAACAGCAAACCTCTTCCACTTATACAGAAGATGATAACCTGGGATGGAGAGCAATGGCTGGGGATGTCACCTGCTGCTAAAATCTGAAAATTCATCTGTTGGAACCAAAACTAAACTGTATGTTACAAGGGGCATCTCATGTGTTGTTAGAAGTCTCTTTAGACTAGCTCCATTAATCAGATTAATTGTATAAATTGCAACAGATTGAATCTGTAATGAACTTGGAAAATTACCTCTTCTTCATATGGTCTAAGGGTATAAACCTTTTTAACCACCTGGCCAAACCTCTGCATCACCTGTTAAAATTATTTTTGCAGATCATACCGGTTTTGGCTATTCTCTTTCCTATGGATGGTGTAAACACCAGTATTGCAGCTGGATGTGGCAGGGGAAATGCTTGTGATGGAACTGTGCTTGTAGGAAGAGTCCAGTTGGTGCTTCCAAGTCAGTGGGCAGAACAGCACTGCCTTGAGGGGCTCACACCAGGGCTTCTCATGAGACTGCTGCATCATGCTGACTTTTTTGTCTTCAGGGTATGAAAGAAAGATGATTCTGCAGAGATCGATACACCTGACATCAAGCCTGGCAGATTTCCTACAGCCTCTGGCACTCACTAGGAAAAAAAAAAGAAATGTCAGCTGCACTTGCCCCTTCCTTCATGTGAATAAAACCTACAACCTATGTGTAGTTTTTGCTTTGCAGATACAGCATGTAATCTATCTATCTATCTATCTATCTATCTATCTATCTATCTGATGAAGATGACTATTTTAATTTAACCCCACAACATCTTCACTGAAACATGATGATTCACAGTAGCTGGAGAAAATAACTGCTCAGAATAGATCACAAGGGTTTGATGCAGAATTCTTTTTTCTGTAACTGAGAAGGAACATATAATGCAAACATTGTGTGCCTGACATATTTTTATAACAGAGTACTAAGAAAATACTTGCTACCTGAAATATTTCTGTAAGTCACTGAAGCAAGCAATCCAACATGTGGGTTACATTACGTTCAGAGCTGATCTTAGTTTTGTAACACACACTAAACAGCAGTATGTAGGAGGCTCAGGTTTAATAAAACTAAAACTTTCGGTGGTGCATACAGCCAATAAAGGTTTAAGCATGCTGGGCATGATCAGCATACTAATTGCTGCATTAATAAATCCTGAAGCCTGGGTTGTTTTGAAAGGCAAATAAAATTATTGTAGAAACCTTGAAGAGCATTTACTTAGAAAAGTTAGCGTATGTCTATACTGAGATGTGTGTGAATGTAAAACGTCAGTGATAACACTGATCAGACATTTTTTCGTGTTTTTCCTACCTCTCTGTTCTGTGCAATCAGGACTTTGCAACATCTGATGTTAAGTTGTTCTGCTCTAGTGTTTATTGACATCACCAAAACCAATCATGATTCTGTAACTACTTGTGATAATGCAGTTTGTCTTTCGTTTTCACTACTGCATTGAGTAAGTCATGCTGGTACAGGTGAAGGAGTCCCAAAGAATAAGGCTGGCCAGACTTATCTATTCCACTACAACACTTCAGACCACAACCACGGGCAAAAGGGAACATGAAGATAATTGCCCAAGAATAAAAATTTGTCCCAGGTATCCATTTTACAAAGCCAGAGTGCAGTATTTCTCAGGAGACCAGGGAAACAGGAGGCCCCCAAGGTCTCTTCTTACGTGGAAACATGGCCACAACTGGATCTGAACTGATGTGAAGTGGTATTTTGAGTGATGTGGTCCAGCACACAACATCTTGTCCAGTTGTCAGCAAGAAGCTCTCTCCTCTCATTTCTGCTCTCCAGCAGCAACCCCCCAGCTCCTCACCAGAGAGAAACACTGCTCACCTCATGCAGAAACCCATTCCTGGGCTGAGTGTCAGCAGCAAGAGGTTTTCAGCTTAGGAAGGACAAATCCGCAAAGGTGAAAAGATTAAAAAACTAACCCTGAGAGTTTACAGGAGTGGGAAGTACTCTGTGCGTTCCCAGACCTAGTGATGGAAGGAAGATGGTTTTACATGCAAAAAAATGTAAAGTTTTATTTTCACAGGGAGCTCGCCTAGCAAAAAGCGCACTCCACTGTTCTTTACTTCTCAAATCAAAATTGTTTATTAAGAAGTTTGGAATTTTTCTAATGAACGGTAAGATTAACGACCCGTGCTCGAGCAGCAATGATTCCTGCCAGCTTGTGCATTAGTCAGCTATTAACATACTTCTTGGGTAATTTGAAGGCATTTTATTCATAGTGCATTGGAAATCACAAAAGACGCGTTGAACTCAACAGAGTCCTTACTCCCAGTTATCTTGCCTTACTGTCTGATGGCTGTGGCTGTTCTCATACATTGTGGCATTTTTCTTACTGGCATCAGGACATTTAGCAGAGAAAATCAGCAAATACTGTAAAGTGAAAAGACTTCCTTTTAGAGGCAGCTCATTTTTAGCACAACAGTCATCCTCAGTCTCTCTTTCTCCTGCTACTATTACATGGGCTGTAAGAACAGGCAGGTGAGATCTGGAGGCAGAAAAGATAAAAACAAAGATTGCATCTCTTTCCTTGTAAGCTCTTGTCTACCCAGTCTGACATAGGATAAGCAGTGCACATTAGAGCTGTGAGTTCTGAATCTCAAGCAGAGTGTTTCCAGCACACAGAAGATACAAGCACGGTACACAATACTCCCACTGGGGGAAAGTGATGAGCGAAATGTGTTTTGTCAAAACACATGTGTCAAAAGTGTCAAAAGGAATCCCCAGGCTGGAGAAGCTGTGGTTTCTAGTGAAAATCCAAAGTGAAATATGAATTAATAAAAAATGCATTGTGAGGCAACTGTTTTGGCAATAGTAGATCCACCTAGCAATTTGAATGAAGCAGGGAGCAAGGAAGTGGGATATTGTTAAAGGACCTAGACCTAGACTTCAGCTACCAGACACGGTTCTCAAGTCTGCAGCAGATTCTGTAGGCCACATGGATCAAACTAACTTTTCTCTGCCTCAGGTTTCCAGTTGTAAAGGGCAACAAGAACACTGGCATTTGTTTTTTTTCTGGCATCTTTTGCCTCTTTTGTTGGTTCCCCTCAAAAGAGGAACGTTTTCTACTGTGGCCAACAGTGTCGTGACCAGCAGTGCTTGGTCTCAGCTAGATCTGGTGGCTGTTAATCTCATAGACCAGATAATCTTTGATTTCAGACTGCACACATATCCAGCTATATGTTTGCAGTGTCTTGGGTCCTAAGTCAATGGTAGTAGTTCTTAGGGCGCTATTCTCTATCAGTTTACATACCAAAGTCCCTTTTCTCTCTTGATTACCAAATGGTCTTTTCTTCCGAAGCAGATGCTGCAACAGGCAGAGATTTATTGGCCTCCAACTCATACCTCAACGGGAAATCTTTCAGGCTCCCAAACATACATCCCATGGGAAATCTACAGCTCTCCAAGGTACGGTTCCCTCCTTTCTTCTGCCTGAGACTCCAATAAAGAGCTCCTCAGGACACCACAGCAAAGGTTAAACACAATTCACCCAAAGGGCTGGAGAAATAGCAGACCCATTTCTCATGGCAGAAAGCAATTCAGCCTTCTAAGGATGGTGGTAACTCCCAAAAACCATGCCTGAGGACATTCTCCATGGTGATTAACCATACTTTGTGGCACTATGGAGAAATACTCTCTTCTTTGCTGAGACAGTCAAAGACCTAGTGTAAGAAGCACTATTCCCACAAGGATGGGAATACGTGATATGTTACTGTACTGCCTGCACAGCAGCTGCTGTGGATCCTTTAATGCACCAAATCCACAGCCAGTTTCCAGTGCAGACATACCCTTATTGTTACAGGTCAGTCGTCTCTTTTGATGCTTTCACAGGGTATATTAAATGAATCTCACTCCTTTTAAAACCTGGCTGCACACGTGCAGCTATTTTCCCAAAACAGGCTCTCACTTAGAAAATATTTCAAGTCTCGTGTACTCCCCAAGCAGAATTCACTCCTCCTCCTGTTGTAGCTTTGTGCCATTTATAATAAAAGAAGCTTAGCAGTACTTTTAATATTCTTTGAACAGAGATTGTTTAGTTTATAGCTCTTAATACCATGGCACTGTTTTCTGACTCTGGTTGCCACCATGATGCTGATGATGAATCCCAAATTTGAGGTAGGTTTAGCAAGTTTTTGGTAAGCATAAGCCAAGGTTCACGCAAGGATGAACTAAGTCATTACCTGGGTTGGAAACTGGAACAAAACAAGATAATAGCTGAGTTTCTGGTTTTCAAGTTTTGGTTTCATTTGAACCACAAACTCAAAACTGAAGATTGCAAGATCATTTACAAGCCATGCCTACATTTGCAATACAAGCACTGGGTCACACTCAGCCCAAGTGATGAGTGAATCCTAATAAATTATTTCTGTTTATTCAGACCTCTAGACATTATAGGTATGCTGGAAATCTATTTGCCTAGTGAGATTTACTGTCTGGCCATTCTGGAAATATCATGAGAACAGCCTCTTTTACTGTAGCTGTTTTATAATTTGTGAGTTTACTCAAACCTGGAAATGCAAAATTGCTGGGCTGGAACAGCAGATAACATTTTTAAAGCCTACTAATCTCATTTTTTTATAGTTTGTCATTAGTGTCTCAGTTCAGTCTTTTTTTACTTGAGCTAGCTAAAAAATGGAGGGGAGCACAGAAATTGCTCATGAGCATACCTATATACTGCACAAACCAAAAGTCCCATCATGGCTTGCACGGCTCAGGGGAACGTTCCAAAACATAAACTCATCTGGTCATACAGTCACTATGACAGAAGTTGAAACACACTTAACTGGGGTTTTTTAACTACTTGCCAGCTTTGTCAAGTATTTCACTACATGTGTAAGCAGCAAAAATAGTAAGTGTTGATCAGTTAAAAAGTACACTGATTTAAAATAAAAAGATGTCTAGTCCATACAATCTACACTCTACAAAAAACCCCATACTGTCAGTAACTGACTATAAATAAACTCTTTAAAAATGTTAATGGTAAAGAGATATACTCAATATAATGCAGAATAAAAACATTTCACTTCTTCTGTTTTTACTATTCTATAGATGAGGTATCCAAAAGTAACCATTGACCAAAAGTCTGTACTTATTGACTGGTGATAACCATCTTCTGTTGGGATATTTGATGCTGCAGCTCGTACCATACTGTCTAGGTGCACTGTGACTCACAAGAATAAATTCTCAAGGTAGGAAAACCAGAGGGTTTTAAAAAAAAAATAATATTTTGGGGTAATTATAGACAAGCTAAGGAAATATGCTCTATATGGGACTGCTTATAGACCAGCAGTAACAAGTAAATAAGAAGTGATGATGATTCTTGAAACAAACTATGCATTTAAAATACCTAAACCCAGTACATTTAGACATCTGCAGGGATTGATTTTCTGTTTATGGAAAGCTATTACAGTTGCTCCATAGTGATGCCAGTCCCAGCTGCAAAAGGTAAGAAATTCCAAAATAATTAACAGGGAGAAAAGAAGCCATAATAGTCTGTCATACTTGATTCAATATACAGATATGCTCCATTTATGCAACGTGTAGTCCTCCCCATGTAAATAAGGAGTCTCTGTAGCCGATTTGCTCCTTTCTCAGTAAGAAAGATGAATTATGTGGCTCAGCCCCCTTGGCAAGCAAACATACAGCCCCCACATGTCAGTAGAACTATCCTCACCACCACTCATGTAAAAATCTAATCCCTGCCTGTCATGACAGTCTCCAAAACATGGAGTATTCTCTGAACAACAGCCAATTTTTCGGCCATTCACTGTACCAGGAGCAGCAGTCACTGTTCTCTGTGTGTGCGTGTGTTATGCCTTAATGTATAAATACACATACTTTTAATGCAGTTGATTTAAAATCAAGAGGGGGTAGAAATCAGTGGAAAGCCCTAGCAATTTCTTTTGGGGGTTGATATTTGAAACTCTGAGTTTCATTCATAACAATATGGAAAGACTAACAATCTTGACATGCCTCTCTTTGGGGAATTTTTCACAGATGAACATTTTCCCCAGTCTTATTTCATAACGTGTGAGTGAAATACAGTACACAATAGATTGATAGGGCTGTTTTAAAGAAGTCTTTGTCAAAAATTCCTGCGTGCTTGACCCATTTCTTCAGTAGTAAGTCCTACAAGAAATGCAATCTGAATATACAGTGAGTAGGACAAATGTGGCTTGGCATAAGTAGCTGCAGATCTGCAGACGTGTGCCATGATGGGAGGTGAGTGCTAGCTGAATTGCTGCTCCACTGAAAAGGCACCTGTTGAAATAAAATACAGTTAAAGACCAAAAGAGACTATGTTGGAGTGGCGATCCTTAGTAGCAATATGGAGGTAAGACCACATATGTGTCTGGGCATGCGCACGTTTAGCACATGAAAACAGGAATAATTTTCTTTCCATACAAGCTGAGGGGGTAGTTGGGTCCCCACTGAGATCCCAGGGTTGGGGGAGGAGAGAGTCCAGGGCAATCCGCAGATTTGACAGAATGCTACTGCATAAATGGGTGGGCTACTGTATAGTAAAAGCAGTGTTTTGATGCATTGATTTAGTTACAAATTATTTGAACAGGCAAGCAAGTTTTTTCATTAGGCACCTCATAGAAACTTCAACATGGCCATTTTGGCATCTCTTCTTCCGCTCATAGCTGGAAAATTCACAGAGCCTGTGAAAGACCTGTGCATGTGTGGTGCACTTACACAGTAGAGGGGCATATGATTTTGTTTTTCTTTGCCTAATAAGTAGAGGGAAAGTTTCTGGGGGTGATTCAGCGCTGTTTAAAAGGAGTCTTCCATCAGTCACTTGCACCGAACATGAGTTTCATGGACGTGCAATAATTGCAGATTCTGGTTTTGCACCAGAACCACCTTTTTTTCTTCCTCCACTCTGTGCATTAATGCTTGATACTTCAAACTCACCAAAAAGTTCAGGAAAATAGATTATCTGGAATTAAGCAGGTACCACTTAGTAAAAAGGTGAAGCAGAATAAAAAAGAAGCGAGCACCAAGCTGTGAATGCAAGTTTTTCACCTCTTAGCATTAATCTTGCTCTTGACAAAAGACTGAGGCTGAAAAACCATGCACAGACCATGGTCCTTGCTTATCAGGGCAGACAGCAGAGGCAACAACTGACCACTGGGAACTAAAGTGTGATTTTCAGGCAATATTTTTTGTGCAGAGGGTCAGAAACTTAAGGTTAGCATGCCATTTGATTTCCATTTAATAATCTTAGTTGCTAAAACTAGACAATCATCCAGAAAAGCCCAATCTTGACAGCAGTTTGTTGTCCCTGGACTTATACAATTTATTTCTGGAAAAATCTTTTGAGAACTGATTGTCAGAGACACCATTTGTAACTCAAAACAGCTTACTGTCATGCCAGTTTATAGTCATATATTTAGATCCATATTTACAACACATAAATTTACAATATGTTTAGAGTACTTTATTCCATAAATTAAATATTATTTCATTTAGACAAATAAAACGTTGTTAGAATCACAGTGATATTACAAATACAGCAATTGTTGGTGTCAAAACAGACTAATCCCACAAATGGGGTGTCAAAAACTCTTCCCTGCCCAGTCTAAACACACTCCAGGCCAACAGTTTGTAAGGCTTTAGTGCCTTGTTGTGAAGTGGTGAGAAGAAAGAAGTGAAGAGGGGAAGGGAAGGGAAGGGAAGGAAAGGGAAGGGAAGGGAAGGGAAGGGAAGGGAAGGGAAGGGAAGGGAAGGGAAGGGAAGGGAAGGGAAGGGAAGGGAAGGGAAGGGAAGGGAAGGGAAGGGAAGGGAAGGGAAGGGAAGGGAAGGGAAGGCTTCTTCTGTGGGGCAGGTAATTTCTAATCCTTTTCTGTCAAACACACTAACAGTATCCTCATTGAGATGACCTGTGGTTCATGTCCTTCCTACTTGCATAAATGCAAGTACTGGCTGCATTCACACGAGACAGGGTAAAGTATGTTTGAGTTGGGTAAAACAGGGGATATTGTGGACATGTATACACACATTGTTTCTTTTCCCTGTTTTATGAGATGTATTATTTGGTGCTAGCAATAACAGCTGCAGAGATGGCCTTTTGGGGGACCCTAGGTGACAGTTTTTCAAACATTGCTACTTGTCCTGGTTCCCAGGCACAGACCCATGGCCAGCCATGGCAGGCAGCCCATGAGTAGCCCTGAGTCAGCTGGGAGTTTCAGTCAGGGCAGCTGCCCCAAGCTGACTCACAGGTGTATCCCACACCACTGACATCAAGCTCATTATAAAAGGAGGGAATTCACTAGGGCTCTTCCCTCTTGGCCTGCTGTTGATCCTAAGGATAAGGCTGAGTATAAGCTTGTGCACTTCATGTTGGTGATTATATTAGTTTTGTTATTTCATTAAATCTGTTTCTACTTCAGCCCACAGGGCTTCTCCTTTTTTCCTGATTCCCCTTCTCAGATGGGGAGGTGTCATTAGGAGGTGGAACAACTGCTACAGTTTAGCTTTGTGTACAAGCTAAATGTAGGCACTTCTCTTTTCCCCTGTTAATCCAACTGGCAGAATTGCCTGCAAAATGCTCACTGGCAAATGTATCTTTTCACAAAAGGAAAGGAGATGTGGGAGAAGGATTTGGACTGATATTAATTGGACTTCTCAAAATTTCTTGATACTGGCTACCTCAGTTTAACTGCCCAAAAGGGTAGTCTGGTTTCCCAAACTAATGAATGTGGAATCTTTATTTATATGCATGAACTTGTGAACTGAACTTCACCTACACCAGAGGGAAAAACTCTCTGAATACTGCTGCATTGTTCAAGGAAAAGCAGCAGAGTATAGCCTCAAAACTGTATTGTAACTGCTTAAGCAGACAGCAAGTCAGATCTTGCAAATAGGAACTAATTACTTGCACAAATAATTATTGGTCTTGTTTGAATGTCTGTTGGCTAATGTTTACTTTTCAACTGAAGTTTCTGATGCTTGCAAGAGGACAAGAGAAATTTTCTGTAGGCATTTGTATTTATAAATCTACTGCATTTCTATAACTTCTTAATATAGTCATGAAGCTGAATTTATTTTGTGCATTAATATTGGGTTTGCATCTCAGTATATGTTACAGTGTGTTTTTCCAAATGAAAAATACAGCACTAAAAACGTGCCAATCAATTGGTAAAGGTGACTAAAAGATTTGTTTAAGTCGGGTTCATACTGGTGCAACAAGCAGTTTTACTTTTATTATTCACCTATTTTTAATTCTAAATAGCAACTGGAAATGTGTTTGTTCCCCTGGTAAAAAACACACGTTGGTGAATATGCACGCTTGGTGAATATGCATTATCTAGTAACTTCACACCATCACCACCTGTTGACCCACAGATTGATCACAGATTTTTCCTTTCTTTTTCCTTCACTATAGAGACCTCTTAAGTGTGATTTTTACTCACTTGGAGGGAAGTTCTCATTTTGCTTTGTATGCAGTGTGCTGCACTTTTCAAAAGCTAGATGAAAACTCAGTAAAGGAACTACAGGCTCAGCCTAAAGCTGTGAGATATGCAGAACTGGTGCACTGATCCTAGATGAAGGTCCTCTCCTGGGGCATCCCAAATGTCCCTGGGAGCCTGGTTGGACAATCTTCAGGCAGCATAAAATCTTTTGCTCAGGAACCTCCTGAGGAACTTGAGAGGCCAATGAGATGTTACAGCTTGAGAGGAGTTTTGAGGAGATTTATCAATTGGGTTTGAAGCTCTGCATTAGAGGAAAAAGCTACAGTTTCAGACAATGGTTGGGAGTGGCAAATACTTTTATCCTTGGAAAAAGAAACAACATTCTGCAATAAGGGAGGTTCATAGGTGAGTGAAACAATGTAGTGGGTCAGGTTTTTGCAAGACCAGGCAACCTGTAAGATTAATAGGAAAGTTTTTAAGCATAAAGAGATTACACAAGTGTCTGATTCATACAGGTAAAGACAGAAGAGGCAAACAAATTTCTGTAAATACTAGAAGTAGATAACCTTATTATGAATTTTCAGAGGTCTAGTGGCACTTGTTAGTCAGTAAGAAGGAATAGTTCCAAAGCAGGACACAAATCAGAAATGATTACAGAGTACTAATGCACATACTGCCATGAATCATACTTTTTTCAACAGTAAAAAAGAAAAGCATATGGTACTGTGTTTTATATGCATTCAGTTCCTGAATTTTTAATTTATTATTTCTTAAAATGTCATTAAACAAACATAGTCTTTAATTCATCATAGAAAAACCTTGTATCTAATCTTAGAGTAGCTGTTGCCATATGGGCTATGCAACCATTAAAAAAAGAAAACAGTAATTCTATGATAAGCAAAACAGGAAATTGGAGATTGCTGATGATGAAACTGATAGCCAACTGGTAACCTGAGTAATGAAGTCACTGAGCCTTTCCTGCACTATAAATTTGATTTCCTGGGATATATTTAATGTTTTTGTTAGATTTTTTGGATAGCATGCACCACGTATTTTTAGCTAAGAATCATCACCATCATTTTGTTTAGTTACCTCAAAATAAGTAGCGTGCTAAAAGCATAATGTGGGAGCGGAAAGCTAAAGCATGCTCATATTATAGTGTCAGCATTTACATACCACTGGGCCTGTTGTGCAGATAACATCTAAGTGATAAAAGGGGGAAGGGGTTTAAGTAGTGCATGCTCTTTACAAAGGCTGCTTAGTAACCAGCATCGCATTGCCTCACTGGAAGCTTTATGTTTGTTCAGGCTATTTCATTAAAAAACAGCAAAGAGTCCTTCTGGAGGGTAGTGAGGAGGGAGACTCGGAGAGCAGCAGCCAGAATAAGTGAAATGTAATTACAGCCCACAGAAGCCTTTCCTCAAAATGGAGGCAGCAGAAGATTTAGGTATTTTGTGAGCTGCTGTTAATCCTTGAAACTGTGATAGCCATGTCTCTTATGCTCAAGCATTGGCTGTTTATTTATTATTACAGGTGGTAGTGTATTAAAATGCAGTGGTTTTTAAGACAGATCATATCATCAGTCAGTGCAACTATGAACTGCTGCTGGCTTTAGTGAACTTATACACAGCATCTGGCCCAAATCTTCATAAACACTATTGAGCAATGTTTGGCTGGCTTACAAATGATGGTTTTAAGGGATAGATCACAATGGCTTCAGTCAAAGTAGAGAATTATATTTTGGAAATCTTGTTTTCCTGCACCTCTGACAGACAGAGGACGGGACTCAGATGGCGGGCTGGGATTGTCCAAACTCCCTGCAGTGAAATGAGGCTGGGAATGATACCTGGCATAGGGGATGCTTGCTGGGGCAATGTCTCTGGAGACAAATAAGAGAGCAGTAGGAGAAAGTAGCAGGCTGAGAGGTAATTACAATCATGAGAGCATTAGCAGCACAATGTAGGAGGTTATAGCCCAGAAGCAGTGAGTGAGGTCTGCAGTGGCACCAGCAATAGGCAAAGTTATTTCATAGCAGAATTTGTGTCTATATAAAAGTATGTGTGTATAATTAATATGAATTAGTCTCAAAGGGTTGAGATTGACCTGGTGGCAAGTGTCCCCTGGATGTGGAGGCTATCCTCTTGTTCCAATGGGAAGTCAAGTCACTAGAGGACAGGGCAGCGGAAAAGCAAAAGTGGTGTCATAAAAACCATGGGACACATCACTACCACTCTCAAAAAGAAGCACAAGGAGATGGCAGTCATAGCTCTGAGGAAGGAGGCAACAAAGACATTAGTGGATCAAGCTTCACATTCAAGAAGATATGCTATGTGCAAAGACCTCAAATCTGGAACAGTTATACAAAAGTTGTGAAGACATCAGGCATCTCTGTGGCATCTCTACCTGACCAGTAGTGACACTACCAGGAATCACCCTGAGTGTATCGGAGTACTCCCAAGGCTCCAGGAATAAAGGATTAGTGGTTCAGGTGGTGTTCTCAGTATGTCCCTCCAGCTCTCCTGCCAGGAGCTGGTTTTTGTGTGTGGCTGCATAGATGACATTGACATGGGCCATTCCACCCCATGTGATCATGTTGAGCATGGATGGAGTTAACATCATGAGAAAGAAGAGCATCTCTGTACACCAATTTGTTACCTGAATCAAGTGAGGTCTAAACTGGTTCAAAAGAATGAAAGGGAGTGTCCTAAGAGATATGAATTAATGTGACCAGCAGAGCAGAGGGTGAAAGAGGTAATTAGAAAATAACTGGACTTAGTAATGGATCTGCAGATCCAACCTAGGCTGATAAATTGGAAGGTCGGGTGGAAAAATATTTAGTTGAGTAACTAACAGAATCATTTAGGGCACAAACTTTGGTGACCTGTACAGATTTTAATTAGCCAGACATCTGGGTGAGAAAGGCAAATCAACTGTGCAGAAAACTCAAGGGATGCAGTGTTGTCCATTTTCTTTTCAACCTGTATATTCTAAAAGTGGAAAAAAAGGTATTAGAGAGAAAGCTTTTTCTCATGTAATTCTAACTGTAGGGGTGGAACTACTTCACACAGAAGTGAACCTGAGTAAGGCTGACTGAAATGACAGCTTACAACCAAGGAGAAGGAAGACCAACAAATATAAACCATGAATCTATTCAAGAAAGTGGACTTCAGAGAAGTCAGGAACTTTGTAGGGCTCACCTCCCAGGAAAATAGTTCAAAGACGTGAAGGCTTATTAGGAAATGGTATTACAAACACATCAGCAAATTATCTCATTATGAAAGGAATGTGGAAATGGTGTAGGAAAGACCAAGATGGCTACACTGTGAGTTCTTTTCTTGGGCCTCAAACACAAAGAGAGAATGTACAGAAGTTGGAAACTAAACCAGGTAACTTGCAGAAACACAGCATGAGCACATAGTGACAAAATCAGAGAGGCCAAGGCATAAAATGAATGCAGTTCACATTGGGCACCAAGAATAACTGATGCAGAGGAACACAGGCAGGAAAGGATCGCTTGGTTCCCTCTCCCACAACAGATGTCCACTCTGGAAGAGTACACAGACTGTTGACTCAATGAACCAACCATAGGACATTAAACTCTACCCTAAACACTGTAAAAAATCTAGATCCTCTTGCCAAGAGCTCAGTTATTTCTGTGCCACAGGAAGAGGGCAGAAGAGAATCAAGCACACTGCCTCTGCCCCAGGACCCTGCAACAGCACAAAATGTCTTGTAACTCCCAGAACATCGTACAAAAATGCTTCGTGCTGTTGAGAGCAGAGGAGAGGTGGTCTTGGCTGATCTGATCTTTGGGAGGGAAATTCCCTTTCCAGCTCCAAACCTGGCAGTGAGGATGCAAGTAGAGGGTGGTAGGCAGCAAGGATGCTACATGAGGAACAAAAGGAAGACCACAGAATGGAATGGGAAAGCTATAGAAAGGGGACATTTGGGGAAGACCATTGATATACTAGAAGACTGGAAAAGGAATAAATATAGTAGTAATTCTTACGATGTGGCATGCAATGGTGTTTAGAGTTGTGTACTTTGGCAGTCGCTATCAGTGGCCACTAATGGCATGGCAGGCTGTGCTGAGCAGGCTTTTGCAGAAGTCTGTCCTGGGATCTGGTACTAGTATTTTCATTACTGATTTGGATGTTAAATAAGCAATGTGCTAATCACATTTACAGATTACTCCAGTTTGGGAAGACCTGTTGTCCTGGTTTGCCAAGAACAGACCCATGGGCCAGCCATGCAGGCAGGCCATGAGTAGCCCCGAGTCAGCTGGGAGTTTCAGTCAGGGCAGCTGCCCCAAGCTGACTCACAGGTGTATCCCATAGCACTGGCATCAAGCTCATTGTAAAAGGAGGGAGTTTAGTGAGGGTGGAGTTCCTGGGGCTAGTCCTTCTTGGCCTTCTGCTCCTGCTGCTGTTCCTAAGGACTAGGCTAAGTATAAGCTTGTACACTTTATGTTGGTGATTGTATTAGTTTTGTTATTCAAATCCATTTAAATTTCAACCCGCAGGGCTTTTCCCTTTTTTCCCTGATTCCCCTCCTCAGGTAGGGTGGGGTCATAGGGTGGTAGAAAAACTGCTACAGTTTAGCCCCAGATACAGGCTAAATGTAGACACCTGTAAATAGTGAAAGAATGAAATTGAACTCTACGTGATGGCTACAAAACTGAGAAATAGCTTTTAAAAATTCTTAATTCAGTAAGAATGAGTGTAAAGTGCTATATAGGGATGGCATAGGCACAGGAGAAGGAAAAAGTTAATAGATGGTAACTCTCTAAGAAAAGACCTAGTTGTTATAGTAAGTCATTAGATGAGCCATGGGCCACCCTGCTAAGGGTGAATGCCATCCAGTGTTTGAATGGGAGCAGAGCCTTAAGGCTAGGGAGGTGATCCAGCCTCTCTGCCACAGGGGAGTCAGAGGTAATTCACAAAACAGAAATGTCCATAACCAGAGATACAGAGAGCAGGTCTGTGAAGAAAAATCCAAATGAACAAGAGAAGAAATCATATGCAGGAAAAAACCTACATGTAAACATAATAATCTGTTAAATATTTCAGAGCTTCAGAGTCCTTTGTATAAAGACTAACATCAATAGGAATTTCTGATTACTTTTTTTTAAGAGCTAAGTTAGACCTATCTGATTGAGAGAGCTTTGAAAAAAAATGAGAGGAAGATTTTGATTCATCTCCTTCAGAGGTTCCTCAGAAGAGAATGTTTTTGAAAAATGTGCCTTTCACAAGAACCTTTAAAGCTGTGAGGGGAAACAAGATCTTATTCATATCTGTGCAGCTACAGTGAAATCACCAGAAACCATTTGCATCAAAACTGAATCTCACCCGTGTGTCTCAAATGACATCTGAGTCGGGCCTTGAGATGAGGCCCGCAGAGGGATGTAGATGTTCTTGTCTCCCCTGCCTTGTGGCTCAGGCTCAGCCCTGGTTACACGCTTGGCTCCCCTGTGTGCTGCCTGGGACTCACTGCAGCCACATGCTGAGCGGGGACCCACACAAATGGGCTAGTGAGAAATGCTTTAAAGAGCAGCATGTCATGCATTTTTCTTCTTTTGGAGGTTAGGCTCTTAACCCAGGCTGTTGTTCTTTTCAGCAATGTAGCAAGAGGTCACTCTCCTCTTTTATTACGCAGGCTGAAAAAGAGCAAGAGGTTGTGGTCATCACAATAACCTTTTGTCCTCTAATTCAGCAGCTAAAGCACTTCTCAGGACACAGGTTGTTCAGGGCTCTTGCAAGATGGTACCCTGGTGATGGAGCTGCTGGTGAGACTGGGCTTTCCTCTGTTTGCTGGGTCACACACACACAAAAAGCCTTCAAGAGTCATTGTGTTAAGAAGGACCATGATACTTTAATCAGGTGCATGGGCTCCTCACGTGGGAAGACAGAGACAGGGACTTAGCCCAGCTCTTAGGCTTCATTATACATGACATTTGTACTGGATAAAATTATTCAGTAGCTCCTAGGAAGAGTCTGGATCCAACCTGCACAGCTCTGTGGGGATGACAACCCTTCTGGCCATTTGCAGAAGGGATTTAGTGGTCTTGAAGAATTTATGCGCCTAAAATTTATGTGGAAGGAACTCTATATTATCCAGTCTCTCCATGAATGTGGACTGGGTCCTCACCTTTGGATGACATGGATGATCCTCTTCAGTGCAAGAACTTCAATAGATAAAAAGAGTAAGAAATATTCACAACATGTTCTGCTTTACCAAGAAAATCTTCAGCATTGATGCATAGGCTGCAAGACAATCCTTTGAGTCAAAACAGTAATTAAAAAAATACAGCTGTGTATGAAGTTATTCCTGACTGTTGATGTTGATATAGATATACAATGTGTGCCTGACCAAAGTTTCAAAAAATTAAGGGAAAATAAGAGCACATCAATGGGTTCGGGTGATATCTATCCCTTTGCCACCTGCCCAATACACTGAAGTGGCATTCATGACTCTCCTAGGGGTTTTGTCTTCAAGGTTTAGTCCCATAAATGCTGTTTTATGTCATGTGGCACTGAGGCTGTCAGAGAGGTAAATAAATGTCATGTCTATTAGTGAGTGCCAACAGCAACTTGATTGCAACAAAGTCTCAGTTGTTGAATGTTTTTATGAATACCAACATTATACATTTTGCTCCTGGAATCTCTTCTGTTTTGTTTATGCACATGCACACACATTATATATAATATATATAGAAAGCAAGAAGAGAAGAAATCTGAAATATTTCCCTCTGCACTGTGATGGAGTTCAATTTACTCAATGGTTGCATGACCTGCTTGCTTGTAAAGTCCTAGCACTCCTCATTTCTGAGCAGGATGCCTGTGAGAAGTTATCAAGAGATGAATGAATAGATCATTATCATATGGTAGCATTTTAAACTCATAAATATGGGAAATTATAAAAGAGAGAATCTTGTGTAGAATAGGTAACATTGAAATTTTTTGTTCCTTTTTTCATGTTTCTTCATTTTCCTTGTTCTCTTTTACAGAATGCTTTTTTCATTATAAAGCATCAGAATGCATCACACTGGATGAGACAGTTCTGAGTCTTCATCTAAATTTATTTTTTAGTAACTGTAAGTATTCTGGTCATTGAACTCCAGAGCTTCAATTCCGTGTTTTGGGTATCCTCTGCTGGTGCAGAAAGGGTGTCTTGAATTTTTTTGCAGTTCTTGATCACAAATGTATATTTCTTATGAACTGGAAATTCAGGTGTTGAAACATCATGAGCCATCTTCAAGGAGTCTATCATCAACGATACAAAATATTTGCGAGCGTTTTGCTGCCCTTCCTGTATTTACAGACTTTTTCTTTTGTATTTCGATAAGAGTTCCATCTCATGTTCAGAGCAATACCTCCTACTGAAACCAATGAATGCTTTCATTGTGAGTAAGGTATGTGCATGGGGGGACCTTATCTAATAACATGAGTTTCTTTTTGGCTGATTTCATGATTCATGTTTCCATGTGTTCATACTTACAAGGAAGACTTGCTGATGTGATTTTATGTGACCGACCCAGCTTTGTCCTGTGTCTTGATGGGGAGCCCCTACAGTCCTTTGCTGTGCCCAGCTTTATTGCAGTACTCTGAAATCTATTGGGCTGACTCCATTAGAAAAAGTCACGTCTGACGACTTTGTGATCAAAGACCCATATTTGTTTATTAAAATGTTGCACTCAAGTCAATATTCTGTAAACGTGGCAATCCAGCCAGGATTTTCCTGTAACCTATTGGCATTATGTTCAATAGCATGATCCTGACAGTAGATTTATTGCAACGTTTAACACTATGTCAGGTAACATCTCTCCTTTAGGTCAAATCCTGATTCATTTTAGTGCAATTAAATTGTGCGGTTTAAAGGGCAAAATTTGCCCTTAGACAAGTATGTTTCACCTTGTTGGCCCCTTGAGCCTTTTTCTTGAGGCTCAGCAGAGTTTGCACAGACACTTGCTTTCCCATTCACCTGGCTTACTGCCCATATTTGCTGATCCGTTCAACCATGTATAGATGTGTCCTACTGCTCTCAACATCACATGGTTTCTGTCCGTTGTAGGAGGAAGTCATGGACGTTTCTTCAACTGTATGACAACCAAACACACAAGCCCACAACTAATATTTAGCTCTGTTTGATTAAGATAAATGGCATCTTTAAAAGTTCCATCATGTACAGTAATCATTATAATCATGTGGACAGCCCCTTCCTTAGCTTCTTTAGTCATGACTTTTGGCCTTTTTTTTTGATTGATAAGTGACAGCTTTGCAGTCTGGACCTTGAAATATATATTTACAGTAGTCTAAGAAATTTGTCCTTAATCAAAGGAGGCTTGACTTGCCAGCACATCTTTAGAATATTATTGAGTAACTCATTAAAATGTTAATAGCTTCTGTCAGGATTTATTGATCCTGATGTCAGCTTTTCTCAGAATAAGAAATAAAGCTGATTTTTATCTTATCTTTGGACCATGCTGAGTGATCAGTACTTAAATAGAATAATGAGAAGTGCTTGAGTAGAATAATCAGCATCTAACGTGTATCAGTTCTGAATACAGACAGAACCCTACAGATATACGAGTGTACTTTATGTGGTGTGTGAAATAAAGCACCTTCTTCATATTCCTTATATTATCTGGATGATTTTGACAAATAGTTTTTTCTGCTGAAGCAAATAGAGGGAATACAATTGCATCAAATATTTTCTCTTGGATTAAAATGTTTTTTAAAATAGCTTAGTAAAAAAAAAGTACGAGTGCCCTTGTCATTCATTGCATCCTAAATTATACAAGTTAAATAATGACCAAATTCTATTCCACTGAGTTTCTAGAACAAAAATATTTGATACAGAATATTTTATGCTGTTGTCACATTGTTTTGTTTATATGTGGAACTGAACAAAAGACTGACTGGCCTAGTGAAGGAAAGGGAGGGAAGGGTATTTGTTTTACAAAAGCAGTCGCTAATCTCAAAATATTTCCCACCATGAGCAATGTTGTCCAACAAGAGTAAAACAGCAAATCCCATGCTGACCCTAGCAGAGGCAGGATTGTCAAGTGTCAAGATGAATGAAAGAAAGAAGAGAGAAGAATCTGTCTTTTCTATCTTGCTTTAAAATTATTAAGTCAACCTTCGTCAAGACACTTCTTTTGAGTTGGTCAAGTATTTTACAGCATGTTCAGGACTTTTAACAGATGGGTACAATATTGTGATATTTTGCTAATTTGAAAGGACCCTGAAGACAGTGTATAAATATATGTCCCTTAAAGGTTTATTAAAGTAGCAGCTTACAAGGTAATTCCCTCTGAGCCTGGCATGTAAGATCCACTGTGTCCTGTGTAAATATACTGTCACCTTGTACCTGGAAGGTGACATGCATTTTCTGGCAAAAGGATTGGGGCATTGCAAATGAGCTAAAAAGTTACCTGGCTGCATTTAAGCTGCAGCATGGTCAGCCTGTGAAAAGGCTGCATAATGTGTCTGCAACAAGAGGTTCTTTTAAATCCTGTGCACTTATAACTTTGAATTTTTTATAAAAGGGTTTATTTAGTAGTTTATTTGTAAGATAATGGCAAGAGCAACTGCCAAGAGGGTGATGAATGCCACAAAACTTAAAAAAATAATAATTTTAGGACCTCCTGAGAGAAGCTTCTTTCTAAACCAGAATGCCTTGTTTGGATATTTAGTAGATTAAGTCTGCAGTCAAGGAGAATTTATAGGAGTTGTAGTTGTGAGTGATACTGTTATGGACTTGGTCAACTTACCTTTTCATCAGATTAGTCAACATAATAGGACTATGAAATCTGGCAAAACAGCCAGATGTCATCACATGCTTGGTGAATTTTAATCTGGCATTTACAGTATTTGAGAATATAATGTGAAAAACCCTAAATGATGCCTAGTTTATGTGACTTGCTGTTCTGATTTTCATTAACACTTTTCTTGGGACAGTTGCCAATAAATCCTGGAATTACTTGCATTCTTTTAAAAGGATGAAGGCAACAGCTGTGAGGATGCAGACAAGAAACATTATTTAGTATATGGTAAATGGAGTGAACTTTTGAAACCTGGTTGAATCCTTAATGTAGCATATTAATTCTTTGCGCATAAAGTACAATCTTAATAACATTTGACCAAAGTGACACTTATACATTAAGGTCTTCAATATGCAAACACTTCAACCTATGGGTAATTTTACATTTATGTGTAATCCTGTTCAATATGCAATATAAAGTTGCTCACGTATGTAAGCGACTTTAGGATAAAGGTCAGGGTTTATAGAGTGATTTGAGATTCCTCAGGATAAAAATACCATCTAAATGTAAAGATACTGTTTGTTAGGCATTAGTGTTTTACAGACAGTAAATTTAATGGGCCTGATTTTCATTTACCTTTACAGTCAGATGAGGGATCTATTTTTGAAAAGTCACCACTGCGGGGGAAGAAAAACAATAGCCAGGAAATTGCTAATGTTAATGTGATGTAAAGTCAAGCAACCATTTCCAATCTCGTTTAAACTTTGATTCAGGAAGGGACTGAAACATGTGCTTAATTTTAATCATGTCAGCAGTCCCAGCAGTCAGTGAGACCACTTAAAATGAGGCATATTCTGACTGCACGAAGGCCTCAGTCAACACAGTACAAAATACATTACCATTTCTCGTCCGAATTGCCTGTGCCCAGTTCTTAATGGATGGATGGTCTTCTCCCAAAACACAATGACAGAACTGATATTTAATGGAGCAGAAAAACACTCCTCTGCTGAACTGAGTCAAATGAGATTTCACTGAGGGGAGAGTCTCATCCTTTTGAGAGGCTGATACTTTAAAGGGACTGAGACAGATGCTCAGCCAAAATCCTTAATGTAGATGCTCTGAGGCATCAAGAGTAGCACTCTTGATAGCTTATGCTGGTTACCCTCACTCCTAACTTAAATGTCTAGGCTAAACACCTAAAGTAAGAGGGCATGAACATTCTCCATAGAGGTTTATCTGTCTTTTGCTACCCCCTCAGGGCAACTTGTTCTGTCATATCATTCATCTCTGCCAGCAACAAATAATTGCATCAAAGAATTCACCACAACTATGCAAAGCCAAAGGCTGCTTCAGAACCGCCTTCCTTTCAATGGCACTATTCAAATTATCTGTATTATTCTTCATTTTAAGAATTAATCTTTCAAGAGAGCTACTTTGAATGTCTATTTAAAACAATATCCCCTTGTGTATTGACTTTAAAAATAAAGTGCACATTCTGGCTTTTTATAGCACATATTTATAAATAAGACATGGTCACAGTCCATATTTTGCACTTTCACTTTTAAATGCTGTGTGATCTAGAATTTGACGGGGTTTGTTGTTTTTTTACACAGAGATCAGAAAGAGCCATTTGTGCTGTTTCTAAAGTAATGATGTGCAACTTAATGTTCTGTATTTTTATGTGTGTATATTGGGAAATATTTTTATATATTGTGAATATGTGTTTATCGTTGTGTCTTTTAGAAGGTTGCTCACATCAGAAAGGATTTACCCAGTTCTTCAGATGCCTTCATTCTTCTGAAGAACCCATTAAAATAAATTTGTTTCTGACACTCGAGGACTTAAAGAACTGTTAGTGTGTTTTGGGGTCTTTTTTTAACTTTTTTTGGCTTAAAATAGGCAAGATGTATTTATTCAGCTTAGATATATTTTCTCCCAATAGCCAACTAGGTATTGTATGTGGTTACAGCTAAAAAGAGGGACTGGAAAATGAGTACATTTTGAACTTTATCAGCATCTTCCTCACGTGATCTGGGACAATTTTGTAGGTTTTAAGATTGGAGGATCATTATAATTTTCTCTTCTCTTTCTCAGAGATCTCCCTGGTTCTCCAGCAGGATCCAGGCCACCGGATGTCATCCATGGGACTTGTGTGTGCTTAGCTTCATGGGGGTGGTATGAAATTTGAAGTACTAGAATTGAGACTTGGGGCTTTTGAATCAACATGCTATGTATCTACAAACCAAGTTAATGTTAAAGGCCTCAAGAAATTCATCATATTCCTTAGTAAAAACTGTCTTATTCCTAGATTGAGCTCTACAGCACACAGCTGGTTGCAATGTGCCTTCAGCATGACAGACGAGGAACCTCCCTGGGATGATACTTTCTCACAGCGCACTTCCAGCAGAGAAATGGGGAAACGAAGACACCCCGGTTCAATTCTCGTTCCTCGTCTGCTGCAGGATTCGTGTTCCTAGGTCTGCTGCATGTTTGTGATCCCAGCCTGATGCTTTTTTTCTCAATAATGACTTTCAAAATCACATGTAAAATCTACTGTAGTTGTGGGAAACATATTCAATTGAAATTTAACAGCATACAAAACAAATCATGCATGAATGCAGGGCTGCTTTAGACCACGTAATTTTCCACCAGTCCCAGACTTTCATATAAAAGGTTCACTCTCTTAACTCACAGTTTGCAACAGCTTTTGAAAGATCTGGTTAGAAGCAGTTAGAATGTTTCTTCAGGATGTTATTGATATAGGAGGTTAGTCCAGTGTCTTTACCAGCGCTGCAGAAGTTTATACCCATGACAGCTTCCAAGGTCAGGAGGGTCCATGGAAACAGACTAAAAAGCTCCACAGTTTAAATACTTAAATCCCTACCTACATTTAGTAATTTACTTATCTTGATCCTTATGAGGGTCTGTATACAACTCTTACTCCTGTAAGGCTTAAGCAATAACACAAAAAAATGCTGCTGATAAATATTCAGTTGACCATGGCATGGACCATGCAGCTTGGTAATCATTGACTCCTTAAACTCAACTTCACAGCCAACAAATATTTTTAAAAGAGATCTTCAAAATATTTTACCAGTAAAGATTGTGAGTATTGAAATCTCATGGAACATAATTAGAGATGTGAAAATATTCCACAATAAAAATATTGCAATGATAATTTTTATTCCATCTCCTTTAGCTAAAATTTGCTTCCAAAACCTCCACTTTCCATTTAGTCCAAAAGGTTAGATTTTAAGTGATTTCCTAACAACGACACATCTAAAGGGGCAGCAAGAAAGAGACCTTCTTGGGGAGGACAAACACCTTGATAAAAGAAGACATTTCTCTTTAGAGGGGGACATTTCTTAAGGTATCTGTGGAGTGAACATTTACACTGTAAAAATGGCTGGAAAAGCCTATGAAGCTCAACCAGACCTGCTCTAGCAAAGATGCTATCACTGACTTGGTTAGAGGGCAAAGGGTCAGGTGTTTTGTGCTCCTGAAAACATTTGAGTATTTTTGCCCATGACCTTGACTGTCTCAGACCAAATCACTGAGACAGATCATTACTTATTCCTTCATAACAGGAACATTCAGGGTCAGGTTGGATGGCGTTCTGAGCGATCTGATCTAGTTGAAGATTTCCCTGCTCACTGCAGAGAGGTTGGACTAGGTGGCCTTTAAAGGTCCCTTCCAACCCAGACCATTCTATGAGGTGTCACAAGTAACCACAGTACATGATCCATCCGAGCCACTCATTTATACACAAGTAATCTAACCATTTCTAACAGTGAGCAGTAACATCTAAAAGCATTTCTCCTTCTCTTCTGATTGCATTGGTGAGGTAGGGTATAAAGGTGTGCTTTACTGGATGCTTACAGCAACCAAGCAGGCAAAACTGACGCTAGGAAAAGCTGATTGGTTTCTTTTACCTGCTATACCACAAAAAGTGGTAATAGCCATTTTAATGCATGACATGTTGCATTCCTTCATAATGCTACAGTAATTGAATACACATGAAACTGTAGTGCATGGGGTGACCCTGGAGTGTGCCACACACCTGGAAGCAGTGAAGTTCAATTAATGTGTCATTGCTACTAATAACAGCTACTAGTGAGAACCTCCAGCCAGTTGCTACACCAGAGGAAATAGTAATCCTTGTATTTAGACAGATAGTATACAGTAAACACCAAGGATCTATTGTTTACATGCAGAGCTGGTTTGGATCAGCAGTTAAAGTCTTGTTCTCTCAGTAACTTGCTTTTTCACTAAATTACCCTATTTAATTTACCCCTGCACTGCGTTTGCCTAGCTTTGTGTGCAAAAATTTGCAGATACTGAAATAAAATCAGTTGAGAGCCATTAGTAGACTAAATCAAACAGTACTGAGACAAAAGTTCATGCAATAAAAAGAGGACATAAATCACACACTTGCACAGAAAAAAAAAAACATGATAAAATGTCCTTAAGGATTTGATTTAATCTGTCAGACCCTAGGAAATTTAGAGTTAAGAGTTGAAACTCCTCCCTTAACTTGCCTTATTGTTGAAATCATGTTATTAAAAGTCCTACATTAAGCATATGCATATATAGATGTGCATACACAAACAGTCTGAATATTTTTTTCATTTAGTTTACAAAAATAGACATAAAAACTGAAAGTGTACATCTGTGGTGGACCAGAACAGAGCCAGGCAAGGGCTGAAGTTCTCCTTTTTATTCGTTCAGCATCAGATCTGATTTCACTAAATAGTAAACATCAGGCTCTTGAGACAAGTTATGTGTCCTAGATGGTGAACCTAAGAAATTATTAAACTGCTTAACCAAAAGCTCATAAGGAAGAAAATATCATTCCAGTATGGTCTGGTTCCACAACATCTCTGTCCTCCCTAGGATTATGGAGCAGAGTATAAAGTTACAAACAGTACATCATTTGAAAAAGTCTCCACTGACTGAAAGCCATGTAATACTGAAGACCATGATGTTGATTCATGAGGAGTTTAGCCCCTTCACAGGAACCCTGTTTGCAGTATCAGACCTGTGCATTTTTACTGGTGTTGAGGCGAATCTCAGATGAGTTGTAGTTTCTGGTTGAGTAATCCCCAGAGATAAAACATCTTATTGAAAATGGGTTTGAACTTCTGCAGAGCTTCACTCCTCTTCTAGCAGCTATCATCACCACATCTATTTTATTTCTCCAATTGTACTGTTCTCTCATCTTAGATTTGTCTGAGATTTATCTGTCAGCTTTATCTACCCCTAAACTCATTTCAGCTCTCTAGCTGATTCTCTCAGGCATTCATGATAAATAATATTCTCTACGTTCTTCATGCTCCTATTTCCTCTCACTTGGCTTTTATATGTCTTGGTTTAATGTCTACTGACCTGCCTGAAATCCCAATATGTTTATGGAACTGAAGTACAAACTTCCTCGGTGATGGGTCTCTAATAGTCAGTAAAGCACTGGGTAAGTAGTTGGGAGAATATTTATCTTGTATTAATTGCACAAATATTCAGCTCAGTCTAAGATCCTCTCGTTTTTGAACTATCTAGTCCACGTTGCATGTGTTCAGAGGGTTAGAAACATCAGTGTAATCAATCCCACTGTGAGTATTTGCACTGTCCGATACTTGCAATCTATTCAGGGTAAACAGTTGTCTGCCAATCCCCACTGCAGGAAGGTTTCCCAAGATATGCTAATAGCATGTCTCCAGTGCTGGAGAAACCCTGAAGCAGAGAAAGCTTGAGGGAAAAAAAATAAATACAGAAAAGGTTCTGAGTTCAAAACGGATGAAAGAGGAGAAAAGCACTTTCTGAATTTGACTTTTATATTGGGTAGCAGGAGGCAAAGAGATAAAAGACTTTCTGAAGCCATTCAAGTGATAAAAAGCATGTTTGGAGACAACAGTATGTGCCAGTTTCTATTGATAGAGAAGATCTGCCGTTTTCTTCTCTCAGAAAAGAAACACATTGCATTCCTGGAAATGCACAAAAATTCTATGTAGGTTTAGGGGGAAGGAGGGGTGGTGTCTTTCTTTCCATTGCAGCATGGTGACCACCAGTTGGGAGACTTAAGTCCAGGAATCTTATGTGGCTGAGGTTCATTTATGGAGATAGTTATATGAAAACAGATGATCTCAGGAATGTTCAGAAACTCCTAGTAGGTAGAACCAGAAAACAGTGGAATAATTTCATATATTGCACCGTAGCAACATGAAAACAGATTTATCTTGGGTTTTTTAGATAGGAAAATATAAAAAAAGAATTACTCTGGAGACAAAGCTAGGTGTTGCAGCTCATAAACAATAGAGATCTTAGCATCACTTCCAAACTCAGTGTTAGCTACCTAAACTGCTGTGGGATTGGGCTCTTCCGAAGAGAATGTATGAAAAAGCTGAGCAGCGAAACACGTAAGCTAGTCACAGGGAGAAGCTAAGGGAGTGGGCTGGTTGTTACAGCCTTCTTCCTACTTCAGACTTCATGAGGTTCTCTGACTAGGATTTTCTTCTAACCTCCTCATTTGGTTTGTTTGTTTGTTTATTTGTTGTTTAGGTTGGGGTTTTAAGAGAAAAAGCAAAAGAAAACACTGCTTATGCTCTAAGACTAGAGACAGAACACCAGTGTTCCTCATCTTCCTGCCATACCACCGAGTGGTCCTGAATTCATGAAATAAGGAGAAAGTTCAATTGCCTTTGCAGAAGTTAAACTTTTATCTCCATCTTTTCAACAACAGCAAAATATAAATGGGGCTGAGACTCACAGTCCCTCCTGTTCACACCAGGCAGCTCTGCCTAGAAAAACAAAAGGAAAGGAAAAAAAATGCATGTGACCCTAGCCTGCTTGGCAGAGCAGTTGGTTGGGAGAAGGGAGTCCTGCACCTCAACCTATTCCAAAAACTTTGCATGCATTTGTGTGCAACATCTGCTCCCAAATAATCTACATTTAAAACAAACAAAAAAAAACCTTTGAAAAGACATCAAAGAATTATTTCTTCCCCAGTAAATCTTGATTAGTCCATGCAAAATGAAGTGAATTCTGCAGGAGAGTACCCCACACATACACTTAAGTGGACAGTGGTCTGGTACCACGAACATGTTCTTCATAGACAAGTGTATTGGGTTTGTGTGGCAAGGTTTTGCTAGCGGGGGCGATGCAGGGGAGTGGCTTCTGTGAGAAGCTGCTAGAGGATTTCACCTGTGTCTGATAGAGCCAATGCCAGTCAGCTCCAAGACAGACCCATTGCTGGCCAAAGCTGAGCCCATCGGAGACAGTGGTAGCACCTCTGTGATAATATATTTAAGAAGGGGGAAAAAATCCTATGTGACACCAGCAGGAGTCAGACGAGAGGAGCGGGAATATGTGAGAGAAACAGCCCTGCAGACAACAAGGTCAGTGAAGAAGGGGGAACAGAGATTCCCTTGCAGACCATGGTAAAGACCATGATGCAGCAGTCTGTCTCCCTGCAGCCCATGGAGGTTAACAGTGGAGTAGATATCCACCTGCAGGCCATGGAGGTTAACAGTGGAGTAGATATCCACCTGCAGGCCATGGAGGACCCCATGCTGGAGCAAGTGGATGCCCGAAGGAGGCTGTGACCTCATGTGAAGCCCGCACTGGAGCAGCCCTCCTCCTAAGGAGGACAGAGTGGCAAAGAAAATGTGTGATCACAGAATCACAGAATGTTAGGGATTGGAAGGGACCTCAAAAGATCATCTAGTCCAATCCCCCTGCCAGAGCAGGAACACCTAGATCAGGTCACACAGGAACATGTCCAGGCGGGTTTTGAATGTCTCCAGAGAAGGAGACTCCACAACCTCTCTGGGCAGCCTGTTCCAGTGTTCTGTTACCCTCACTGTGAAGAAATTCTTCCTCACATTTTATGATGAACCAAATGCAACTGCCATTCCCCATTCCCCTGTGCAGCTCAGGGCAGGAGATAGAGAATTCAGGAGTAAAGTTGAAGTTAAGTAAAGTTAAGCCCAAGAAGAAGGGAGGGGTGGGAGAAAGGTGTTTTAAGATTTAGGTTTTATTTCTCATTATCCTACTCTGATTTGATTGGTAATAAACTAATTTTTTCCCCAAGTTGAGTCTGTTTTGCTCATGACAGTAACTGCTGAGTGATCTCCCTGTCCTTATCTTGACCCACCAGCTTTTTGTTATATTTTCTGTCCCTGGTCCAGCTGAGGAGGGAAGTGACAGAGCGGCTTTGGTGGCATCCAGACGGGGTCAATCCACCACAACAAGAGGCCTGTGGTTGAATCCCTTTCAAGAAAGGAGAGAATTGAGTCTGGACATTCACCATTGTATCTGACTGATCTATCTTGTGTATAAAACAAGGACATCTTCTCCTGTTGATCAGCGAGAGGAAGAAGCTTTCAGTGCATTTCCACAGTGTATTCATTGACTGTGTTGGGCACAGATCAAAGGAGCAAAGCAGAGAAATACTTGCTTCCTAGGTCTGTATTAGGTACCACACTAACGCTGCCCTGCTGAGTCTGAGGTTCGACTGAGGGTGTGTTTGCAGAGCTGAAATGATGAAAATTGGGCTTTAGATACATCCATAATTAGCCAGTAACTAAGTGAAAGTGCTCAGCACGTGCATTTTAGACTTCAGCATCCACATTCTTCCCCAGTCCCTTTCTGGACCTGGCCTTGAGCTCTGAAACTGAGAGCACATGCAAATGGCATCCAGTGACTGAAGAGTCTAATTCTTTGGTATTGGTGGGTCTTGGGGATCAAATTTCAGGATCAGTGTCTAAAAGTCAAACGGATCATTTTAGAGGGTAGTATCTTCTGAGTATCTTTTTGATGTTAACAGACGCTGAACTTAGGTCATCTTTGTTCAGTTCCCCAAGTTCCCATAATAAAAGCATGGATACCTTGATAATATGAACCCTGACAAAAGGAAGAAGGCATGCAAGCTGGAAACAAGAACGAGAAATAACAGAAAATTCCTACACTGAGAGTAGCTCCACTTTCAGACACATTTGCTGACTGACTAGCAGTTCAGCTACAAAACTTGTGGATGTGAATTTGTTGAGGAGTGAGTTACCAATACAAGCAAATGTCTTGTGTGCCCATGCAGGATGTTTTTGAAATACTTCGATGACAAGCGCAATCACATTGTGGCAACCGCTATCCAAACGGTGTAACTTTTCAATCTCACTGCTACTGGGGAAGTTCATGGTGACCAGAAGAAAACAACTATCTGGTTTTATATTAGAAAGACATGAGCAGAGGTGAGGAGCACCTCTTGCATTCTGCCCTCGGTGAGGTCAGCCCACGTGGGCTTCTTACACACTTGCAAATCCTTGACTCTGCAAGGATGAAGGCTGGGAGACTTGCAACCCACTTCAAACAAGACACCATGGTATGAGGTTATTTTCTGCTCTGCCTTTTGAACCCAAAGGGATCACGTCCATTGAAATCACAACACCAGTTCTCCAAGAGCTGAGCTTGGAAATCCTCACTTTTGCCATGCCCATGCTAGACCTTCCCAATCAGCTCGACTGCACAAGCAAGGAGACAGGCTCTCTCTTCCCACTCTTCTCAGTGCCTTGTCGTGCCTTGCTGAGGCTGCACTGCTGTAAGCATTCCATGCTGTTTTAAGCTAATGGCTTGGAGAGTTGGCCAATCCACAATCATGTGCAGGGCCGAGGTCTGAAGTTCACAAAGGTGACCTTCACTAGAACCTCTGCATCCCCCCTTGTCTACGTTTAGCCAGTACTCAGGGCTAAACCGTAGCAGTAAATCTATCACCTGATTCTCCTTCCCCAGGAGAATCGGGGAAAAAGGGAGAAGGCCCTCAAGCTGAAGTAGAAACAGATTTAATAGAATAACAAAACTGAAACAACAATCAACATAAAGTATAAAGGGTTCTACTCAGCCCAGTCCTTGATGTTGACAGCAGGAACAGAAGACCACAAAGGAGAAGCCTCAGGGAGAGTAGGAACCCCACCCCCAGTGAGCTCCCTCCTTTTATAATGAGCATGATCACATGGTATGGGATACACCTGTGAGAGAGCTGACCTGATTGGAACTCTCAGCTGACTCTGGGCTACTCATGGCCTGCCTGCATGGCTGGCCCATGGGTCTGTGCCTGGGGAACCAGGACACTTCTCTATCCCTTCACCCTTGCAATAATGTCCCAGTCCTATGTGAATAGATTATTCTTGACTTAAATTTCTCTGCCTGTACACAGTAAAATACCTATTTAGAAACAAGCTATTGTATGTGTTACAAAGCGTTCAATGGACAAATGCAAAAATATTAAATCGGGATGTTACAACAAATCAAGGGTACAGTAGTTAGTGAGAGCACATGCGTTTGCTTGTGAATGTGCTTAGAACATAGAAAAACATCACATAATTATGTATAAATAGTGCTTTCCATTCATCATTTCTAAATCATGACTAAAGTATTTATGAACTTTACCATAAAGCAGTACCAAAGTTCTTCTGACAGCCATTATATAATACATTGAATGCCAAGCAGCATAAAATACCACCAAAAAACAGAGAGATGTTTTTGCATCAGAATTCCTCTATTCCTCACAGATCCATTACTCATCTCCACTAGATTAGTCACACTATTCATATAGGCTGAGGGCCACTGAGAGAACAAGTTCAAGTCACTGAACATAACTGAAAAAGCAAATAAAAATACTTGCATTGACTTTCATAATGTTCAAAGGATTTCAGACAGAGAGCAAAAATGCTCCACTGCGTGCTTTTCCTACTAGGTTTTTCCTGTTTCTTCAGCCTTGAAGCTTCCTCTCTGTGATTGATCCATTCGTTCTCCTGTTCCCAAGGACAGCTTTCACCTTTTAAACTATCTACTGTAGTTAAAAGAAATATGGTTTGCAGCTTATATTAGTAGAAGCAAATGTTTGGTCGTGAAAGTTTGGGCATCATAATTAATATCAGTTACCTGAGTTTTGTTAAAATACTTTCAGAAAATTCATCAAATTCCAGGTCCAGTTGGAAAATAAATAAATAAATAAATGAAGTTGACCTCAACACAGTAACTTTATTCTCCTTAGAAAACTGAAATTGAAAACTTGACCATACATGAGCATTCAGTGTTTTTAACTTAGACATATTTCTTGCAAATGTCATCCACTTGGATCAGTCCATCAACTCTGACAGCTTCTACAGTGTTGCATGCCTACATTATCACTGCACGTTATGTAAAGGCACCGTACATTATGTACACCAAGTACCCTACTCTACATCGTGTACAGGAAAAAAAACAACACAAATTTACTATTTCTAAGACCCGTATTTCATTTTTAAACAACAGGTATTTTTCTGGATAGTTAGCTTAAGCCGCTTTTAACAAACTCTAAAAGTGCTATCTGAGTAACAAGGCAGAGCACTGAGTTTCCCTTCACTCCACTCTGATTAGAAATAGGATCCATGCCCCAGCTGGATGTTTCCAGTTCATGCCCAGTAGAAATAATTTTCTGTCCGATTGCCAAACATTGTCCCATGTGGCCAGCAAAGGTTGGACAATAGCAGCAATACAGCTTCAAGTAAAGAGCTGAAAACGATCCCCTGCAACCTGAGGCCTCAGTTCTGCATAGTTTAATAATTCTAGCACCACGATTTAACTTCCTTTTTTTCCTTTCAAGTATTCAGTGCAAATTAATCGTATTGTCAATGCTTACGTTTCCTACCTTACTTATTTGTAAGGACATGTTCAAGTGGCATACTAGAAGGTTGATCCCGTGGTCTATACTTAACTAGTAATCCTCATGCACACTAGTAACCCCATTGAATATCAATATAAGATTGTGGTGCCAGAGAAAGTTAAACAAATCCTGAGGATTCTGTTTTATTAGCATTTATAGGATTTGTGTGTGTGAGCGTGTGTGTGTATAGGTCCACACTTGGGAGCTGTAGTTACATGAGAAAAAAAAAAAATATATAAGGGATTCCTCTGGGGACGATAAGCACTGCTAGTTCTTGAGCTCATACCAATGCTGATATTGAAGCCTGTAAATGTTAAAATATTTGATGATATTTTCTTTCCTGAGGAACTCGGTGATATTTCTCACAGTTAATACATTAGCTAAGCACACCAGACCAAACTTTAAGACCTGCACGGTGCTTGGCCCCCCAGCCCTGATTTCCCCAGCCTAGACCCGTCCAGCAGTATATTATACAAGCATACAAGACCAAGAAACACAGAACTACTCAAATGTGAAAGACCAAAGCCACAGCCCCGGAAAGACTGGAAAGACCCCGCCGTCCGGCTCCTGCACACCACAGCGGGGTCCCGCATCTGCCAGACGGTATTTGCGGCTCCTTCAGGATTACCAAAATAAGGCGTTAAACCCTCTCGTTTTGAGCTTCTCCTTCGTCAACCTCCCCTCTCCCCCCGGCATCTCGCCTCCGCGCCCCCGCACAGAATAAGAACCTCGGGCTTGCCCCCACCGCCACACGGACACGCGTGCACTGCGCGCCCGGCAGCCCCCTCCACACGCGTCCCTTCGCGGCGGGCTCCTTCACACACCCCCCACGCACACCCACCGTGGGGCGAGCAAGGGGTCCCCGTGCCTCCCGGCAGTGCGTGACTGGCGGCAAAGGAGCTGCCTCTGATAGAGTTTGTTCGTGGAGTTATTTTTTCACTACACGTTTTCCTCTTTATTTTCCATTTTTAGTTTAAAACCTTCAGGAGAAAAAATAAATAATTAAAAAAATATAAAAAGCGAGATATTCCAATATTTCTCTGCAATGCAGCTCACCTGGGATAGAAACGCTCTCCCTGTATCTCCCACCCGAGGAAGAGTTTCCTTCTCCAACCAAGGGAAAATATTGATCAATAACAGTGGAGCGTTTTTTTATGTACGCCCGATTTATGATTCAACAACAACGTATTAGTGAAAAGATGATCTGCTTATTTAAAGAATTGTTTTATTTATTCTCCTTATTTATTTTCATCCCTCGCGTGGTGTTTTTTATTAATATGGAGGGAGGAAAGCCCTTTCCCGAAGGTCCCTACAGCCACCTCAGACTCACCGAATATTACGAATCCACCTCGATAGGTTCGGGTCACCCTTTTCGCAACGTGATTTTTCTTTTTTTCTGTCGGGATTGTGTGGCAAACACTGACAAATCTGTCCTTTCTTGAAACCACCGTCATTTGTTCGAAACGTAACGTACTCCCTCTCGCTCTCCTTTGAGTCCCAGTCGATCCTCCCTATATATTGTTTATGGGACGCAGAAATATTCCGTACGGTTCGCTTCTCGGCGTTAGTTTGGTGTACAGCTACTTTTCCGCATATATATATATATATATATATATATATATATATAAAATATTCTTTTCCCTTGTATATTTTTTTTTACCTCTGCTAACCAGTCCGGTTTCGGCGGCAGGCGGAAATTGTATTGAATTTTTGAGAATTTCCCCGAAAGGCTGAAGTTTCTTTTTGACCGATTTTTTTTTTTTTTTCTAAATTAATTTTAGTTTGGTTTGCTCAGCGAAAATTAAAAAAAAAAGAAAAAAAAGAAAAAAGAAAATACAGCGACGGGTTGAATCGCTGGGTACATGTGCCGCCCCAAGCCTGCATCAAGTGTCCCCGTACCCTGCGAAAGGGGTACGGGGCTGCTCCTGTTTTGCGGGTAAAAAGGGCAGTGCAGGGGGGGTACAACGGGTCACATCGCAACCTTGACCTGGGAGACGGCGTCAGCCTAAATCCCACCCAGGACGGCGGGGCAGAGAGCCTGTGCCCCATCCCCACGGTCCCTCCCGCAACAGCCGCCTGCCCCCAGCCAAGGGACCAGCGCGGTGCCGGGTACCTGAGCCGGGAGGGGGGCGGATTTGCGACGGGACGGGGCAGGAGGCGGTGCGGGCAGGGCTTGGAGCCCGTCGAGGCGCCGTTTCCCCTCTCCTTGCCCCATGTTCGAAGCAGAAGGTGCCCCATCCTCCCCACCCGCCGTGCCCCGGGAGGAAGCCGCCGTCCCCGGCAGCAGCCCAGCGGGGGCGGCCGGGGAGGGGAGAGGCGCGGAGCGGTGCCGGGGACTCGGGCGGCCGGGGAGGGGAGGTTAAAGAGCATGGCCTTTCCCCCGGCAGCGCCGGGCCGAGCCCTTTCTGGTGTAATGGGATAATGACAGGGGGGCGGGCGAACTTAAGAAAACACACTCGCCCGCCGTCCAGGCCTCTCCCGGGGATTAATATTAAGGACCGGTGCATTGTGTTTTGCGAACAGGCGACCCCATCCCCCTCGGCGTCCTCCCCGGAGCCGCTTCTCGCCGGGAGCCGCCCGGCCCCACCTTCGGTTAGCACCGAGGGCTTTCTCCTCGCTGCTTTCACGGCCCGCAGCAGCACGGGGGGAGGGGGCCGAGGGGCGCCGGCAGAGCCCGGACCCCCGGGGAGTCTCTTTGCCTTCCCCCGGAGCGCCGCTTCGGGGGGTTCAGCCCTGGCCGTGGGCGGCCTGCCGCGCTGCAGAGTCCCGTCGGGGGCTCATGAGGAGCGGCTGCCGGTAAGGCACCGGCGGGGAGGGCTGCGGGGCAGCGGGGTCCCTGCGCGGGGCTCGGTCCCCAGCACTGCGAGAGGCCGGGTATAAATATAGACGTGTGCGTGTGCCAACGTATTCCCGTGCGTGCGTGTGCGTATACATACATCCGCACGCGTGTAACGTATGTGCAAAACACGTAATGTGCACATGCAGTATAGAAGTGTGCTCTGTACACGTATGCCTCTGTCTGTACGATACGCACACACACGTATGCACACGCAGGGACATTCTGCCCCACGTACTCAGCGCCAGAACCACGGGGGAAGTGATGGGGTGACTGAATGGCGGTGCGGTGGGTCCGGTGAAGGAGGCAGCCGGGTACGAGGGGGTCCCCCCTGGCTCCGTGGGGTCACGGGGCCGGTGCACCGAGCGGGTACGTGAGCGACGGCAGGTTAGCAGCGGGGCGGCTGTGTGTCCCCGCCGGCGCCCCGCGGCCGCTTAGGGAAGTCAAGGGGAGCGGGCTCGGGCTGCCACAGCCAAGGCCCCCGCCCCCGTCTCCCCCCGCCCTGGCCTCTTGTCCCATCGCAAGTGCTAATTGCGGCTCTTTTTCTGGCTTCTCTGTATTTGGGTCCCTCGGAGGGCGCTGCTCGGGAGGACACGTCACAGACACATTATCCCCTCCCCTCTTGAGGCTCTCCTGGCTTTCTGCAGCCTTTGCTAAAGAATTAACTGAGGGGTCCACTTCAGACCTCCTTCTGCCACTGGAAGCAAAAAAAAAAAAAAAAAGAAAAAAAAAAAGGGCGCGGAGCTATCGGTGCTTCCCCGCGGGAGCGTGGCGGGTCGGATCGAGGAGAGGAGGGGAATTTTACCTTCGGTCCTTGCCGTAGAGTGAGGATCGCTGCTCCTTGCGGGAGGTGAATGCAGCAGTCCCTCCCTTTGCCTTTGAAAGGCATGTCCATGCGAGAGAGCCACCGCTCCGCTCTTCAAATCCGTGACAAACAATAATAATAATAAAAAGAATAATTTCCTGATCTTGCAAATTCTTTTTCTTTAAAAGGAGGGGAGGAAAAAAAACCAAACGATAAATACATCCAACAAAATCAACCCCGCGCCTTTGCCAGCGCTCGGACTTGTTTGGAAAGAGACAACGCTGAAGTGGCACTGGTCCCGAGGAAAACGGATCCTTTAATTTGACTCCGCATGAGAACCACATTTGGAGCTGGGCGCAGCGGCCGGAGCGGCGGGAGCAGCCTCAGGGCCACCAGCCCCCGGGCCAGCAGCCCCCCGGGCCCGCAGCCCAGCCCCACCGCCGCGCCGCCGGGCCGGGCACCCCCCACACCCCGCCGCTGAAGCAGCCCCCCCGGGCACGGCAGAGAGCGTCTGCCCGCCGCAAGACCATCCGCCACCCGCCGGGAGGAGAGGAGCCTCGGAAGGAAGTGCGAGCTTGTCGTTTCGGAGCGCTCCAGCCATCAGCTCCCCCCGCACCGCACCGGCTGTGACTTTCGTTTAGCGGAGACTGCCCTGGCTTCCCCGGCTCCTCGGCATCGTGGGCTCCGGGACCACATCGTTTTGCACTTCGTTAAACGAGCAGCGAGGTCTTCCCTTTCCCTTCCCTCCCTCTACTTTTTTTTCCTTTTTTTTTTTTTTTTTTTTTTTTTTAAGACACAAAGTGTCCAAAAACGGCTCAGCCTGCTTACCCCAATGATTTCTCGTGTGGACGTTCTATTTTTAATATATTTTTGTAGTTATTTTGGGACGGGGAAGGACTGAGTAGAAGAAATCCCGCAGTGAAGGGGAACCCAGTGCTTTGCTCCCCGCTGAGGAGGAGACCCGGTCCCAGCTGCAGGCGGAGGACCGTGGCTCGTGCAGGTCTTTCCGTCCCGGTTTCGAAGCGCACGTCAGATCCCGCCGGGGCAGAGCAGAACTGCCTCCTCCCGAGCGGCTGCGGCTCAGAGATCGCCTCCCGCCGCCTCGCACCATTTCTAGTGCTGTTGTTTTCGTTTGGTTGGTTTGGCTTTTCTTTCCCCCCCCCCTTTTTTTTTCCCTCCTCTTTTTATTTTTTATTATTATTATTTGATTCGGTTTGGGTGAATTCCCTCCCTCCCTTCCTTAAACGAAAATACTAACTCAGAAGCCGAAATCCATGCCCCCTGCAATTCGGAAGAATCGGGTCTAATATGCCAGTGTCATCTTCGCCTTGCAGTAGTCGCGATGAAGGAAAAATCCAAGAACGCGGCAAAGACTAGACGGGAAAAAGAAAATGGAGAATTCTACGAACTGGCCAAACTCCTGCCCCTGCCCTCGGCCATCACCTCCCAGCTGGACAAGGCGTCCATCATCCGCCTCACCACGAGCTACCTGAAAATGAGAGCCGTCTTCCCCGAAGGTAACCCCCGCGGGGAAGGGGTTGTCCCGCACGGGACAGCCGGGGCAGCACCGCGGCTCCAAACGGGGCTGGAGGGGTGACACACTCCGAGACGAACGTGCATCGCCCCTGGGAGGATGGGGGGTGCTTGCAGGGGTCCCCGCACCGGGTGGCGAAGGAGGGGCGAGAGAGGGAAGAGCCGGCAGGGGTGGGAAGGAGCCCGACAGCCGGGGCTGGCCGCGGGGGTGGCGTGCGGAGCGGCATCTCAGGTCCGGTGAGGCCTAAACCCGACACCCTCTCGCCGCGGCCGCGCGTGGGAAGAGGGGGGTGCGGGCGGCACCGGGCCCTGCGGGGGCTGTGCGGGATGGCGGCAGAGCCGCGGCGGGAGGCCCCGGGACGCAGCAGTTCCGTCTCCCGGAGGGGAGGCTCTCGGCATGGCGATCCTGCCGGTGCTCGGGCACTGCTTTGGGGGAAAAAAAAAAAAAACCACGCAAAAAATTAGTGTGGGTGTTGTTCTTATTTTGTTTCGGTTCGAGCGCTCTGGAGGTAGGAAAGCAGTCTGGGAATAAGGCGCGGCGGCCTCTCAGCGAGGCCCTCTGCCTTCTCCCGGGTCCGGGGAGAGCGGGGACGGCCCCTCCGAGCCCGTCAGTCCCCTGAGCGGGGCCGAGATCACGGCGCTGCTTGGCCGGGGCCGTGCGGGACAGCCGCAGCTCCTGTGGGAGACAGGCAGCAACGAGGCCTGACACCGCTCTCTCCTTCCCCCAGGAGTTGGTAAAAAACACCCCCCCGCCAGCCTCGCACCCACACACCGAGCGCCGAGAGAGCGCACGGCTGGGGCCGCTTGGTGCGGGGGGAGGCGGCCACCGGCACCCGCGGAGAGCCGTCGGACGGCCGTCCTTCCCGGTCGGAGGTGATGGGAGACGTGGAATGAAACGCTGGTCGGTGTCTGCGGGTGGCTAAATAAAGCCCAGCTCCCTCCTTTGTCATTTGTTTGTGCCTCTTCGGACGAGGCGGGGGTGGGGAGGTGGAGAGGGTGAAGGAATTAGCAAATTCCGGAGTGGAAGGTCTGCTCTGCGTCGCGGTTTCTAAGGAGCTTTATTAAAAGCCTGCAGATATAATAACAATAATAATAATAATAATAATAATAATAATAATAATAATAATAATAATAATAATAATAATAATAATAATAATAATAATAATAATAATAAGGGGGCACACACACGACACCCATTCCCAAACGGAGAGCAGTTTACCGCTGTGCCCGTCTAATTCGGTCATCCGCAGAGCCGGGGCTCCTCCAGCTCTCGAAGCAAGCACACCGCGTTAGCCGACCGAGGGGGAGCGAGGCGCTGCTCCGCGGCAGGTCCCAGCCGTTATCTCCATCGGGGAAATTTCCCGATGAGAAACAGCGCGTTGTAATTTCGACGAACTACTCGCCGGCCCTGGCTGGGGATCATGCCCCCGAATGGTTTTGATTTAGGAGGGAAGAAAAGCGGCACGTTTCAGGATGCTGCTGAATGTGTTTCTGCTTTTCCAGCCCTACTGCTCCGCAAAAGCAACAAGACGACCCCGGGAGCAGGTTTATACCCACAGCTCCGGGATGTTTTATGTGTCTGTCTTCCCTAAACAGGCCGGGCGTGAGCTTCCCCACACTCTGCTTATTAAGAACAACGTTTAAATGCATACAGCGAATTCCTCATCTTTCATCGTCTTAAGTACAGATGGAAATAACGTTGAAAGCCAAAGCTTTGTATTCAGGGATGACGGGATGGGGGAATAACCACCTCCGGTCCCCTGAGCGGTGCGTTTGGTGCCTGGGAGGGTGGGGGGGAGCCGGAGAGAGGTGTTTGGTGCCGGGCGGGGGGGGACTGCCCGACGGCACACGGTCCCGCGTTGCCCTTCTCTTCCCTTTCCCTCGAGATTTGTGTGCGGTAGGAGGTTCCTTTCCCCCTCCTCATACCTGGCTGGTGGTTTCCAGTTGGCTTTACTGGGAGAAGAGGGGGGGAATCCCAAGAGCCCGCGGGCATCTTGAGCTCTGGGGGCAGCAAGACCCTGGGGGAAAGCACCCCTTCGAGCATGCTGGACCCGATGAGCGAGGGACACCCATGTCCGAGGTCCTGGGGCTTGAAATCGAGGTGAGCATGTAACAGCCCCCCCCTCCACCCGCCGACCTCTGCTCCCGGGGCAGTGGGAGCCACATCTCCCGGGATGTCGCCCCCTAAACGTTTGTCGCCGCGGGTCCAGCGCCCCGAGTGTCCTCAGCTGCCGTGGCCAGCACCCCGGCATCACCCCTGTAAGGCTCTAAGGAACTTTACTTCTCCCAGCGAGCAGTGTGGCAGGGGGACAGGCCTGAGACCGCTCCAGTGTGTGTGCTAGGCCGCGGGGCACCCGCAGCCAGCGTGATCATAAATGTTGTCGGGCTCTAACACTGCCTTCCCGCACTGTCTGGACTTGTGGGGAAGAGAGAGAGAGTGGGCTGTATTTTTAAAATCTCTGGTGAATGGCTCCATCACCCGCTTTATTTCCGGAGCGAGCTGGCACATAGTTTAGGCAAAGTTTGAGACTGTCACCGAAGTGTCTGGTCCCAGTGCTTCGACAAGACTGGTAAGGGCGGTCAGACAGGTCTCCCCCTGCTCGCCCCGGCCAGGGTTTTCCCGAAGATGCACATTTTGGACTAAATTTACAGATCTCCCCGCTGACCAGGTGTACGATCAGGCTCAAAGGACCGAGAGGAAAGGGGATTTA
This sequence comes from Podargus strigoides, assembly GCA_028020825.1. Lineage (NCBI taxonomy): Eukaryota > Metazoa > Chordata > Aves > Caprimulgiformes > Podargidae > Podargus > Podargus strigoides. The sequence goes on from CM051643.1 coordinate 4,508,794, forward strand.
TGTTCCAGCTCCATTCTCCCCTCGAAGTGCAAGTCCTGGAAGGCACAATTTCGTGCTCCGATATCACAGATTTTTGCCGTGCGGGTTCGCTCTGACCTTCAGATTCATGAATTAAAGTCCAGGAGACAGCACCAGCCTCCCCCGCGCTCCTGCTCTGCACGGTCCTCTTCTCTCGGATTCTGAGGTTTTGCCAAGGCATTTATTACTGTAGAACAAAAACACACCCACGGGACGTCTTCTGTCATGACTGTCAATTTTATTTTTTTTTCCCCTAAAAATGAGCAAATGAAAGAAAAAACGCGAGAAGAAACCGCGTTCAAAAAACGCCGTTCTCTGCCCCTCCGGTTATGACAGACTGGTTAAATTGTGACCTCCCCCATCCCCGGAGCAGCTTCCAAAGCTGACTATAAAACTGCACATTTATGGATGTTTAAACCGGATAGTAATGAGCTAATTAATGAGTGACCCGAAAGATGTGCTCCATACAAAATAATCCGAATCGAATGACTCGGCAGTAGATCTTAGACCTGTTCCTTATTCCGAGGCGCAGACAATAGAAATTACCAGCAACATACAGAGTTTTCGCTCCCTATTTAAACCTGGCCGAAAATCAAGGCGAATTGCAGCTATTTAATTTTCACACGCGCTCGGCAGAGGTTCATTAATGAATTAAATAAATGAATAAATAAAGCTGGCGTTGGCGGTGGGAGTAAATCCCTCTTCGAAATCCTGCCTCTGTTGTAATAACCGCTAATAGCGGCATTAAGGGCCCAAATAAAAGGGTACGAGGGTTTCCCGGGGCTGCGCAGCCCTTCCCAGGCGGCGGCGGGGCCGCACCGGCGAGGAGGGAGGGATGGAGGCAGGGGGACACTGCCGTGGTAGCGGTGGCTCTGCCCGGGACCTGGCCGTTTGTCGTGTGCCCGCTTTCGGGCCTGGTAGCACGATCTGGTGTTTCTGGCTCGCTGGGAAGAGCCGGGTTTGGATTTGTCCGGCCGTCCTGGAGAGCGGTTTTGTCGGTTGTTTTCTCTGGGACTCGGACATTTTTCCTTTTCTTTTTTTTTTTTTTTTTTAAAAAAATAAAGTCTCGATCTGTCTGTCCGCGGCTCCCACCGCCCAGCTCTCAGCCGCCTTTCCAGCCGGTGATGCCGAAGCCCGCAGAGGAGGCAGGCGCAACCCTACCGAAGTTAAGTTAACGCATCCCTGCTCCTTTCCCACAGCAACCCCGGCGTGGGAGCACCTCCAGGCGTTCCCTCCATCGGCACCAGGGGCTCCCCGTCGGCTCTGGACCAATTCCGGCCCCTCGGACCCGACCGTCAGGCGGTGCGATGATCTGTGCCGTCGGGGCTGAGACACGGGGCGGCGGTACCCGCGGCAAACGGGGCTTATAGGGAAGGTGTCAGCTCACCCCCTCCCCATTCACCCCTGGGCCTCGCCTAAACGAGGGAACCAAAGCTAGACGAGGGCAGGGGCCACCCCCACTCCGTCCCGAAGGGTCGCTCGCCTTCCTCCCCTACCCACCCCCCCGGGCACTCCTCCATCGCTCTCCCGGCCGAGAGAGGCACATCCGCGCTGGGGAAAAACCCCTCGGGAGAGGCGGCACGGCCAGTCCCGGGGCTGGTAGGTGACCCAGGTTCCCTGTGAAGGGTGGCGATTGAATAACGCGGGAAGGGGGACCGTACGCTCCGCGGGAGCCGGGCAACAATACTGTAGACACAAAGGAAATACTCCCAAATTACAGAGCAATCCGATACTTAACATAATACAGCGGTAAGTAATTCTTTTAGCAGAATCCCAAGGAGAAAAGCTACCGGGGTTTCAAATCTGCGTGTGTGTACTAATTCATATATTCAGAGAGCAAAGGTGGGGATTGTTCCCAAATATTTCTAGATCTTATTACAGTTTAACTTCCCCCCAACCCCCCGGAAACTGGGAAAGGGTACAAAGTGAATGCTGAGGTACTCTGAAAAACAGCCAGAGACGGCAAAAGACGGGGGGGGGGGGGTGTGTGTCAGAGAGAAGGAGACGCGCTCATAGGAGAACCCCTCTGTCTCTCAGAGGCACAAGTAGCACGTACTTTGGGGTGCCTGTGCAAAACCCCCTCTCTGTTCCTGGGACGCTGTTGTCAGAGCTGAAGCTGTCGCCCGGTGCCCGGGGGGGCTGTCGGTCACACTTGCCATCAGGGCCGGTTATTTCCCCTCACCCCGCGGCGTTCGTCCTGCCCTCCCAGCAGGGTCCTGGTGGGGACGGGGACCAGCAGTCATTGTAGACACCAGGGCAAACAAGGAGAGGGGCTCACGCGGGATGCGCTCCACCGTGCCGCTCCTGTCCGCACGGGCAGACTCTGCCGCCGAGCCCGGCTCCGGTTCTCAGGGCTGTACGCTACCGGCAGCGCCCGGAGCCGCCCCAAAACGCTGCCTTGCAGGCGACCCCCTGTCCTCTAGCACGGCAAAGGGGGGCAGGCCACCCCCAGGGGTGTCCCCGGCATTTGCTGGGGGAAGGATGCGCCAGCTACCGCAGGGAAATCGCTCTCTGGGATCTCGCAGGTAATTCGTTTTTGAACGTTTCGTTGGAACGGACCCGTCTGGCACAACCCCGGCCGCGCAGCCTTGCCCGGGACCCCGCAGCCTTCCCCGCCAGGGACCGCTTCCCATCCGGGGCCACCACAGTAAACTCCCACCGCCTCTGAGCCATGTAGAAAACGTTCGCTTTGTGTCGGCAACAATCTTGGCCTCGCTCCAGTCCAGTGAGTGGAAATGTGCGTTATTTACTGGCTGGGCAGGAGCCGCGCGGCTGAACCTATTGCATCCATATGTTTACAGGAGGTACGCGCTGCGCGTTTGCAAATCCCTCGGAAGTTAATGGGCGTTGGTCCTTTCCTCTGAACGGAAGGTTTTATTCGTTTCGTTTCCACCTTTAAAGCGATCTGCTGGTGGATTAAATAATAAAAACATCGGCTTTAAAATAAGCTTAGACGAATGCCAGGCTGATCCACCAAATGCGATCACGTTTGATGAGACTTTGCAGTTGCAACTCCAATTTGCAATTTCAAAAGGAACAATCTGCAGAAGCATTTGTTTTCTTTTAGTCCGGGATAGGAAAGAACTTCAAAACTAGTGGGGATTTTAGGGATGCTGTGAAACCGTACCTGGCCAGCAGTACCGGGCAGGACGGAGCCGGTTGTCACGCACGGGTGGGGCAGGTGCGTCCATACCTGAGGAGCTTCTTCGTGAGTGGCTCAGAGTAAATCTGCTTCATCCTTCGGAAAGTTGGGGCTCGTTTCAGTGCGGTTTTCACACCGCTACGCATAACCCTCTTTGTAGGGTTACAATCCCCATCTATCGAAGTTTAGAAGCTTTCTCCTAAACGGCGAATTCCGAAACGGCGGTTGCGAAGTGCGGCTTTTCGTTTGGCTCTTCCAAGCGAATTTCCCACCGCATGGCCAGACGCTTGTCCCAGCGGAGGGGAGGTGTCCTGCTCCTGCCCGCAGGAAAGAGCCGCCGCACACCGTGCGGGTTTGGAAGGACGCGCTAGGGCAGCCGGAACGACTGACACGGGACAAGGGGACAGAGCCTCCTCTTGGGACCGACCTGGGGTGCTGCCACTGCATTGCTGCGGCGGACAGGGGGGTTAGGGCCGGCCAGGGTCCCCGAGGCACCCCGCCTGCCGCCGAGGACCGAAGGACCCTTTGTGGTTGCAGGTCGCGGGGGGATCTCGGGGTGAGGCACCGCGGGCAGCCGCGCTTCGCCGTGCGTCCCCTCCGCCACTCGCCGTCCCTCCGGCGGGATCCTGCCCTCTCCGAGGGACGCCCCAGGAACGGGGGAAAAGGCTACCAGCGTTCCTACACCTGCGGACACTCGGTCCAAAGGTACGCGGACCTAGGAGGGCGTCAGGAACCGCCGGGTTGCAGCACCGGGCATCCCCACCTTCCGCCGCCTCGGCTGCGGGGGGCAGGGACAGCAGCACCCTCAGGGCTCCGCGGCCCCTCGGGAGCTGCAGCCCCCAGGGTTGGATTCGATGATCTTCAAGGTCTTTTCCAACCTAGATGAGTCTGTGGTTCTGTGTGATTCTCCACAAAAAGGCGGCAGGGGCGGAGGGCCCACGGCTGGGTGCCAGGGGCCGTCCCGCCGCACCGCCTGCAGGCATCACGCGTGGCCGGGGCAGGAACTGAAGACAAGCGGGTGTTTGGCCGCTCCTTGTGCCTTCCCGCTGGGTGCTAAGTGCCTTGGGCTGTGTCTGGCATCGAGCATCGGGCCCTCAGCGCGTGGCCAGTGTTCTCCCACCCCGGCCGAGGGGGAGGGAGGACGGGCACGGTGCTGCCGCCATGGCGGGCGACGGGAAGCGGTTGGTCGGGACCTCAAGCCTTCCCACGCTTGAGTGTGGAAGACACTCAGCCTCTCCTACCTCCAGAGCCCCCACGTCGCGGCCTGACCCGCTCCCTGCGGGGGCAGGGGGGGAGCGGGTGGGTGCGTGTCCCGCCGGGGGGGCAGGGCCCTGTCTCCCCTGCTCTAACCACCGCTCCTGGCTTCCCTTGCAGGTCTGGGCGACGCCTGGGGACAGCCGAGCAGGATAGGGCCCTTGGATAACGTGGCCAAGGAGCTCGGATCTCATTTGCTTCAGGTAGTGGATGCCTTCCTCCTCCCGTACGCGCTGCGGTGCCATCTTCATCCTCCTCCTCTCCCCCGCACCGCCCGAGGAACCCGGGGGAAGCGTTCCCCTTACTCCCCAGCCCCACACTGGCCGGGAGGGGAGAAAACACGAGACACCATCCACTTCAATAATGATTTTTTGTTTGTTTTCGCCTTTGATATTCTGTCTTACCATGGCACTACTCGGCTCTGTGCACGCAGAGTGCCCCCCAGCCGTGTGAGCCATAATGGGACGCCCCATCCCTGGGGATGTCGGGCAGGCAGCCCCGGAAAGCGCCAGCGGGGAGAGGGTTAAGTCCGGAGGGGGGTGCTGGGCGCTGGGGATTGTCTCTCTCCGTCCGTGCCCCGGGAGGGGAAACCTGTAGGGAACCTGTAGGAAGGCCGGGGGGACACACAGCCCTGGGGGACATCTCCCGTGGACGTTAACACCTGAAAATACCGTTGTGTGCAATCCCGCGGCTCTGCGCTGAAATTCCTCTGAGTTCTCACCGCGCAGGAATGTTTAGGAAGTCGTAGCCGAGGCGTGCTGTTCCAGCCGGAGGGAAAAAAAAATAATAATCACGTTTAACTCAGGTTTGGGTTTGTTTTTTGGTTTTTTTTTTTTAATATATGTAAACGTAATGCAGCAAGGGTTTTTCTCCTCCGGTTTTAAAGACCTAGTAAACCGTAATCATTTAACGGCCGGTTTTATTGTGGGAGGTTAATTCCTGGTCACAGAGCTGGAGCTGCTTTAACTATTCGCTCGGCTGGAGGAAAAAACTCAACAGAGACCTTGTGCGGGGTCTGTGGCAACTGATCCCCACCCCCAGTGCCCAGGAGGGTTCGCCCACCTTCGTCCCCGGCCGCTGGGGCTGTGCTTGCCCACCCGCCCCCGGGAGCTCCCGTTCTCCCCAGGCTCCCATAAACGAAGGGAGGAAAAAGGGAAAGAGGAGAGCTGTGCGAGGTGGTCAGGCGCGTTGGAAATGCCCTCCACGGTTATGGATTTGTTACCGCAGCCCTGCCAAGTGTCACCCTCTCTCCTGCGGGGAAAAGAGAGCACGCTGCATATAGGAAATGGATAAAGTTCAAAATTGTCTCATAGGGAGGTATTTCTAGCCTTGAAAATTCTGCCTGAAGTAGCTGATGTCCTATCAGCTCTGTCAGAATCACTGGTCTGCCTAGAAAACGCATATCTAGTATTGTCATAAAAATCATTGGTGTTACACTTGCTCCTCCTCCCTGTTAGTGATTTCACATTTTGTCCAGCATTAAATGAACTTAAGTAACATTATATGCTAATTACCTGTAATACTCATTTTACAGCTCAGTTATTTCTGAATTATGGATGCTTAACATTTTAATAAACCCACATTTACTGTAAACTCCTTTAAGGGTTCTTAGACTGAAACCTTACATGCAAAGTTTCAGCCTCAATAGGCTTTTCTGTATGGGAAAGTTAGAGACCTTCTGCACCATATAATGCAGTAATGGCAGCATTAACACAATCTAAGTTATGATATTGGGCAGAGCAATTGCAAGATGACAGTGTTTAAAAGCAAAGTTATGGCTAAGGATGCAATAATTTATGTCTTGTTTTAGTACTTCTACAAAATTTAATTTATATTCCAAAAAAAAGAACAAAAAATAGTAAAGGCAAAGAGTAATCTGGTTTCAATTACATGCTGTAGAATCGTTAGTAGGCCAGAGAATAATTTGGAATATTTTCTTATTGAGGCAGCACTGTAAGAACATGAAGCATACAGGATTTTATCGCTTCTCCCCTGGTTCAGTAACTTAAAAGATGAATTAAAATAGGCATTTGTTTTATCTGTGTCTACTGTAATTTATTTTTTTTTCTGTTCCACACATATATTTTCCAATGATGTTCATATGTATGTGTTGATCAAGGCTTCCTAAACTGGTTAGAGATAATGGACACTTTTTGACTGAGACTATCAGATACTTTTGAAAAAATGCCTCGAATTAGGCACTGAAGAATCAAGGTACTCCCAAACCGATAGTTTGTATCTCCAAATTGTGGTCAGCTTTGGCTAACCTGTATCATTTTCACCATATTTTTTCTCATATGAATGATATATGACTACATTAAACTTTAGTTTTAACTCACATAAGTAATATTTACCTTCTAGTCAATATCCCGTCAATAAGAATTTGTAGGACTGGACCTCAAAATTGCATTACATATTACTATTAGTTGAGATTCACAACCTGTATAAGCATAAATGTCTCTCTTCAAGTGTGATGAAGTTTTGAACGCTGATTTATTTTACTTTCTTTTCCTAAGTTTGCATAGTTTTGTAGCAGACAGCCCTCGGTTCAGAAAGGCATTATTAAAAATATAGTCAAAGAAATTTAAAGCATTGCTTACAGTATCATTAAATACGTTGCAGATAGCGGTAAGCTGTGTCTGCCAATTATACCATAATAAATGACTTGCGTAGTACTAGACTTTCCTCTAAGTACCACATAGCTCAGGATTTGTACTAAGTACTAAAATAACCAGAATCACCAGGAGAATGTTAACTGGAAGTGAAGCAGTAAAGCTAGCATCTGTAGGGGGAATGAATTAGATTTCACAACGCGTGTGTGTCATAGTCTGTAGGAACAGCATCAGATAAAGGTTTTTGTTCCTTAAATTTTGCTGTGATTTGCTGCTGTTGAAGTTGGACAGCAGTCTTCCTCGAAAAGAGGTAAATTTATTTTTTGCTGTAAATGGTTTAAACAGAGTGCTTGCTTTTTACCCGACATATTTCTCTTTCTCAGACTTTGGATGGCTTTGTTTTCGTGGTAGCATCAGATGGCAAAATAATGTACATCTCAGAAACAGCATCTGTGCATCTTGGCTTATCTCAGGTATGAGCAATTTATTCTGTCTATCTGTTAAATACAAATACTGGATTTGGAACCCAATATTAGTATCTTGCCATGTATACACTCTCATTGTTTTTTAGGAGTATTTGAAGCTTTGACTTTGTTCTCTGACAAATGGCCTTACTTAAAGTTTCCTTTACTTACAACCACATCATGACTGTCTTTATATGTTTTCTTGTTCATTGTATTTTACTCCTCATTACCTTTAAGAAGGGTAATAAATAATATGATATTGCAAATTGCAGATATATACAGAGCTTGAAACCCAAACCTATTGCCTGTGTGGTAATGCTATACATCTGAAATAAAGTTTAGAATTCAAGTCTATATGTTTTAGATTGTGTAAGATATTGAGACTTGCTATGAAATAGAGAGGAAATCTGATGTGGAACATGAGTTTTATGGTAAACGTGCTGTAAGAAAAAAAGAAGAGGGGGGCAGATTTATGAGTGTTCACTTGGAATTCAGGGTAGTTTTTCCTGAGTTTTTCCAGCTCAGTGGTCTTTTCAGTAAAGCGTTTTATATGGTTGTGATAGAACTCATAAAACTGAGTTTACTACTGTTCTGCACAAGAAGTATAAGGGTTTTTTTATTGTGGGTTTTTTTTTTCTTAGAAGGACATTTTTAAGTTTTTGCCTTCTTGGGAGAGGCATAAGGGCAAATAGCCTGAATTTATTGCAGAGTGCAAGCTTCTATACCTTTGTGTGTAAATGTATTACACAAATTCACTGGTAGCACCTGACCTAAGGCTTGCAGAAGCCCAATAGAAAAACTCCTAATTATTTTCACTGGGCTCTGGATGAGACTTGCAAGAAACAGAACTGTTGCTTCAGAACCAGTTGCATCTCAAACACTTCTCAGAATTAAATAAAGTGAAATAAAGACTTAATAGCAGAGGGAAGAAAAACGTGGAGATGAAGGTGAGAGAGTGCAGGATGTTCTGAAAATGCCTGAGGAATATGCTCTGTGGCTACTCCAGTGACCAGAGAAGGGGCTGAATAGTGGAGGTTGTATGTGTACTTCAACTTTGTTAGTACCTAATGTTTTTGATTGAAAAACTGTGGAACTCTTTGGATGTGCGTTTGTAACAGTGGTATTAGAATTAGTAGCTGCGAGAAAAAAATAGAACTCTGAATAGCTAGAAACAGCAAGTATCTCATCCCATAAACACCACTTCTAAATCCAAAGGCAACTACAATCCCTGTTTTTGTAATCACTTTTAGAAAAAGTAATTTTGAGAATCAATATTCTGTGTGGATACTTTTTTTTTCTGCCAACTTTAAAAAATGCGTCCAGGGAACGTTCTCAGTTCAAGCTATTTGTTCAGTTGAGTCTGTTATGGTATAGTATGAGTTGTTTCATAACATTTAATGTGTGTTCAAATTACTTTAAATACTGCTTTTTCTTAGAATAAACTTTCCTAGAGAATGGCCATATTTTCTACTCTGAATCAACGTTATTAAAAGTTTTTCTCGCCCTAACTTTTTGCAAAGGTCCACCACGTTGCTGACTGCTTAAACAGATTCATTTAGTCAGTACAATTATTCCAAAGCACTGAGTGTTCCCATCTGTCTTTGCTGAAGTAGAGTCTCATTGTCCCATGCTGCTCACTGTTTAAGAAGTGCTAACAGATCTTCCAGGTTTTGTCCAGAAACCGTTTCTTTCTTTTTTTTCTTTTTGCGGAGTATCAAGTCATCAGATCTTGTAGGTCTCAGTATTATCCAGTCATCTGGTGAAATTAAAGAAATAGGGGATCAGTAGGGCACTAAATAGACATTCAGGGAGAGGGCACTGGAAGCATCATAAGGGCTTTAATCATATTTAGCCCTTGTGCCCTTGCAGCCCTCTGCACAGACTGAATTCCGTGTGCGTTGCACATGTAAATATCTATAAACCCTTAGTGCAAGAGGTGCTGAGGAAAACTAGAGGATTTTGTCATCTTGCTTATTGAAGTCAGTTGAATAAGCAAAATCACAAACATTTCACTTTAGCAGAGATTTGTAAATGAATGAACTGTATCCTAGAACTCCCCAGAAAGCTGTAGATAAGAGAGGACAGCGATGTGAAGTTTAAGGGCATGTTTTTGACTCTCACAACACGAAGTGCTCCAGCAGTTTCACAGCACACAGTTTTTTATTTATAAATACAACCCTCCAGCTAAACAAGGCAGTGATTTTTCCTCTTCTTTCCTCATACTGTTTTATCATCTAATCTCCTTGCTATTCCTCAATGTTCTATTTTTGAAGGGACAATTTTGCTTTAAGTAGTACCAGCATTAACGTGAGGCTACTCCTACATACTAGGATATTAATACATTAGCATGAGGATATTCCTGTAAGCTTCCCAGGGCTCTAAATGAGTTCTTGTTTCTACTTCTCTGGAAATCACTGGGAGTTTTGCCACTGACATCAACAAGAATGAGATTGGTCTGTAGAAGCAAATTCTGCAAGTCTCCCTCACCGAGTCATAATCCCACACTATATTTTCAACAAGTGCTCTTATAGAGCTCCAGCCAATACAAGCTGAGACCAGAGCAATGATGACTGTAGAAAATCTTTTAGAGAGTACATAGAAAGGTCTTTTTATTAAATAATTTGAAAATTAACAAGTCCACACATCAATTTCCAGTTAAAGTGCAATTTGTTTAAAAATATATATTTAGACTAAATAAAAAGTCCATTTAAAAATATTTTGCAGGATATTCTTGGACACCTACTGCAGGAGCCTTTATCTTCTAGTTGATTTTGAATTTATCTTCAGCAGAAAGAAATTAGAGCTCCTGAATAACCCTTCCCTGGTTGGTGTAGTTAAGCTAGTTTAAAATTTAAAAACAAGATTAAGGGTTGTTTGTCAGCACTACTTTGCTTGCTTCTGTCTGCGGCATCAGAGAATCAGAAACAATATTTCTGAAAAGGCTACATCTTCATTTGTGGACCTAGCACTTCATTTGTGGCTTTGGATTTTGATCTGCCTTTGCTCTCAACTGTAACAGTAAATATTGTAAATACTGATGATTAGAACCCTTTCCTCCATCTAATTCCAGTTGGCCTCAGACTAGTGTTGAACTGACTTGTACCGACAGCAACAATTCCTTGCCTCTTTTTTTCCATGATAACAAATAGGTTCAAATTACCCAAATATTTTTTTCCCCTTAGAGTCCAAAGACACAGAATGGAGAGGAAAATCCTCTTAGGAAACAATGGTGAAAGATTTTTATTTCATTTTTTTAAAATTTTGAAAGTCTGGAACTGGTTCCAGTCATTTTCTGGGTCTGTGAGGGAGCCAAGCTTATCACTGACTTTCGATAAGTCTTGAAATATTTAACCACAAACATCTGAACTTTTCCAAGAGTTTATTTTATTTTCATCAAATAAGTACATGAAAGGCAAAATATGTAATTATTTGCTCTAGAATCCATCTACTTAGTCTTCTGTGTTTATTATGAATTGTTCCTTGGCAGGAAAAAATGTGCAGCTGAGTTACACATAAAAAACCTCTTAGTAGGAAACAGCGATATTTGGTAGTAAGCAGGTATTTACAGATATTAAAAAGCTGCATCGAGGAAGCTGGTTTAATAAGCCTGAGGCATGGGATTTTAGAAGGTTTATGAATTGAACCATATAATTTATTTTTTTAAGTTTTCAGTGTTTCATTGTAGGCTTTAAAATAGCATGCATGCACTGTGCGTAGCAGGAGTCTGTGGTCAGTCTCAAAATTATGTATACATATTTTGGTTATTTGACTCTTACATAGCCCCCATCTCTTTGCTGGTGGCTTTATGTTTCCACTTGCATTTTTACAGTCAATTTTGGTTTCAGTGTTGTATGTTCACCTCCCGCTGATTTTGCTGGGGTTGCAAATGCACACATCAGAGTAGAAAATATTCCTATGTGCATAACAAGAAAAAATAGTCATTAGTTTGACAAAGCACTTGAATTTTCAATTTTAGATATAACCCCTGGGATACAATTCACAGTTTGGATAAAACTGTGACTTTGGGTCCAGTCCTGTGAATTCTGTGAGCACACCTTTTGAAATAGGTAGCGACTTTTGGAACAGCAGGAGAAATCCAGGAGTTATAATTTGTAAGAGAGTAGATGCATGTCGATACGGTTATGATTATTCTTGGTAATAGCAGAGATGCAACAAGATCTTTTGGATTATTACAGCTGATGTTGCTAGTCAGGTTGGTTGGTGTTGTTTTTGTAAGGCAGTCTTTATGCTGAAGGAAGGGATTGTTTGCACATAGCCACCCATGAATGATTTTGTTTGTTTGTTTTTGGAAGCTGTATTCTCTGATACAATTGTTTTAATTTCAAAGGCAAAACATACTCTTCAGTAAAATCCCTATTAGCCAAAGACATAATAATAGGAACAGAGTCATAAGTGATACTGCTTTTGGTTTGAACACTGAGCACAGCTGTGCATTTTTGCAGTGATTTTTTTTTTTTCGTGTTCTGCTTTACTAAGCATATAGGCCAATGAAATGCCCATCAGTATAAGAATGACTAGATTTTTTTAAAAATCGTTTTTATGTGCCTGTAGGTGATTATGATATTTATGGAGAGAGCTATGGACATTTACAATATATTTTTCCCCATGTAATTAAAACCAAACAGAAGCATTGAGGAGCATGACTCACAGTGAGATTGTATATTCTGCTTCATCCCCCGCCACTAAAGCCTGAATACAGGGTGTTACTATAACAGGTCCCCACCTGTTACAATCCTGAAAAGGAACAGTGCTTTTTAGGGAGAACTTTTAGAGAAAATTATATAAATGAGGCAACGTAGATAATTTCCCTTTCCCTTCCCTTCCCTTCCCTTCCCTTCCCTTCCCTTCCCTTCCCTTCCCTTCCCTTCCCTTCCCTTCCCTTCCCTTCCCTTCCCTTCCCTTCCCTTCCCTCACACTCTCCCTCTTATCCTCTCTTTCCCCCTTTATTTTCTTCCTCTCTCTTTCTTCACTTCTTTCTCTCTGCCTTTCTTTCTCTCTTTTTCTCTCTCAATCTCTCCTATCCTTTTTTTCCCTTTTTTTTTTTTCCCTTATTGAGTGAAATTTTATTCTTGTAAGAATATCAACTCAGTGTTGGTGGTTTTGTTTTTGCAGGGAGGAGCTGTTGGAAAGGAGCAGTGGGTAATAGATGGCTAGAAAAAAAAGTTTGCATAGTCTTGGGAAGAGACATTCCATGAATAATGCAGAAAATGGAATGATGAGAAACATTTTCGGGAAAAGATTGCTTTGTGGGGTAGACAACTTCATTTATTCCAAAGAAAAGGCAACTCACACATCTTAGCAAATCAGCAGGATTGGCTCAGAATAATAGGTTAAATTACTTCACCTCTCAGCTGTCTCTGATCTTGGGGGCCCAAGGCACATCAGGCCACACTGAACAATTGGGCAGCCTGACACTAATTTAAAACACAGGCTCAAAGTATTGGTTCACTCCTTAAATCAATTACTGCATCTATCTGGAGACTTTTGTTGGTGAGTTTTATACGTGGCAAATAGAGTTACCAAAAGGACATACAGTGCACACCATTCATTTTTTTTGCGCAACAGTTATTATGGTACAACAGTGGGAAAGACAGAAAAAGATTCTTGTGCAAGCAAAGTTCAAGTGAGAAGAGAGAATACACAGACATTTAACATAGATGTAGTCTTTACTGCGCGTTTACTTAAAGCAGCAAAGACTCAATCCAGGGCCCGTGGAAATCTATGACAGTCTGCATTTTGAATTCACCGGCTACTGCTCCGAGCCCTCTGCACTACTGTGGATTGACTGTGGTGAATCATCTTTGAAAAGATATAAAGGAACTGTGTAAGTCTAGTGCTTTGGCTCTGAAGGCTCAGCTGCCAGCTGAATGTAGGTGATAGCTTCTGCGAACCCATAGAAACTTTTTTTTTTGGATATCTATCTTCTTGAGAGACATTTATACAATTCACAGAGATTTTATCCCACTTTGTGACAATCTAACATTTCTACAGCTGCTCTAGTTTATCACTTCATTTGCCAGCTCTCTCTTATAGCTGCTCTTCTGTACCCAGACCATCACCAGAAATTTCCACAAAAAGCTGGTATAATACTAGTTATTGCTGAAGAAGGAATAATTCAATGGTTTCCATGCATTCAACTTATGTTTATAAAATGGTGTGAAGTTACCCAGATGCAGTGTACGCAGGTTACTTCAGAGCACTTTTGTCATAGGAAAAGAAAACAACCCAGCTGCACTGTTTCATGTGTTACATGTCTCTTCACAGGTGGAGCTTACTGGTAATAGCATTTATGAGTACATACATCCTTCCGATCACGATGAGATGACAGCTGTCCTTACTGCTCACCAGCCTCTTCATCCTCACCTCTTGCAAGGTACTTGTGTGATCTCTGATCAAACTGCCATTGAAAAACTCAAAAAAGGAACAACCCTAGGCTGAAATGTGACAAGTTCATATTTATCTGATATGAAATGTATGTACACAAATGAAAGAGGAGCATGAACTTGAAACTATGACCCAGGATTTTAGTTTGTTGTAATAAAGAGAATAAGGTATCCTAGATTAAATTATACTTTTCATGTCATGGAGTCCATGCAATTTTATACAGGTTTTTAGGCTTTGCCCAGTGGCCACTTCATCTTTTTTATTTTGCCATCACTGCTGAGGTTGCAGGAATGACACAATGGTCTAGCTGTGCACAGCTGCAGCTACATGGGAAAATAAAAAGAATAATACATTAGGGAACTGGGAAATAGGAGGACACTTTTAATGTTCTAAAAACAACTGTTAAATTTGAAGCTTGGACAAAAAGCCAGACGTAATACTCTCCACTGTAGAAGAACAAAAATGGGTTTTGCAAATGACCTACATTTAGAAACTCTCATTAAAAAGTTTTCTCTCCAGGAAAATAATGTCCTCTTGCCTTGATATTGGACCACTGATTCACCAAGCCTCTCCACACATCCTGTTCAGGTGTCGCAGATGATTCACCCACGTGTACCCATACAGCGTGATGCTAAGCTGGATGGAGTGTCAGGGAAGACAGCAGAACTCTTATTGATTATGTGAATGCCTGGATCAGACTGTCCATCCTGGCTGCGCTCAGCCGCTACACATAAATATTAACATCACCCTTTGAGTATGAAGTTGTTACTTAAGTGTTGTAACTATACAACTAACAAAGATATGCTCATCTTTGCACTATCTTCTTCAGTAGCTTTTGTTTCCTTGGGGGCAATTCTTTGAACTTTAAAATATCAGAAATAATCTGGCTACAATGTGCTTTCACATGTATTTCATAAATGCTTAATCAGTTGGAGATCACATCCTGCTAGTTTTTACTGGTCTCAAGGCACAGCTTCTAAAAGCAGGAGGAGCTTTGGGGTTGCCCTACAGTTCTGTTTAGGATCAGGCACTTTTTTTGCAGTTCTGGTGCCTGTGCGTTTTTTGCACTTGGTGACCTCACCACAGTTCTGACTGCTGTGACTCCATCAGTGCAGAGCCATGTACCCTCTGCATGCAGGGAACTTTAATGTGCCTGAAAGCACATGTACTGCTTTGAGTGCTCTAAATGGAAGAATTATCTTGGCTTCCTTCTCTTTTCTTCCTCTTCAAACAGGTTGTATTGTGTACCCCTTCGTGTCTTGAAAAACAAACTCTTACATTTCTTGGGCTCTTCTGATTCTAGTTGTTACTTGGTTATTTCACAGTTTACTCATTCCTGTGTCAGGATTTTTTTTTTAATGCTGACATTTTTTCTATAAAACAGGACTTTTTCCCCTTTTTCCTACCTTACTGATAAGCAGAGGGGATACCTCTGGCATAAGTCTATAACTTTTCATGCAGTTCTGGTATCCAGAATTGGTAGTAAGACATTTTTGTATCCACTCTCTTGCCAATGACAATACCCTCCTGATTTCATTACAATATATTTATATATTTTTTATATTGCTAGTGGGAGATTTTTTACAGATTTAAAGTCATGGGCAACTGATAGGAATTAATTCCTACGTCAAATGCAAATAAGCCCACAGCTCTTCCTCTTCTCTGTTTAGCAACATGACTCTGGTTTACTAGAAGCAGTGAGACAGCACACTAGTACTGCAGTTCCAAAAGAGTCTTTTTTGTTGTTCAGAACTAGATCCTGCCTCTTTCTTTCTTACATGCTTGTTTTACCTGTCACCATTTGATTTCTGAAACAATCAGGTCTCTCTCATTTTAGTTACATATGGTCAAATTATTTCCTTAACAAATTCTTGCCACCTTGAAATGTAGTTCTGTTCTGGTTGTGTTTGGAAAGACTTTACACACAACTGAAACTCCTAAGTTCAGTTTACTTGCTGTTTCACTCTGAAATTCTGCTGATGGCATAATTAGCCCCAGATAAATGCTTCATTCTCTGTAGCTTTATCTCATTCTACATAGATGCTGTTTGTTATTGGCATCGATCTCTGGTTTCTCAATAGTGCAAAGGTAAAGGAAAATTTACTTTGAAATGTGAACAATTTACATATATTTTGTTTTGTGTAGAATTTTGTGTAGCAGAGGAAACTGATAAGAACCTCAAAACAACAGCATTTTATTTAGATTGCTAGGCTTGGAGAAGATAAATAAAGGAGTTAAGCTGTGTTTTGGTTTGTATAGGGATTATTTTGTGCAAATCTTAATTCTGTGTGTCATTTCCCCATACAATGCATGAAGTGGGTGTATTGAAATATCAAGAATCCACAGCTAAACATTTTTAAAATTAACAGAGTGACCAAATATTTATTTATATTTATCTTCCCTGTGTCAGTAGTTCCCTTTTCTGCAGTGTATACATTTTGTACATATATATCTTGAGGTATAACCTGAAACTTCCTGGCCTACAGAAATCAAAGCAGGATTCCTCTTTTTCTTCAGCGAAGCCATGAAACTTATTTGATAAATAGGTTTTGACAGGAATGAAGCAACTTCTGTCCGTATCTTAGTAGACATTTTGAATATTCAAATAAAACATGGAGTTCTACAAATAATTTAGGACAGAGGGAAATTGCATGAAAGTGGGTTTATTTTCTAATAGAAAAGGAAAACAGGCCTTTTAAAGAGAATTTTTTGTCATTTCAATTTGATTTTATCTCTTTTAATCTTTTAAAACTTGTCCGAATAGTCAAGTCCCTCAGGAGTAAAATCAATATTGCACTGCAGACACAGACATTCTCAACAAATTGACAGCTTAGCTCAGGTAACTTTGCTTGTTCACTATGTGTTCTTCAGCTAATTCTCAGATATGTATATACACTTTTAGTTCAGTTACTATTTTAGCAGCTGTAGCTGGATAAGATGTGTTATGGTAGAAATAAAATCCCAGATGTGAACATATATATCTATACTTTGTGGTATTCTGTTACTGGTATTGAAAAACAGAATACAGATTATTTTTTTACCTCCAGTTTTACAGTCTTTGTAATTTTGATGCTACCCCTTTAATTTTTGTTTGCTTTTAATCTTCCTAATTTTCCTTCATTATCCTCTTCAAACCTTCCCTTGTATTTCCACTGCTTCACTGGTTCCATAGAAGCTTTTCTGAAAGACCAAACAACATGAGAAAGGTAGAAGCCTTAGAAGCCTTGCAGCTGTTGAGCTCTAGAAATCTTATTTTCATGAGTTCTCAGGGAAATGCAAATTATTGCTCACTGCATACCATAAGACATAGTGTGGATTTCTTTATATGATGCTCACTTCACGTTGCTTTTCTTCAGATATCTCAGCCTGCTACTCAAAAAATGATATATTAGTTTAAAAGTCAAAAGCCTTCTGAAATCATAACTTTTAAAATTTTTTAAGTTTGCCCTGGACTTCCTAATGTTTTAAGTACAACAAGGCACATCTTCAAACATAGAGGGTAGATACTTTTTTTTAAAAGTATCTTTTTTTTAAAAGACAGTGAAAATTCTTGAATAATCACATTCTCCCAGAAGCTTCAAAGCAATTTTAAATGTCATAAAAATTGGGAAAACAGATGTTGGTGAACTAGCTGTTGCATCATCACTCTTTAGATAAGTCCAGTGTGGAGCTACAGCAAGTCATGGTAAGGAAAGCTTTTGAGGCAAGAAACTGGAAAGCAGAAACTCTGAGAAGCATTTAAAGGTCATAAAGGATGAACAGCTTGGTGTGAGCTCCTGTTGTGATGCTGTGGCAAAAAGGGGTAATGGGAAGTCCTTGTGCATATAAGCAGGGGAATAGTGAACAGGAATAGTGAGGCTGAATAATTGAATTCTTTATACAATATTAGTGAAATGGACACTGGATTAATTCTGTTGACCAAGTCAAAAAATATGGCAAATTGGAGAAAGTACAGAAGAGAGCCACAAAAATGACTGAAGGACTGGAAAGGCTTATAATGAGAGATGAAAGAACACCATCTGTTTGGTTTATCAAAAAGAAGATTGGGAGGTGACTTGATTACTGTGTGTGCATACTTCCAAGGGAAGAAAATACTGGGAACTAAAGGACTGTTTTAGAAGAAAAAACATGTCAAGGACCAATGTCTGTGAACTGAAACCACAAAAGCTCAAATTAGAATAATGCATACATTTATAACTAGGAGTTTGATTAACCACAGGAACAAAATACTGAGGGAAGCAGTGGTTTCTTCCTCTTTTGATGTCTTCAGATCAAGGCTGTATGCCTTTATAGAAGATACGCCTTAGGCAAAAAGAAGTTCCAGAGCTCAGCACAGGAGTAACTGACTGAAGTTTAATGAACTGCAATGTACAGGTTAGACCTATGATCTAATGCTCCTTTCTGGCCTTTAAAGTCTATAAGCTATGACTCAATGAAAGCCGTAAGCCCCATGATCTGTGGAGGCTTTGGAGAATTTCAGCTTTAACTTACAAAGTCTTTAAGCTGCCTTTTTACTTGCATGTAAAGCAATATGTACTGATCCCTTGCTATGAAAGAAGCCAACAGCTGGACTCTTTCTGAGGGTGTCTGGACTAGGGAAAAATAATAATCTCTCTCACATATGCATTAAAGGTAGGGTATGCCTCAGTGAATCATCTCACATGAGTCTTTAGGCCAGCTTTGCACCAGTTGTAACAAAATGAATCCATTATAGTCAACTGGGACTGGTTAGCAGAAAAAGGAAAAAAAGTTAATAATTTGTATCTTTTCCAAATGATATGTACTGACTGTGCTCAGATTGCAGATTGTAGGCTCAGAAAGGCCCTTCACACCTTTCCAAATATTGCATAATTGTTTTTCTGATCTGCAGTATTTTTCTGTGTTCTGGTTTAGTTTTGTACCTGTGAAGCATTACACCTCAGTTCTGCACTTTCTGTACCACCTGTATCAGTCGCACAGGCTGATAGCAAGATTCCTGAGCCTCAGTCCTAAAATAGGCAACATAACTAACAGGAATATGGGAACTGTTTCATGGTGTAGGGCTGAGAAGCTGATTTCTTAGCGTGTAGAGAGGTGGTTTTGATGCATGCTGTCTTTCCTTGAGCACTTACAGCTCTGAAAGCTTTTCTTTTCTGTTTCTTCAAGCAGTGGAACTAACAAACTGGGTCAACTGAATGAGATTCTCCTGCTAGGGCAGAAGGTAGTCACCCAGCAGGGTGGCTGGGCTCCAAAATGTGAGGATGTTGAAGTAACAGTAGTTTCTGAATCTTGTAAAACTGCAAGGTTATGTTTATGACTGACTGTAGAGACTCAGTGCATGCTGCATATCTCCCCTGCTTAGTGCAGGAGACCCAGTAGGTTGCAGCTGTGGTGCCACATAAAATTTTGCCTAGGCAACAATAGCTCCAGAGCTTCATGGAGGCATGTGAGGAGTTTGCCCCTCTCCTCACCTCACATAAAGCATAAACCGAAATGTTTGTCAGGCTGTTAAGTCTAAGCTGCTACAACTCAGAGGCAAAGCATTTTGGTACTAGCATGGTGGGGGGTACAATGCTGGCAGAGGTTTGTGAAGCAACTGTTATGAAGTAGCTTTTCCAGAGGTGATAAGTATTTTGAATGTGTCTGAAAAAGCAGCTGGGTTTCAGTGACTGAATGCTGAGGATTGCACCAGGATTATTGACTACACCCAGCTCCCCCTAGCATGCTCTTTAGAGGGACCAGCACACTGACAGAAGCTGGGATGCACATACTATAATGAATTGGGACCTTATGCCCTCAGATGCTGTTTCTGTCAAAAGTGTGTCTGTACCAACCATCTTTTCAGAAAGTTTTCTTTGACAGCAGCATAGAGTGCTAGGCTTGCAGCAGGACAGTAAACCATCTGGAGGTTTTGGGTAACTGCTGTACCTCCTGAACCACATCTGTAAGAATAAAGAAGGAAATTTTTGTATGAAGTATCAAGGTAGTGCAAAGTGGATATGACTAGTCAGTCCATCTGTCATCGTTGCAGCTGAATGCAAGCAAGCAAGCGAAAGTAGAGATATTTGCACTGCAGGTTAACTGAGACAAGCAATTAAACAATGCTGAGAGGGATTCAGCATTGTGTGCTGCTCTTCCATATGTGTATTTGCAGTCAGACACTGTGTGTCTGTTATTGGTTTCATATGCTTTCTTCTGAGATTTTAATCCCTTAAAACGTCTATAGCTTCCCAGCTTTTGCTTACTCACACACCAAGGCATGGTGTACTAAAAGCAGTTTATTAACATTCCACAGAGCAGACAATGGGAAAAAGGAATACTGTAGTTATTGTAGACAGTCTGCTAACAACTGGATAATTCTTATATGATTAGTTATAAGCCTAATGTAAATTATACAAGGAATGTGGAATATATTGTGTCAGGCTTTCTCCACTCTGGTTGATGCTTTAAGGGCACTGTTTCAGTCTGTTAAGAAATAAATGCCAGTGCATACTTTTCCTCTCAAGGAGCATCATCTTTCCTACATGTATTTTGTTTGATATTAAAAGAAGGGAATAGAAAACTGTGCATCTGGAATGATCTTTTTTACACTAAGTTTTAAAGAAGTTTTTCTGGTAGTATACATGCAAAAGACAAATATTGATACCAATTTTTGTTTTAATTAATTAATTAATTAATTAATTAATTTAATTAATTTAAAAATATTTTATAGGAGAACCACTATTGAAAGATAATGGTTTAACATGATGATCATGTTACCACTGTTCGTTAGTGTTATTTTAAACTTCAGAAACCTAGAAAATATTATTATTTTGTGTGTACAAAACTGGAAAAGAGGGAAGACTGCAAGCACACGATTAAAAAATCATTTTTTTTGTTGGTAATTAACAGTAAAATATACCAAAGAGAGTAGAGTGTCTTAGACTGCAAAAGCTGTTCTTTTCCTTTCTGCCTTGTGCCCTGTTGAGTTGCTTCTCTAAGAGAAGTTTAGAAGCATCACTTAAAAGGAACAAAGGAAAATTTGGGCAAATGCTAGGAAACTGCTGATGTGGGGTGGCAGGAACAATAACAGAGACAATTTACCCTCTGCAGCACTGACAGGGTCCTGGACACATCCAGGACACAGAACAAACTGTCCAAATGGGGAGGAAATTCAGGCAGCTCATGCAAGCTTGGAACTCTAGGACAGAGGCTAACAAGAGAACTTGTTGCTTTCCTACTAGGAACTTGTTCTCTTCATAGATACAGTTTGCAATTTTGCCATGTAAGGCATTTATCATTCAATGGTTGCCACTCATTTTCTAAAAAGATGAGTATTCTCAGATACTTAAGCCTGTAACCTACATGTGTATTTATGATGCTGCAGTGTAATAGGGAGAATGGAAAGTATGTCTGACTTTTGTTTCTTCTTTCTCACTTGGTATCAGTTGTGATCACACATACCAAGGAAATACCAAGGGAAATGTTGTTTTCATACATCCCTTTGTATGCAGTATTTCCCTTTGCAGAATAGTTTTAGTCACAACCTCACTTTCACACTGTTCTTTCTGTCATAGCAATAATAAAGATGGTCAGTATGCACCAGGCTTACAGGTCTGACTCCTCCTTTTACCCTGACTCATCTCCAGGCCTGCTTCTCAACTTGTCATGAGAAAAGTCCACAGAAGGCATTTTGCAAGCCCCTTCTCATGCTGGCTGTCGGTCGGTCCTGGATTCCAGCTTCAAGGACTACCTTACAACTGTGTGTGTGATTATGCAGGCAGCTCTTTTGTATGTGCCCCACCTAGCCCTAGTGCTTTTACCAATTTTTTTTGTTCTAGAAGTTAGTGTCACCCTCAATCAGAGTTAATGGACAGAAATCGTGGCATTCTCTCTCCCATGTCTCACAAAAGCTATAGCCTTGTTTGTTACACTCACAAGAGATTAGCCAAGATACTTGCATGCTCTTTTAGTCAGCAGTGTGCTGTGTGGAACCCAGATGCTTTGCAGATTACACAAGAATAAGGGTAGAACATGTGCGACTTTATAGTATAGAGGAGGTAAAGATGAAAATAACCAACTGAAAGGGCAAAAATATGCAGAATGTTTGGGGGATGGGCAGTAAAGTGTTATCCAGACATGAACTTGTGGTATCTGTGTTTCCACCCTGTAAAATAGAACAGCAGGGACATGGAACACAGCTTATCACACGTGTGCCTTGTCTCCAGAAGAATGCACTAGCTTGAAGCAGAAGTTGGATGGGAGGGAAGGTAGAAGAGGTGACTGTGTGCACAGTGCTTTGGTCTGAATGTGCCCTTTGAGAATAGTTTTCAACTTCTACACTATAGCTGAAATTTGACATTGCACCCAAGCTGCCATGTAGAGTGAACATGAATCATTAGCTGTGTCAAGAGCTCTCAATTTTAATGTTGATTCATGTTTTTCCTAATGCCAGATAAGACATACATTCTTAAAACAGTGTATGGTGCAGCAGTGTGCAGTTTGCATGATGATGTGTATTAATTCACAGAGTGGTTCTGCAACAAAACAATGCCATATTATGCTGATGTCAAAACTTGGGAACTTTGAGAAAGAGATCTAAAATAGTAGCTTTTACCTTAGAGAAAATAAAGGCATGAGAGGTGAAGCTGTGGAAAAAACTATAATGATCTTTTTTTCTCAGTCCACAGTGCAAGCAGCATGCAAACCACAGAATTTTGTGACTGTTTTCTTTCAAAAGAGATGAAAGATTGAGTGGAAAGCAAAGATGGGTTTCATAGTTGCACCCCCAGGGATGGACAGTTCTGGCTTCCATAAAACTAACCATAATTTCACAGAAATGCTTGGAGAATCCTGTTTGGCAGTCATGTGCAGTATGAGTGAACAAATGCACAAAGTCTTTATCCAAAATAGCAAGACTCATTTTCTTTACCATGCCATTTATTCTGATTATGAGAGTAAGAAAATACAAATCTGTAAAACATAAACAGGCTATTTTATTCTTGACTGGTGCTTGCAGTCAAACTGTATTGCACGATATATTAGGCTATGAAAAGAAAAGGAATTAATGGAGAAGGCATATTTTGTCGAAATGGTAGTCAGTACTATAAGAAACAAATACATCATCTGTATATCCAGAGACAGCAATGTTTTTCTGTGTTCTCATTCACAGGTTGCTGTGTTTCAGCTCTGTGAGGATGTTAACATATGACTAAGTTTGGGTTGGGATTTGAACGAAGCCTTTTATTCACTGCCTCTTTTATAGCTTTTACTGAATCTACTCAACTGCATTGTAGCAGTGCTTTTGGGAGGGAGCCTTTGTAACATGACCGGGCAATATAATAATATATTAGTAGAACAGAAGAACTTCTCTGAATCTGATGAAGGAAACATGGAGTTTGGCTAAAAAATAAACACTGATGCATTTGAAATGGATATCTTGGAGATGGATATGGACTCTGACTTGCAGTGCCTCCCTCTATAAAACTCATTATAAATCATAACTCAATTTTATTGAAATATCTGCTAGTAGACACACTGAAAAAGTCAGGATCTCAGTAACGTCAGTTACACCATTCCAGAGAAGAGCAGCAGAAAAGATAGAGAAATCTGCTCAAAGTATATAATCATGTTGATCACAACTAGTGTCTTACTTGCACCAGTTTTCATTTCCAACTATTACAAATCACCCAGGTGGGAAAAAATGGCAAATTGGAATTCCAGGATAAAAACTGAGAGTCTCACAGGTCATTCTTAAAAAGGTTTCAATAAAAGTTTGTGGAGCAGTGGGGAGAAGGCAATCACTTTCAAATGTTAAACATTGATACAAAACAAACAAAATCAGAAATTTGCTGTCATAAATAATTCCAACTTATAACAAATACTGGAAGTGGCTGGAATAGAAGAATAGAGCTGCTATTGTGTTCCACATAACTGACAAAAATGGGAGGGTAAACATTTAGAAAGAACCCTAAAGATCTGCTTTTAATCTCTAATTCCTGTAGTAGATAAACACAGCATCGATACGTTCTGGGAAATGTTAAAAGCTGTACTAAGATGGTTGGTCTGCTTTTCAGGAAGAGCCTTTCAAGGTACTTAGCAATTTAGAAGTGGTGGTGGAGGTTTCTGTTTTAGCTGCAGCAATTACTGAGACATTTTCTTGACTCATCTTCTGAAAAAAGTTTGAACAGAAGAGTGTACAGACTTTGAAATTTATTCAACTCACTTATGAAAAGGAGGATCAATTTCCCAATTATTTTAAAATTGTTTGGGCGAGGGAAACAAGTCACATTCAGGTAAAGAGGGAAAATAGATGCTGACATGGAGAGTAAAGGGGAAGACAAGAAAAACAGACCCATGCTGCAATGCTTACACCTGTAAAGGAAAACTGCGTTAAAACCTTTCATAGCAATACACAGCTGTTGGTCAGAATCATGGATGGCTATGGCAAATGTTAGAGAAGGTATGATTAAATAGACAAATGTTGTCATATGTGGTGGACTTGCTGGCACAGTAGGTATTTGAAAGCAGTGGTGCTAAGTAAGAGATACAACAGTAAAATTTAGCATGAGTTGCAGCAAAATTTGCCGTCTCCATGTTGTGACTACTCGTTTTTTTGAAACCGCAGGTGGCTGGGAGAGGAGTGGTTGGAGAGCAGCCCTGCAGAAAGGGATCTGGGGGTGCTGGTTGACTCTAAGCTGAGTATGGCTCTGGCAGCCAAGAGAGCAAATCACATTCTGGGGTGCGTCAAACACAGCATCACCAGCTGGTCGAAAGAGGTGACTATCCCATTGTATCCAGCATTGGTGTGGCCTCACCTCAAGTACGGTGTGCAGTTCTGGGTCTCACAATTTAGGAAGGATGTGAAGGTTCCTGAATGGGTCCAAAGGAGGGCAACAAATCTGATGGAAGGGCTGGAAGGCATGTCCTGTGAGGAGCAGCTGAGGAATCTGGGTTTGTCTAGTTTGGAGAAAAGGAGGCTGAGGGGGCGACCTCATTGCTCTCTACAGGGGGAAGTAGAGAAGGAGGTGCTGATCTCTTCTCCCTAGTATTCAGTGATGGGACGTGTGGGAATGGTTCAAAGCTGCACCAGAAGATGTTTAGATTGAACATTAGGAAACTGTTCTTTACTGAGAGGGTGGTCAAACACTGGGACAGTGTTCCTGGAGAGGTGGTCAATGCCCCAGGCCTATCAATGTTTAAGAGGCATTTGGACAATGCCCTTAACAACATGCTTTAGTCAGCCCTGAATTGGTAAGGCAGTTGGACTAGATGGTTGCTGTAAGTCCCTTCCAACTGAACTCCTCTTTCTTCTTCTCTCTCTTCTCTTCTCTTCTCTTCTCTTCTCTTCTCTTCTCTTCTCTTCTCTTCTCTTCTCTTCTCTTCTCTTCTCTTCTCTTCTCTTCTCTTCTCTTCTCTTCTCTTCTCTCCTCTCCTCTCCTCTCCTCTCCTCTCCTCTCCTCTCCTCTCCTCTCCTCTCCTCTCCTCTCCTCTCCTCTCCTCTCCTCTCCTCTCCTCTCCTCTCCTCTCCTCTCCTCTCCTCTCCTCTCCTCTCCTCTCCTCTCCTCTCCTCTCCTCTCCTCTCCTCTCCTCTCCTTCCCTCTTCCTCTCCCTCTCCCTCTCCCTCTCCCTCTCCCTCTCCCTCTCCCTCTCCATCTTGTTGTAAGTTTTCCAGTTTTTCAGCTTGCTTCTGGAAGCTGTAGTCAATGGGGCAATATAATATATTATATCTTCTGAAGTGAAAAATGTGAGTTTACATATGAGATTGTTTTACTCCAAAGTAAAATATCTGCATTACCACACTGTATGATACAGTTGGTATCATACAGTACAGTTCTCAACAGTCTCAGTTGCAGGTGTTGTGAAGGAGCAGTTGGAAAGTACAATTTACCATGGGATACATTGCTATGCTTAATGACATCTCCTTTGTTTCTCGCAGCTCTAAAAATTCTGTTTTCTAAATACATCAAGTTACACCTGTAAAAACATGGAGAGTACATACACAGAGGTTACAGATGTAATAGTATTATTTTAATCATTGTCACTAATAATATTATGAAGTACATCCTCATGCAGAGAAATGGGGTTTCTTTTGTTAGAGATGAAAGCATTTTCACACTGGATCTGGTTTTATTTCTTATTCTCCCATTCTCTTCATAAAAGAAAAAACCAAGCAAAACCAAAACCAAAGCTGAGCAATATGTAGTTATCAATATCCATAAGGTTTGAATGGATTACTTTTTCTTCTGTGAAGAAGACAAAAACCAACAAAAATTGTTATTAATTCTTTGGGGTTTTTCTTTTTGTGTTAACTCAGCTGGAACAACTCCCTAAGATTTTCTGTTCTACTCAGTAGCATTTTGTTTCTCATCCTTCATTAGCTGATGTATGCAACCTGTTAATTTCATTTTTTCTCTGTGACAAACAGACATAGTTTATACATAGATTTTTAGTATTTTATTAACACTTAAAGCAAAGGTGTTAACATCACTTACAATGATGCATTTATATAGTTAACATTTCGGAATAATTAAATACAGTGATTAAGCTTCAGTTATTAAATGGTATAAATATTCTCTAATAATTAAGAAGGCTATTTTCCTTCAGCACTGCTTATATCCTGGTTCAATCATAACATTTTAGTATTCATTATTCTCTCTCTTAATTTCCATATATATATATGTGTTTAACCCACAGTTCTCTCAGCCTTTAAATACTTAAGAACTGGTAGCACTTGACTGGTTTCCTCTTTCTTTCAAACCTGTTTTACCTTCTTGATAGCTTAAGATTCTTTCTGCTATTTATATGTGCTATGCTTACATGTTTGCTTGTAAGAATCACACAGAATCACAGAGTGGTAGGGGTTGGAAGGGACCTCCGAAGATCATCTAGAACACTAGTGATATCAATAATTACATTACTAGGTATAAATGCTTTATTTTGCTGTATTTTTGCAGTTTTTCAAAACTTAATTCTGATCGATAAAATCACTTCTCTTAAGAATAATTGGTTACATTTGCCTCTTACTTAAGCCTGGAGTGCTTATTTTACATTTACTGTTTTTTTATCTTCCCTAATTTGAGACTTTAGTTACATCCTTGGACATCTCCCGTCATTCTGCTTTTACAGCAGATGCTGACTATTTATGCTACAGGCTTTTTTCCTGCTTTATAACTGAGCTTTCATGCCTACTGTCTCCTCATAATTTTGTGATTAACCTCTGCAGCAGGACAGCATGCATTAGTAATCACTCTTCTCATGGCTCATCTGCTTTCTGCTATTTGAATATTCAGCATCTCCCTCTTTGCTTGCTAAACCTTTAAGTACCTCATTTTCTTTCTACATTCTCTTCATCAGAGTAGACCATCTTAATTGTATCAGATACAGCCTGGATATAATATTTTAAGTTTTACATTATATTGATGGATGTGTTGGCATCCAGCAGGATACCAGGGCTCTTTATTTCCCAATCAGCTTCACAATTACAAATTTTACTTCAGGTTTTTTTTTGCTTTGCTACCCCTTTCTGCTACTTTCAAGGGTATTGGGGAGTCACTGGCAAAGGTATCAGTTAATATGAATGCTTATTTATACTGTTCACAGTCTTGCACATCTAAGTTCTTTATGTGAGGGTTTTGGTCTTACTGTTCCTTTACACTTTGCAGTCTCTTGATCAAGTCTGGAGATGGTTTTATTCCCAGTAGGCATGCACAAACACACATATGTACACAGAGCCCACCAATGACAGATCAACATGGGCAGCAGAACTGTGCTTTTACAGGCAGCACATACACACTAATAGCACTCACATAAGCATGAATAATATTAATGGCCTGGTCCTGCTTTTCCTTGCCAGTGAGTCAGTCTCAATCTTACCAGTAGATTTTATGCTCTCTCTCACACACACACATTCACAAGGAACTCTCTCTGGTGGCTTTTGTATTCTTCATCTCCAATTCTGCAAACAAGATGCCAGATGCCATGTAGCACCTGCACGTTACTTACTGGGCACCTTGACACAACCATTAACCTTAACCAGCCATGTAGCAATCCCAGCTGGCTGGTTAAAAACGCTGTGGCACTCTGAACCCACCTGTGCCATGGGATGTGTTGTTGCATTACTAAATAACTGAGTTAACAGTTGTTGCGGCCCCAGACCATCCAGGAATGGTTAGGCTCTCCTTTTCTCCTTTAGACACATTTTGCTTCCCCTGCCACCAAAATGGCAACTCTCACAGTGACACTGAGCTCTCACACAAACACAGATGATCATTCTTAATGCACACAGGAGGAGGAATGCTTATCATCATGTATGCACTACTCTTCAGGTAAAAAGGCAGTAAGTCACTCAGAGCCCAGACTCTGTTTGGCCACATGGGCCATCTCTCCTTTTGCTTACTTGAGGCATCAGCTAGCTCAAGCTTCAAAAATGGAAGATCCCAGATCAGTCCCCAGTTACCTTAAGAGTAACTCTTCCCTCTGTAGATTGCAGGCATGAGATGTAACCAACTTAAGAGACTGGTGTTTGTTGGTTCTGCAACACACTACTAAAAACCTAGTAATTCAATGATCAATAATTAATAAACACTTCATTATTACATTACAGTTATGTAATTTCACACTTGATTACACACAATGACAAAGCTACTAATTAGTACTCTTTAGTCTCCCAAATCGCAAGCAGTTACTATTGAATTACAATTCTATCACCCTTCCCTCCCCACACCACTTAGTGCTAGGGCGCAGCTCTATCCCTCTTTACTCTGTTCTCCTACACCACACAGCATCCTTGTCCTTAAATTGTTTTAATCACCTTCCTGATTTCCTAGAGAGCCTGTAGCTAGTTGTGAGGACTGGTGTACCTCTTCTTAAATAATGACCTCTTCTTAAATAATGAAATAATTACCAATTTTAAATAATAAAGGAAAAACGTTATCTTACAGTCTGGGTACTACTGTAGTTCTATAGACACCTAAAAATCACACTGTATATTATAACCTATTGTTGGTGGAATAGTGAAGTGAGAGCTAAGAGTGTTTCTGTAGCAGTGCACTAGTGCGCAGTAACATTTTAAAATGAAGGAAGCAGTGTTATTGAAAGAGACTCTTCTGGCAGGACATTTGAGAAGTTTAAGGCATTGCTTCCAATTCTACTAAGCATATTTTTTTAATAGAAAAATGTAAGTCATTAATATTGCTAGCAATTCAGTCCATGTCAGAAGATGGTCTTTGTACCTTATTACTGTGCATTAATTCTTTTTCTCCCTTGGCACCCTTGAAGGGAGAAAGTTACCTTTATTTTGTGTGCATGGGACTGCAGCAGAAAGTCAGCAAGCACTAGTGTTAGGTCACATGGAAAATCTGTACTGAAGCCATGAATTGTACTGATGTTCCCAAATCCATTCTTTACTCATGAGATCATGCTTCAGCAATAGTAATCTGTACTGTATGGCTTCCTCCCACCAAATTGTATAAACTTGTATTTAAAACTCTACAGTAGATGTGCCAGTTCATTTAAGTGCCTATTTTTTCCCCATGTGGATCTGATTTGCATTAGGAAGATAAATGGAAAATTCAAATGCTCAGGAAGGGTGATACTAGTTGAGATGCACTACATAACTCATTTCTTACTCCTCTTTGCTAAATCCTTTTTCTGTGATTGTGCCTTCAGACCATTAAACTCGAAACTTAATGTAGAGAGTTTATTGGTTTCTAGGTAGCGGTCTGAGGCAGGTGGGTGGTTGAGAGGTGTTAATTGGGTGATGGATGCACAAAAATTGAGACAACTCAACAGTTAAATCAAATTAAAGCAACACTTCAACTGAATACAGTGGACTTTGGATCAAACCCTGTGGGGAGTTAGGAGGTAATACACATTGCAACAAACCTGAAAACCCCTCTGCTTCCCTAATTTTCCTGTTCACAGATGTACCAAGAGAGTTTTCTTTTCATAATATTGTTGTGTTTTGCCAAACTTCAACTTCCAGTTAAAAAAAATCAGAACTGTTAACGATGCCTGAACTGTTATTGAGAATAATTGACATTAAAGAGACTAGTAACTTATTCTTAGCAGAAATCTGTGTGTACATGAGCAATTTTTAACTTTAAAACATTTCTGGAGGTTATCCATGAAGACATTTGTTTAAAAACCATCTACTGAGATGGATTTAGAAGTCAGAGAAACAGATAATAATATTCCATATGGAGGCCAGAAGTTCATTAGTCTGGGCATGACTAGCTACGTACACTCAAATTATTAGGAAACCAATGAATATTCTGGTTTCCCATTCTGCTATTATTTTGGAGAGCACCTTCATTTACCTTCATTCCAAAGGAGGCATTTCCTTCGCTTTACCAGCATGGGCTGGTACCTGTTCAGCTGTTCAGAAGCCAGGTGATTGTCTTGTGAAGGGTGGTAAAAACGGAAATTTGGAGAGCTTGTCATGCTGACTTGTTCAGATTTCACAGGGAATCCTAACATGAAGGCGAAATAAATCCTGAGGGCAGACATTGAGCAGGAAAGTAAAATGGCTGACTTCTATTGCTGCCTAAGGCTGAGGCATAAGCACATCCGTTAAATCATGAAAGGAATGATTATGGACAGTTCTGAAATCTTCAGTAATAAATAAACAGTGTGGTTTATGCTTTCAGAATATGAAATTGAGAGATCATTTTTCCTGAGAATGAAGTGTGTCCTAGCCAAGAGGAATGCAGGATTGACATGCAGTGGCTACAAGGTAATGTATATAAGCCTCCTCCCTGCACCTCCCCTCCCCAAGTACTCAGTAAGTGACGAGTTTGTTTATTTAGGTTTTCTTACATATGTGTAGCTGAAAGCAAAGTCTGTGATGGAAAGAATCAGAACAGATGCAAAAATGTCACTGCTGATTGCAGATTCCCTTAGTAATGCAAATCTAGACTCTCACAGTGAGCTTGAGTTTGCTTTGTGGCACATTCCCACATCCTGAACCCTGATCTTCCAGACTGGGGAACTGGCTGGAGCACACCCACAATGGGGCAAGGAGAGTGCACAGCCAGGTCTTATAACCTTATGGAACTGGAGGCAGGTGAGGCAGGAACTCAGACATAGGAACCTGGAAGTCTTCCCACATTCCCCTACCCCATGCTGTGGCTGAGCAGTCACAAGCCAGCCACAAGCAGCACAAGTCACCTCACTGGCCTGACCAGAATGACCTCAACATTAAAGAGTTCGTAATGCTACCCTAAACAATCATTAATATCAACTCAGGGCTCAATTGTACTAAACCAACAAGTTTGTTTATGAATCTTATAATTTGTATTAATTTTCTATTTTTTACATTAATTCAGAAGGAAATGCTGAGATCCTATAATAACACCTGCCATTCAGGCAGTTCATATTTTCAACTTTACAGTGTGCATTTGCAGCTCGTAGAGCTACACAGCATAATTCTATCACTTAAGCATCAGGAGAGAAGGGTACTTCACATACAGTCTGATGAGGAATCGTTTTGTTCAAAACCAAAAAGTACACAAGAGAAGGAGAGCTCTTATAAGGAATGTGTTCAAGGTCCAGATATATATCTATCTATTTACATTGCTATCTACTTAGTTAGAGTGACAGTTCTTCATTACATTGGCCCCTGTTTGCTCAGCTGCTTCTCAGCAAAAATGATTCTGTCCCAAAGTTGAATCTGAAATCAGGTAAAAGAATAGAGCTTGTAGTTGTGGTATCTCTGTATGATTTTTATTTACCCCATTTATGACTGTTAATCAGGGGGATCACCTTCTTTCTTCTTTTGCTCACTGTTAAAAGTTTACACAGTGAAACATTTAAGGATACATTCACTCAGAGGGATGTTGGCATATATTTATTCTTTTTGACTGTACTTAGAATCAGGACTTAATAAATTTGAAAATATCACTTGAGTAGCTGACACACAGAAAAACTCATGAATCAAATAGCATGGGAATTAGTAAGAGCTGCTGAGAGATCTTAAATAAGTTTTGTTTGCTACTGTACTTTTGCTAAACATACTTACATACATTGTGATTGGAGAGGAGGAAGGAAGGTTATTCAGGAGGAGACTATTCATAGGTTACTGTTTAGTAGGTTGTTCAGGAGTATTAAATACAGTGGAAATTAATTCCTTTCTATTGGACACAGTTAAAAGTAAAACAAATATACAAATTAAGCTGAAGGATGTGTAGTGCGCCTGCTGTTTGTAGTAGAAAATTGGTAAAAGCACAAATGATTTCTGAACACTAGCACTACATTAAATAAATCTTACATTCTGGAAGAGTCCCTAGGTTACAATTTCCCTTCCTTTTTTTAGCTGACATTGTGAATTTTTACAGTCTAACACTAAGGTTATCACTCCTGTGATTAAGAATTATATCACAGAATCACAGAATGTTAGGGATTGGAAGGGACCTCAAAAGATCATCTAGTCCAATCCCCCTGCCGGAGCAGGAATACCTAGGTCAGGTCACACAGGAACACATCCAGGCGGGTTTTGAGTGTCTCCAGAGAAGGAGACTCCACAGCCTCTCTGGGCAGCCTGTGCCAGTGCTCTGTTACCCTCACTGTGAAGAAGTTCTTCCTCACATTTATGTGGAACCTCCTATGTTCCAGCTTGCATCCATAGCCCCTTGTCCTATCATTGGATGTCACTGAGAAGAGCCTGGCTCCATCCTCATGACACTCACCCTTTACATATTTATAAACATTAATGAGGTCACCCCTCAGTCTCCTCTTCTCCAAGCTAAAGAGACCCAGCTCCCTCAGCCTTTCCTCATAAGGGAGATGTTCCACTCCCATAATCATCTTTGTGGCTCTGCGCTGGACCCTCTCTAGCAGTTCCCTGTCCTTCTTGAACTGGGGGGCCCAGAACTGGACACAATACTCCAGATGTGGCCTCACCAGGGCAGAGTAGAGGGGAAGGAGAACCTCTCTCGACCCACTAACCACACCCCTTCTAATACACCCCAGGATGCCATCAGCCTTCTTGGCCACAAGAGCACATTGCTGGCTCATGGTCATCCTGCTGTCCACCAGGACCCCCAGGTCCCTTTCCCCTACGCTGCTCTCCAACAGGCCAGTCCCCAACTTATACTGGCACATGGGGTTGTTCTTCCCCAGATGCAAGACTCTACACTTGCCCTTGTTATATTTCATTAAATTTCTCCCCACCCAACTCTCCAGCCTGTCTAGGTCTCTCTGAATGGCAGCACAGCCTTCTGGTGTGTCTGCCACTCCTCCCAGTTTTGTGTCATCAGCAAACCTGCTGACACAGCACTCTATTCCCTTATCCAAATCACTGATGAATATATTGAATAGTACTGGTCCCAGTACCGACCCCTCAGGGACTCCACTAGATACAGGCCTCCAACTAGACTCTGTCCCATTGACCACAACTCTCTGGCTTCTTTCCTTCAGCCAGTTCACAATCCACCTCACTACCTGATCATCCAGACCACACTTCCTCAGTTTAGCTGTGAGGATGCTGTGGGAGGCTGTGTCAAATGCTTTACTGAAATCAAGACAGACCACATCCACTGCTTTACCATCATCTATCCACTGGGTTATGTCCTCATAAAAGGCTACCAGGTTCATCAAGCATGACTTCCCCTTGGTGAAGCCATGTTGACTGCCCCTAATGACCCTCTTATCCTTGATATGCCTAGAGACAGCACCAAGGATAAGTTGTTCCATCACCTTTCCAGGGATGGAGGTGAGGCTGACTGGTCTATAGTTACCTGGGTCTTCCTTCTTGCTCTTTTTGAAGACCAGAGTGACATTTGCTTTCCTCCAGTCCTCAGGCACCTCTCCCATTCCCCACGACTTAACAAAGATGATGGAGAGTGTCCTAGCAATGACATCCACCAGCTCCCTCAGCACCCGCGGGTGCATCTCATCAGGACCCATGGATTTATGGATGTTCAGGTTGCATAGCTGATCCCTAACCCAGTCCTCATTAACCAGGACAAACTCCTCCCCTATCCTGACTTCCTCTGGAGCCTCAGGGATCCGGGGATCCTCAGGACAGCCTCCAGCAGTATAGACAGAGGCAAAGAAGGCATTCAGTAACTCTGCCTTCTTTTTATCCTCTGTCACCAGGGCACCCACCTCATTCACCAGCGGGCCTACATTGCCTCTAGTGTTAGTTTTATCTGCGGTGTATTTGAAGAAGCCCTTTCTGTTGTCCTTGACCTTTCTTGCAAGGTTTAATTCCAAGGAGGCCTTGGCCTTCCTAGTCACCTCCCTCCATCCTCTGACAACAGACTTCTATTCCTCCCAAGTGGCCAGCCCCTCCTTCCATGATCTGTACATCCTCTTCTTCCACTTGAGTTTGCCCAGCAGTTCCCTGTTTAACCACGCAGGTCTCCTGGCACCCTTTCTTGACATCCTACCTGCTGGGATGCACTGATCTTGAGCTCGGAAGAAGAGGTCCTTGAACGCTAACCAACTATCTTGGGCCCCTTTACCTTCAAGTACCCTGTCCCATGGGATTTCCCCTAGCAATTGCTTAAAAAGGCCAAAGTTGGCCCTACGGAAGTCCAGGGTTGTAGTTCTGCTAGGTATTCTGTTCCTGCCACATGAGATCCTGAACTCCACCATCTCATTGTCACTGCAACCAAGGCTGCCCTCAACCTTCAGTGCTTCAACCAGACCCTCCTTGTTTGTGAGAATAAGATCCAGCAGCGCTCCTCTCCTAGTTGGCTCCTCCACCATTTGCATCAGGAAGTTATCATCAATGCACTGAAGGAACCTCCTGGACTGTGGCTGGCTGGCTGAGGAGGCCTCCCAGCAAATATCAGGGTAGTTTAAGTCCCCCATGACAACCAGGGCCTGCATTTGTGGGACCACTATCAGCTGCCTGTAGAAGGCCTCATCAACCTCCTCACCCTAATCCGGTGGCCTGTAACAGACACCCACAACAGTATCACCCATGCCAGCCTGTCCCTTAATTCACACCCACAAGCTCTCAACTCGCTCCTGATCTGCCCCTGGACAGAACTCAATACACCCCAGTTGCTCCCTCATGTAAAGAGCAACTCCACCACCTCTCCTCGCTGCCCTGTCTTTCCTGAAAAGGACATAGCCATCCATGGCCACATTCCAGTCATGCCAGCTGTCCCACCAGGTCTCTGTAATCGCCACTAGATCATAACCCCCTGACCGAACACGGATTTCTAACTCCTCCTGTTCATTCCCCATGCTGCGTGCAGTGGTGTACAGGCATTTCAGAGAGCGAGCCGAGCACGCCGATTTCACCCTGGGGGGTGGGAGGCCTCCTGGTCTTCATCAATACCAGAGCACTGCCCCAGTAGTGCAAGGCCAGCTACAACCACATCCCCCTTCCAATCTAGTTTAAAGCTCTCCGAATGAGCCCTGCTAATACCTGTCCCAGAACTCTTTTGCCCCTGCAAGATAAACTTCCCCAGGTATTACTGTCAGGTCTCTTGTCTTATAAAACCAGCCATTATCAAAGAACCCAAAGCCCTGCCTGTAGCACCAGTCTCGTAGCCAGGCATTTATGGAATGAATCCTCCTATTCCATCCCATGTCATCACCTGAAAATGGAAGGAGGGAGGGGAAGATAACCTGTGCCCCAGACTCTTTCACCAACTGTCCCAAGGCCTTGAAGTCTTTCTTCATCCCTCTCAGACTATGGGATGCAGCTTCCTCCCCTCCTGGAAGATCAGTAGCAGGTAGTAGTCTGTCGACTGCACCCGGTTGGGGAGTTTGGGAGTTGGGGAGCTGATTTGGGCTCCAGGCAGACTGCAGACCTCCCTGTGATGAGGGTCAGCTCTGCATATTGTGCCCTCAGTTCCCTTTAGGAGCGAGTCACCAACAACTAGAACTCTTCTCTTCTTCCTTGTGGAAGAGGTTGTTATATGGCTGTTAGGTTTTCCTGTCTGTGGTGAGACCTCTGATGTAGGTTGCCTATCCACCACATCCTCATTACTCTGGCTGTATTCAACCGGGGCCTCACATCTATTTCTCAGAGGCAGCTGGGGAGGTGAGGTGGGCAAGGAGGGCGCTCGCCTTCTGCCACGGCCATAAACTTGCCTCCACTCCCCCCTTTCATTTCAGATTTTGTCATCCTCCTGAGAGGGGCAGAGTACAGGGGCACCTTGATCCTGGGTGTTTTTTGGTGGGCACTTCCATTTCTGCTGCAGGGAGGGCAGAGCCTGGCTCTACCAGTCTATCTCCATTTCAGCCTTCCTGATGCTCCTAAGCCTTTCTACTTTGGCTTGAAGCCTTTCAACCTGATCTTGCAGTTGTGCTGCTCGGCTGAGCAGATCATCTACCTGCTCACAGCACACACAGCCCCCTGTTACCAGGGAGATGCTGTGGCATTCCCTGCAGCCTGATGCCTGCACAATTGCATCCTTCCATGGGGGCTCTGTCTGGGTTCCCACATCCAATTTGGTCTTTCTCCGTCTGGTGGAGACCATTGTTCTTTCAGTGAGCTGGTAAGTGCCCCCAGGAGCTGGTCTCTGCAGCAAACAGTTGTTAGCACCTCAGCTTCTCTCTCCCCTCCCTAGTTCGTGGCTCCTTGGTGCCTTCCCCACGCGCCCTGCTTGTGCCAGCTGCTCCGTGCCAACTGCCGTGCCGCGCTCCGGGTCGCTCGCGCTCCCCAGGGGTGTTTAAAAATCTCCCACGCGGCTCGTGGCCACGGCTCTGCCGCACCTGATTGGCTGCTGCGGACTTCCTGGAGCCACTGGGGCTCGGGCTGTGAGTGGAGGGGTCCCTGGCTCAGGAATCCTCTGCACAGTGCGATCGAACCCTCATCGCCACGGCCTTGCCTCAGTCTTGTCGCTGCTGCCACCTCACCGACTATATAGGGATTCAGGAATCTGGTCTTGAGACCCTGGGCTTGGGTGTCAAAAGAACATCACCTGAACTTGACTGGAGAACTTAAAACTAATTTCTAGTGCATTTATATATACCACAGTTAGTTAATCTTTATAATATGATGCATTTATCTCCACTGGATTTTTAAAGTGTCTGCTTTTCATCAGAATAATAACTCATTAAAATGTAAATGTTTATATATACCTCTATGTGTGTTTGAGAGAGAGAGAACCATTAAAAAAAGCAACTTCCAGATTTTTTGATTAATGAACAGGAATTCTGACTGTGTCTACAAGAAATCTGTATCAAAGAGAGTATAAAGTATTAACTACAAAGCAATCCAGATAGTCCCAAAGAGCCTGTGCTTTAATACTGAATTAATCATGTCGGCAATAAACGTAAAAATTGCATTTACTGTGTTTTAATCTCCATTTATAAACTAACCGCACTTCTGAAGCCTTAACAAACTATGAAGTATGTAAGTGTTATGAGGGTATATTGCTTTATAACCTCACTGAAACTGGGTGGCCAGGTGACTTGCAGCCTCTTCCATTGCCATCAGATATTGAATGTGTTTTCTTCTCATGCCAGGTGATCCATTGCAGTGGCTATTTGAAGATACGGCAGTATATGCTAGATATGTCTTTGTATGATTCCTGTTACCAAATCGTTGGACTGGTGGCTGTAGGTCAATCTCTGCCTCCCAGTGCAATCACTGAGATCAAACTTCACAGTAACATGTTTATGTTCAGAGCAAGTTTGGACTTAAAATTAATATTCCTAGATTCCAGGTAAGCAGCTATTTCATTTCTAGAACAAAATGTTTTCAAAGTTAAGTGTTATCATGAGCTACAGTGGTTTCCAAGCAGATAAATATATCCATGAAAAAATAAAGCAGTCCAAAATAGATCTGGAACACAAAGACCACGTGAGTCTTCAAAGCCCTTCAAGTAGCTGGATAGACCATACTTTGTCCTGAATGTCAACATATAAGAGCCTGTACAATTTAACCTATAGTTACTTGCAGCTTCAGAGAGTCAACTAAAGCCTTCTTGC
Source organism: Podargus strigoides (assembly GCA_028020825.1). NCBI lineage: Eukaryota > Metazoa > Chordata > Aves > Caprimulgiformes > Podargidae > Podargus > Podargus strigoides. The sequence goes on from CM051643.1 coordinate 4,546,545, forward strand.
TATAAGTAATAGGCAGATTAGCAGTAATACGTTTTTACCTTAAATGACATCAATTTTAACATAGAAAGCTAGTGAAAGGAAGAAGGATGTACCATCATCCATCACTTAAAAAAACCCCAAGAAATACAACTGAAACACTGAGGTCAAATGGGTTGCTGGGGTCATCCAGAAAGCTTTTGACAGAGTAGTAAGAAAACATGGTCTTCTGCACTTCGGTGTAATGCCTTAACAATGAAACCATCCCTACTAATGGCATAGTTAGAATGAAAATTAATTCAGTTGGCTACTACATGAAAACACAGCCTTTTTAAACAAAACTTGGGAAAACAGCTATTGCTGAATTCTGCCTCCACTCTCAGCTGATATAGCTCACACACCAGATGAGAAGAGCACAAAAGCAGAACCGAAGGAGTTATGAAATGGTTAATTCCTCTCTTTTTGAAATGTGGTATCTTTTAGTGTACAATGATACTTGTGCAGTGCAGTTCAACATACCTTGAGGGTATGCCCAGTTCCCAGATGATATAACAGATTTGACTATTGACAAGACGAACATTCTTCATGAACCCCTGCATGTGGAGCAGTGTGTCACATACGTACTCTCTCGTTTCCCTGGCATGCTGAATTTGCAAGAAGCAGAAATTATATTTATGTGTAACAGCGAAAAAGAGTCTGTACCCAAGACAGTGGGGAAGTTTTGTATGGCAGGTCAACCATGCAAGAACATGGTCTTTCTCCATGCTAAGTCAATGAGATGGTGGGCCATCAGGTGCTAAAATACAAAGACCTAATTGTTTCTGGAATCCTCCTTTTTTTTTTTTTGGCATGCTTTACTTAATGTAACAGCTACAAAGAAGCACAAGGGGTTCAGCAACATGTCTTCGCATGCAGAAAAAAAAAGGAAATGTTGTGTCTAAGAGGAACTGCCTGGAGACATGAGTGTCTTCAAAGGAGACAGTGTAACCAAAGGCGTTGACAGGAGCACAGATAGAACCAGTACTGTTGCATGGCTGTGTTTACCAAAGAGCAGATGGGTGTCATCGACACACAGGGCAATCAGGGTATTAAACATTACCAAAGCCCTTTGCTCTCCCAGCTGAACAAACCAAATTATATTTGCTCAAAGCAGAGATGTATTAGGAATAAGACAAAACTGTTTTCAGTCTTGCTTCTGGTATCCATACAAGGAAAACTGTTGCTAGGTCTTAGAGCAGACAGGCCAGTATGAAAGCCATAGGAAGGAGCAGCTAAATAAGCCTTTCTAGATACTTGATAGAATGCAAAACATGCAAGAGTTCATTCATCAAGATCATGGGAAAAAGGAGAGTTACTTCTCTCCAAAGTGACCTGATGCTTCTGATTTTGGTGGTGCAGCCTATTAATGCACTGCTACATGGTTTACAAAGGCTTTAGAGAGCTCTAGAGGGCAGAACTGATCACTGAGGCAAGCTCTCTTTCCTTCTGTGCATCCTTTCATGTGCAAAGAACAATCTTCAGAGCCCAGGCTGCTATAGTGGCTTATTGAGGGGTTGGGTTTGTTTTAAGGAAATCAAGCTGCTGAGTTTATTTCCAGATTCAAACTTTTCAAAAGTTTGGGTGTCCTCACAACTGTTAATGATGGGTTTTTTTGGCACATGGGAAGACCAGCTTCAAAGTGCAGCCGCACCTCCAGAAAAATTAATAGCTGGCTTAGATTTGTGGCATTTTGTTTGGTTTTGGATCAACTCTTTCTGTACTCACTAATTAAGTGAGCAGGATGAAACTGCCACCCTTGTTTTAGTTGCACTGAAGTCAGGAGGAGTACTGAAACCTGAACAGGATCTTTCACCAGTATTTCACCATGCTGATTGGCTTAAGTGAGAATTTGGGCTCCTAGAAGTGTAAGCCAGGAGGGACAGCACACACTGCAGAGGAGAAACACAAGCACATATTCACATGTCCTCCTGCAGAAAGAGAACTCATGTGCTCGCTCTGCATTGGCAGTCCCTGACTGAGGCAAAGGTGTGCAAGAGTTTCCCAGATGAAGGCATAGCTAGGGGAGGTATGGATGTATTTGTAATATATTTATAATAAATCAGACCATGAAGCCATTATTTGTTTGCTTGTTTTTCTGATTTCCTTCAGAAGAATCCCACCCCCCAACACTCTCTCTCAAGTAGAATGTAAAGTCCTGTCTCTGTGGGGCCCACATGATTGCTTAGCATTAGGGTAAGGGTAAAGAAGATGCATAATAGTTACAACAGAAAAAGGTAACCAAAGTTTACATTATCTGCAACCCCCCATGACACGTTGCTTGAGACCCCTGAGTTCATTTCTGTAGATACTACTGTGTTGTTATCTGATAGAGTGTATCCTCAGTAGTGTTTAAGTTCAGACCAGAAGCATCCTTTTGAACTGAATGTCCTGACCATCTGTCCTGGTTTTGCTGGGCTAGAATTTTAGAATCAATTTTCTCTTCAGGAAAGCTGCAGTTTTGAGAAGACTGCAGTACCCGATTCCATGAGAACAAAGTTGATAAGAGACTTTGGTTTAGTTTGTGGCCAGCCATGGTGTGCAGGTTTCCATAGTGATCAAGATCTTTAGCAGTTTTGAGCTAGCCAGGTGCTAAAGCAAGGAGGAGCGAAAGCCAGGGCAGCTGACCCAGGCTGGCCACCAGCAGTATTCCATACCATAAACGTCACTCTCACTATAAATTAGAAAGTTTGCTGGGGAAGGGTCTCCTCCTCAATGGCTGCTGTCCCTGGAGGGTCTCACCCATCGCTCTGGTCCCGAGGCTGACTCTCCCGTTAGCTGTGACCATCCTGCTCTTGCTGAAGCTGTGGTGCTCGCAGTGGTTGACATCAGCACTCACTGCTGGGAGTGCACAGCTCACAACCACTATATAGGCTGAGTATAACCTTTTGTATTTTGCATTATTATTGGTATTAATATTAGTTCTTCATTTTAATTTTATTAAATCTGTTTTCATTTCAACCCGTGGGTCTCCTTTCCTTTTCCTGATTCCCCTTCTTGGCTAGGAAGGGGTCATCGGGTGATAGAACAACTGTCTAAACCAGGACACTGTCCCCACTCACTGCACTGCACTTCATGTCACGAAGCAGCCTTAGACACGTGAACTGGATTCCTTCTGGATGAATCTAAACTGGAAGACAACCTCCAGGAGCATGTCTAAGGCACTCCAACTATTATAAAGCTTTCAGTCCACAGACCTAGACTAGAGCTAGTCCCAAGTAAAAGTCTCAAAATTAAAATATGCAGATGCATCTGCTGCTGCAGAAGTAGATCCTCAGCAGTGATAATTTTACTCTACAGATTGCCTGCTAATGGACTGTGTTGCTTGTTAATGTAGACATGCCTTTGTATGGTATTTTTGTTCTGCCTTTTTAGGTGAAGAAAGCCCAGGACAGCATAAAACACCCCCAGCAACACTAGGTAGACATGCCAAATTATGGCTGAGTTGCGCAATGTACTCTAAGGATTTTTGTTCTCAAGCAAAAGTGCTGAATAAACAAAAGTCCGTTTTGAACCATGACGTTTGACTCTTCAGTTCTGACCCAGTATAAGTCTGACCAGTGTAGTCTGGTTCTTTAACATCTGCAGAGATGCTGCTGTTTCAAATTTGTTCCATTATACTACTTCTCATCATGTGAGGATGTTTTTCTGAAGCTGAGCTTCAGCCTTCCTTTTCTCAGCTTGTGATCTTCATAGCTACTTGTCTTTCCACATTCTCAACTGGAATAAGCTCCTGCTTCCTTCTTCTGTTAGGCGTTCGCCTGAATTTATTTATGGACCATGATCACAGCTTCTATGGACTGACATACGTGCTACACTTGCATGTTTGCAAAAGCAAATGAAAATATATCAGCAGCCCACAAGAGTAGTTTTATTGTTTCATGAATGGCTCCTCAACTGGATCTTTGTGCAGAGGATCATGCATGGCAGTGGCAAAAGCCCAAAGTGGAAACAAGTAAAAAAACTCCTTTTCCTGCCTGTGTGTAAGGCTGGCCAGGGAATAGATGCACCTTGCTTTGGCTGGGTTGAGAGGGTTTATTTTCTTATAAAGATGAGGATTCCGTTTCCAAAACTAACATTTTGTCCTGCAGTTTTTAGGCAGCTGATTTGTTGGCACAATCAAGTGTTAGGTTAATGAAGCTGAATATTCCTAGAGATGTTGCTTATTATGGAATCTTCCTTTTCCAGAGTGACTGAATTAACTGGATATGAGCCCCAAGATCTGATAGAAAAAACCCTCTATCACCATGTTCATGGCTGTGATGTGTTCCATTTACGATATGCTCATCATCTGTGTAAGTAAAAAGAATGCTAGACTGACATTTATTAAGTAGAGTGAGAAGTTTTGCAGACAACAGGCACTATGCTGGAAAGTAGAGAAAGCGTTCCAAATCTTGACTGGAGCTACATTTTCAAAAGTGCTTGGCTATCACTTAAGGAAACCATTAGTTCTGCAAATAAGCTAGACATGCAATATGCTGTGCTTCTGAAAAAATACATATCTGGCTACTTTTATCTTTCTACTTAAAGGATCTAGGCTCTTTTGATAATTTGGATTTGATTCTGGGTGGTGAACTCTAGAAGGAAAAAACTGAAAGAGCAAGTGACTGAGAAGGGAAAATGTGAACTTTACTAGCTGCTGTCATTAAAATAAAAATTATGCAACAGCTCCCCATTCCTCTGAAATATGTTAGTAATAATTATCCCATATTTGAAGTGAATGCAAACCCAAAACATCCTTAGAAAAATGTTCATTAATAGCATGTGGATGAGGTTTGGAGAATGGAGTGTCAGGAAAAAAAATTACACATTTAATAACTCCCCATCTGGCAACAGAGACACTAATCATATCTTCAAACATCTGGATTTGGGAAGTAGTTCATTCAGTAGCACATTAATTTGAGAAGCAAATTGAGGGAATAGCTGAACTCTGGATTTGGCTCAGCCTGCCGCAGCCCATACGATACAAAGATGACATCCAAAAACCAATGTCAGTGAACTTTTTTCCAGATTGCTCCTGTGGGCTGAAAGGAGCCGGAGTCAAATCCTTCTCTTAGGCTTCCTGAAGGAGAAAGCAGTCAGTTCTTCACCTGAATATGTGCTGTTCATGAGGATCTGGATTATAAAGGATGATGTAACCATATTTGGCAAGTCAGGGCTGAAATTCCAAGTGCTGAATTCTGTTGATGGCAGTGTGTGCTACACCTGGGAAAGTAGAAACTGATCTCTACAGCAAGTCCATATTTACCAAAACACCACTGAATACTCTGGGCCACTGTAAACTAAAAACTAGAATGAACAGGTTACATGGTAACGTCCTGTTGGGGGCATCCTCTTTGTAGTGTTAACATCTGCACCTGGATGTGACTGTTGACCTGTGCAAAATATCACTCGTGATTTTCACAAGACTCTTTGAAATACCAGTATAGAGATGATTCCATTATAGCCACAGTCATCTCTGGAAAACAGTTTTCCATTTTAGAGCAGAGTGATGGGTAATTCTGTGTGCACGGTAGAAGACTTGTACTTTGGCTGCCAGTTTGATCTATGTATGACTGAAGTTTTAAATAGACACGTCATGTTTACTGAACTAACACCCCCACACACAAGAAAAAAAACCCTCAACCAAACAGAATAACCAAAAGCAGTTCTCTAGATACTGTATCTGAATTACCAAGATAAATTATTGTAAAGTTTAAAAACAGAAGAAAAATGCAAGACATATGCATATAAATTTATGAAAGTTTCAAAGCAAATAAATGCCAAGCAAAAAATAATGGGTAATGCTTGAGTGACAGTGGGAACAGTGCAGAATCACGGTCAGAATACCAAGTAATAGGAATTATTAAAACAGATGTAAAGTGTACAGACTTCCTCTGGGAGCACTGTTATAACTCCTCCCTCATCCATCAGTAAATGTCTTAGGAACGTGAACAGTAAAAGGCTGGCAAGTTTGATGTACCATTCTGATGATTAAGTGTCATCTTATGAAGAAATCTGGAGAGAAACATCTTACATCTAATAAGGGTATTAAGGAGAAGAAAAAAAAAAGAGGTAACCCTAAACTAGGGTAACCAATTGCTTTTTCAAAGAGGGAAAATAAATTCCCAAACTGAAGATCTAAAGCAACTGAACTTTACATTAGACAGCACAGAGAACAAAACAAAGGAAACAGTGAGGGGAACAAGTTAGAAGGGGAACAAGTGAGAAGGGATATAACAAGAACATCAGACTGTAAGGAAAACATAGATGTGAATATTTGACTAAGGTGTGCTGGCAGCAAACAGTGTTTCTTGTTATAAACATTTGATTAGCTTCCAGCCATATGAAAAAGCTTCTGACATTTGAACTAGTGTTATTTATTTCTATAGCACCATCAATACACAGTGTTTGCTCTGCAACTGGGGAAATGTGGCCACACAAATAATGAGTCCCTGCTAAGGATCTTGCATTCTAAAAGATGAGGCAGAGAAGCTGTTCCAGTCCAGACAAAATATTCCTCTGTTCCAAAATATTTTTCTGGCCTCAGAGAAATCACTTCATTTGTACCATCATCTCTCTATGAGGAAGACTTTGTGCATCCCACATGTTGTAACACCACTGCTCTTCCCATGTAAACTTACAAGAGTCACATCTCTGTGCCTTGGCAAGGCAAGTCCCAGCTCCAGCTAATGTCATCACCAAATGGTTCTGCCATTTCCTGGAAGTCAACCTATGTATTTATAGAACCTGTCTTATAGCAGAGCACAGTTTATACTCTCTCCATGTCATTGAGTCTACTTCTGCTCCCACAACAATCAAGCCTTCCGGCGGAGCTGCACTAGTTTTTAAGAGGGCAAAAGAGCTGAGTTTGCTAGGGCACCATCCACTGACCACACTGCTCGAGGGCTGGACTGATGACATGCCAGGCTGTGTGTGTCAGGGAAGGTAAAACAGCAACTGGTGCAAGTGAGAAACGGAAAAGTCCATTTCTCTTAGTGATATCCTTAAGTGCAGGCCAGGAATTCCCAGCCACATGCCTGCGAGCATGCTGGACCCTTTTAAAATAGCCATCTGTGACAGCCCAGAAGGACCAGCCCAGCCAGCCCAGTGCCTTTTTCAGCTTGCCTGCTAAACCAAGAGGGAGCCGCAGCAGCGGAACACCCAGTTACAAATGGCACATCTAAAAGCCAAGGCCAAAGCCACTGAATCCTCCCCATTTGATTGCAGCAGAGGCCACCAAGAAGTCTGAGCCTGCACAGATTGCCTTGGTAGTGGATTTACCTCACTCCCATTTCTGAGGTTTCCCAATCAGCATCAAACAGGGTAATTTAACACAGAGCCAAATGGAAATTGACCTCATTTACTGTGTTGGAAGCACAGCTACTGTCTCCTAGCCAAGGCCAGACTTTCCCCAGACTGCTAAAAACGCAGGAGAAATGAAGTCCGCCCCCGTCCCAGGAGAAATATTGGTTTATCCATATAATTAGGAAGGAAAGCTGAACACTGTAGTCCTCAGTGGTTTTCACATCTTTTAAAATACCTTCTTAACTAAAACAGGGATTTCAAAAAGACCAGTGATAGAGAAAGTCAAAACTAGTCCCAAAGCACAGGGAAGAACATTGTTATAGCCAGCAATCCGTTACAGCATTAATTCCTATTTTGGAAGACTGATTAGTGAGGCATTTTGAATTCAAGGAAAATCTGGCCATCAAACTAGCATGAAGACTTAGTTCTGAAAAGCCTAGGCCACATTGCAAAAAATATCTGTTAGATGATCTAGGCCAAAATGTAAATGTAAAGGATGTAAAACATCCTTTCCTAGAACTGGACCATTTGGGTTATAGAACACCAAGAAACATAGTGGTTCTATGGCATATAGCTGATTATTAACAAATATTTTTTAGAATGGACTTATTTGTCATTGTTACATTGAATCTTTGAGTAACAGCTACAAGACCTTTACCTTGGATAAATATATTTGACTTGGGAAGTACACATACTTTTATATTTTCTAGGCGTGTTTACGTACTTACACACATATTCCTCATGTTTTTCTTAAATATCTGTACATATGCACACCTCCACCCCATAGAGTATTCTATGTAGAAACTTAGGTGTGAAAAAGGACAGCAGCAAGCACGAGGCAAAAAGCTGATACCTAAGAGAGACTTCAAATTCTAAACAGTAGTGGCTCAGTCTTTTCGAATTTCCTGCAAAGTTGATGTTGTTTATCTTGTTGCTTTCTGAACAAATGGATACCATATCCTGTAGTGGAAGGAGAACTGACACCTCCAGAAACATTTGTCCATAGTCATTTTGTAGGAGCTTGATTTTTTAAGTGAGATTAACTGGATTTGAAGAAAAGTTTAAATATGTTGTCATGTATGCAGATGGATAGGAGAATAAGCAGTCCAGAGAGATGACCTATATGCTATAGACTTCGAGGACTTTTTAGCAAGAACAAGAGCTCTTGCTTTTCTATTTCTGTCAGTCTTGCATTGGGCTATTCACATTATTCACATTATTGAAGTCTCTGATTAGTATTGAAATTACAAACCCCTACTCCACCAAGTAACAACAGAGCAAAAAAAAAAAAGCCAGCCCCAGTGATGACTGATAGCCATATAGATAATTGCCAAACAGTAAACAAACCCCCAAAGATTATGCACACTTCAGTTCCCAGTTTAACATTGGATGCCCTTCCTGTCAGAAAAATCTTCTATGAATACTAATTATAAGGCCATATATTTTCATTTCAAGTGGTCATTTGCTCTACTAGAGCTGGCTGAAAGAGAAAGCTGTTGTTCAATTTCCTTCTTATGTATCTGCTTCTGCACCAAGCATATACAACAAGAAAGCAAAATTACAGTGAGCTTTGCTGCTAAGTTCAGTCTAGTACAAGCCCTACATTTGCAAGCAGTAATTTCATTTCTTAATCATGTATTATATAAAGGAATTGTTGCTATTGATCATTTTTTTTGGGACATAGTTTGTGTAGCAAGCTCAGTTCCTTATTTCCAAATTTAAAATAAATAACTGATTGTATAGAAGAGTAAGAAGATGGAGTTTCCTAAAGGAATGCTCCAGGGACCCGCAAGAGAAGAACCACCTTTGAAGGCTGGGCATTAACCTCTAGTGAATCAGAAGATAAATGCCTGTCACTGAACCAGAAATATTTGTGGCTAGATTAAATATTTAGAGATGCTGCACAACTCCTATTAAAGTGCAGCCTTATGCCAAACCGTCTTCGTTCCCAGAGAACCCAAACTGGTGTACAGAGGATTACTTTTCTAGTGGAATCTATCAGATAACTGATTCACCTCTCTGGCCTTGTCTTTGTTTGTGTACTTAAGAATGTAAGAGCATTTTAATTTTTCCCTTTTAAATCAACCCTCAAAATGTAGAGCTTACAGAGGGAAAAGCATCATAGCATGAAATATATTGCAAAATACACAACAATCTATCAAACTACAAATGAAAAAAGTGCTTCCAAATACACTGGAAAAAATTCAAGCTATTAGTGTCCGCTTCAAAATACTTTTGCTGGCAAAACTTTTTTTTCAGTTAGAAGAGTAGAAACAGTAAGTGTTTTTGCAGAATGTCAGCATAAGAGAGCAGAGTGAACTGGAAAAGAAGGAAGACAAACCTTATAATAGTTTGAACACGCTATTTGTAAACAATTATGTGACCTTGTGGAACTATGTAAAGGGGCAGGACAGATACCTTTGCAGGGGAGCCTTTCAAAGTTTGGTGGGTGAAGGAGGTTTAAGGGAGGGGGAGGAGGGAGAACAGTCCCTGCCTTGCAAATAAATCTTTCCAGGAAGCGGTCACAAGTCCAAACAAAGTGAAATGCTTTTTTGGTTTGTATTCACAGTGTTGGTGAAAGGCCAAGTCACAACCAAGTACTATCGACTACTGTCCAAGCATGGAGGTTGGGTTTGGGTACAGAGCTACGCTACTATTGTGCATAACAGCCGTTCATCACGGCCTCACTGCATAGTGAGTGTCAATTATGTCCTTACGTAAGTCAAAATACTTTGTACCATTATGTGTTATCAGTAATTGATTCATTTTGTGTGTTATCAGTAATTTATTCATTACTAATTATATCCTCTAAGTTTGCTTTACTTGTGTCTTACAGCATCATTCTGTGCTTGCATGTTACTTTTCTCTCCTCACATCCTCCCTTTTTTAGTTACATTGGGCCAAAGAGAGCTCGTATTCCTGATCATTACCTTGTACACCCTATGCTTGAATGTAATACCACTTGTAGCCATTTGCATTAGATCTAGACCCCAGTTCTGTAATTGCCATCAGAACTGCACTGGTGCTGTCCAGGCACAGAGAAAGCTACTGCTACCCGGTAGAGGTCACAGTGTCAATTTGGGAGACACAGACAGAATCATAGAATGGCCTTGGTTGGAACAGACCTCTAAGATCATCAAGTCCAACCGTTAACCCACCGCTGCCAATTCCCCACTACCCCATGTCCCTCAGCACCACATCTACACATCTCTTAAATCCAGTGATGGGGATTCCACCGCTGCCCTGGGCAGCCTGTTCCAGTGCCTGATAACCCTTTCAGTGAACAAATTTTTCCTAATATCCGATCTGAACCTCGCCGGCACAATTTGAGGCCATTACTCCTCGTCCTATCACACGGTAGGAAGGGTTGCTCCTTTCAGCAACAAGTGAATCTCTGAGGATTCCCTCACTTGCCTTGGGCTGCACAGTTACTCAGGGCAAAACTGTATTCTCACAATGGCACGTAACTCTCACTGAGCTGGTGAATGTCTGGCAGTTTGGACCTGCAGTTTATGAATTCTGGTTCAAGTCATGAAGGTGTTACAAAATTCCTGTCTTGATATAAACCTGAGAGAGACAGAAATCTATATTGAATAAGAAGGATAAGTAATAGTGAAACAGACTGTGACTGAAGAGACTGTCTGCAGAGGGGCAGGTAAGGGGAGATAGTGGGCACTCCTTGTGTTGAATAGTATAAAAAAGCAGGGAACTATACACTCTTTTGTCTAGACTGGTCCATTTCTTATCTGGCTTGAAAGTGAGATGTGTTTGCATGATGTGTGTAGTAGGATCATGTGTGTTTGCATATTACAACGTCTCTGATACCCGAGTTTGAGGAGTTAAATGTATGAGCTCAGAAACCATAGGATGTTTCCCTACACTACTTGAAGTAGGTACTTGGCCCTAGATGCACTGGCTAATGCTGCCCTCATTCCTGTACAGATGTGAGAGCCATCAGTATGAGGGAAAGACTCAGCTGGGCAACCTGTTTCAATTCCATGAGTTGGGCAAGTGATTTGAGTAAGAAGGGGGAAACTGTGCTAGGGATATAACAGCATACTCTTGAGTTGAATTTACTTACATGTTATGCACCATCAAAAAGTAGTGGAAATGAGTTCTAGATAAGAACTGTGAGAGAAGTACAGCTTTTTTTTAATGCTGTCCTTCAAAAAGATGCTCCACTGTTGCTCCTGACAAAAGCAGGGGAGACCATTTAATCATCATACATGTACCAATTAATGTTTCACAATATGATCCACAGTCTGTCCTTGATTTGTGTTTTAGCCTCTTTTGTACAAAAATACACCCTGCCTGTGGGGCAGATAAAACTGAACAGAACAGAGCAAAAATGGAGGTCTAGAAACTGTCAGAAAAACAGTAATGCAGCTCCTGTGGTCTAGTTACAAGAACATTGCGCTGACAGGAGAGGAACAATGCTCCTTTTCCTTTCCTCAGGGCTAATCGTGAGAGCCACAGCAGAGACCAGTTCCTGACTGAGGAGGAGACAGATGAATTGATCTGTTTCTTTCTATCAGCTGACATGGCTGTGATTCCAAACGGCAAGGTGCCATGGATGGCCAAGAAGAAGTTGGCACACCTTAGGTTCAGAGAGTGGGCACATTTAGTGCAAAGAGGTTAATGTGGTTCCCAGTGGAATGTTTGTGATAGACACACATGGGGATGGGGTCAGACCATAAAAATCATTGCCTGCTGACATCCCCAGCCTTGCACTGCAGACTCAGTGAAAATCTTGGAAGAATGAAAATGAAAACATTATGAAAGCTAACATGTATTTTCAAAGGAGCTATTTTTGATTCGTGTGTTATGTTTGAGTATGTAATTTATTGGACTGTTCTTTTGCAGAGATATTGAGTACAAGGAACTTCAGTTGTCACTGGACCAGGTTACCATTTCTAAGTCACAGTTTTCGTGCAGAAACTCAGTATCTACCTCGCAGGAAACAAGGAAAATAGTAAAACCCAAAAGTAATAAAATGAAGGCAAAACTCAGAACCACGCCTTACCCACAACAGGTAACTTTTCCAGCAATATTTACTTACCAATTGTTGTGGTAGAGTGCTTGGGACAGGATAGAGATCATCCAGAACCGAACTTACTGTAAAACTGACTATAGTATGCTCTGCCGCAGGAACTCCCTTGTAGGTTGGAATACAATTAGATCCTTTTGTTCCTGGGTAGTACAAACCAACTCTGGCAAGTGACGTAAACACAACAGCAGTGAATGCAACTAGCAAATATACTGCATTCAAAACAGTGAGAGCCCAAAAAGCATTTGGAGTCTGGCGAGGAGGGTGGGAGAGAGTGGAAAGAGAAAATCACTGTGATAGAAGCTGATGCAAAGGACAGATTTTGTGTTCCTACCATTCTAAAGCTTGACATGGCAACATATGCAAAAACATATTAAAGGTCTGCTACTCCATTTATCAGTGACTTCCAGTGCTTTGTGGCAAACTTCTGCCCTCTGGTATTTACAACTGCCTACACTTACTAGCCAAAATCCAGCTGGCAAAACTATCAAATAAACCCTTGACATTAGATGACAAAATAGTTTTGTGTTCCCGTGTTAAGTGAAGGTAAAGTTGTGAAGACAAGGAATTTTAAATGCACTGGTAAGCCAATCCCTTTAGCCTGTGAGATTGCAGTTCAAGGAGGCCCAGCTTCAGGCGCCTGTATGATATGTTATGCAGTTTCATATAAGTTAGTCATTTAACTCACTCCCCCTCCTTTCTTTTTTTTTTTTCTTTCCCCCAGCAATACAGCTCATTCCAAACAGAGAAACTGGAATGCAGCCAGGTGGGGAACTGGCGATCCAGCCCCGTAGTGAATGCTGCCACCGTTCAAGAACAAAACTTCCATTCAGAAAACAGTGAACTTTTATATGCCCCATCATATAGCTTGCCTTTTTCTTACCATTATGGACACTTCCCTGTAGATTCTCATGTCCTCAGTAGCAAAAAGCAAATGCTGCCTTCGAAGTTCGGGCAGTCTCAAGGAGCACCTTGTGAAGTGGCTCGATTTTTCTTGAGTACGCTGCAGACAAATGGAGAATGCCAGTGGCATTATGCCAACTCCTTGGTACCCAACAGCCAGTCACCATCCAAAAATCTTCCTGATCAGCCAGTGAACATCATCCGACATAATCTTGCACAGAGTTATGAAGGTGGGTGTCACTTGAAAAAAAGACAAAAATAAAAGCTGTGGGGTGCTGTGGGAAAGATCTGTAATTGTAATTTGAAAATAGGAATTACAAGAAGTTTAGGAAACACAGAAAATCAGAAACTGAAGTGTAACAGCTTTACATGTTCATCCCTCTTCCCATTATCATAAACACTTGATTAGGAATATTATCAAAGCATCAGTTGCAAAAATGTATTCACCAGAATCACTTTTAGAACAGGGCAGAGATACCACCTCCTTTAACACTGGCACAGTTTACCTTCAAGTTTGGCACTATCAGAATTATTAGTGGAATTGCTCAGGTAAGTGATTGCTGAAGTCAGAAAGAAACAAATGTCTTTCAGTTCACACACAGAAATTAAAACAAACACGATCTATTTCCATAAAAATTGAAGGTTGTCCTTTCAGAGTATGAAGCCATTCTGAATGTCTTTACTTACAATTACTACAGTGAAAGGGTAAATTAAATGCACTGCCTTCTGCATTATTTAAAAATGTCTTCAGTGCTCCTCCCCAATCAACTGTGTTATCTCTATACAGACGGTCAGCTCAAATACTTTGAAGGAAGCACTGAAGACATTGACTTCTCTGAGGTGGCAATCTATAAGAAATAAACTTGCAAAGCTATAAAGTAAATAAATGTAAACAAACTCAAGATTCACTTTAGTCCTTAGATCTCATATACATTACATCTATCTGCATACACCATTTTGATTAGTTAAAAATCACTGATAAGGACTGACTGACATACTGTTATAAAGTTAGATGGAAACACTCCTTTCTTCTAGCTTCATTAAGGACAGGATGGAGGAAGCAGTAGTGGAAATTTAAAATAAGAAAAGCTAGAAAAGATAGGCTCAAGTACTAGAAACAAATATTTATTCACCTGTGGACATGGTATTAGATATCGTGGATCTGAATGGAATACCTGCTGATGTTAAAAGCTGAGCTTGCTACATGAGACAGAAGATGGTATCAGACATTGAATGTGTCTCCCACAGAGGAACAAATAACTTCTGCCCAAGGTTTTGTCCTTCACGGGAGCATTTGATCTCATCTAGCTGATTGACCTCACCTAGCTGACTGTGGTATTTATTTTACTGTTGTGTGTTTAGGTTGAAAATGAGCAACATTGAAGCTCTTCTTACAGCCAAGTGCAGGTTAAATGCTTTTTCTGAGCCGATACTCCTGTAATGTGCTGGCTTCCTTTTGTTGCTGCTCTGGACTGAAAGGAAGTGTGAAAAGAAGTAGCCTTAGACTGAAAATAAGAAATGTTTTTTCCTTTCTAAAGATGTTGTGTCTTTGTGGAAAAGAAAAAAAAAAAGGCTACATCTTTTCAAGATAAATATAAGGAGTGAAGTAAACCCTGCACACCCCAAGAAAGTCTGTAGGAACAAAGTACAGAAGTCAGTCCAGCTTTTCTTCTCTGATTCCAAACTAACAGATATCATCAGACTGACCAAGAAAGTAGATCCATCCCTTGCTGGTCAGAGGGTACCATCAGATACACAGAGAATAGATGTGGAAAGAACAGCCTGTTCAGAGAACAGTCTGTAAAATTGGCCGCGGCCATAACATTTGCCAGACAAGCCCAGTGAGCATAGCAGCAGACAAGCAATTTACCACCGGTCGGTTGATATGGGCAGATAACTCCTAGTAAATATATTAATTCAGAAGGATTCCACAGGAATACTGTTAAATATGTTAGGGGGAAAAAAATTCCCAACAAAAAAACCTGTAAGCAACTGCTGGTATTTTTCAATTTCATCATGCATGCATAGCTTTACCATTTCCTCATGAAGAGGCGAATGGAGCAGTTCATACTTCTGGTTCTACTTCTGTTTAAGATTTTTCTGCTTAAGTCAGAATATGTGGGTTCTCTTTTGAGCACAGATGTATTTTAATGGATGTTTAGCTATGGGCATTTGATGGGAACTGACTTGGTACAATTAATTCTCTGCAAAAGCACTTAGAATTGTACTATTTAGGAAGGAAAAAAGAATATGGTCAAACTCATGCTGGGTCAGAGATCACTGCTTGAGCCCACACATGGTGTTATAAGAGGGGAAACAAAAATGGAGCCTCCACTGCAAAGAGAATTTATATCTAATTGTTTCAGAGTTTGTTTCCTCCTGAGGTAGAATTAGCCTGGTTGTACTTTTGCTGAGGCTGGTGGCAGAAGAGAGATTTGAACCTTTGGAAGCAACTTTTTACTTTTAATTGAAAGGGGCGTCTGATCTTCCTTACATTGTCAACTGCTGCTTTTTCCAGTGGTTCACTGAAAAACTGACAGCCAGTAAGCTTCAAAGCAGAGAGGATCTGCTTAGCATCATATCTTCAATCCAAAGGCAATGCCAAATATGACATCTGGCAACCGGGTTGGATGCTAGGGCTATTCCACATCACATCCATAGAGGCATCTGCCAAAAATGCCGTAGGCCAGAGACACTTTTCTCCATGGAAAATAGTTTTTTTTGGAGAGATCAGAGATTTTAAGATGATCATGCCAAGCCATCAAAGCTCTGGAAAAGCACGTAGCAGATAAAACTGCCTGCAAATCAGATGCTGTTGCCTCAGAATCTGGTTTCAAAGCTTCTTCCACTTCTTTTCCAGCTGGCCTAGTCATCAGAAAAGAAACTCACTTCAGAGAAGGCAACCATCTTCTTAGTCAGGGATGTCTCCTTTGAACACTTAAATGGATACATTACTACTGTGGGTACCACAGCACACACTTCTCATTAAGCTTTGTTATTGGTCAGTCTGTATGATCTCTGTGAAGCTTAGTGCCACTAATCATGACAAAACTCAGGAAATGATGAATACTAAGAAAATCTGTGAAAACCCCTGGTCTATCTTCCTCCCCCAAAACAAATCTCCAGGTTTAGCCTCTGACTACTAGAAGAAATATATGACATCTGATTTGAAAAGCGTATTCCACTAGAGGCAAAGAGGTCTTTGTTGTTTTTGAAGGAAGAATAATGGAGAACGTAGTAATTACAACATCAGCCCATGCTTCAGATGATTTGCAATTAGGGTTCAGACCAGGACACAGCACAGATACTGAGCTAGTCTAAACTATGTCTTTTTGATACTGGGCTAGTCTAAAATACGTCTTTTTCATGGGCACGGACAGTATTAAGACCTGTTGTATCTTTGTCCTGTTTGACACAGAGGAATATCAGCATGCCTTTGTGACACAGGAGTGTGTGACCTGAGCAGTTCAGCACCTCTGCTTGCTGGTTTCCAGCAAAACTCAGAGCGACTGAGTAATTGCTCCTCTTCTCTGAAGGCTCTCTTATCCAAAGGGTTAGGAAATATACTGAAACATCATGGGCTACATGTCAACGTTCAAGTGTTGGCATATTGTATTTTCAAAACACATAGTAACTGTCAGGAGTACACTGTTATAAGATTAGGGTAGATCAGAAAGCCCAAGAAAAATTATGCAAGACAAGGCATGCATGAAGAGGGCTTCAGCTGTGTCCTAAAACTCTGCAAAACTGTGCTGATAAGGACTGCATACCTTTTGCATGAAGATCAATGCTGAGCTCCAGTCTTTCTTTGTTTTAACCTGGTTCTGAGATTCCTTTCTTTCATTTTTACTGAAATAGACAGGGGTAATGAGAGAGTGAGAAGCAGCTCTACCTATTAATGTTCTGGTACAGAAAGGCTTATTTGTGAATGAAATACCTTTTCTGCAAGCATCTTTCCCCATCAAGCACCATCTGATCTTAGACTGCACTATTTAAAGGTGAGGAGGCAATGCTCCTCGCTGCAACACTGCGTTTGACAGGGGAAAGATCGTTCCAGTATACTGTAACTATGAATTGACATGGTATGTTTTAAACAAAGACCAAAACCTACTGGACTGGCCCTCCTGTTCCCGCTTGGATGGTTGGATGCTGAAATCTGATCAGACTGCCAGATGATGGGGATCTTATCTCCAGGTTTTCCCTTAACTTGTCTGAGCTGTACCCTGTGCACCAGTGGGAAGGCAGAGCTACTTGGCAAGACTTAACAGAGACATGATACCTGAAGGACTGAGTTCACTGTTGCAGTTGTAGGCTGCTATGGAGGCAGCGTGAGTAAGTATAATGGGCCTTCTGCTGTCACTCTAGTATGATGTACAACCTTAGTTGTGCAGTGTATCATCTGCCTCACTTGGCATAGCTGAGTTGCACTGGCAGAAGAGTGGTCCAGAAAGGATCTCAAATTAATGCACTGAATTCAATGACTGTAAAGCATTTTCAGCACTGGAGAAGTGCGGAATGCATGGGATTCCCACGCACCTGCGAAGGCAGGGACTCTGGCAACTGCCCACATGCTGGATGGGTGGAAACAATCCTGGGGTTCTGCCCTTCTACAGCAGCACAGAGCAGCTGGGCGGCTTTCTATTAACTTCTATATGAGAACACTCCCCAGAAGGAGCCTTTCCCAGGGCATCCTGGGGTTTCTGTCTGCAAAGGAAGACAAAAGCAGGTTTAAGGCTAGCTCCAGCAACTGTTCTGAATGTGAGCGGACAAAAACTACTGTGCTCTGTTGCACTGCAGACATGACTTGTTTAACTGTCTGCTCTAACTCCACAGATGTGCTGACAGCTTTAATAGAAGCCTGCAAACAATTAACCAGATGCTTACCTTCTTCCTCAGCAAAAGAGATGAAAATCATGTTTGAGAAACAGGATAGAACAAAAGAGATAACATCCCCTAAATCTCCAAGTATGCAAACCACTTATTGGTACCAAGAAGACAGTCATCAGCCCAGCAGAATTTGAGATTACAAAAATGAATATAACAAGACAGGGTCCAAACGGTAGCTGTGATGCTTCAGCTTCTTACAAGTGTGGGCTCCAAAAATGGAAAAGGACAATCTTTCGTTTAGAGATTAGAGCTGTAAGGTAACAATACTCCATGCTGCACAAAGAGAACAAACCCATCAGTCCTGTGGATGGGTCAAGTGGGAAAAACACTAAAAACAGTATACCAGATTAGTTAAATCATGTTAGTTATACATCAGTAACTTTCCACGTGGATACTTATTTCATGCTAAAAATGCCAAATGTGGAGCTAAAATTATAGTAGTATAATTACACTGGTCAAGTTTCCAAGTTATACTCAAGCATGTGGCTGAATGCCTGTTTCATTTGTGATCTAAGAGGGCCATTTTTCAACAGCTGATGATAATTCAGTTTACTTGGGACTGCATATACTTCTTTGTACAAAGTATATACATGGAAATTGAAAAGAGTAACTTGAAAGGTTGTTGTTTCTAGGAGGGTGGTGGGTTGATCAAGAAGAAATTGGATCCAGATTCCTGTTTAAATTCTGGTGTTAATTATGTGGTGCAACTCCCTCTGAAATTAATGAAGCTGTGAATATAAAAAAAGGTACAATTGGGCTATTTCTGCTTCCTCTGTTATACATGAAGGCTTTGCCAGTCTACTATAGCAGAGGGAATATTTAATTATTAGCGGGTACAGTTACATCAGCAACCACTACAGGGGAACTCCAAAACTTTTAAGATGTTGAATAAATTTTTTAGAAAAACAGAAAATCCCTTTTACAAAGGTACCTTAAGTGTCCAGGGCTCTCAGTGAACATAACACAAAATAGAGTTTATGTTTAATCTGAGAAATTTGCTAAGTGCCTCATTTAACCTTTAACATAAAACTTTCAAATATGCCTTAGAGGAGTAGTATAACTGCCAAACTGTTCATACAAGACAGGCAAAAAAAATTAGTGCTTGCCTAATTTTAGCCATACTGTGTAGGAGTAAACCAGCAGCTTTTTCTCTTACACAGCCAAGCAGAAAATGATAAAAGCAATTAAAATTGCTTCAAGAGTTCAGCTACCATGCAGAAACTTAAGAGAAGACTAGGATTACTCAATATATTTTAGAGAAAAAGCCCAAATAGAAATCCTAGGTTCAAACTCTCTTGAGTATTTGAGAATCAGCAGGATTGGACTAGATGATCTTTTGAGGTCCCTTCCAATGCCTAACATTCTGTGATTCTGTGATTCTGGTTGTCCATGAATACAGTTTAGTACTCCCACATCCAAACAAACATTCTCAGTGTATTTTGTAAATCACATTTATATTATACATATAGCTTTATTATAGAATAGTGACTTAAAAACAGATATGGCATTACTCAAGAGGTATTGTAGTGGAGGGCTGCAAAGATGATCAAGAGACTGGAACATCTCTCTCATGGGGAAAGGCTGAGAGACCTGAGTCTGTTTAGCCTGGAGAAGACTGAGAGGGGATCTCATCAATGCTTATAAATATCTAAAGGGTGGGTGTCAAGAGGATGGGGCCAGACTCTTTTCATTGGTGCCCAGCGACAGGACAAGGGCCAATGGGCACAAACTGGAACACAGGAATTTCTATCTGAATATGAGGAAAAACTTCTTTACTTTGAGGGTGGTAGAGCACCGGCACAGGCTGCCCAGAGACGTGGTAGAGTCTCCTTCCCTGGAGACATTCAAGACTCACCTGGATGTGATCCTGTGCGACCTGGTCTGGGTGAACCTGCTCTGTCAGGGAGGTTGGACTAGATGATCTCCAAAGGCCCCTTCCAACCCCAAACACTCTGTGATTTCTGTTGTTTTTCAATAGATGGTTTTAATACACGATGCTAGCTTTTCAAAGAGAAAAAGCAAAGCTTTTAACATGACACAAACCAGATATTACACATCACAAATAGATATCACAAATTAGATAGTGACACATCAGCATCTAATACCACACACACTTTCCTTACAAGGGCAGGTGTCCAATATACTTCCACAGTGACAGGAAGAATAAATTCTGTTTCACTCTAATCACTGAATTACTGACATGTAATAAATGTCATCCACCCTTTGGTAAACTGATCAATCTCTGACAAGATCTTACTTAAGGCCAAGGTTTTTGATAGCAGGTCACATTTTCCAAATATTTATTTGGTTTAATTTCCCTGATTTAACCATATTAATAATGACAGTGATTTACAATTATTCAGTCAAATAAACAAATGGGCATTTCACATGGAAAATCTTTTCAGAATTGTTCAACACTGTTGGCCCTTGTGAATGGGTTGGGTTATTTTTATTTTTCAGTACCATTTTGAAGAGTCTTATCCAAACCCCCTGAGGCAAAAGGGCATGTCTTTGATGTCTTCAGTGGGACTTGGATTTGGCCCAAACCAAATGGGTATTAAAGTTCAGTCATAAAAAATGTTATAGTCTATCTATTACATGAGCTCGTTGTCAGTAATTAACATGCTTTCTCTTTTCTGCAAGTGCCCATATCAAACAGAAGATACAGCCAAGATGCTCTATCTGACAACTTTACAAGCTGCACAGCACCCATGCCAGGCAGCAGATACAAAGAAGAGATTTATGATTCCAGCATCACAAAGCCCAACAAAATAGAAACCAGGATTCAGCCATCTCACCACCTCATTAAAGAAGAAAACAAGTTAGCTTTTAACAGAGACCTACAAGAAAAAATGAGCATTAATGAAAGTTCATTTTCAAACTCAATAGCTAACTCCTTGCTGCCAAAATCTGAATGTTTTCAGTCTAAAGCTATAGGACAATTAAGTCATCTCCTGCCAGTGCCCTCAGTATATGAGCAAACAAGAAGGATTTGTATGAAAGAACCCAAACATGGGCATATTAGTCACCACACTACAAATCTAGATGAACTGGACAGTGATGAGAGAATGGCTGTAAAGCTTGATCATGACTCTGAAAGTGAACGAGTGATGGATGTGAGACCCTCTGGACAAGTTCCATTTGTGCTTCTAAATTATCACCATGTTTTAGCCAAACATGGTACATTTCAAACTTCATCATGTACAGCGACAGGACATGTAGGAGAAAATTATGGATACAATTCTGAGGAAGTAAACACATTTATTTACAAAAACCAAAGCCCTTCATCAGCGTCTTCTCCAGAAGCCCACAAGGAATCTGCACTACCCCATTATATTGGAACTTCTGTAATAATAGCCAATGGAAGGTGACGGTAATAGAAGAGTATTTACATTTAATTAAGAAGCCAAACCGTAATTATTTGCAAAAAGCATGAGAAAACATGGTTACATTTACTGAGCATAGCTGAAGGTCAATAAGGGACAGACTTGTGTGTTCCTGGCAAGCCATGTGTAACAGTACCTTCAAGGTCAGGAAAAAAACCTACATCTAGCTTCTATGCTTCGTTGTCACAGATTAAGCTCTGGTGCCAGTGAGAAGACATGTTACAGATCTTATTTTTGTTATTTTATAGTGTGCAACAAAATTAAATGATAGGTGTTATATGCAGAGATTTATATGAAGAACATTTTTTTCCTTAACCCCTCCTCCTCAAAATACATTCAAGATTTTTTTTATCATTATTATAAACTATACATTCTAGTTTAGGTATTTTTGACAAATTGTGTGAAACCTTGTATCAACTCTCCACCCACATGTTAAACACCCTGACAAATGAACTTTGTTTAAAGAGTGGTAATTTTTAGTATCCATAATACAGCTGTACTAACTAAACAGAACTCAGTTTGGAAAAAGCTTATTTATTAATTATCCAAAAGTTTTTAAACTAAATAAATCAAATCTAAATTTGATTTATTTAACATAGATTTCAGTGTTCTGAGATTGTTACCAACACCATTTATCTTGACAAGGAACGGTATGACAAATTAGTATATACAAAGATATGTATTAAGGGGTTACAGGTCTTGTCACAGCAAATTGGGACAAATCACATAGCAGGAACTAAAGATTATTCCCCATAAAAAAGCTGTAATAAGAAAAAGAAACTTCTAAAAAGTGTGTTTCACTGAGTATCCTGGGAGAAGGTGGTACAGATTTTCAAACGAGCTAGTCAAAAATACATCTTATTAATAGCACCAGAAATGTTTTCTTTATAGTCAGGGGAATAATGAATGTTTATGCTTTATTTTAAACCTACCAGTAGCCTTCTGAAGTTTGAAAGGTTCCGCTTTTAACACACCGAACTTCCTTAAGCATAAATCTCATTGTCAACACAAAGGTAAGATTAATACGTGAGTGACTCGTGCACTTCACAAATAATGTCGGTGGACAATCCGAATACGGAAAATCGAAAGTTGCTGCACAACCACAAAAACCAAAGTTGCACTTGACGTAAAGCCAAGTCTGAGTACATCTCAATTTGTGCTAATAAACTGTAGCAAGCAAAAAGCATACAGCACACATTTACCTTTTATCCAGCCTATCAGGAACAGATTTCCCCTTTTTTTTAACTTCTTCGTTGAATTTACAAGCGAGGAGACATACAGATCTGTGTGTGTTTAATTGACAACAGTCAGTCCACTTTGTTTTTCAACAACTTCCCCAAACATCCTTTGTGTGCTCTTGACAATCAATCACTAATCAGCCGTTACCTGAATACTGACTTTAAAAACCCCAGCAGAACCAAATCAGCATATTCACTCACCCAGTATAACTGTGCTCCTTGGTTTGCCTAACACTAGAGAAGTTAGCAAGTCTACAGAAATGTTATGAGTGAATATTATTGTCATCCTGACTTTATAAATCGAAGCAATGAGACACAAGTTGGTTTTACAGCAGCTTTGGTCAATGGCCTTCCCAGCCAGTGTAACTCCTTAAAAGATACAATTATGCTAAGACTTGTACGTTAAGTTTGTTAAATTAAAACCATGCCCTATAAAGGCGGAACTGACATTGTTTGCATCATTAAAAAGAAACCTAATGCACAGCTCTCTCATACTACACTTTTCTCTGTACCTCATTAGTGGCATTGCTGCACACAAAGTCAATGTGGTGTGTTTTTCTGTTCTTATAAGTACTTCTCGCTATAAAAACACGTTTTCAAGAACGTTCAAATTAGGCTTTGGTTAAAAAAAATGCCAATGATATTTTTCACTAGAATACCACAAAATATTTTTCCAGTGTCTACCTTGTTATTCACACTTCCAGGCTTCACTCAATGAGCCTGAGCAGAGGAGGCATTCCATCATTCTCCCGCAGATGTTTTACGGTAGATGATATTCAGGTACATAAATTTTCCCTGTTAGGCAATAATGAATCAATTATGCATTCACATATGATAATACAAGGTAGGTTTAGAAAAGAGCTGTGATTAAAAAAGCAAATGTGTGAAATATTTTTCCTGCCATTCCAAAATAGAAACAGCAATTGCATGCTCACATCTGGAATGTAAGTAAATTATATTGAGAAAAACACGATTTTTAGTCATTTAAACTACAGATGTTCATAGTACACTCGTACCGCAGCATGTGGCACAGCCATTGACAGTGGCAACATTCTTAATAATTGGAAAAAATTATGTCACAGAAGCGGAGTGTGAACTGGAATATATTATGAAAAATAACCTCATTTCTCTCTACTGTACTTGTTTGAGCCACTATTGATACCTTTGTCATGCGACTTGATATGATTTTAACTCTTAAGGGAGTTCAGACCTAGCAAGTAAATGATATGGAGAAAGAGAGTGAGAGAGTGACAGAGGGAATATTTTACCAAAACATAAAGTTGGAAACATTAATCCCACTTTGTGGTCTCAAAGTTTTTATCCTATTAATATAGAAACACCATGATGTAAATAAGGTGATAAGGGAACAGACTTCTCTCCAGGTCGCAGCAGCCCTGTAATTTGAAAAAGGGTATTAAAGTAATTTAATTAAATTAGGCACAGGGGACAATAGGTGTAAAATTGGAGAATATATCACTGACATAAAGTGCAAATGAATAGGAAACATGCCAGAATACCAGTATTTCTCCAAAAATCATAAAACAGGACACCAAGTATTTTTTCAACATTTCAGTCATACTTCAAAAACATCACAGAGAAAAATTTATTATTCCATTTTTTTTCCTGAACATTAGATTTTGCTTTTTTATATGATGCAGATAAAAGCTATTTGGCAAATGTAGGTGAAAAAGCACGCAAAACAAACAACCTATTAATGCTCAGAATTATATATGTATTCCCTAAAAATGTAAAGCATTTTTGCTTATTTATTATGTAAAACAAAACTGTTAAAATGTTAATAAATCCTGTAGCCAAAGGAAAAGTGAATTGGAATTCTTTTTTCATGACAAAACACAGGGCTTCACAAAGAATAATGTTGCATATTTGAAAATTTATTTCAGTTGTAATACATACTATATTTGACAGTTAATATACTATAAAATACAACTATTTTTTTTAATTTATTGTATTTTATCCACGTTGCATTTTAAAGGAAGACTCTTGGAGAACTGAAAATAACACACAATCACTAATGAAATCCGCTAATGCAAGACACTCAGTTCATAATTCTTCCCTGCAGTTCTTTTTTTTTCCCTCAGCTGTGTGGTACATGACTGCAGCCTGCAGCACACCAGCATTTTTGACCCCTGTTCTTTCCTCAGTCCAGATTTAATTTCTTTGGTGTCTGATCAGTGCAGTGCACCACCGTAGTAACTTATGCATGCAAATGCTTTTATCAAACCAGCTACCCCTAGGAATCAGCTCTTCATGGCACAAACATTTTTCATGACAGATAATAAGCTGTACTTCAATTTTCTTTTATATATCTAACTACTGTATATTCCAAAGTAGTCACAGAGAGTAATTTTTTAGGCTGCTGATGTCTTGTAGCTGAATCAGAAAAAGCAAATAAATAAAAGGAAGTGTTGTACAATGAAGCAGCAGCATAAAGAATTAAATGCTCTAATATTATTTCTAGGTAATAGCCCTTGAAGTAGATTATGTATGTTGGATATATTTTTAAAAATGCACTGAAGTCTTATAAAACCTTTTACTAGAATTGAGATGTACTGCCTGAACTCTCAAATGCTAAGTACGTTATTACTTTTTCAAATCTTTGGAAACAGCATCAGTGCTGACTGGACACAACCCACTGACTCTTTCTGAACACAGACACGTGCCAACACACCCAGCTTGCTCGGCAAAGTTTTTCCTATCAGTAAACAATCTCTACAAATATTTTCACAATGTGCAATAAGAAATATTATAACAGAGTCCAGGAAGAAAAAAATGAAGTCACAGAAATATGGACACTGTAATAAAATGGTTTTTGAAAGCACTTCATCAAGAAAATAGTTTAAGATATGACATCAGCCTCACAATGAAAGAGTTGTTTTACTAATCTAGACAGTTGCATGAAATGAAACATTTTCAGTGCATTACTTCTGGATCTGGAGTTGTCTGAGTCTCTCCATACCTATGTCCAGAGACACTCTACACCCCATTCGTCCATCCTATATAAAGAACAATAATAACAACGATTTTCATATAAAAATTTTGTGGCTTTCTGGGTTTGCCAAGTTTGGCATAAAAAGAGTAGGATGACTGGCTGTGCTCCACATCTACCTTCAGGTGAGTGTGGTACAGGAATGCTCACTGGCTTTCTCAACAGGAACAGCTGCTACTCAGAAGGAACTCAATCAGCTGCTCACTACACAACGTGTTGTAACAAACGCTTCATCCAGCTCAAGGCTGTTTCCTCAAGACAGCAGGCAGTTTTATATACACAGAATAGCCCACTAAAAAGTAGAGTCAAAGTGGTATGTTCCCACAGCACCCACCGATGCTCTGACACATCCACACTTGGTTAGTTCTCATTTGCAGAAAGGAAGTTCAAAGCTAAGTTTCCTTCCAATGCAAAAATTTTCAGAAAAACCTTACAACTCAAAGTGAGAATAGAACAAGCTTTTTGTTAAGAAGGTTATGAAGAAATCCAAAAGGAACAACAGCAACCAGGAAATAGTGCAGCATTTTACAATTAAAAGATCTGTCTGCTGCTCAGACTCTGTGGTAGGGCAGCTGAGTGAAGGCTTGGAGGTCCGTTCTGCCATTCTTCATATAGGAATATGTTTTACCATTTTCCTCCCATCATTCTTTTACAGTATTTTTCCCTAGTGAAGGGAGAGCGTGTTTTAAGATAGCAATGCAAGTCAAAACCTGATGCATGACCTGGTCGTTAAAATAAATCTCTACAGAAACTCATCGGTCTATCTGGAACATGAGTGAAATCAAAGGTGCACAGGCACCTTCCTACAGGCACACTCTACAGTACCAAAACAGAGACAGTGTTTTAGCTACAAATCATAGAATCGAATATCAGATTGAGGTACAGATCCAAAGTTTTGTAAAACTCTGTGGTCAGAAAAACAGTACCAGGGCTATGCTTTCCACAGCTGACCTGCAGCAACACATGTTGTTCATAATCTGCTTGAAGGAAAAGGTAGAAAAGACATGAAGATGAACAAGGAAGATGTGAGTATGTGTATGCACACACACTTTCTTATGTATATAAATGGGCTCTTCTTTTTATTTAAACTTTATTAAATCAGTCTCAAGTTTCATTTGATTACAATATGCATCAATATTTGATTCAGAAATAAAGTTTGCTGCCAAAAATTAACAGCCCAAAGTAGTTTTGAAAGCATCTGGTGGGAGAAAGGAAAAACTGGTGTTCACGTGTATCATTTTAACTATGCCAATTAACAGCTGTCTACTCTTCAGTGTACAGTTCTATGAAATACTGGTGTGCAGTCTCATATCATTTGGATCATGAGGTACAACGAAACAGCAGGAAATGGGCAAGCAGGCACACACACAAATCTACTGTGATACGGAGCATAAAACCCTAAATATAATAGGGACAACTTAATTTCTAAGTTGCTGCCAAACCACCTAAACTCTAATATGTGAGGATTACTCTAAATTACCATTACAGACTGGCTTCCTTGTTTTAAGATTTCTTGGCTTTGTAACTGAAACAATCTACTAACATGTTCAGATTGTTTACGAGGTGAACTTTAACCTAAAAACCCCATTTCTGGCCAACAGACAGACGTCCTTTGTGGAAACCAATTTGGCTGATGCACCTTCAGTAGGGACAAGGCAAGGTAATAAGCAGTGCTGCCTACTTGAGGAAATGAAACTGGCCACATCACACCTACAACAAACTTTTCATTTGCAGAGAACTGTTTGAAGTGCTGTGGTGGCCATGCCTCCTGGAGCAAAGTTGCCTTGCCTGGGAGAAAAACCCGACAAGCTGATATCACACAGAAGCTCCCCCATGCCTGCTTCGCCCTGCTTCCCAATCCTGACCAAGCTGTAGCACTTAACCCAGAACTGTGCAGCCAGCCCCCAAAACAAGCCATTTTCAGGTCAGCAGATGTTAAACCTCTTGCTTTTAATAATTAACAGCAACAGATGCCCTGTTTTGGGGAAGGGGGTGACAATAGAAACAATGGAAGAGAACCTGGACACAGGTTAACTACGTGCTTTTTCTTCACCGCAGTAGTTGTTTACAGCAGGGATTATAAGAGCAGGGCACTTTTCTCTTATTTATTTGCTTAACTTCACTGCTATTACAATAGAATTAAACTGTAAACTATTTAGGCTTGCCTCTCCTGACATGGGATTCTACAACAATCTGGGTAAGAGGTCTGCAGCTAGGTTATACGCTACTCCAGTGGGCTATTCTTCTGTGAAAGCCTATGGAAGACTATGATTCAAAGGAGATACAAGATGATTCACTCAGATCCAATTCACTAAGAAGAGCAGAGTACAGATAATTTGGGTAACCAGTCACAGTTCTTAAGTGCTGACGGAAAACTCCCCAAAAACTCAAGGCAGCCATGACAGGGTTGCAGACCTGAGAACAAAGCGCAGGAAGCAAACGGTTGTACAGGCCCTCATGGAGAACCACCAAATCAGCAAGGCTGTACTTAGATCTGAATCTAAACATATTGGTAATCCCAGTAATTCAGAAATATATGATGAGCTCTTCCAGCTGTTTCTACCGCAGACAATGCACAAACCAGAATTTAGTTTTAAAAAACAGTAAAAATGTAATGCACAATCAAAACATAGAGATACAAAGGAAATATTTAGCCACTTCAATTTCTCAAATACAGTGTGTAATTAACGAGAAAGTTGTATTCATTGCAAGGTATTCCTTTGCAATCAGGCTCATTTTAAAGAACAGATGCTTACAAAAAATTGCAACGTAGATCTGTTTTAAAGTTAATGAGAAAGAATAAAGGCCTTCAGGAATAAGATAATCACCTCTTCTTAATTGTCGAAGTTATCCATGTCAAAGAAAAACAATATCAGAAAATCAGAAGAAAAAAATAATCAAGCTATAAACTACCCTTCCCACCTTTAAGCAAGTTTGGCTTTGGTGCCAAATACCAAAGAGCCTCCTTTTGCGCTGTGAGCTCTGAGGACTATTAACGCTTTGGGACTATGAGGTTTCTCAGCATGTCAAAAGAGTTGCCGTCTGGGTGCACAGACTCTACACCTTTGCCTTCTTCATGAACTTGAAGGAATCCATAATTATCTATCCCAACTATCCATGCAGTTGGGCCTTCCTCATTGTTCAGACGGACTTGCTTACCACTGCAAATAAAAAGAACCAGACAGTTAGGAATTAATCGGTGGACACCACACAAACAATTAAAAGCAGCTTAGGGGACTAATGTCCAGCAGAATATTTTTATTTCCTACTTCACTGGTTCTTTAGAGAGAATGATTTTCAGCAGTGTTTTCTACCTGCTTTAATTTCTTTCTGTGGAATTAACAGAGTTGGAGTTAGTTCCAACGGTCTATTTTTTTTTACAAAAGGTATGAATACAGCAACTTCATCACTAGCTAAACAAAACATTCTCAGTTCCCTTTGTTTTGAGGTGATACATGTAAAATACCCAAAAGCATTCTTTAACTCATGCTAGCTAGTCCATTGATTTTATTACGTGCTGTTTTTATTCTCCCATAAAGAATTACATCCTACTTGAGAGTATATTTTAATTAAGTCACCATTATTAAAAGCAATCTTGTAGGAAAAATAGAAAAAGACAAAATAACCACGAGTTCTTTCCAACTTTCTTAAAAGGAAGTTCAAGAAGAACATCATACCTACCTGTGTACCCAGTATTTGTAGTAACGGGGAAGAACTCCATTGGGCCCTTTCTCCTGAAAAATATCTATAAGCCTCTCTAGCACAGTTACAGTTCTTGCAATAAGACAGTCTGCAGTTAAAGGCTTCAGCTTTGTCCCCTCTTCCTTATTAAATTTTGTGATGAGATCATTGATGCATATGGTGGGGTTGCTGTTATTCACATTAAATCCAAAGCCTGAAGAAGACAAACCAAAAGAAAGGGACATGATCTGTAAATACGAACGCTTCGTTACTAGCAGAAAGTCAGTACTTTATTCAACTAATTGATGCAATTAATTCTAAGGATATTTCCAGTATCTGTCTTCCTTCAGTCTCTTACACCTTTAAATCTTTCTACTTGTGTAATTACAAATCTCAGTCCAGATTTTGCTTGTTCCTTGCCCTTAAAATGGCTCCTTAGAATTGCAGAAGCAAATCCAGGGCAGTTCTTTCAATGACACACCATCCTATCGATGAGGGTTAGGAAGATGGTAAGTGGTAACTTGCACGCTGGTTACAATAACATCAAAGTGAGAAATTCTTTTACTCCCTGGAAGCTGACAGGTCATTAGCTAATTGAGAGTAAATCATTGATCATACTCTAAGATGGAGTTTTATCTTTCAGTCTAAAATTTAATTAAGAGACCTTTCTGTTTACTATGGTTAGCTGATTGCATTTTCTGAAAATTAAGCCTTTTTACTCAGCTGATAAG
The DNA here is from genome assembly GCA_028020825.1 of Podargus strigoides. Classification (NCBI taxonomy): domain Eukaryota; kingdom Metazoa; phylum Chordata; class Aves; order Caprimulgiformes; family Podargidae; genus Podargus; species Podargus strigoides. The sequence goes on from CM051643.1 coordinate 4,576,724, forward strand.
CCTTGCCTGGCTTGCTCTGAAAAGCCCAGAAGATTTAACTTTGCTGTGTAAGACTCCAGTTTGCTTAATCTATCTCACCACAGCATATCCTTTAGAAGCTTCAAGTTTCTCCCTGAGATTTCTCCAGCTAGAATAAAGTTGGCAGAACGCCTTTCTTATTTAAATATGGCTCTTCAGGCCTTTTTTGCAGCCTGCTGAAACAGGCTTTGAGGGATGTAAAGAAATATATTGTATTATCTGTTTATTTTTTTCTCCTAATAATTTGGATTTTTCTTTCCTCAGACATTTTGGATAAAACCCCTGTCAGTCAGCCTTAGATATGATACACCTCCATCTGCAAGGAGGTCCAGATGCACTGTTTTGTAAATTTGCTATTAATGTGACTATTGATATATGGAAGTTATTCATATTAATTATGAGGAGAAGGATCTCTTCAGTTAAAAGGAGTTTTTGACTTTTAACTAGTCAGAGAACACATGCAAAGAAAGCTACAGTGATACTAGTACCAACACACCGATCCTATGGAAATGAGGTGAAATATATTACTGGAAAGAGACAAAGGAAAAAGAACTGGAAAATATAATGATCCTTGCCAGCAAATCCCAACTCAGCTGTTTACACTTAAATACTCTACAAGTGAAGAGAGAGTGACCACAGCCATTAAGCTGTGATTGGTACTGTCAGGGTGCACAACAGAGCCTTGGAGTCCATCTGCAGGCTTAGGGCACTCAGGCTTGTGTGTACAGACTATCACTTAGCCATCCAAAAAACAGACCCAAGAGACATACTGAGATGATGAGCTCAGCCAAGGCAGAAGCATCTGGGGATAAACATGGTGGCAAAAATGTAGGCAGCTAATTTGAAAAATAGTAGGTGCTCAGGACTCTCAGGGAATCTGTGCATTGCCCATGGGTGAAGAATGAAAAATAAACAATGAGCAATGATCTTGCAGTATGCTGATGTGGCTAATACATCATCCAGTTCTGCAGCCAGCCCTGCCTTCAGCATCTGTGCGCTGTTTCGACATGCCTTAGCCGCACACAGAGGCAGACAGAGCTTCTGCAAGTCAAGCACATTGGCTGTCCTTTGCATTCCACTTGTGTTTGGCTACCTATGTCTGTTCTGAGTCTGGCCCTTACATTAATGAACGATATTCTTCTGCAGAACTCTTCTTCAAAAAGTCCTGCAACAATTAACTTCTTAAAAAAAAAAAAAGAAAAGAAAAATTAGATTTTTTAAAAAACATGTTTAAAAGTATGAACATGAACTGCATCATCTGTAAGGCCTTGAGCACATTGCACAGGTAAAAATGCAGGTTTGTCTTTCACCTTATTTTTCTGAGCAGTGAAGCCATGTAGATGACCTTTGATATTGATCATCATTGTCAGATATGGGATACTCTTCAGGAGTGCCATGTAAACAGTGGAGTCTTGGAAAGGAACCTGCATGACTGAAGAAAGGGGATGATGCATCTGGCTTACCTTTCCTGTTGTGGAAGTTTGATGCTATTGCTACTACTAATACAAAAGCTAGATGTCATGAGTCCCTCCTACTACTCTCAGTGACATACATGACTGAAATAATGAAAAAGATCCTTGGACCAGTACACGGCAAGTAAGTTTCAATCTTAGAAGCTTCCAGGTGAAAAAGTTGATGAAAACATAAATCTTTATATATACCTCAGATATTTAACCACTAAGATGACTCCTAAGGACATCAAAGAGAACGCATACAGGGTGTTTCTATTTGAACTGAAATGTTTTGGTGTTTAGGGTAAGAAACACAAGGTCCAAAAAAAATACGTAATGTGCAAAGAGACACTTGATGAGACGAACTATTTCTGAAGCCATTTTTGCTTTTCTTGTGTTAACTAGAGCAGGCTCTGGAAAAACATAAGGAAGCAGTAAATGGTTGATGTGGCACAGAGAGACTTTTAAGTGTCTTGGTGCAACTTCCATTCTGTACATGTAGATTATTTACAAAATGAAGATATAACAATTGAACAGAAAATTTAATGGCTTGGCATGTTTCACAGAAGGAAGTAATGACTATTTCAACTGTTTGGCTTGTTCATGCCTTAAAATGTACAGTACCTTAACAGAAACTATATCATGCTCACACTCCCTTTGTGAGATACTTTACTTATCTACTGTGCTACACTCAAATATAAACCAAATACTATCATCTTCTTCTTTAACCTTTTATACTTTCTAAGGAGTATTCATTAAATTTTTTAGACATAGGAGAGATAATTATTTTTGGAACCAGAACCTAGAGCTCTGCTATCAGGTTTCTAAGCATATCTGAGAGATCTGTGCTGCTGCTTGTTAGGGGAAAAATTGTCCTTAACAAATAGCAGGATGATTATCAGACTTGAAATGATAAATACATCTCAATCCTTATTTGTACACCTAAACATCTTCCCCTGTTGCAGCACTGGGACTTGCTGGAAGATACAGGTACAGGACTTTCTGAGATTGGCTGTGCCACCTCTTTGGAACGAGCTTTCCAGGTGGATTGTTTGTCTTCACAAGGAACAAACCGATCATCACTCTTTGCTCCCTGACTCAGCCTTCCCAACTACTTCGCAAATTTTACTTTTTGAGAGAACAAAATAGAGTGATTAATTAATCAAATCATTACTTCACTGCTGCTTCACTACCAATATTCTAGTTTCTAGAAAGGTATCAACAGAAACAAGTTATGAATAAATTTTAAAAGGGTGAAAGGAGAAATTGAAACATTACTATGGGTATGTAGCTTTTTTCCTCCTGATTTAAAAGGCATGTTCTTTATTCAACTATTTGTCATGTTGCAAAAATAAAAAGAAAAAATTGATACATTTTTCAGTACATTCTACTATTTTTGCTATAGATCCAGGAGGACATTTTCCTTCTCTCTTGTAATGCTCTTTCTTTGAACTGCACTACATCAACCCAGATGCCTGCATTTACATTTTCCTTGTCAAGCATATGGAATTATTAAGAAGAATGAAAATATTTACTTTTTGTGCTTCCTTTCGATTTAATATTGTGCTTTATTTCCTTATGCCTGCTGTCATTATTTGTTCTTGTTCTTGTCTCTTGAACTCATAAAAAATTAATAACAAATTTCTTCAGAAAAAATAGTATAGAAAAGCTTGAAAACTGACATTTACCAATAAGTATATGAAATGTTGTCTCAATAAGTGTAGAGTTTACCAGAACTCCACCAATCTTCATAAGATCGCTGTAGTAAATATCATTTGGCCATTTTACTCGCAGATCAATATCCTAAAGAAACAAAAACATAGATTTAGAAACACTTTGCTCTTCAATACTGATTATAAGAACATGGGTCATTCATCACTCCATATTCTAGATTTTCTGTACCTCTTTGCCACACTGAATGTGATACTGTCAACTGCTCTTCATAATGAGAACCTATTTAAGTGCTCTACAAATGTTACTGAAAAAATCACAGTAATATGGTTACATAGTTTAGTAAGGAGGTTGGCAGCTGTCAGAGAAAAGTGTCTATTAATTAAAAAACCCCCAAAATACAACAAAAAAGAAGGTAGATAATAAAGGCTTAGAGTGACCAAAAGGGGGACTAAAGATACTAAAGATTTTCAGTCTCAAAATTGCTGGTTTTTATAAAATTCATTTCCTTCATTCATAAGTGCCGATTAAAAGATTTAAAAGATCTATCAAGAAAGATGCAAACTGGCTCACTGTTAATACACAGTCAGGGTAAGCCCACAGTAACATCAACACTGTATTTGAAGATCCTCGCAGAAACCAGACAAGGAGACAATGACATCTTGAATTTCAGAAAGGAAATTTAGCAGACAGGAGAAATTCCAGTTCACAACTATGTAAATACTTCAGTAACATCCTACATATATTCATGCTTTCGGCAGCTACGCTCAGGCAACTCCATGGAGCTGGAAACACAAACTGTGCTGTGTGACACTGTTCCAGCGCAGTAGAGAAGTTTTTGTTGAAACCACAGAACTGAACTGAACTTTGCACCAGCTACTTAAACACAAAAAGAAAGCAAATGTGCTTCCTGTAGTTTGAAAAACTGCATATGACTGTATCCCCAGAGGCTAATCATGGGAGGTGCTCCAGGACTACAAGAGTCGTATTCCCTCCTATTGTAGATCATGAAATCCCTTTACAGGATGTGTGAAAACTGCACCTGGGTCCACGTCTACTTTCCTGACAGATTTAAAGGCCAGAGAGGAGTCCATTACATGCACATTGACAGGAAATACTACCTGATTTTGCTATCAAAGCATTCTAAGAGTATCACCAATTCATATTCATTATGGAAAACAACTTGACTCCTTGCACTGGGAAAAGATTTATAGAAGACTCTTGAGACATGTGAAGTATGACACAGTTGAACAGTATCATCAGTGTTAAGAGATCTTCCAAAGAGCTATTCATTCACTAGACCTTATTTAAGGAAAACATACACCTGTAAAACACCAGACACTAGCTCTGCAACTGAAGTGACAGCAAGCATCAAGAACAACCAAGGCAACTGTGTATTCTCATGATGTAAACCACACAGCAGAGACTTTGACACAAAATGGAGTTACAAGGTACTGCACAACTATCTGTGTGTCAAAGAAACAATGGGTGTCACAAAATATGCTGGAAATGGAGCACATTCTTACCTTTACTTACTAGAGAGAGATGTCTGCTGTTCTCAGAATGGGAAAGCAAAGCATTCTCTTGATACAAGGCCCATTTGCATTTGCAGCACTAACATCTGGCAGTAAATTTGCTGATTGAGCGGTCAGATTTTCTCTGTGAGGACCCAGAACAAAGGCCTCAGTTGCTGCCTGTTGAGCACAGTCAACATTTGTGGCTGTGGCAGATGTGCCCGCCCTGATCCTGGAGCTACCTTCTCATGGTGCTTCGTCTAAATAAATGGTCCCCTGCAGAGAGGACTCCTGGCTAATTAGAACTGCCCACAGATCAGACTCGACAAGGGTATAAACAGAGCCCTGCCAGAGAACCAGTTTGAGTTGGTCCTCCTCGGAGCAGTAGGTCTGCAGTCGGGGACTCTCCCCTTGGATCAGGATGCCGTCCAAGGAAACTCCCCAAGGTTGAGAGCCCTCACCATCTCCCCCTTGGTGAGTGAATATTTCTTCTGGATATCCTTGAGTGAGCCCTCGCCCCTGTGGGTGAGTGATTATATATTTTGGGTACCCTTGGGTGAGAGATTTACCCCCCTTTTAGAGTAAGCGTGCACCTTTTTGAGTCATCTTTCTGACATGAGTTAGTCCAGTTGTGTAGTGATATATTCCTGACTGACATCTGAACCTGTCTTTTACTTTACATCTGTTGGAGTGTTAAGTAGTTTTGTTCAGAATAAATCTTTATTTTTGAGTAACCGCCCTGTCTGTTCGTGAGCATCTCCGCCTGGCACCTGGGCTTGGGGTTGGCTTGGGTTGTTAGTGTGTTTCAGGGGCTACTCTGCAGATTTTGTGGGTGCCTTCATGACAGTGGCATTCCTAAAAATGACGACTGGCTGATAAACTGAGACACAGGTATTTCAGAGTTTTGAATGGAAATCCCAAAACGGACTTTGACCATAGCGAACGACATTAAAGTGTGTTAAAGTATTATTAAGGCTCTGAAATACACTTACAGAGGTATGGAAATTTGGAGAAGAAAATGAAATCTCACCTATAGATTAACCCATTGTTTGCAGCTACTGCATTTTGCATGGCATGGATGTTCATCTGACACAAAGAAAAGCCATGCATTACCTAAGTCTAAAGGGGAAATTTAAGCATTGATAAATCTTTGAATTTCCTTGTATGTGAAACTCTTAACATTGGTTCAATCCATTGCCTAGGGTGGATGTTCTATCAAAGAGATTCAGTAGCTTTGTCCTGGTCATAGCAAGATATGTATTGTACATGCGCTATGTCCGGTTCATGTACTATTGATACACACTATTTTTACATTAATATTTAGCACTTCGGTGACCTTTTTCCTCTTGAATGGAATAAAATAAAGAATGCCACAGTGTACCAGGGTAGGCGTACAGAAGCAAAACCACCTCCATTCATAAATTAATTCCTTTCCCAGTCAGACTCATATTTTATAAAACTAATTCTTGTCCCTTCTCTTTTAAATGGTTAAATTATTCACTCCAGCCAAATATTTTATATTGCAAATTTTAGCCTGAAGCATTTTGTTTTTATAGTCGAGTTATGAAGCACTGAAGTTAGAAGGTTTTAATAGAATGGCTGACAGACTCTAAACTATGGCAAAGCTACTGGGTGCCACTATAATAAAGTTCATGTGTAAATGTGTATAAGTCATTGATTTTCTGTAATATAGGAAACATATGCTTTAGTTAACTACTTCTGTAAAATACCGAAGTTTTATAGTTAGCAAATATTAGGAAATGGTAACATTAAAAAGGAGATCTATGAGGTGATGAAGAAGACTGGTTCTTCATTTTAATACTGATGACAGGACACTTGATTCCCTCTTGAGAGCAATACTCCTAAGTTCTTGCTTTAGAAATCAGTTTTCAACCTTAAACAAGGGTTGGAAAAATCCTTTAAAAGGAATAAAGTAACCACTGAAACAGCACCAACAAAAATGCAGAAAAGGATTTGTCAGTTTTATTCATTTTTCCCTCCTCCCTCTTTCCCAACTCCTTCAAAATCAAAACAAATTAACTCAATTGTTAGACAAACAAAACTGACGTTTTCTTTACTGCTGAAGACCGAGTCTTAAGTTTCATAAGATTATGAGTGAAATGAGTGTAGTAGACTTAATCAGCTCAGTAAAAGACAGTATTCATCATATGTATACTAGATTTCTTAAAACATATAAATAATCAAGCATGTATGAAGGCTAAGTTTACCACTACATTAGTGCTGAAGAACTATATTATGCATTCTGTCATTCTACACATAGAAGACATAGTTAAAATCTGAATTTAATGAAAATGGAAACAAGAATTTTGAGATAAATTAGAATGACATACCTCATATCCTGGAACTGATCTAACTGACTCTACCACTGCCAAGGACACCAGGTGCTGAATAAAAGGAATTCTCTGGCCCAGGTTGGAATGTAGAGGAATGGCAATATGTAAAGTGGATAGTGCGCAGCCCACAGGACTGAGCCAAACATTCCCACCACGACCTGGGGAGCAAGAGGGAAAAAAAGGTAACTTCAAATCAGGAAAAAAATATTTGTAAAAAAGATCACTTTGCTAATGCAGACAACTACAAAAGAAAAAGATTCAATAGCATCCATCCAATAATCTACCATAAGTCCTGTAATAGATTTTTCAAACTGATTTTGATAGAAAAATGGTTAAAGTACAAAGCTTTTTCTTTTAAAAAACAGTAGGTTGTTGAATGTGCATGCTGGTACTCTGATTCCTGAAGTGTCCTAAATGACTTGCTTCCGTGATTTTCCTGGTATCTCGTAACATACACATTTCAAAAAATCTTGCTTTGTTAAAGTGAAGAAGTATTTGTGAAGATGCTCTGTGTGCATCTAGAAATCCATCCAGATTGTGAATTAACTTGACACAAGCTAAATCTGTACCGAAAGCCAGGTAACCATCTTCATGTAGATCTGTGCTCAGAAGAGCTTTTTAAGCTGGGCACTATGTTCTTCTAATAAAAATCACAGAATCACAGAGTGGCAGGGATTGGAAAGGACCTCTGAAGATCATCTAGTCCAACCCCCCTGCTAGAGCAGGATCCTAGAGTAGATCACACAGGAACACATCCAGACGGGTTTTAAAATGAATGTGGCTTTTAAATCAGTGCTAGCACTTTCCTGGGAAAGAGACAGAACTTGCTTATGTTTATCTGCAAAAGATTGTGAAAGCCCACATGCCAGTTCAGGCAGGTCCTGCAGATTCAAGAAACCTCTATCTCAGACCAAGTCAAGACCCAGACTTGTTCCAGTTTAGTCAAAAAGGAGTTCTGATTTGGAAGTCTGACTTACATTACACTAAATGTAGTGATGGCAGTTTCCATGACTGGGGCAACTTTTTGGCAGAAACTAGAAGACCACTAAATCATTTCTGCAAAAGCCACCAAACATCCTGAAAATGTTTACTTTGGTCTCTATTAACTTAGGGTTTGAGTTTGAGTCCACAGTTCAAGCAGGAGCAGAAGAGGACATGATTATTCTCTAGATTATACTATCAAAAATACTCATAATGTATCTTTAAGGTAGCTCGGTGACCTTACAATGCCTTATTTCATATGTTTAATATACATTTATTAGTACTAGAAGGAAACTTACCTTTCCCTTGTGTTTGTCGAACAGCAATTGCTATTAAACCCATCTCCTCAGGCAACTCGAACATTAACCTGCCAATTAGGAAAAAAAAAACCCAAAACATGCTTATCAGCTGGAACACTAAGCTACATTCATGAAAATCTAGGCTTATATATCAGGTAATATTTTATGTTAACATTGCAGTACCATTTATCCATTTTCAGTTAACATTTATTCTTGACCAAAAAGCATTAGAACATTAAAAAAAGATTAACTGAAAAATCATAATGTAAAACATTACTGTATCTATTACGCTGGAAAAAGTTATAGCCATAGTTCATTTAAGGTGCCTTCTGACAACATACGTTTTGTATTTCTTCACATTTTCTTGAAGTGCTTATTCTTTTGCATGTCACTATCTCCAGTAAGTGACAACTAGCAATTCTAGACATTTGTTTCTACTTACAGCAAATTTTTGTTCATACTACAGAATATAAGAGCAGCAGTTTCTGATTATTTAGAAAACCAATATGGTGGCAATAAAGCAGTTTAAAAGATACACTATCCCCTGAGAACTAATTATGATTTAACTACAGTAAATAAATCTACACCTTCTGAGAACTCTAGAGAACACTGGCTTATTTTAGGCTTGTGTTCTGCTTTTAAAATAGTTTCACTTAAAAGAATACTGACTTTCCTCTGGGGATAAGTAGAAAGTGCACTTTAACACCACCAAATGAGTCAATGCTAGACTTAAAAAAAGAAGGAAAAAACCCTACTGCGAGAACTTCATTCAAACCACTTTAAAACAGATCTGAACTGTACTACGATACTCCTCCATGTCACATTTTCAGGAAGAGTTACTTAACAGATAAAACAGATATTCAAGATGTTGCCAGCAAGGTAAACCCAGAAAGTCATCTGTAGTCTACAAATCTACTTCTAATATGGGCACAAATATCACATTGCTCATTCGCATAAAGGCAATCTTGCCATGGAGGTAAGTGCAGTCCAAATCAGCAAAGACCACCATACAAAATTATTTCCTCTGAATTTCAGATAAGTGTGAAAGGTGTTTCAAGTTCTGCAATCAAGTAAATAACCATGGGCAGCAAAGACCAGCTGCAAGCAGAAGTGTCCCCCCACTGCCCACACACACACCTCTTTAGGCAGGCAACAAGTTAAGGAATCACGGAATTGTCCGAGTTGGAAGGGACCTTTAGAGATCATCTAGTCCAACTCCCCTGCTTAAAAGCAGGATCCCCTAGAGCACAGCACTCAGGACTGCATCCAGGCGAGTCTTGAAAACCTCCCGAGAAGGAGACTCCACAACCTCTCTGGGCAGCCTGTGCCAGTGCTCTGGCACCCTCACTGAAAAGAAATTTTTTTCTTATATTTAAATGGAACCTCCTACGTTCCAGCTTGTGCCCATTACCCCTCGTCCTGTCCTACTACCTGTTCACCCCTCCTGCTTCACAGGTTGAAAAGCAGGGCTTCAGCAACTCTTGGGGCTGTATCCCCCAGGATCGTCAAGGTTTCAGAGTATCTTTCAAATGGCTGACTTGCTTTCATGATGATCAAAATGGGAGGTTATTGGAGGGCCCAAGCAAAGTCTGGACCACAAATGCCTTCACTAATTAGAAATACTTGAACAGACAGAAATCATAACAGGCTCCACAGTGTTTTCCCACATTACTCCTGAATCAGTGAGACACTGTTAAAGACCAATAGCCAGAAGATCTCTTTGCCAGTCCCCTGCCAGTTCACCTGAAATACATCTCAATAACTCTTTCCTTTGGAGACCAGGCTCACCTATATACCACCAACCTTTAACATTAAAAATATACCTCTTCTTAGGCTGGGACCTAGGGGAAAATCCTCTATAGCTCACGAGGCTTCAGCCCTGTCTTCTGGGAACAGTGTGATTTCAGTTATACCACTAAGTTCATGGTTTTGCAACATGAAAATCTAATTTAAATTTGGAAGCACAGTTAGGAGGAGATTACAGGCTTTGTTGAAATACATTGATTTCTGTTACTTCTCCATTCACATATTTGTTTTTAAATAGGCAAAAAAAAAGGTCATATGCTGCCATGATGGGAGGAAAATAATCAGAGCACGAAAAAAAGTTAATTATGAATCCAAAACACGGGCTTCTAGAACAAAGAGATATGATTAACAGAACATATGAATGTAGCTATTAAGAGGCTTGGCAGCAGGTAACAACATATTAAATACAGAGACCGAGTTTGTACTTTTAAGGGCCATGAAGAAATTCTTTAATGGACACAACATGGGGAAGTTGTTAATACTCAGACTGATACAGCAAGAGACAGATAGATTTATTTTTACTACTTCCTGAGATTGTGCTGGAATTACCATGAAGCCTATGATAATAAAAAACCCACACAACTGCCCTCCCAAACGTCAGAGCTTTGTAAATTGTGGGTGCCTGTTATTTTTTTTTCTAGGAGAAACAACTTGGATTTTCCTTACCAGAAAGAGTAACTGTACGTGCACTTTTATACATATTGACTTCCCTTCTTTTCTTTCAACTTAATCAGTTGCAGATTTAACGATTTCATTTTTCTGCAGAGCGACTTAATCACAGCGCTCACCACATTTTTCCCTTCAAGAAATTGTCTGTTGTTTTTTGTGCTCTTTAACTAACTTGCTCCACATACTAAGTCAAAAGACCACACTGAGATACAAGAGTAGGGAAACATGAAATGTCTGAATACAAATTTACTCATCACGAAAAATATCAGATGGCACCTATATGACCATAGAAGATGATACTAGAATTTTATGCAAATTTTTCATTTCTGCTTTGAACATTTTTGTGGTATTTTCCAAAACGTGAGCAAGGCACTTTTGGTATCCAAGAATATTAAACCAGCTGAAATATTAAGAGAGAGATTCTAGCACAACTTTTTATAAAATACCCTCCCCCTACCCTGTAGCACATACTATGAACGCTGTCAAGAGTAATAACCAATACTTAATTGTTATATAGAAATTTCAAGTCTAAGGAGGACTCTGTCTTCATGGCTAGTCAACACAATGGCTTTTCTTCCTACATGAACATAAAATGAGAATTGAAAGCACAAAAAGTATGTTTGAATAATGTTAACAGTCTGACAACTATAAATTTCATTGATGTTGTGGGTTTAAGGTTGAAACTCTCATTAATGCATCCTGCTGTGTTACAGTATTGCAGAGGTATTACAACAGGCAGCATTACATTCCAGATGTTAAAATACATGGGCACAAGAGGGTAAGTTATGAACAGATTTCTCCCTTCACTTCAAGTTCGTTGTCTGAAAATCTCACGCTCAAATAGCTTGTTTATAGAGTATCATAAAAGCAACATAAAAAAACCTTTAAATTTTTGGTCAAATGGAAAGGAACGTGCCTTTTGACCAGCTTGTTCTATTATTTTGGACAAAAAGGTGCCCTGAACACTTGCTTTACTACTTTATATCCACTGTTTCTGTCCATTATGTCCAATTGGAAAATGAGCAGTGTGTTTATTATATTTTTCCTAAATTCTCCTCCATTGCCCTCCATCTCCTCTTCATAGCCCTCAACTGCATGACGCTGTGTCTGATTCTAAGCTCTGTGTGCTGAATGGCCTGCCAGAGGGCGTGCTGGCCAAGCCGAATAGGTAACTCTTGAGACTATGCTGCAGACTCCTTACTGGCAGCACTTATCTGGGTCTCTCTCTCGTATCTAGAAGCCTCTTTTCCTGAGAACATGAATACCTGAAGGAGCTCAAAGATATGGAGGTCTTCTGTAAAACAGGTAGTAGATCGACTGAGAGCTGGTGGGTCACAATCAGAGAAGCCACCAAGAATGACATAACAATAGGAGTCTGTTACAGACCACTTAATCAGAAGGAAGAAGTGGGAAAAGTCTTTCGAGCAACTTGAGGACATCTGCAGATCACAGATCCTGATTGCTATGGGAAACTCTCGTCTCCTGATATCTGCTGTAAGGCAAACAAAGTAGGATGCAAGCAATCTAGCTGACTTGTGGGGGATGCTAGGGACAAGCTCGTAACACAAATATCAGATGATCAACTGGAGAGATCAACTCAATCTGCTACAAACAAGGGATAGATGACTGGGAAGGTGGTAATCTGTGGCAGCTTTGGCTGTAACAACCATGAACCAATGCTGTTCAGGATCCTGAGAGGAACAAAGAAGGTGAGTAAAAGAGTACAACCCCTGGATTTCATGAGAGCAGAATTCAGTTTGTTCAGGGACATGATAGATGGGATCTTACGAGAGGCAGCTTTCACGGGCAAGGGAGTTCAACAGACCTGGTCTTTAAAGACAACATCCCACAGACAAAATAAGGGTCCATCACAATACTGAGTCTGGTTTGGCTAAAAAAAAAAAAAAAAAGAACATACAAAAGAGGTGGAAGCAAGGAGAAATGCTACAATGGAGAAATGCAAAAACGTCCATACAAGCAAGGATGATGTTAGGAAAGCTGAAACTCAACTATAGTAGAGATCAGCAAGAAATGTGGCAACAAGAATTTCTACTGCTACATAAGAAGAATGGACAAGGAAAATGTGGGCTCACAGCTAACTGAGGCAAAAGCACAGTGGACACAACAAGGCTGAGTTACTTAATTCATTCTTCACCCTGGTTTTCACCAACAAGGTCTCCCAGGCCTTTACACATACAGACAGGGAGGGTTCAAGTAGAAGAGCAAATACTAACAGTAGAAAAGGATTGATCTCATAAATCTCTTGAGAAATCTTGACTCATACAAGTACATGAGAGCAGATGGGATGCATCTGAGAGTGCTGAGAGAGCTGGCTGATGGCACATCAAGGCTGTTTTCTATCAACATGGTCACAGAGATCAGGGGAAGTCCCTGATGAATGGAGAAGAGCAAATGTTGCCAAGATGGCTGTGAAGCACCCTTGTATCCCAGCTTGGCCATTGTGTTCTAGATGGATGCACTACCAGATGAGCAATAAGTGCCTGGATTCTGAGATTGAAAAGTCATGATTTGTGCTCTACTCTACCCATAAGCTGGGTACAACTACAGTTCCTCAGGGGTTTATCCTGAGACCTATTTAATCTTAGTATCTTTACTAATGACCTGTAGGAAGAAATGGCATGCACATTAATCAAGTTTGTGAATAACACTGAACTATGAGGATAATTAAGCATTGGAATAGGATGCCCAGAGAGGCTGTAGAGTATTTCTGCCCTTGAAGGTTTTCAAGATCTGACTGGAAAAAGCCCTGAGCAAGCTGGTCTGGATCAGTCGTTGATCCTGCTTAAAGGAAGAAGGGTGGACTAGAGACCTTCACAGATCCCTTCCAATCTGAGTGATTCTTTGCCTCCAGGAAATGTACAGAAACTTGATGTCTCTGGTGTTTCTAGCTGTCCTTTGGGTTTGGTTGAAATCAGTCAGAAACTAACCATTAGCTACTAATTACTAAATTAGCAATTTAGCCTAAAGGCTGTTCACCGGAATCCCCTATCCCAAGTCAGAGCCTAGATTAAATTCATTTTCACACTCTCTTCCCAGCCTAAATATTTAATTTTATCCATCTTCCACTTGCCATGCAGTATTTTATACAAGACCAGGTGCAATATGCAGGCTCCCAAAAGTCCCACAAGTGAGACAGGTAGAACACCTAAACTGTTAATCCTACTGAGGCTTATTTAAATGATAGGAATCTTACTGCTCTGCACTGTTATAATTTTGCTTATATCTAGCAGGTAAAATATGTGCCAGAATACACTATTACATGAATGAACTCTTCTGTTCTATTGCAAAAACTCATACCTTCTTTCACTTTATAGTAGGCTCCCCTACAGCAGTGTTAGTACAGAAAGGACCATTTAGTGTCAAGCTCTCTTTGAATTCCTTAGATACATTAAAGTCCTACATCAATGAGAAAAAGCATTAAGGAATTATGATGTCCTAGACTTGCAAAAAACTAAAAAAGTACTGGAACCTTGGACTGCTAGTTTCTCGTACCTTACTTCAAAAAATATTACAAAAATAAGATTGTCCTATACTAGTCATGACATTTCCAGCAAGGAATAATCTATTGATACTATGAATGACATAGGTTAGCAACTTATACATACTTTGGCTAGTTGATTAGTCTTTGAGAGTAGTGCACTAATATATTCACTAATATAGTGAAACTATATTGTTATATAGTTTCAACAAAACTGCAGGACAGGAACACTGTAAGTAGGGCAAAGCCATGCGACTGTTTTTCAGCTGGATCAGTGCTCTAATCTGGCTCACCATAAATGAACGCTGCTGTTGGCAAAAGGCAAGTAACAGTTAAAGAGTCCAGTGGATAGAAGGGAAGACTAAACCACCTCTTTCTTACCACCCATGTACTTGATTTAAATTACCACATTATGGCCTCAGAATAGTGCATGCTTTGCTTGTGGGATTGCTTTGAGAATCAGGCCTGCTGAACAGTCAGGGTAAAACTCTACCATTAAACGCTCATTTTTCTGCTCACTGCATTTTTCAGCTGGCAATTTTCTTGTCTCTATATTTTTATACCAGATATTTTATAATTAGTCCTTTGTATATGTTTATAGGCTTTTCCTCTTAAAAAAAAAGAAAAAGAGAATTTTAAAACACAGTACCATACAGCCAAAGGTGTCAGGAAACATACCCAAATAAGAAAGGACTCCAAAAAATTGGTTTGCCAACAAAATGCCAGTAAAATTTGAAACCTGGGTTCAGACACACTGGTAATGTTCCAAAACTGAAAACTTAAAGGACTTCTTTATTCAGTAAATCAGCTTCTCTGTGAATATCATCAAGACCACAAAGTTACAGTAAAGGAAGGAGTTTCCAAGGGAGATGTGAAGAGAGTTTAGGAGTTTAAGTTATTTCAATTTTTAGTTTGAAAAGCAAAAACCTCCACTGTTCTGAACAATTTATTCAATTTTTTTTCCTATAATAAGTAATCTTTTCAATTCATGACCCTTCTTTATTTGAAAAAGCTACCTGAAGCATACTGAAAAGTTAACGTAAGACAAATGGAAATGAAATAGATTTCATTAAAAAAATGAACTACAGTGCCAAGATTTAAGAAACAGAACAGTTACTGGAATGCAGCAAAACATATTTATCATAACATGTTAAGAATAGAATCTTCAGAGTGGAATAAAAAGTTATAAACATATTGATCAAAACCAGATCTAACCACTCTTGTCCAAAGTAAAGCACAGTATGGATGATATAAAAAATTTAAAACATAGAGATCAATGAAGCCTGTAGTGATGTCACTTTTAACAGTAATTTCATCATACTTCATTAGATAAGAGTGTACAAGTTTGGCCACTGTCTGAGAGGGAAACCTTATAATAGTACCCCATCTAGTATGGCAAGGAACAACAGCATTTCAGTAAGGTGGCAAATGTATTTTAAATCAGGATTGGATGCACTAACTTACAGTGTGAGGCATCGCAAGCGTTAGGATCTCAAAAGTAATCCACTGTGATTCTGAATTCATACAATAGTACTTAAAGTCATGTCTCAGATAAAATAGCAAACCAGGAACTTTTTGCATACACAGCGATTTTAACTTGATATTCTGGCCAATTTCGAGTCTGTGTAATTACATTTCCTTATGAAAATTTTGCTGCAATTTACTAAGACAGCACTTCATTTCCTGTCTTAAATCGTACAGGGTGTTAAATAGTTGCCACGTGCCACCAGAGAAGTAATGAAGTTATTCCCAAGTAGCCACTCAGTTAGGGTTGATGTAGAACAAAAGACACTGGACATACTGAATAAAGTAAAGTGAGCATGAAAAAGAATTCCGTGTGAGCCAAAACTAGCTGCCCTCCCAAGATCCTTCACAGGGGTTTCCATTGCAAACTGGGAAAAATCAAAGCATTTCAACAAAAACCCACTCATTCCTTGCTAAGCAACTGTAGAAGACCTAAAAAATTAGCAATAACATGTATTTTCCTTAGATTAATAATTTTTCCTTTATCCTTTTACTATTGAAAGTTTCATCAAAACCAATTATATCTAAAATCACAGAAGTAATTTATAGCTAAGAGAATACTCTAAGTCTTTGAATTTTCCCCTATGATTTGCTTTTCTTTCTTTTATTTTACACCTGCAACATATATTGTGCTCCAAATTTAGGCCCGAGTGGTTTATCATAATAGTAATGTGGTTGTTACTATAAACCTAAGGATGTAATAAATCTGTAGTCTTCCTAATCCAATGTTAACTGAAAAATAATGGTTTTTTCCTCCTCATTCTAAAGGTACACTCAATAGTTTTCCTACACTAAAACAAGAGGTAGCATATCTTTACACTGTTTGATATTTCCTGTGGTCTATAGATTAGATTTTACCTTTGGGGGGACCTTTTGGTTTGTTTAACATACTTTCTGAAAAATATTTTTAATGTGAAAAACAATTAACTAAAATTTAACACAAGTTTCTTTGGTACCAGTTTTCTTTGGCCAAAAGCACTCGAGTTTCAGTTTTAAAATTTCCATGTGCCCCTCTCACCATGTAATTTAAAAATACACAGGGAAATTCTTATAAGTTCTAAATGCTTGTTCATATTCGTATTTCTATGATATGGGGTACACTGTACAGTATATGTTACAAACATCACCATGAAGATGGTAATTTGACACATTACTTGGCATCACATCAAATCTTCATAATTTTGCTCAGGTGTTACAGCTATTGTAGAACAAATACGGCTTCATAAACTGGCAGGTAAAGCACAATTATTTTACTTGCATGTCTTTTTTTCCATTAAACACTGTGAAATATGAAATATTTGAAAAAATATTACTAACACGGTTTTGCTGTGCAAAAGCAATCAAAAGCACTGTATTCCTTCTATGCCAATAAGCTAAGAATTTAACCGCAAAACTACCACAGACAAAAATGTAGTGGTTTTTTCCTCCTTCTCTATTAAAAAACCCTAGATGTTTAGCACCTAGAAATTTCTTAAGAATAATGTAAGAAATTAATGCAAAAGGATAAATTTAATGCAAACTTGGGGAAAAAAGGTATTTTTGGTTTAAAGAAAAAGCGTCCCAGTGAGAGCCATTTTTTAAAGAAATCCTTAGAAAAAAGTCAATTTAGCTCTAAAATTTTCATTAACATCTGAAATACTTTGTTTAGCACGTAAAGTTTAGAATTAGACCTGATCAGATGTTTTCCATATACATACTTTTTTATAAAACATACAGATTCAGAAAAGCAACTGTTCTCTAAGAGAAGGAGGAACTAGTTTGTCTGAAACAATATAATTTTTCTTGTAGAACACTTAACACTTTTTGGGGGTATTTTCAGACTGGTCAAACATGTAAGTTACTTCAAATATATGAAAATGGTAAAGTTTGGAATGATTTAAACTTTGAAATGTATCTACCCATGGTACCACAACCAGGCTTTCACATGCCTCAGTTTCCCCCTGGAGCCTCAGGTTCCATTAAAGAGCTACATTTGCCATCCAGCTTGTGGTTCCTGTTAAGCCACGCGATGCTTCGCAGGGGACGCACTTCTGGATGAGGAGTCTGGCGTACCAGCCAGAGGTGCAATACGGGCCATCTTAACTAGAACCTTCACAAGGCATAAAAGTCCTACATGCACTTCCAATTCATTGTTGAGCTGACTTGAAATGAACCACTGAGCTGGGTTATAAATTCTGAACTTTACATTTCAACATTCCTGAATAGAATTTCCCTGAATTTTCTTGTTCCCTGTGTGAAGAAAGGACTGACGGTACCTCAGCTTTTTTCTGATTTCAAGTTGCAGATCATGTTAGAGATAGTAATCCAGAAAAAATATTGCTTTTTTTTATGGTGAATAAAAAAGGCAATAAACACAATAGCTGAACTTGGTTGCTCTGTATTCATGCATCCAATAATTAAAACACAAAAACGCTCTCATCAAGTACCAGAGTCTTATACTAGCTGCTCCCTCACAGTGCCAACAGAAACCACAAGATTTCTAAATTCAGTATTAAAGCATACAGCACTTTTCTCATGCAAGAGCCAACATCCAAAAACATATAAATAAAGAACAGAAAAGTTCTGTTTCCAAATATGTTGTTAAATATTTTTAAAACCTCTACTATTAGACTGTGCCAACTTGAAGGCAGACTCCAATAGTTAATTTCATGGGTGATTAAGAATGGATTTCAAAATAAGGAAGTTAGTTTATGCTGGCCACAGCATCCTCTGTAGATTCCAGAAACAGAGTCAATGCAAAATGTAGCTGATATTCAAATCCCAAAACAGTGGATACTCTTTGTCAGGGTGGCTAAGAGAAAGCCCAAAGGTCCCCACGTGGCCTTGTTACTTTGCATCCTTCAAATGCAAGAAAAGCAGTAACTTCCTACTTCTGTAAAGTTCAAAAGAATCACCACTTTAAGACAATAGGACACATCCAAATACCTCCTACCATGACAGGTGGATGAATGGGTAAAGCCCTGAACTGGAGAGAGCTGACATCCAAGTGCGGAGGGTTGCAGAACCATTCTGAATCACGTATCTTGATCACGCCTGCTGCTTAAGCAACAACTGCTAGGGGGCAAGAAACCATATAGGTCCCCAGGTAAATCTATACTTGGATCTTGGCATCTTGCCACTTTTCTGAGCAATGACCACTGACAATTGCATATAGTGGATGATGAAGTCTGAATATACCAAATATCGTCAAAGAAAAAATGCCTTTCATTCTCGCATTGCCTAGGGTGGTGATCGTACTCCTGTACTTGGCACTCATGAGACCACACCTTGAGTACTGTGTCCAGTTCTGGGCATAAGAAGGACATTGAGGTGCTGGAGCGAGTCCTGAGAAGGTCAACGAGGCTGGTGAGAGGTCTGGAAAACAGGCCTTATGGAGACCAGCTGAGGGAACTGGGGTTGTTTAGTCTGGAGGAGACTGAGAGGAGACCTTATTGCTCTCTACAACTACTAAAAAAGAGGTTGGAGTGAGGTTGGTGTTGGTCTCTTCTCCCAAATTACTAATGACAGGACGAGAGGAAATGGCCTCAAGTTACATCAGGGGAAGTTTAGGTTGGATATTAGGAAGAAGTTCTTTCCTGACAGGGTGGTTAGGCACTGGAACAGGCTGCCCAGGGAGGTGGTGGAGTCGCCATCCCTGGAGGTGTTTAAAAAACGAGTGGATAAGGCACTTGAGGCCATGGTCTAGTGGTTAGGGAGATGATGGGATAAAGGTTGGACCTCATGATCCTGGACGTCCTTTCCAACCATAGTGGTTCTATGATTCTAGTAACCTCAGGAACAACTTTCAAATACTGACAAATATCACATTCCAACTGTATATCACTATAATTTCAGCTTCCTTGAATGAAACCCAAAGGAAGCTGTAGGATGGCTCACCCCTGCCATTTCTCCCTCTCACCCATCTCTACTGCAGTGTTACTCTGTTGTAGCATCTCAACAGCCAGGATCTGGTCACAAGCCCTGTTGTGCATTACTAGCTCTCAGTGGATATGTTTAATGACATGTCATTCTTGCATTTGCTCACCAGATATGTAATCAGTACTCTAAGAGTAATACTTGAAATCTGTCATAAACAATTTCTGAATCGCCTGACAGAACTCTGGGTCCTCCTTCACCCATTTTTTTGAGTGCATTCTTTAGCTGTGAAGTGAAAGCAAAACACAGGTGTAGAAAAGAAACTTTCTCGTTCAACTTTACTGATACATTTCTACAAAACAGGTGTTCAGTAGACTCTGACACTTGAATTGAGTTGCACTAAAGCTTAGTCAGATGTGAAGCCTTAACAGAGGTGTTCTGGGCTAGTAAGCGAATGAGCAGAACCATTCAGATCACATGCAATAGAAGCAAGCATCAAAGAGAAGGAGGAAGACTTGGAGGATTAGTTATACGATACTATGACTCTTAGCCGTGCTTAACACTAAGCAAGTTGAAATTGTGAGACAGACATGGTGGTATTTTATTTTAAATGAAACAGTAAGGTTTTATCCAAGGTTAGGGTGGTATGTAGTAAATAATTCCTTTGGCTCTGGAGAAAGAGAAAAATCATCTGGGAAGAATGTGTTAAATAGGAAGCATCAGCACAGACGTGTATATGGTACTACGTAAAGCTGCTCAGACATAGTCAGAAATTAATAAAATTAATCAAAATGTGGATGAAAAAACATCAGTAGTTAGCACATTTGTGCAAAGTAAAAATCCACCCCACCAGCAGGAGGCCATCTCCTAGTACCCAGATCTGTACTTGTAGTAAAATGAGCCACAGCTGCAGGGACTCGGAACAACAGGTCAATGCTGGCAGCTACAGTAAAAGCCTAAGAACCAATTTTACACCATAGTCACAGAGGACTGGAAGGAACCTCAAGTGCTATCAAAGTCTTTATCCCTTCCTCTTCTACGTCTGGCAAAACTTTCTCTAGACTATTCATAAAAACGATGGAGAAATGACAGCTTACTTAAGCAAACTACCTTTCTTTAGCAATTTTAAAGGAAAAAGTACTTCATCTGCATCTCTGCATTAAAATGTTGTCCCATATGCACTGAAAATGGATGCTTATTCATTTTCTTCCTGTAAGGGACCATTGACTTCAGTAAAGGTTTCTTTACACCAGTCTTGTCTTCTGCTGATGAAAGATAGTTCTTTTATATGCCACTCTCTCCATCTAAGGAGTCACATTTCCTACACCCTCAACTATTCCCTTTTCTCTGCTTTGTACTGTGCCCAGCATATCCACATCTTTTGAAGCCTGGTGCTGAAAACCGGACCAATAACTCCAGTTAAGCACTCCCAGTGTTGAGTAGAACTGGAAGGATTACTCTGTACATTTTACTTGTTGCACATTTTTAAGCACTTTTGTATCAAGTTCAGTCCACATCTACTTACAAGACTTTTTTTTTTTAAACTATATTCAATTGCTGACTCAAACTTCTAGAACCTCCCTTGAAAACTGACTTCCAACCATCCTATCTTAATTCAATGATCTGCATCTGATTATTAGTCTATGTCACACTTACCCATAAAGAGCTGCATTCTATTTATTTCAGGCCGTTCTTTGATTCAAGATTGTTTAGAGTTTGAGCTTACCTTCCTACAGTCTTATAGCTCCTCCCTACAGGGTTTAGTTTTTTATAAGCATACCCTCAGTTCTGTCATCCAAATTATTAATGAAAATGCCTGAGTTGTGCTGAGGCATCAGCAGATACTAAGCCTCAGCAGTTTGGCCTAGTACAAACATTGCCTAAGCGAAATCAGAAAACCAAAAGGAATCTTCTCAAATGCACACATCTGATAATGAAAAGGTGATCTGTGATGCTGAAGCTCCAAGCAGAGAGATAAATAACTGCAGTCTTCAACAACCCTTTAGATGCCATCCGCTTTGCCCAAAGCAGATTAAACTAAACCATGACTAAGTCAGGAACAACTACAAATACAGCAGAAACAGAAACAAGTAAGTCAATTAAATGGGTCTTCGTGCTATAGTTAAAACAGGAGCCTTAGCTGTAGCATCTTAAATTCCTTTATTCTGAGAAAAAGTAAATAGCAATTGCATAACTGGTACATTGGCCCAGATAAAGTGATTTTAGGAAACTACTTTTCACTTTCTCTGAGTGTTAATGGTAAACATAACATTCCTAAGCAAAGCATTTGGATTTTGGGAAAACTCAGAGCTATTTCACAAGCCCAAGAAGCTCTAAGGCAACACGCAACCCTATTCTGTAAACAATTGTGGATTTTGGATAAAACAAGATCCAACTGGTCATAAACCGCTTTAAGAGTTGGAAGATCTTTGGTAATGTATACTCCACACTAGTCTTAGTTTTAAGAATGGTGTTTAAACACTTCAGCTGTGATACTAAGGAGTTAAGCATCTAAAAGGAGAAAGATCACTGAAGAAAAAATGATCACCTTTTCCTTTCTCCACTAACAGAATTTTAACTATGAACTCTTCACAGAATTAATAAAGTTGCTGTTGTAAATGTCAAGTGTTTGCAGCTGTCTGTCTCCTCCACCTTTCACAATATATTTAGTGTTGAATATAACTGAGAAAGAATAAGGTGAGGAAATACTTTTCCTTTCAGGTGTTTTTTTAAAAAGTGGCTTTTTCAACAAGTACTCCATAAATAATTTTGACTTTTCAACCATGGACATAAGACTAACATAACAGAACACTACATACCTATCCATCCAGAATAAACCTGTAAAATTCATCTTCCTATCACCCTTGTTTTCTTTTATGGGATAACTTCTCTATTACAGCAAATACAAGCTCCTTGTGTACACTTTTGAGACTCTTTTCACTATCATTCCATCTAATGTCCCATAGTATCCTGTCCCTGTATGTCTTTTTCTCATTCACAATTTGTAAGCTCTGGGTCAGGAACCATCATTTTGTGTTTGTATAAATTCCAGCCTCTGAGCCCATCATGAGGGTGGCTCAAATGATTCAATAAGAGAAACTCAAATGGGGCTGGTTTCCATACTGTAGGTTGATAAGGCCAAGCACAGGTAAAATACAAGGCTCAGACAGCAGGGACACATCTTTTATCTTTGCAGCCCATCCACTATGGGGAAATCATTCTCTCTCACATTACAAATTCCCACTAGTATTAGCAGAACAGAAAGAAAGCACTGACTTTTGAGACCACTAAATGAATTATCTAATGCCTAACATACAGGTTCTTACCATGAACATGCTCAGATCATAAACCCACATTTTTTTCTGGAATTCTAGGGGCATTTCCCATGTATAGAGACTAAACTGTTTAAAGCATCAAGTTGCAGAAGTGTTACATGAATTCCATGGCTATACATCAAAACATAAGCAGAGCCTGAAGTTTACTAACAGGCAAGATATATGCTAAGTGCTCAACTGGAACAGAATATTTTTACACAGATACTCTTACGCAGCAAGAAATGGAACATTCATTCCAAAATCAAATGCAGACATGATCAAATGGACCTATGTGAATATGCAGGGCAGAACCTAATTCTCTGGTGGGGTTTTTTCTTCAACAGATCCTGAAAGCTGAGACATGCAGTGATGTAAGCCAAATACAACAAAAGGAGCGTAACTTTCAAACTGAAAGTATGAGGCACATATTTACAGTGCGACACCACCTGGAAATTCAGTGGTTTAGCAAGAACAACAGATGAAAAGATGTTTTTTTTAATAAACCAAAATCTTTGCATCTAATGCAGTAACTGAATGGTTGGATATTATCAAGTTACATTTGCTTATTGCCTATTAATGTATTTTTATCTTAAATCATATATATATAACTATGCATTTTTAAAAGACACTATAAAATCTTTTTAATAGTAAAAAAATTCTTCCCTCAAGTTACATATTTCAAGTGATAAAACTTATGTTAGCTATTCTAATTTCTAATATCAGATAAAGCAAGGTGGCTTCCAAAACTGTTAAACGCATTGACAAGTTCTCAATTTTAAATGACTTTTTTAAACCCTACTGTCCAAAAAAATTTTTGGAAATTAACATAAAACACATCTTTGGTTATTTACCACACCCTGTCCCTCCTCTGACATGAACACTTACTTTTGTTATTGAAGAGTTCCTATAATTAAATTTCCTTGTATGTCTTCGCTTTTAGGATACTTCCACAAAGAAAAGATGACTGAATTTTAGAAGGGAGATCATAAAATATAAAATACGACAGCAGAAGAACACTTTATCTGTCCATTAAGCAAAACTCACTGTAACTTAAGCAGTTCTTTCCAGGTGGAACACACACCATGAGGAGTAGGTCCAAACAGTGTTTGTAATATCCTACAGGTGTACATACAGATAAAATTTAACTCGTTCTAGCAACTGAAAAAAATTACGTTTGCAGTCAAAATTAAGTTGCTCCTTTAGCCCCCCCTTTTGTCGCCAGTGCACATGTACATCTATAAAATCCCACAGGCCTTTTCTAGTGAAAAATTTTTGATAATCCAGTTAAACAGCATTCACTGCAAATTGAAGGAGTCGAAAGAAGTAATACATAATTATAGATGTGCCTTCCCATATGAATGCAAAGCTATTTGCATGGCTGACTAACATCTCTGGACTATATTTTGATGGTTTTGGTTGTCTTGTAACTCAGTGAAAATATTATCTGCAAGGCAGTTTGCCATGAGGCCTCATGAAATGCAGCTGTTCACATGGCTGCCTTTTCCCAGACAAACTGGGATTATGTTTCTGCTGCCACATAAACTCTGCAGTCCTGACGAGCATTCTTCTACCCCAGTGTCAGGGCTGTGTATTGGGCTATCATATGAGGATAGCATGGGCATGGCAGAGTTCAAGTTAGACATCACTTACATAAGGAAAGAAAATAATATGTATATTTTTTACTATTGCTACTATCATTTTAATAAAAAAAAAAAGGAAATAAGAAGCTGGATAGGATAAACTATCAGTCTCAGTCTACACTTGATAACAACAACTTTATGTCACTCAAAGGCAGGGGGGAAATAACACCGAAATTTTGATCAAAGTCCCCCTTCTTCTAGTAGCTTTGACTATTCAAGATTGCATGCAAGGAATGAAGGAATGGTTCAAACTTAGGTTTCAATCTAGTATTATTAGATAAAATCAATTTAATTTGTCTAGACAGCCACTAATTGCTATTCAGTCCTAGACTGACAGTATAGGATCTTCCCATAAACAATTTTTCAAGTATGCCTTTGCAGGATCCAAAGCAAAATCATATTTTTTGTGGTTCTGTTTCCCCACGTTAATATGCACTTAATTACTATTTGTCTACAGTGTTTCTAAGGGATCTTGGAAAGCTAAATGAAACTATTGGCAAAGCATTTCTAAAACCACAGATGGATGATGCTGTGAAAGCACAAAAAACATACTAGCACTGCTTCTGAAAAAAGATACAGTTAGTGACAGATACATTGGGCACTACTGTTCTACTATGCTGTGTTATTCTTCTGTATAAGTAATGTTACGAAGATCTTTGCATGTTCACCAAGGACCCTTATTTGGAGCAACTTGAAGGACATGTTTTGTTTGGACTTTGAACTTCCAACTTTGCACGAGCAGTGGAGGTCTGTGTGTACTATTTCTAATCCCATGGGTAACACAGATCAGTAACATGTATTTCTAAAAACCAGAGACAATAGCACAATGGACTAAGACTGAGCTGTAACTATCGTGTTTA
The DNA here is from genome assembly GCA_028020825.1 of Podargus strigoides. Classification (NCBI taxonomy): domain Eukaryota; kingdom Metazoa; phylum Chordata; class Aves; order Caprimulgiformes; family Podargidae; genus Podargus; species Podargus strigoides. The sequence goes on from CM051643.1 coordinate 4,602,179, forward strand.
TCACGTACCCCATGGCTGGGTATGAAAGCACTTGGGTGTCAGAGAAACAAATCAAACAGTGGATGTGCAAATGACTGCGAAATTATTATAGAAAAAGTTTTATGTAAACCCTCTTATTCTCCCACAACCACAGGCATCACGTGCCAGAAATGTGACATTGTTGCACACATTCAAATATGTTGTGCGTTCGCCTTAGAGTACAATGAATGTCTGACAGCAGTTCTAACCATAAACCCATCTACTGCTACGTATTGAAAAGCGCTGTTGAAAGAGCTTCAGGGCACTCACAAATCATCATGTCTAGGCCTCTTACAGCAGTCACCTGGACTTTCATTTTCCATCCACCTACTGAACGTCAAGGCCAACTAATATTTCACTAGTCATGCAATAGATAAATAGTAAAAAAAATAGTAAATAGTAAAACCGCAGCATTTGTTATGTCAGATAATCCAAGGAAAGGTACACAGGAAATTTTAGGAAGTTCTTAGACTCCTGGAGGTGGTGTCTGTACAACATCCAGATCACATCCATGCAGTAGAGATCCAAGACTGATTACAGCAGAAAAGCTTAAGCTAAACAATACATTAAACAATATACAAGCACAAAACAAATTATTGATTTTGTCATGTGTTTCCACCTTTAAATGCATAGTCTTTGGTAGATAATCAAATGTTCATTTTCTTCAAGCTGAAAAATCAAAACAATGAACTTCCATGACACTTTTTCCTTTTTCAAAAATGTTTTTGATGCTAATCAAATCAAGTTCAAATTAATTATTTTGACTTCTTCTGCTTGTAATGATGCAAATGAGATCAAGGATGTCTGTAACCACCCAAGACATTTCAAGTGCATTCCAAGACACAACACAGTCCCGATATACTGATGCAAAACCCATGTACACAGCCACTGAAAAAAATGCTTAAATCTCACTCGTCTGTGAAATTACAGACACAATTGAACAGAGGTTCATCACTGCGCAGAGCTATAAGATACTTTTAGGTCTTGAAGTTTTAATTATTTGTGAATCATAGGCATAATACAGTGCAAATATCCTTTGAAGTCATTACTGTTGACTGCAGTGCAATATGCAGAATATTCTATTTTTATTCAATGAAATAACTGATGCATGGTATTACAGAATAGCAATACTGAGTCCCTGGCTAAATGCCAACTGTGCAATTACTTTCTGCCTATTTAAAATTCCACATTTAGCTTGTTTATTTTTATTTCAGCTACTGATTGCCACTGAAAAGGGCAAACAAGCAGTTTCATTGGTTCAAGTGGTAAGTTTTCTTGACACTTTATTGTTAGCAATATTCTGGCATTTGCTTGTGTCTTGCTTTTAAAAATTTTGTCTATTTAATGGACCTCTTTACTTGGAGTTGCTCACAAAGCAACAGACTATTTACTGTTGGCTCTTTGTTCATGTGCTATTTATCCTCACTCTACAAAATACTTCACTACATATGTAGACATCTAGGACTCGTACATCCTGAGCTCTACATTACAGGTAATGGCCTCCAAGACAGCATACCATTCTAAGCAACTTTCCTCCCACAACTCAGAGATGTGTATTATACATCATCAGCAGTTAAGCATTCAAATATCACAAGATCTGCTGATGAGAACAAAGAATGCATTGCAAAGCATCACTGGCCTCCACTTTTATTTTTGTAGACTAGTAAATCTACAAAATAACTAGAGTCCAGAGCAATCCCTCCAGGACCAGAATCAAGCCATAGAAAGTCTATGAATTTTCAAATTCCCCTGTACTATGATGAAAAACATTCTTCCCTCAAAAACCACAGAGCATTCTATACAGGAGAAATCCTTATGTCCTTCAGAAAAATAAAATTTCACTCTACTGATGACAGTTTTCAAGAACAGATCACGCCTTGCTTTCCTTGCCTCTAGGAACCAAGTACATGTTTTCAAAAAAAAACATTTGGGATTGGTTCTTGGGTGCTTTTTAGGCTGGCAGTGCATCAGGGAGGAACATGACCTCCTCCGCTCTGTGGCAGGTTAAGCAGCCTGATTGAACATTGCTGCTAATTAAGAGCTCTTGTTGTTTGGCAGGACCACCAGAGTACCTTCTGCACTTGTTCATGACAACAGCACCTCTTTCAGAAATTAACTCTTGATGAGTGCAGACAGGGGGCCCAGCTGGTTCTCCCAAATCCTCCAACTATATAAATGAAGCATAATAAGAACACTGGTGACTATCGAGGGAAGAAAGGCTATTCGTGACCTCTTTTTAAAAAACAGAGTATACTTTTACATTGACTTAATTTTCTACATTGCGGGGAGATAATGCAGCTGGGAACTGTGTGAACAGAACTAAAAATCACAGAAGGTGATAGTGAATAATTTTGTAAAAAATTTTTTAGTAGGCAAGCTAAAAATATAATTTTGTTCACAGAGCTTTCAAAATCAATAAATAATATTCAGTAATCAGGCTAGAAAAAGAAAGTTTCACAACAAAAGCTGAAAATGAAAAAGGAAAAGGCTTTGTGAAAAAAACATGTTATTAAAATCGATCTGATATTTCATTTCTAGATCTTTAGGATTCATTCAGAAGTTCAGCTTTGTAATATTTAAAAGGGACATTCCACATGTATAAACAGTACAGGTTACCCTACAAAACACACACAGAGCTAAATCCTCCACAAAATACAACCCACTCCCATTCAGTGTTAATATTGCAGCATGAAGCATCAACTGACAAATTAGTGGCCTCTCTGCTGACGTTTCCACAGGTTAGCATGACTTTGCCCATTGCAGAGATGCTCCCTGAAGATTTAGCATGAAACATACTAGAAGAGCAGTGGTAGGAAGCTCGCCATTATCTTTGCTGTACTTACTCTGCACAGGATTTCAGACTTCGGGACAGCTTCCTTAACACTACATCCAAATCAAATTTATAAGGGGAAGTCTACAGATTGACTTCAAGTAGCAGAAGTACTGTCTATTAATATACTAAGATGTTATAGTCACAAAACAGTGATTTTTTGTTTCTTTGTTTCAGAATCTGATCTTTGTACAGAGATCATATGTGTCTGTCAGCCTCAGCTTGGCTGTTAAGAGCTGAAGCTTATGGAGATGTAAGAATAATCATTACTATTTAAAAATATTTATAAGAGCATGCTCTATGATATTAAGTAGCAATTAGAAACAATTACATAGAAAAATAATTAGATATGTAAAGTGCTTGACTGCATCCTTCTGTGCTAGGCACTATCAATCAGATATGACAAAAGAATGTGAAAAGCAATGATGATTGGAAACAATCATTTCTCTCAGTTTAAAAATGCGTTTTAAAACAATTCAGTCCTTGTATTTCTCTTCTCCCCCTTATCCTTTGGTTATATCTTGTATGAAGCCTATATTTCAAGGTAGCTGATGTCAGAAAAATCTGAGAGAACGCAATATATATTTGCTCCCTTTAAAAAAAAAAGACGTGAGAATATAATAAGAACAGTACCAAATGTTTTCATAAAGTCCCTAGGGAAAGACATCTTTACATGTGTTTCACTGGCATGAAAAACACGACCAGAAACAAATACTCAGAGACATACACAAGACATGAACTGCATGTTTTATGTGACTGAAAAGTTTTTAATATACATCCTTACTTAATTACTATTTGTTTTTTTTTCTTTCTGAGATGATTCTTACTTCAAAAAAGTAACAAGACAGTCAACCTGAAGTAAGATTAAGCATGCCTCAGTGGTCAGCATACTCAGAGAACATTCAGATTAATCACAGTATTTTAGTTGTGATAAGATGTTAGTGTAAACCTAGCACTGTAGTGGTATGTGTGTATTTTTTTAAAGTGCCTCAGCTTCTGAAACCCTGTAAATATATACTTCAGTTTAAAAATCCAAATGCCAGCCATGCTGGGTCCATAGGTTAGTTGGAAAAACACGATCCATGAGTCCAAATAGCAAATAAGTAACTCCATATCTATTTTTTCTTAATCTAGTATCAATGAATGCACAGAGCTAGTACCAACATAATTTCTTTTCCTTATATGTTGGTACAAAATAGGAAAGAAATGAGTCTCTTTTTCTAATTGCATAGTTTCAGCAATCTCCTTCCAGCTTTTTCAAAATTTTTCTTATAGGTGAAACTGAGCATGGTGGAGCCACAGGAGGAGGGCTGGAGGGCAAAGAGCAAGTACCTATGAATCACTTGAATCGGAAAGGAAAAACATGAGCCATCATTAAGAGCTGCATCTGTGACAGAGGTATACAGAAGCACAGTAAGTTTTCACTGACCATTTTCAACTGTGAAATACAGCACTAGGAATGGAAGCAGCCTGTGATGGCCATCTTTCAGCACAAGGTTTTCCACTGAATTAAGTAAGTGCTCTCTCTCATTCATATCCCAAACTAAACTCTGACAGTGTTTGAGGGCAGCAACAGAAGATGGCATGGAAGATTTTTACCCTAGTTTCTCAATAAAACTCTTTGGCGTATAGGATGTATAGAATTATTATTAAAGTCCTGAGTAACTGTAGCATAAGACTGCACATAAACCACCTTTTAACAAGTGTCTTCCATTCCTACCCTTTTCATTTTTCCACCACAGCTTTAGGAAATGTTTCCTATTCATTGTGAGTCCTGTTCTGTCAAACGATCTCTCCACCTTTTCTGGATGAGGGCAAAAGAGGAAGGGAAAGGCACATACTGAATCTCGGCCCTTCAGTTAGGAGCATAATTATGTGCTGTAGTGGGCTTCAGATTGCCTCAGACAAGCCCTTTTTCCAAAATCACCAATTGGTAAGGGCTCAAAGGCAACATAGCCTCAATTAAAGGTATCTTTAAGCCATTTGCTAGCTTTTGGAAGAAGGTGATTCAAGTCTCCCCATACAACCACTAATTCTTTTTGCGATGGGAAACAGCTGCACCCAGGCTAAAAGAAGGTATATTCTACAACCTGGAACTGTAAAAAGAAAGAACAGACTTAAAACAAGATTTCTGAACAAATATAAGAGGCAGGGAAATGTGAAAGGAAAAATTCAGAATTTGGCTAGAAAGGCAGACATTGAAAGTACAGCCTAGGGCACAAGGAGAGGACTGAAAAACGCCTCTTATTCCAAAAAGCGTTCCAGATAAAACTATGGCACTCCATATCATACCATATGTTAGAGCATTGTACTATACTTGGCACATACACTTATTTACAGAGTCAAACACTATTTAAAGTAATAATTACAGCCTGTTAGCTCATCAATGAATTTCTACCAGAATGGACAGCCTACAGAACGAATGCAAAAACAATGGCTCTTAATAGCAAGTGGGCAAATTTCATGAGGATAACTGCATATATACTTTCAAAATTGGACAAGATATTCTCTAGAGGTCCCTCCCAACTCTGACAATTCCATAAAATTATCTCTCTAAAATTCAGGGAGATTTTTTCTTGAATTATCTACAGGGAAAAAAAATAAAAAGAAACTCTGAGGGAAATTTTCCTACTAAATACTGGTGCACAGTAGCAACACTGTAGTCAAAGAATCATGTTCTGGTCTGACTGAGTAAATGTTCATTTCTTCTGGAGGGAGAAACTTAATTCCTTCCCATATCAGAAAGTCCTCCTTGAGGCAGCATTTCACCTTCAACTTTCATGCAAATATCCACCGAGAGCTATGCTAAACTGCTACTTGCTATAGAAGAATTCTTTCAAACCTGGCCATAATACCAGATGAGTCAATAGCACAAGAAAGGTGATGCTGTGTCAGAGCAAAGCTTCTGCTAGGTTAGCATCCCAACCGCAACAATGACTCAAAGCACGGCCAGGGGAGCAACGCTGACCAGAGCAAGCACGAAGCCATACCTTTCCAGGAGAGTCTCCTTGCTTTTAACAATCTGCAGCCCAGTGGCTTCCTTAGCCAAAGGCAGTATCTTTCCATATAACAGCCCTCAATGGATTTCTTTTCTATGGACTTTTATGTTTTTATATAGTCTGTCATCTGAAAAGGTATACTTTATATGCATGCATTGCTCATTGCATATCTTTCATCTCTCGTTTGCAGCTGGTTTCTTTCACACACTGGCAGTCCATTGCTCATAAGTCATACTCCTAAATTATCTCCAAGGATTTAGCTGGGAGATGTGACACACAATTCTTAAAATCAGTTAAAAGTCAAACAGAAAAATTAAATGGCTTTATTTTGCAGACAGAGGAAGTGACTCAACCTTGGAGAAGACACCTATCGACATTTAGTGCCCTTGCTGGTGATCACAGTAGAGACTAATCTCACAGACTAATCTCAGAAGACCAGTGGTGGTGTACCAAATCCTGCTTTATCAATAAGCATTTTTTCTTAAGATAACTTGTAATTATTATAAATAGAGTAATTGTTTTGTTCAATTACATTTACCTGAAGAGACTAAGTCGCAAAAGAAAAAGAGAGTTAAAGATGAAATGAATTAAGAGTTGAGAGAAAGCTGCTCAACAGCCAACACAAGAGCCACTTAGTACACTTAATTTGGAGAGTGCTGGTACTCATCACTCTCAAAAATGATTTAGATTCAGATCAAATACTTTAGAATGATCAAAAACATTAAAATACAAATAATTTAGAATTTTTTTTCACAGAACAGTATTTTTACTCGTAAACAATGAGAGCTTTGTCAGATCTGAATTACAGTCTTAAATTTATCATTAGCATTTTGTGCCATTTTGGGATCGACACAGCATTCAACATATCCCAGTAACCGAACTTGGTGTTTTACAGGCTCTCACCCCATCTGCACTCAGACCTGTGGCTCTCAACCTATGAAAAACAAGTTATGTATTAATTGTGAAATGCTAAGCTGCAAAAATACTTCTCAGTGATAAATACCATTTTCCAGATTACTATCCTTTACCCAGAAGGGTAAAGACAGAGGCTTTGATTCCCCACCATAAACACTTCATCTGAAGTTTGGCCTTACTTATTTTATCAAAACATAAGCTACAGCGGGATCTTTGTTATTCTACGTGCTCCCCAGTTACCAATGGACTTTCTTGCACCAATGATTCATAAAACTAGCCAGTAAATTAAGCTATAAAAATCACAAAAGATGATGATCTGAAATGATTTTAAATCTCAATTTATTTTTTCTCTTTAGATTAAGCTATTGGATGAAGCAGCTTACACTTTCAGACCGAATATTACCAGGTGAGTATGGACACTACATCCATTCCTGACAGCCCAAACCTACATTCAAATGATACGTATACATAGTTGGAATCATAAGGTTCTGCATAAGGCAAGTTTTCTGAAAGGAAACCATCAACCAACAGTCTTTTCTTGGATAAAGGAAGCACTGGTACAGCTCATAGATCATGAAAGAAAAATAATGCATCATTCTACGCTGAAGCTAGAAAAGGTCCACAGATTCGATGCCAAATTTGATCCATGGTGTGTGTATCACTGTACAACAACATTCACAATGGCTGAATCGATTTGGCATATTTGGTGTGGAGGGGTAAAAAGGACATCTCTGACCTTAAGAAAAAGATTTACATAGATGAAGCTCAAATTACTATAACAGAAAAAAGAAGAAAAAAAAAAAGAGAAAACAAAAATGGAGCATATCTGAACTCCATAAAAGACTTCACTACTCATTCAGGAAGCAATGCAGTCAAATTTAGACATTTACAGGCTTTTGGGGACAAATTTTACCTGAAACTGTTTGAACTCTTACAAACCAAATATGAATCCAAATTTTTTTCCTGTAAAATAGTTATATGTACATTGCACTCATGAAAGTTGAAGTAGAAAAGGTGAAAATACAAACTGTAAAATGTTTCATTTCCTGCTATTTTTAATTGTGATGGTTTAATGAATCTACAAGTCATAAGTGGATTATAATTAAAATTTCTCTTGCATTTCAGCATAAAACAGACAGTATTTCTTTTTAAGCTAATTCACACCACAAAGAGCAATCCATTTTTGTGCTTGACTTTGTGAATTCATACAAATATATTATGTTGTTAAATACCAAAAGCTATCACCACCCTGAGACATTTGCTTTCAAATGAAAAAAATAATTTCAGCAAGTTGCAGCTGCAACTCAGTTACACTTTCTCAATATTTCTAATACTTTATTTTATTAAATGTCCTTATCCTGCCCTAACTAAAATATTTTATCATTCAAGCCCCCTGCTCTTTTGTGTAGGTTCAAATAAAACATACAATTTATCCAAAATGGTCCAACACCAGCTTATCCCACAATAAAGTGTTTTTTTGCATGTGTATATATATGTATTATATTTTTAGCAACTCTAAAAATTCTGTAAATCTGTGGTCAAGTAAGAGAAAAAATAAATACCAGACATCAAATTATGTTAAGCTGTGTTCCTGGTAGCTCTTACTATGCAGTTATGTTGGCTGTTAAAAGAAGAGAGAAATTTTTTGTAACAGCATGGGTTTTCAGAGTATAGTTGTGCCATTTGCGAACTGCAATTGGTTAATGAAGCTAAATTTAATTAGCTGAACTTCCTTGCAGATCCCATCAAACACCACTATTTGATGTATTCTGTAAGATGACCAAGTCTCCTACAGCTGGCTAAGTGTCACAATGAAAAGGCATCTATACTTATTTCTGGGAGCTGAAATGAGCTGTTTTAAGTGGAGCTTTTCTTCCATTTTCTGAGGCTGCACTGCTCTGACCTTCTCAAAATCAATCCTTTGCGGATTAACATGTAAAGCAGTGTCGAATTAATTTCAGAAAGCGAATATGAGATCAGCCTGGGATCATACAAAACATCTAACTCCTAAATACACTAATGCTTCTAGCCGCTCAATGAGAAGCTGTCAATAAAAAGAGGGAGGGGGTAGTTAGAAGGATTTGAAGCATGGAGCAATCTATCAGGCTAGTTAGAGCTTTGCCTACTTCTGTGGCATGGCTAATGCATTCCTCTAGAAGTTAATCCTATTTCTAAAGACCCTCCCGTGAGGAGCACATAGGCCGTGCCGAATGAGAACTAAAATGCATTAAAATTCTCAACAGCGTCACCAAAAGGCACACTAGTAGGTTCTGAGAGTTGACAATAAGATGGTTCATTAAAAGTGCAAGGTCTTAAAGAACCGACTTTTGTTACAACACGTCAGATAGAAAACATTCAAAGCATCTTTTCTGATGCACCTGCAAACATCAACATCTCTTAAAAACTCAAATAAATAAAAACAAACTTATATGAATGCCACCACAGTAAACAGAAATTGTCAGTTTTCACGACATTGCAAATCCACTACAAAAGAGGACAGTAAAGCCTACTTTAAGCAAATACTTATGTAGAAAACTTACTTAGTATTTGTTACAGCAATGCAGCATATGCAAATGTGTTTAGATATGTTTGCTTGCACTTCAAAGAGAAATAAAAGCAGATTATCAAGTTACTACCTGAGAACATGGTGCTTCTAATACACCAATGCTGAGTTTTACAAATGTCAATAAGATGTCAAATGCACGCTCAGTCTATATGCCATGATATAGTTAGACAATTTTCAGAATTTTTAACTGAATATTCTAGCTAAGTCAGCAATTTAAGCATCCATAAGCGATAAAGCAAGGAAACCTCTGAACAGGCTAAATATCATCTGGATATCTTCTGCTCTGCAGGCAGCAACATCAAAAGTCTGAAAGGTCAAAACCAGAATCCTTATTCATCAGTAAAGACACAGAATAAAAGAAGATGGGGACCAAGAGAAAACAGGCATAGTTCCTATGATGAGGCAAATTTTCTTGGAAATTATGAGAGGGTAGTGGAACCATATTATCTGAATATAGATGATGTTAATCTTTATGAAACAAAATTATCCATTTCCAGATGAAGAGGATACCACAAGGCAATACAAACTTGTTTACTATTGCTGTCCTGAGGCTGAAGTGTGATTGGGAGAACCAAAAAAGCAAACTTTTTGCCTTCTCTATACTTAGAATCTTTTGGTGAATTCAGCATGTAAAATGTAATAGAAGCAACTTAAGAAGTGTGCAGTAGTGTCACCAAAACTGGATTTAGCAGGTATCTTGACAAAAAGCACACCATGTAGAAAACATTTTAGAAAACTGCATTAAAACCACATATTTTCTATTATTTTCTACTCCTCAAAGTTCAGAAAGTGAAACACATGCTCATCGCTCCTAATTAAAGACTAGATATGCCTCAAAACTTATCACTAATAGTGAACTACACTTCACAGAATATTTCTTGATTATCAAATCCCAGAATAAATCTTACAGTAGGAAAGGTCCCATTCCACTTGTAACCTCATAAAATCTGATACAGGATATATGTGGAAAAAACAACAGAGTTAAGTGTCATTTTCACAAACTCATTTGTGATCCTCTCATCGTACATATACGCGCAGTGATTAAAAAGTGCTGTGATTTTGCTAGCACAACCGATCAAGAATTATGGTATGTCTATCTACTGGACACCCTCAACTCAGAAAAGGAATGGAATTCATTTTTTTAGGCCAAAAGACTCTGGCAAAAGTAATTTTATGACCATTTGAGATCATACAACATCTAACTGTTTTTTAGTCAACACTTTTCATTAAAATGCCTTGCTGACATCTACGTGTAAACAAACCCAGAATATGACATGCAAGAAAAGTGAGCAATTCAGCAGCAAGCAATTCTCACTCTAAGCAGGGGGAAGGGATTTGTACCACCACGTTTTCCTAAGCTGTCACAAAACTAACTTTCAGTTGGGTCTGCTTTTGTGATATAATCCTGCAATCAGCACACAAGCACCATTGTGAAAATACTTTAAGAGGAGATGGAAAATCCAAACTAATATTTCTGACTACCACAAACTGACCTACTTAAAGATGAAAAAAAAATAATCACGTTTTAACACATTTTTTTAATCTCAACAAAAATTATGTCCATTTAGTCTTTCAAAAAGGGAACTGAAGGGCCAGTGAAAGATTGCAATGTTGACATTAAAATGTTTCATGCTATAAAATCACAGGAAACAAACCAAACACAGTTTCCACAATACAAGGGACTGGCATAAGTTTGCCTAAGCTTAATGGGATAAAGTCTGTGCTCACAGAAATAACTGACTCATGAGAAACAGCTGAAAAAACCCCCCCGCCACTAAGAACAATTAAGTAAAAAGTGAAAACTAAATGATAAGTTAATTTAGTACTCAGTGCTTCATTTAAAAACTAAGGACTGGCTTTTCACTGAAAATCTTACAGCTGAATAGCTCATGTAGGTCTATAAATATTTATGCAGAAATTGAATGTGTCACAGTCTTCCAGAATTTCCAGATTCCATCCTTAATATTTTGTCAGAAGAATTCCAAAAAGGTATTATTGACTGAAACTAGATGCAAGCAATAAATGTAACCCATTTGTACAGCACAGCAAACATGCATTGGTTTTACTTAAAAGATTCCTAAAAAAGGAAGATGGTAAGAATTTGGCTCTGCAAAACCTTTTATATCAGTTTCTTTCCATAAAGGATACAAAGTTGGAAACTAACACTTTATGAGACACAAATATATTTGTGAAAGAATATTGTGAGAAAACTTGCACAAATCTTCATAAAGAAAAGATGTAATAGTTTCCTTCTGGACACCACCAAAGCTGTACAATATAACTCCTAGTACAAAACAAAGCTTAAGTGAGAAGATCATAACTAAAGATTAGAAGCCTTTAATTCTCTAGAAAGAGAAAGGAGAAAGAAAAAGGAACAGAAACTGTACCTCCCAATAAAATATTCTGTATTCTGAATTTGATTTTTATTAAGGGACAGGCAAAGAAGTATGAAGAGGAACAGTATTTTGAATTATATATATATATTAATAAGATGGGAGTTAAATCATGCAACTTGTGTTAAGTCTGATCTTACACCAAAACTACGCCGTGTCCTTGGAAAGGTAGCTCATGGGAAAAGCATTATTTTCTCATAACCTAAAAGACACACACAACACATGAAAACGTTCCTGTAGTTATAGAATAAGGTTGAGCTGCAGAAAAGTCAGTGCTTTTCTGCAGCTTGACTGAAAAATCAGATTTTGAAGGGAATGTTCCTGCTGCTGGGAACCTGAAAGTGCTTTCAGTTGCTCAGCTGACAATGCATTTTTATGTCCTAACTGTTAAATTAGGAAGTGAAATAAAATTCCATTGGAATGAAAAGGTTATGCTGCTATTGTGTAAGTAAAGACTACACTGACCAACACTATACAGTGGGTCTTGAAGATACTGCCCACAATAACCCACCATGGAAAAAGTCATGTATACACAGAAAGACTCTGATCTTTTACAGAAAATATTTTTCAGGTAACGTTATCATCAAATAAAACCACATATATATATAAATCCAACTTAATTTCTTTTTTCCACATTTCTAATATTTCAGGGAAACTTAAGTCTATACTTAAAAAAGCATGTAGATGATGGTGATATCATAATTTGCAAGACTCATCTTTTTGCATTGCCTGCCACTTACTTTCCCATACTGGAATATCAATTATTATCGGATTACGAAGATAAGCCAGTTATAGAAAATAAACTACTACTATCATGGTAAAGAAGAGGGTCATCACATCCTAGAAAGGGTAAGTTATTGAACTGCATTTGGTAAAAGCATGCTCACAATTACCAAAGGTATCAGATGAGACCATATCAAGGCACTTCCTTTATGCCATGCCTAGCAGAAATGTTACTGATTTTGGATGCATTTTGATAGCTACATACCAGAGCCTGTTCACATGTAAATCTGAAAGCTCTCCAAAGGGCAGTATAACCAGTCCAGACTCTCAACAGCTTCCCGTAGGGCTCTTCCATAACCAGCCCTGAAAATCTCCCAAAGTCAGGAACCTTAGTGCTTATCCCTCAGATGGCCTTAAGCACAGCAATGGACTGCTTCTTCCCAAAGATACCCAAATGGCTATGGTACTTGGATATTTAACAGAAAGACAGGTTCTGTGAAAAACATCCAGCAATATGCAGCTGCCAACACACACAGCCATTTGTGCGTTCACACTCTGTCAGAAAAAAGTTATCCTACTGCCTTTACAGACCAAAACCTGCCTAGACAACTATTAGCCACCATGACTCTAACACAGCTATGCTGTGTTAGAATGCACATAAGTGTATTCATGCAAATAAGTGTATGAACTTCACAAAATACCAAGCATCTGAGCTACTCACAAGCCTAAAAGAATGCACACGCTTAAGCATTTTGGGGCACAGGAACTGTTACAAGCACATTTTTATTATAACATAGCCAAGAGAATTTCATAATTCTGCTCAGTGTTCTTCAGATTAAACCTAGTATCAAAATACTAAAGCATTGTCTAAACGCTCATTTTAAGGTCTCCAGCAAACACAGCATGGGAGGACCTGCTTAGACTTTTACTCCAAAGTCATTTCAAGACAGGCAGATGTTCAACAAGATCCAGAAAATGCTGCTTGATGGATTGAAAAGCATTTCTTTAAGTGGATTAAAAGACTACAAGAGTCAAGATGTTTCTATTTGTGCTTCACACAATTATGCTCCTTAAAGAGACTGTGTTAAAACTGTTACCATGGTGTCTATATTCTAAGGTTACATGTTGACAAGTATGTCATTAAAAAAGCAGCAGACACTTCAGTGAGAATCTGCTTCTGATCACAAGAGTTAAGCTGTTTCAGAGAGATTGTTCTGACCATGTGTTTAGCACATTCAGTTCTTATCTACTTCAAACAACAATCATAAAAGGCTTTTTGCCATGCGAAAGCATAAAGCATATTAAAATACTATCAGGTTTTTACTGCTTGGCCACACTGCTTTTTAATAACTGAGCACCAAGAAGTAGCTTTATCTAACAAAATGTTCCAAGTCATCAAGAGCCTGACACTTTCACAGAATCACAGAATGGCAGGGGTTGGAAGGGACCTTCAAAGATCCTAGAGCAGATGACACAGGAACATATCCAGGCAGGTTTTAAATGCCTCCAGAGAAGGAGACTGCACAGCCTCTCTGGGCAGCCTGTTCCAGTGCTCTGTCACCCTCACTGTGAAGAACTGTTTTCTTATGTTAAGATTGAACCTCCTGTGTTCCAGATTGTACTCATTGCCCCTTGTCCTGTCACTGGACACCATGGAGAAGAGTCTGGCCCCGTCTTCCTAATAAGCATTAATGAGATCCTCCCTCAGCCTGCTCTTCTCCAAGCCAAATAGACCCAGTTCCCTCAGCTTCTCCTCATACAGGAGATGCTCCAGTCCCTTCATCATCTTAGTGGCCCTGTGCTGGACTCTTTCCAGTAGCTCTATGTCCCTCTTGAACTGTGGGGCCCAGAACTGGACACAATATTCCAGATGAGGCCTCACCAGGGCAGAGTAGAGGAGGAGAAGAACCTCCCTTGACCTGCTGGCCACACTCCTCTTAATGCACCCCAGGATGCCATTGGCCTTCTTGGCCACAAGGACACATTGCTGGCTCACGGTCAGCCTGTTGTCTACCAGGACTCCCAGGTCTTTTTCCCCAGAACTGCTCTCCAGCAGCTCAGCCCCCAGCCTGTACTGATCCATGGGGTTGTTCTTCCCCAGATGGAGGACTCTATGCTTGCTCTTACTGAATTTCATTAAGTTTCTCCCTGCCCAGCTCTCCAGCCTGTCCAGGTCATGCTGGATGGCAGCACAGCCCTCTTCACTGACTTCAATCCATCCTACAACTCCAGCTCTTACAGCAGAGCAAAACCATGTTTTGTTTAGCACCCAACCCTGTAAAATAGCAAATTCTTCCAAAGGGATGACAACGAGCCTGTATCTGCAGAGGATTCAGCATCTAAAGTGCATGCTCTGCATGCACCTCACAGTCCTTCTGCCAAAGCTGCACATGCAGACTCATTATTTTAAAAGGGCATGTAGCAATAGGAGAAGGGGTAACAGTTTTGAACTGGAAGAAGGCAGATCTAGATTAGATATTAGGAAGAAACTCTTGACTGTGAGGGTGGTAAGACACTGGCACAGGTTGCCCACGGAAGTTGTGGCTGCCCCCTCCTTGGGAGTGTCCAAGGCCAGGTTGGATGGGGCTTTGAGCAACCTGGTCTGGTGGGAGGTGTCCCTGTCATGGCAGGAGGGTTGGAACTGGATGATCTTTAAGGTCCCTTCCAACCCAATCCATTCTATGATAGGATATATGACATGACGATTACAATAGATCAAAGGACAGAACAGAGCTCGTGAAACCCTCTGTCCATATAGCACTGTGTATGCCAAGAGAGGAGTCTAGAAGTGAACCAGGGCCCAATGAAGGCTTCACCTTGACTACAAATGCCTATCATGTGCATACCTCAAGTTAGCATGCTGACAGAGAAAGCTGTTTGTCTCCTTGACTCAGTAGGCATTCAATTCACCTGCTAAATCATAAGAAAATGTATGAGAACTACCTTGCTGTTACTACAGTGCTTGCCCTCTGTCAGCTAACTTATGTTTTTTAGCAATAACAATACCAAAGACTACAGTGGGCTTTTCTGGGTCTTTAATATTCATCTGCTAGAGAGATTTTATGTTTAACACATTAAAATGGGTAAAGAAACAATTTATATTATTTTATTTAATTCTATAAAATACTGTATTTCACTTAAGGGAATTAGTGCCTTAAGCAATAAAAAGAAGTATGCAATAAATGGCATATGTGGGATCTATTAACCTAAGTGCTTGACTCTACCATCAAAATAATCCCCTTTTAGCATTTCAGATTTAAAAGTTTATATATAGTGATTGCTAAGAGAGTTTATTTATTAAAAAAAAAAAAAAAGATATTAAAATAGACTGTGGATCTAATAGCATGTGCTGCTGCTGAGGATTTAGTGGTGATGCTGGTCCCATGAAAATTGATTTTTCCACCCTCAGAAAAATTACCGGGAGTATGAGACAGTGTCACCAGAATGATTTCCAGATAAAGCAGGAACCCGTCTGAAGCTCCTGCATGGTCTATTTCTAGCTTATACATGCAAGGCACCTTAAAGGCCTTTCTAACTTACCCTCTTCTGTTCTGTGTTGCTACCATATGTTTTGCTGTGCTGAGGATTTGCTGCCTGACTGCTTGATCAAGCAGGTCAGGCTGATCTAAGCTGGATGGATGCTTTTGCCTTTCTCCCACCTCCTTCCACCATTGTTCTGGAATAGGAAAACTGCCCAAAGAAGATCAGCCAATAACAAATCATTGAGTTTGGGGTTTGCAGACCTTTAGCCTGGGGGAGAGAGACAGGTGAGGAACTGGGAAAATAACACATTGAGGTCTTCCCTCTCTGTTATTCACAACTCACTCTTCAAACGGACCAAGAAACTGGTGCCTTTAGTCAACTGCGGATGAAACCAGTAGCCTTGTATTGGACACTGACTGTAAGAGGTCACATAAGTCACCATTAAGCCTGCTGTTGATTCTCTATGTCAGCCTTTTTTCTTATTCACTATTTCAGCTAAGTAAGAGCAAGACAGTATATCCTTACACAAGTAAGGATGTAAAATCTACAGCAACATCTTCAATTACATACAGAAAATTAATTGTTTGCTTTTTCTCCTTTTCTTCCCATAAATGCTTTAATGGATAAGAAAATATTTTTCTGCACACTCAGAAAAATCAAATGAGCAGGGATTATACCAACAAATATCAATGTTAATTCAAAACTGGATTAAGAATTAAAGATTTGAAGTACATTAGCATTGATCTCCAGCATGAAATAGTTGTGATCAATAAGATAATCTGGAAATTTGATTAATTGAGTAAATCCTGTTTACTAAAGTATTCTATAAGTGTAATTTACAAATACAAGAAGATGAAAATCCTGCTCTTATTTAAAAAAAAAAAAAAAGAGAGAGAGAATCAAAAGTACCATATCTGTGTTTAGACAGGAATGGAAAAACAAGGTTTTCTCATTCGAGAATGTATTCCTACAGAGATACCAAAACTTCACTGGCACAGTGCTGACAATATACACATCAAGAAATGTCCTCTTGATACTACAGAAATGGGACTGACACACAGCAAGCTTGGCCAGTGAAATAAGAAACATGTACTAGGGCAATGACCCTTTCTATTTTTTTTCTAAGACCTTGCTCATATACAAAGTTGTACTGCTTTAGAGCTATACTGCTAGACAGGAAAGGGAAATAAGAAAAATTGGTGGAAATATATCCTCATACCTATGTAACTATATTTACTCTAGGAATTGTATCAATACAACTACATTGGATAAAAAAAATAAATCATGCCTCTGACTGACAGGTTTAAATAGTACAAAACTCTTCAGACCAAACCTTAGTATTGAATGTGAGACTTTAAACTGAGTAGGTAAGCGCTGCTAATTAGCAATAATTGAAGCATGAAAATGACAGGTAGTGAGATATAGTATTTAATTTTTAAAATAATAATAATTTTAAAAGGGTATTTAATTAAGAATAAAGTGTTTGTTTGTTTTCTAGTTGTAGGTAAAACAAGATTTTACTGAGATGTTAAAAGGCAAACTTTCATTTTTATCTGCAATTCTAAGCTTTGTGAGGGGTCAAGTTGAAATTGTTGCATTTCAAAACATATGAAATAATAGTCTTACTGAAGGCAGATAAATGACAGGCACTAATGTAAGGAAATTTAGGACAACTCAATGCACTTCACACAGAAATGCAGAATTCTTTCCAATTCTTTTGTTCTCCTCTTAACTCCATCTGGGAGAAAATACCACTTAATTTTTCTATGCAGTCATTGCTACAAACCCCCAAATAATGGAACTGACAGGTCTGGAGATACAAGAGATCCTACACTATCCAAATCCTTAAAAAACCCCTGTCGTTACCTTTGAGATCCTCATACATAGTGGAAAATGAATTTCCATGAATACATGGAAAAAAGATCCTTTATCATTCACTTCATGAAAAGAAACTAGTTATAATAGCAAAGCTTAACACAAACTGACATAAATAAATTCAGACTGCTAAATATTGAATTCATCCAGCTTTAACTCAATTCACAGGCCCTCTAAAAGACAGCTGAAGTCTCTAAATGTTAGGCCTGTTCCAGCAGTCACCTGTATTAAGGGAAGTCACTTAGTCAACCACATCTGTAAGAGACCAGTAGGTTTTGTTGGAGTCTGGCTCAGAGGAATGAACCTCTGAAGTCTGGTAAGTCCAGTCAGAGGGTTGGAGCAGCTCTCCTGTGGGGACAGGCTGAGAGTTGGGGTTGCTCACCCTGGAGAAGGCTCTGGGGAGACCTTATCTTCCAGTACCCTGAAGGGGGCTACAAGAAAACTGAAGAGGGACTTTTTACAAGGGTATGTAGTGATAGAAAGAAGGATAATGGCTTTAAACAGAAAAAGGGTAGATTTAGATTAGATATTAGGAAGCAATTCTTGACTGTGAGGGTGGTGAGACACTGGCACAGGTTGCCCAGAGAAGCTGTGGACGCCCCCTCCCTGGCAGTGTTCAAGGCCAGGCTGGATGGGGCTTGGAGCAACCTGGTCTGGTGGGAGGTGTCCCTGTCCATGGTAGGGGGGTTGGAACTGGATGATCCCTTCCAACTCAAACCATTCTATAAGTCTATGATAACACTGCACTTCTCTCAAAACTACATGGTCTCTCTTATCATTGTAGGTAAAACCAGCTATGTGTAAACAGCAAATAGTGCAACACAGGACGAGCACATCTGCAGAGCAGAACAGCTGGTAATGAGGATGTGATATCCACACTATACACAGGTTGTGGGGTGCATTTTGCAGTAACTCCAACCTGCTCCCAGGGACTGAATGCCAATGACTGGTTGAAACATATTAAGTGCACTTGTGGAACTCATCTTCTGTTTATGTTTAACCTGAGAGGAATCCAGTTCACACTGCGAGAACACTGCAAAGTGAATCCAAGCACAGTGAGGATAAGAGTATTACTTTCAGCAGCTCATTCTTCATCTAAACAGGTAACATACACTTGCTGTCTTCCCAGGGCATGGCTCTTCCAAATCAAGGCTCCACGTGCTCATTTTGTGAGCAAGCAGAGGCAAAACAGATTTTATAAAGAATTCTTCTGACCAGTTCAGATTTTTCAGCCGCATACACCACAGCCTACAATATCTCTCCAAATAACCTGTCAACTACCAGAGGTTAAATGTTAAAAAGTTCAGGTATCATTAAAAATGTAGAAACAACTGTATCTTGCTTTAGTCCCTTAGAGAATATAATTTTCACATTATGATTTATAGAATTGCTATATAACAACTAAGCAGCAGTCTGCTTACTGAATTTTCTTACATGTAATTTTTCAAATGTTTAAACAAATTTTGGTTTAATATTTAAAGACATGCAAAAAAGCCTCATGGCTGGTACATTTAATTTTAAGTGGAATTCAGGTAACTGAGTTTTAAAGTTTTCTGAAAGATTTGTAATAGAAACTGGAACCGAATCTTACCCTAGCTAATGGGTGCTGCTGTAACTCTCTGAAACAATCTCCCCAAATCTCTGACAGAATAGAAGATATTTTAAAGTCCTATATTTCCTCTCAGCAAAACCAGAACATATGAGAATAACTAAGAATTAGTAAGATCAACAGAGGTCAAAACTAAAGAAACGAATGGTAATTTTTACACATTGAAAGAGCTGTTTTCTCACAGAAGTGTAATTTTAGATAAATTTGCAAGTCAACTGCAATCATGAACATTTTGTCAAACTATATAATGAATGCTACTGTTTTCCGTATAGCCCACATGAAACCATGAAACTCTATACATTCAGCCAGACTTGCTACTCTATACACTCAAAATTGCTATTCCCTCTACAGCATTTCCTTTTTTTTTTTTTTTGAAAAGCAGCATATAAATTGGAAAAAAAAAAGTTATCTCCTAAAAAACCAAAAGCTATGTTTAGCCATAATATATACACACTGCTTATTGATGTACTTCACCAGCTTCCAACTTTTGAATATAATATCTCACCTTGTTTCGACTCTGGAGGAAAAGAAAGTTCAGGTTATTAGTTCACGCCACCTGACTTGATGTTATTTGTAAATCTATAAAGGAAAGTTGATTGCAATGGAACTTAAGCCCATCATCATCTCAAAAAGCTTCATAACAAAAAAAAGTTTGTGAAGAATAAACACATATTTTCTCCAAGTAGTTCATCTGTTTTTTCTTATGCAGCCAATTTGGCTATAAGAACATGTAAATGCACTGGTACATTGATGCCTTCACCAGGATGTACTACAGTGTTACCAACACCTCTGATTTTATAAGAAGCCTTGCACTATTTTTTAAACTTCAATACCTCAGAATAAAACTAAGTTTCCAGTGCTCAACATTTCACCTTCCAGACAAATAAGAATAGCAATAGCTTTAAAGCTGTCTTAATCTTATTCTGTTTTTTTGGGGTTTTTTTTGGGAGTTTTTTTGGCTCTTCCTTATTGCCAAAATCCTAAGTGAAGTCATGAATTGTACCAGTACAGTTGAAGATTGGCTATGTGGGTAATTTTTTGCCCTTTAGAAGCACAAAGAAAGAACTGACCCATGAGTATCAGGCCTTCCCAGGAACTGCAACAACATCACACATTACCTAAGCAAGTTCTGAAATGACAGAAAAGAGGAAAGGCAGCAAAACAAAGAGTGAGAAAGAGAAAACCGGCATTATCTCAAAATGAAGTGGTTTAGTAATATGTACATCACTAAAGTAGCTCATGTGAGAAAGTTGAGAATAGTAAGCACAGTACAATGTATACTCAAAAGCTACAGTCAGAATGGATTTAACACTTGTTAATTGTAGGCTGTATACTGCCATTACTTTAGGCTAAACAGACAGGACCACTGAATCAAGTAGAAAACAGTAAAACATGATTGTGGTGGCTGCACAATACGTGTATGTGAATAAATGTCTCTGTCATTCACTAGATGACAATTTGATAGGTAAGGGAAGGCCAACATGGTTGCAGTGCCCAGCTCTCCAGCTGTTTCCACAATTTTAGCTCCTCACAAGGAGCTGAGTATTGAGACTTGGTACTGTTAAAGATATATCATCAACAACACACTACTGTAAAAGAAACTTGTACACAGTCTTGTCTAAAAAAGTCCATCAGACTACATTACTTCAAATTTGGAGGCTCCCCATTTCCCTAATTTTTCTGGCAAAAACTTTATTTTTGAACATTAAACCAGTCCTATACTTTTTACACACGTAATTTTTGAACTCTCAAACGTGCATCCAATGGTTTTTCCTTAAAATAAAAACATGTTGCAAGCATCTTCAGTGCCCATAGAAACTAGAGGTGGGGAAAAAATATAACAGCCCTGGTGGAATTCCTAGTCGCCTACACAACATTCACAGAAGATGTTCTCACTGTTTCTCCAGGCTGTAAAAAGAGAGCATAAATCATTTCAAACGACATATCTGTAATCTAAAAAATAAAGCTTAAATATAAAAAATCTGATTTCCATTCAAGTTTAATGGAGGGAAAGTTGAATGGATGAACAATTGATCTAAAGGATATCTACAGGATTTCATGCAGTTGTTGATATCAAGAAAAAATGTGCAATTTTTGAATTACAATCTGGTACATATATGAAGTGTGATCATTTATTGACAGTGTCTATCAAATGAGTTTAATATTCACAGACAAGGTATTACCTTAAAAAAAAAAAAAAAAAAAAAGGAAAAAAAAGAAGAAGAAAAGAGAAATTTACTTCAGGAATGTATTCCTTTGACATTAGCAAAGTACAAGGTTTCATTTATTCATTTATTGATGTACTGATGGTACTTGTGCAAACTAAACAAGGAAATGTTTCATAAATCTTAGTGGAATTCTAAAGAATACTTCTGTGTGTTGCTCATTGTTTTAGAATCTAATGATCTTTACAGAAGACTGAAGTTTAGAATGAGTTCCATTACAAAGTCACAGGTGCCAAGGTCACTCGGATGCAAAATACCAACTGCAAAACAGTTTCCCAATAATTCCTATGTGTAAGTCTGAATTTACTGGGGATATAGCCTCTTACACCCCCTGAGTACATCCATACATCCTTCCCCCTTAAAGGCTACAACTAAAAGCCAAGAAGCACTATGTAAACACCACACTGAATTGAAACTTGGTAAAAAATCTTTGGGGTATTCACAAGAGAAATCTTTCTAGTCTTATTTTAGGTGTAATAATGTTTTTACTTGACAATTTTGATTAAATTTAGATTAGTCTACTTCAAAACAAAAGGCTGAAAAAACCAAGCACATAAAAAGTGTGGCTTTTTCCAATTAAACAATGAAAAATATGCTTTGAAAGCTGAATTGCACGTATCATTTACCTGCAGAGTACTAACTGTACCGCTTATTTTGAAACGATATTTTAATTAGAATGGAGAGACATTGGAAATGCCTTAGAGTAGTAAACATGTAGTTCCTCCATTTCATAACTCCAAGCATCAATGAAAGGATCTTCACCACATAAAAAACAAAGGGGTTTGCAAAAGTGCCTCTATGTGTCAGCTGGTTTTCATAACGATGTTCTCTATTTTTGCATTTGTCTATATAAACAATGAACAAATGTCTCTCTTGCGATAAGTCAAATATGTTTCTTTTTGGCATCTTGAGAAAAAACCTGTTTCATTACTGTACACATGATTTCAGGTCCACATAAAGAATAGGAAATAAGCTGTTTTACATTTCATCCTTGGAAGGAAAATGGGACTTGAGAGATTATTCAAGTTCTTTAAAAAAAGTAGCAGTACATCTGCACAGTCATTACAGAAACCGAACTTAGAAAATTTTCTTGTGGAAAATAAGCCTTTGGAAACAACACCACACTGGAACATTTTTGAGAATGGTGTTGCTAGCAGAAAATAAGTAACACATTCTTGTACTCGTCTTAATTTGTAACACGAACAAAGACTCCAGGGAAGGGAAGATCTAAAAAGGTTTTTTTTTGGGAGGGGTTTTTGGGTTGTTTTATTCTTTTCTTCTCAATTCAGAAACCCATAACACAAACTGAAATTAAGGACTACCAACAATGGCAGCCCCGGATATTTCCTTGGATGGAAAAGGCAGCAGACTCCAGACTCTTTCTACATCTGGTGGAAATCACCAGGTACTGTGAGCCCCAAATCTTTTTCTAACGTTATCTGTCTAAAAAGTCTCTCTCTGCTAATCTTGCTGCTCCTTATAACCATAGAAAACCACGGTCACAATAATAATTCTTAGTAACATAGCTTCCATATGAATAAGACTAGTGCTTTGGTACGTTTGATAACGTTGATCTAAGAATTAATTTAACGTACAAGTAAGCTACAAAAGACACTGCACATGAATCTGTAATAATGTAGTCCTGCACCTCGAGTTGTATTTCACAATTCAACTGTAGCACCATCAGGGGATGTGTCACTACTAAGAATCTCCTTTCCTAGAATTCCTCCCTCCCTCTCAGGAAGGGAGAGTTTACAATTCTATACAGCCTACAGTTATACAGCTGACAATACCCATGGTATTGTCCAAATGATGTAGCTAAAATCCATTCTATTTAGACAAACTCTGACTGATGCATAATGCAGTCTTCATTTGACAGGTTTAAAAAGACATGAGGGATGTTGTAGAAAGCTCCTGTACTTTGTACAGGCTAGCAGTTGCTTGGGGAGCTAGCAGAACAGTTCCAAAACGATTCTTTGGAAAAGGGGCTATTCCTCTGTCAGTGACTTATCTCCAATGGGGTCCTCATAGAAACAACTGGAGTGGAAACTTTATTGGCAGCTTTGCACAGCTCTCCTCCAGTTGCATTTTCCATATTACATTTTATAAAGTAGGAGTTAAAGAATAACTTTCAAATTGTAGTTTATTTTAAAAAATGAAGCCATGAGAGCTATGAAGGCTAGCAACCAACATAAGGTTAATGCTGAACCTTTACCCTTGCAGACTGTCATAACAATTTCTTTGAAAGGAGTGCTATATAAACTGAACAGGCAGATAGGTTTTTGTGTTCTTACGTAAATGGAAACTATGTCGTATAAAAGAACTTTAATGGGTGACATTGGCTTTTTTTTTTCTTCAGCGAAGTTTAAGATTTTCTTCCTTTCATTTTCCCCTTTTTCCACTTGAAACACACATTCTATCATGCATACGAGCAGCACAAATGCTATCAAAACTTTCAGTTGCACACAGTATTTCATATTCTGTTTTTTCGCCATCTACTACATTTTGTCTAGTGTTAGTGGATGTATCAGTACTGTACTGCATTTTTTAAGACTTCACAGGGAAAAACTATTATGTTACTCTGCATTTGGTGGAAAAACTTTACTCTTTACAAAAGAAATGTTGTAGAATTTATTAAAACAAAAGTGCCAATAAGATTTTACTTTAATACCCGTGGGAGAAATATGATCATCTGCACCAGTAAGAAAAAGATGCATGCACTAGGTGCTCTACTAATTACAACTGCTTTGGTGGGCAATATCATTGGTGAAACAGATGTTAGGGACCTATTAACAAAAGTTTTTCAAACATCTGCTTACAATTTTAAGGCAATTGTAAATACAGCACAGAAGGTCAATTGGGCTCATTAAGGTCTATGTGCAAATCTACTGCTGCAGGTTTCTTTTTAGCTAATACTGACTTTTTTTAACACAGGAAATAGAGTTTAATAGCAACTTGTGTCAATTTTGATTGTGATTTCATACAACAACAAACAACAATCGCATGCCCTATGCTTCACCAAATAACCCATTTTCCTTCCTCTTTTTCCTCTCTACCTACAGCACACTGCCATGGTTCTATGAGGTGAAGCACAAGGTAAAGCAAAGGTTATAAATTGGGCAATTACATAGAAATGATTGATTTTACTTTTAAACACCAATTATGAATCTTGTTAGAAAATCTTCATTTGTTAGACCAAAGACAAATGAGTTTTGATTACAACGCATGGTTACGATATGCAAATTATCATTAACAACTGGAGTCAGTAGCCCCTTAACTGTCAGAACAAGAACACAGATGTTCAGTAGGTCTACAATATGTTATTGATTGAAAATACTCTTCGTCAGTCTTCCTCAAAATGGAACAACCCACTGATGAACTGCTCAACACATAATCCCCTGACTGTAGTCCCAGCAACAACGGTAAGGAGCTACAATATTTCCATTGCAGGTGTGAATTAGTAGTCCAAAATTCAGGAACACTAATTTGCACAGGAGTTTTCAAGATTGGTTCTTTGAGAAGACATCCAGTGAACCTGCTATCTTGAGTTACAGCTTGAACTAACCAGGTGACTTTGTACTAAACCAGATCTGGAATAGTCAGCCATTCTGTGAAAAGGCCCCAGTTGTGAGCAGCACCCTGCAGCTGAAAGGCTTCCTGAACCAATTCAGTTGCATGCCCAAGAACTTGTTTTCCACCTGGAACTATATTAGTTATACATGGGAAAACCTCTTTGTAATACACAAACCTTACAGATTTTAACATAGAGAAGAATATATGAAAAGGAAGACTAAAAATGCTGTGATGTGGAGGTCAGTCACTATGAAAATCACAGCCTGCATCCTTATAATAAAGTTCATAAATTTGATAGCAAGTGCGGAAGCAAAATTAATTGTTTTGTAAAAAAATTTACAGTCAGTTTTAAAAGACAATTCTATTACTACCTGTTGTAATTCGCTATAGGAAAATTAATGATTCCACAGCAAAATTGCGTTTGGAAGCTTCTGAATTTTGTGGCTTGCACCAAATGTGAAGAAGATTCCACTTTAAGTAGTTTGCTGCACATTTTACAGGAAGTCCATCTTAGGAAATAAATACTAAACAGCATCTTCTACTATCAGTAGCAGTACAGAGTTGAAATTATTAAAAATAAATTAAGTAAAATATAGATGAAAGCCTAAAATTTGCAAAAGTTCTTTATATCTGCAACCTTGAAGCTGTGCTCATATAGATCTGAAAAAGTAATATGAGTCCTGCTTGTCCAAACAACGGCTAAATCTGAAAGCAAACATCAGAGCTTTCGGAAAACATTCCCATCAATAAAGACTTGTCTTTACTCAGCTTGGACCAATATTGCCTGCTTTAAAAACTTATCACCCTATCCATCTTCTAAGTGATTTACTAGAAAGGATATTTTCAATGTCTTACAAAATTTTTTCCAACCTATTTTTCCTTCATTTAGAAGAATCTAAATGGACTGTGGATTTCTTTATTTTTTGTAAAGGAATTGGATAGCTTAATTTTGTAGGACTGAGGAGTCTGGAGATTGCCCTTGATAATTTGTAAACTAAGCTTTTTGATTCCTGTGTTTTTAATCTTCAAGTTAAACTTAGCTGAGCAGAATGTCATTAATTATATACTTGAGACTGAGTAGGCAATAGAATTGACATTATTCTTAGTTTTTAAAAATCCACAAACCCATTGTGGCAATTCCAGACACTTCATACTATATTTCATACCAGAAAGAGAAAAGTTGAGTGACATAAATTACCCCATCTCCAACTTTCCTGTCAGAATTCAAACCATGTGAAAAATGGTTTGGATTCATGGTACAAAGCTAATTTTAGTGGCCTAACCTGCTTTTACTGAACTGATCGGGATATTTTTCTTGCCTGGGGAAGTGAGGAAGGAGAGAAAAGATAGGGAAAGGAATAATAAAAATAATATTTTTCCTAATAAAAACAGAACTAGGGGCACCTAACACATAAAGACACTTAGAAGACAAGAAAAGCTATCATTACCACTTCCAGCAACTTTTAAAATTTCCCATTTCAATACTGATCCAACTTCACCTATGCAACTTAAAATGGGACGCCAAAGAAGGTAAAAACCTTAAATTTTACTAGGAGTTAAATGAAAAATGTGTCCCTTCCTTATACCACTTATATTCATTGGCTATTATTCAGGACCACTTAATTAAAAATAAGCATATACTTTCAAATCAAATCCCAGAAATCCCAAAGAAACTGGGTGTGGGAAACACAAGGATCTAACTAGCAAAAAGCAGCACGAAGGTAACACTGATGATGAAAGGATTTGCTTTAGCTGAGGAGGACATAAAAGATGAAGTTCTACAAAGACCATTAAGTATTCACCAGCTCACTGCAAATTACGCTAAACACTTGGTAAAGAAACATTTGGCAGATGTCAGCAATATGTAAGCCAAACATGTTCCTTACATTGAAGGATAATGTAACTACAGAGAAGGTTTGTTTTGGAATGATTTCTACAGCACAAAAAGAATCTGGCCTCGTCTCCTGGCAAGGCGGGATTTACCAAGGAAGAAACAAGAGCGAACCATGACTACTTATGTGAGAAATCCACATTTCTGCCGTTTAGATACTTAATATCACTCCTGAAATAAGATATTATACACAAATTTGGATAATAAAACATTTAGTTTTAAAAAAGATTGTAATAGGTTTTTAAAAACGCAAATATTTATATAACCTCTTGTTTTAACAAGTGTAGTACATACACTACTGCATATACACAACTATTTCCTGAAGTTAAAATCTTCCATATTTTGGATCTTTCTATTCCACTATTATCTTTTGCAAGTTTGAAACTACATTCCTAAGTGTGATTTACAAAGTTAAAACAGAACCTAAACCCAGCAAAATCTGTGGAATTTTCTTCTCTTAATCTCCAAATAGAACTTTCTGCAGAAGTACACAGGTTCATCCCCTTAGTTATTAAAATGGCCATCTTGAACATTTAATGGTAAAAGTAATGTACTGCTAGGTTTCACTTGAAGAAAATGAAGGCAGAAAGGAAGGCAACTGTTTATAATTAGTAAAGATATCCATGGCGTAACTGACTAGGCTGACAGTAAGTATCATTGCTAGGTAGAGCTTTCAGATTTCTTTTATGGCATATGAATTCCCTAGAATCAAGTCACATCTTTACAGCTGATGCAGTCAGTACTCCAAGACTTTATGTGCACAGCAAGCTAAAAGCAGCACTTGACATTCATATGGGATTCCCACACTTGCTTTCATTAGTGAGCTTTATCCATAAATAGTAAGAAGGGCAGCAAAGCACAATACTCAAGCTAACTCATGTTAGGAACTGAGGCTCAGCCAGGTAGGAGTGCGTTGCATATGCTAGTTTGAAACTAGTTCAGAGAATCTATACAAGCTTTGTATCCAGACTGATTTCATTGCATGCTTACCTTACGCCACATAAAGCATTCCCTCATGTTGGAATTTTGACTAAGAAGGCTAGCAATAATCTTTTTTTTTTTTCCCCTCCCCTCTTCTCTTGTTATATACGTGTTTGGAATTTCTAGTTCTTTGGGTTTTTTCTCCTCCCCTTCTCTCCTCTAATGTCAGCAGGGCATCACTTGCATTAGCACACACATACGAACTAAAACAGATTTTAAAATAAAGGGTTCACCATAAAGGAATAATACAGATTTGCTCTGTTTCAAGTTTTTGAAATAAAGGGACTGAACTTTAAAATAGCTAAGTTATCTGCTACTGTCACCTACACAGCTACCAAGTTTCATGCAGCTTACTGAGAGGTTTAATGAAAATACTATTGACTTTTATCACCACAACACTGTTATTTTAAAAAAGCCTGGCTCTAATCCCAGCAAAATAAATAATCTTGACAGCTTGGGTCCTCTTCTTATTACATATTTTCAAGACTAGCAGCTTCTTGAATAAGACTTCACATTAGTTCCAGATAACTCATAGCTGTGAGTAAGGCAAATTTCTAATGTCATATACAATCCTTTGCATCAGCTCACAAACATGAGAGATGCAAATGAGAGCTAAAACTATGGTGCTTGAACAATTCGCATACATTTGTGAATGCTGGAAAGAAGGGAAAAATAATAAGGATTTCCCCCCGCACACACAACACAGTTCCTAATTTTCCCGTCCCCTATAGAGCACAGAGTCCTTAACTGTCACCTCAATTAGATGTCTCTTCAAGTTCTAGTTCAAGTTTCCTGAACACACTCATCTGAGGACAAGATAACAGAGTTATCAGCTGAAAATTTTACTCTTGCTGAGGCTCACTAAAATCAAGCAGGTGAAAGTCTCTGTAGCTTATCAGCTGGACTCCTAGCCAGCAATACAGACACTTTCAGAAGCTCATGCTACTGAATTGAAACTACAGCACATGAATCTCCATTGGGAAAGAATCTGCAAGTGGATGCAGCATCTTCCAAACAGAAGACAACCTGCTGAGAAACACAAAAACAGTTTTAACTATATACACCAGTCTGAATTGGGAGTGCAGCCAGCTTTTCATTACAACTCTTGACAGGGCTGATCTGCTACTATCTTAGGGCAGCTGAATTTCTCACAATTAGCTTTTCTCACATGTAACTCCACCAATGTCAGTCCCATGCATGCACCTTACAATGCCACACGTTCCCACAAAAAAGGCATGCTTGTTGTATCCGACAGTTCAAAGACTTTTCTGTTCAGTCAGCTGCATTTTCCCAGAGAACAAGGCAGGTGGTTTCTTTGGCAATCTGCAATTTTTCACTGGGCAGAACTTCAAAATGGTGGCCCTCATCTGTGACATTCATTACTAAAAAGGATACATAGTGTTCATGCCATAGCTAATGAGCAAGAGCCATCACATATCAAACTTTAATTTATCTATCAAGAGTAGCAATGCCTGAAAAGGAAATATTGCATCCCTAGCAAAACAAACCAGTGAACCACCCACGTGAACCAGCACTTAAGACGATGCAGTGCAAATGAAATAGTGGTCTATAGTCATCCAGTCACCTAACCACAGCAAGGAAATATTGTTTCCTCCAAGGAATTCTTTCTCTAAGTCTCTGTTTAAGCACTTCATACTTCCATAATTCTGTCATAAGTACTTGGCAGAAGCTGTAATACAAACATAACGAATGGCAACCCTTACCAGATTACAAACTATAGTCTCTGAAACTTGGGCCTCCAGAGACATCTATTTTATATTGCAGTTTCGTATGTGTAGGGATGTATCCAAGCGGAGCTGGAAGCTATGCTTGCCTGAAGCACAGTAGCTGCTGACTGTTTTCCTAATTCTAGGCATCACTGCTATTTGAGCACATTTCATGGGATGTTGTGACAAGGTATAAAAATTTCAGATGGTATTTCTGGACATTGTGAAAGTTTCCTGGAAGACCTGTTATCCCTTCCCTCAGTAGTATAGCCAAGGTGGTGTCTTGCCTGACATGATGTATGAGGGATTTGTGGGATAATTTCTGACCAGAATTATAAAACTGATGAAACTGGACCTACCAATGTTCTACATTTAAAAAGATACTTGGAATAACCAAAGACACATATAAGACACTTTGAGAAAGCTTCATTTATTGCTTGCAAAACGATGCAGAAGGACTGTAGAAACAGTTCCAGCAGCAGCAGTCTTCTGCCACACTGCTGCAGAATTAAATTAGAACCTATTACCAGAAAACCCACTTCAATTAGGTGAGAAGTGGGTCAAAGGGTACAATTCGTATTCCTAGCTGAGCTTCCAAGGCTTTCCTCTTGCTCATGCTTCTGTTGTGCATGACACAAATATTTCATTTATATCAACAGTGCTGCTATCCTTTTGCAGACACTTAAGTGAAACTAACAAGAATTCTCCTACATTACAAATCAAAAATCACCTGTGCTATTTTGCAGAATCCACAGAACTGTAGTTCTAGAAAGTATATATCACACTGTGTTCTCTTAAGAAAAAAATCAATATAACCTATTTTTCACCATCCTCTGCAGAGCTCTTCCCTTCACAGTCACATAAACTTTTGGTTTAAGACTGCATCTATTACTTATAACATTCCTGTTCAGCACATGCAGCATAACAACACAAATACTATGTAAGATACTTGCTGACCATTACATTCAAGTGTAAAAGGGCACACCTTTGTCTTTCTGCCTTTTCATCTCTGTGACAAGATACTATGCAAGAAATTACCTTTTTTACTCAAAAATTTATGCTGAGGCTTATTTTGCAGCTTTTATTCAACATCCTATAATGCACATACAGCTATAAAATCTCCCACAGAGAAGACAACTCATCTGACACCACTTAGAACCTGAGAAGCAAATTTCATTTTAGTTATTTTTTGGGTTAATTTTGAAAATGAAACCTAACAATTCAAATCCTCCTAAGTGTTGAAATAAAATGTTATTTCAGTAATTCTCCGAATTATGTTCTGTCAACACAACAAGAAAGAGCTCCCACAAAAATTTTTCAATTTTAGCCTGTCATGAACCTCATGAACCAAAGATGCATGGAGTTATGAGAACTAAAGGATGAGAAACAAATTACGTTTTATTTTTCTTAAATATGTTATAATTCAACTTTACTGGAAAGCTATAATTTGTCACTGAAAACACACAGTGTAATAGTCACATGTTAAATAGGGCCAGGGAAGACCCTTGAAAATTATTCTAGTTAGTTTCCAGAACAGGACTAAACCTGCTTGTCAAATCCCAAGTATAAAGAAATCAGAGTACAATTTTTTTATCAACTTATTCATATAAATGTATGAAATGGATCCCTTAAAACATCACAAAACCACTTCACAAGATTAAATGTTGTCATATAAAAGACTAGAAGCAGATACTTGCTTCCTTTCAGATGTCTTTGTATGCTTACATTATTAAAGCTCACAACTGCAAACACATTTCATATACTCAAGCGTACATGAGTACATTCTAAACCAAAACCCTTCTACTAGGTGCGTTTGTTAAAAATACAATATAC